>OX451209.1:964792-1652721 GCA_949628255.1 Macrophya alboannulata | reverse complement strand
AGACTAAAACTAAAACTTAACCCGAAATTAGAAACGCGAAAACAACTAGAAAGAAAAAATCAGTTTACTTCAAACGTATGATAATCGAGTCGGATCAACAATTGAAGGCCTCGTCCTTCCCAGCCAGATCGCCCGCTGTAGATTTACACAAGAATGCGAGGATCCGCGGTTCGTATCTGCATATCATCATCAAAGAACGGTTTTTCCTTTCGCAATAGGTACTCCGGGCGTATATGTTCGCACATGGATAGGGAAAGATTCACACATGTATATACTCCGTGCCATTGTTGTCCAGCTTCGCAAACTGTAAACGAAACTCGTTTCGCATTCGCTCAAAGACACCAGCTGGGAAGTGACTCTTTTTTTTATACCTATCTCATACTGTAAGGGCGTTTCTTCGTCACATAGTGTCACGCTTTGTGAGGGAGTCACACCTGACGACAGGTGTGCACGCAGTTCATTAGCGATCTCCAGTTCGTTTCAATTTTTTGACATAAATATTCATCAAGTTTTGACTAAGCAGAATGTACCACAACTCATTCAGAATTTTAAGTAATTTTAGTGGAATTATTTTTTTTTTCTTTAGAAGTTTACTCACCACCTTGGAACTCGATTTATCCAGTTCTCTCGAAGAAGAAGAATTTGACTCTTTTTGCCATTTTCATCTGCATTCCGTCCGTTGTCGTTAAATTCGCATTTCGAATGTACGACCGCTGTTCGCCGCCCCCGTACCAGAGTGTGAATTTTAATTTTATCGTATTTGAACGTGAGGCCAAGGTCGGTTACGAAATCTTCAAAATCTTCGTATCAACTAAAACAGTCTAAAAGAATAGGTGTATGGAATCCGGATTAAAATTCAGCCAACTCGTATAGGTAAGACGAGACGTACTGCTCGGGCATTCCGAACGGGTTTCCCAAACCCAACCCAGCGTCGTTAAACCGCTTACGCAATGGCTAACCGCCGCGCCGGCAGTGTCGACAACTGACCGTTCAAAACTGTATTTTAGTTTTGTATTATTCGTACGTAGGTCACTTCGCAATGGAATGCCAAATATCTTTCACCTCGTGGGAAAGCGAGTGTGATGGAACGCGGCGATGATGATCGCCGATCAGAAATACGCAAATCTAAGCCAAAAAATAAAAAAAAAATACAAAAATAAGTAATCGGAACCGAAATATTTTTGTTCCTTTCACTTCCTGACTTTGTGTAATAAATAAATAGGCAAAAATTGACCGTCTCCTTAGATGGTCTGCCGGTTAGCATAACCGAGTAGATGCATCTACCTGCGGCGGTATAGCATTTGCATTGATATGCATATGCATATATTCATTTTACTTCGTTCTGCACTTTGCAGGTTGACAGGAAGTCCAGTGTTAGGAATGTGCGCGATGCATGGACTGTGGGAAATTTCCTTAACCGTTAGATATCAAGTCTCGCGAGTTTTTATATACAGAAAGCTAGTATTTAGCCTCTATGTAAATTTTTCAGGCCTTGAGTATAATTACAGTCCGAAAGTCCTAAAAACTGCCCAACGGATTACGTCAC
This sequence comes from Macrophya alboannulata, assembly GCA_949628255.1. NCBI lineage: Eukaryota > Metazoa > Arthropoda > Insecta > Hymenoptera > Tenthredinidae > Macrophya > Macrophya alboannulata. Next base: position 1,651,175 of record OX451209.1, on the reverse strand, counting down.
GTTTCAATATTTCTTTCCATTATATTGACAAAATATCATTTTAAATATGCAAAGGCAGTTTCCTAACCGTCAAGGCCGACCGAAAGTGATCAGCACGAAGAAGTACTACGTAAATATATTGCGTGTACTTGGTGTTCGTAACCTTGTAGATACGGGTGCAGGAATCCAGCCTGACTTGTATTAGTTACCGACACTATACGCGATCAAGTTCAGTTTTGCTTAGCAAAGAAAATATCCCGCGTGTGGAGAAACGGGAGCTATTATATTTCACCGGTGGGTAATAAGGTATGAGGTGTATCGTATGTGTAAGTAGCCTATACGTATATGCAGTATGCAGTTTCCGATCTCGAGAATCGGTCTCGAGGCGGAAGTATCGTAGATATAAGGTCGTTAGAGATCGAAGATCGATTGTGTTACCTGACCAACTACATACGTGTACATGTACATTCGGACACGCCTTAAAAGTTGAACGTACTCATAATCATAATCGCAGATGCATGAGCTCTTCGAATTAAACGATGAAATCTTAATAACAATTATAACCTGGTACAGAGAACGATATGTACGATAATAATGGGTGTTCAGAATACACGACGTCGTGGATGTACGTACACACATATACACTCAGCAGAGATTCGTATCGATACGAATTAAGAGTCTTGTATTGTATTTCGTTAATTGATATGGGCTCAACCTCTGCCAATCATTCTCATTCTTCATTTTACAATATATAATAACAGGGATTTAGCTCCGTATTAACTCGCGTATAATGGATCATATCGGTAAAGCACGGAACGTTTAATGACTAATTCCGATGTTATATACAGACAGAAAGAACAGGGGTGCATCCTCGCCGCATACACGAAGATCTGACTAAAGAAATATTTTATTATACGATTTTAGCGGGAAACCGTAATACTTATGGTTCAGTTTCTGTTCTTTACAGCCCGTTATTTATCATTGCCTATCCTACTTAAGATGTCTAGAGTATAATATGTATACAGAGTTGATTGACTTCTTTCCAAGTTCTTCAAACTCTGCAGGGCTCGAATACTCATACTAGGGCGAATGAATAAGAACAAAAAAGCAAGCGAGATATTAACATCACGCTCTGCAGCCACTTTATACCGTTTAATATTGTCGGCATGATGCTAAATTAAAGAGCAATCTTTGCCAACTTACTAGCATATACCTATACCTATATTACGGATGGACGGGATATATATCGACTTGCAGAAAACATAGACGCGGCAGCCTACAGAGCTGGGTCTAAGAAATCGTTTAGTCCTCCCTTCGGTAAGAAAAACTCTATCGTTTTCCAGATTTTTTTCTGATTTTTTCATCCGAATGAAATTTTGAAGTATTGGGTCATAAAGAGCAAGAAAAAAAATGGAGTTGGAGTAAGAAGGGAAAGCACTGATATAGGTTACCGGATAGGAGAAAGTGAGAGAAGTCAGTATAATCGTTCATAATTCTGAAGCAAAAAAAAAAAATAATATACAAGGAAGGAAGAAGGGAAAAATTGAAGAATTCTTACCCGCGGTATAATTTCCACGGTAAATTATGTATTCCTAAAATAACCGTGTCCCACGTCACACACGGAGTTGAGTCTAATTACCGTTCGCGGATACTGTATTGATGCGTTTTACTGTGACTGTAAAAAAATAAGAGGCACCGGCTACTACTATGTTTACGATTAGGTACGCTCTGTAGTATTCGCTTTTCCTGATAATAACCCAGCGATTGCTGCAGTCACCCTCGTCTTTAAAATTGACGAGGGATGTTCAGGTTCATTAATATTGCTCATGGTAGACGTTCGGCCGACGATCAGTTCCCCGTTTTAACATCCAAGTCGATTTCTGTATGCACGCGTGGATGTATGCATGTATGTAACGTGTATATAGTTAGATAAGTATATAACATACCTACAGGAATGAATAAGGGAAAAAGACAGACACGAAGACCTTTACCTTTACTTTTACTTTTGCTCTTGTGCATATGTAAGACTGAGGTATAGGTATTTTATACGTATAGTATAGGTATGGAAGAAGAAGGACTCTCGACTGACTTAACTTAACGCAGGTAATTCTCAATTAAAACTGAACCCCGCCTTTTATCTCGTTCCATTGGGTTCGCATTTAATTAATGATGATCTATCTTATTCTGAAAGCGTTGCCCTCGCGCCGCGCGCCGATCCTGACTCCGCAAAGGAAAAGGAAAGAGAAAAGGCAAAGGCCTTTATCTTATTCCGGCGAGTGGAAAGATGGAGATATAGAGGAGATGGAGATTGAGGATGAAGATGAAGATGTATTTCTCGCACTAATGAACGCCTCACTTCCATCGACAGCTTCTTAACTCGCCATTTAAGTTATATACATACATACCTTATATATACCTCACGATTGACCAGTCTCTGCCAATTACAGTTTACTCAGCATAAAATCTGAAAATCTTTCGTTCATTTTTTTTTTTTTCTTTCTGTTCGCATTCGTTTTCTGAATTAAACGATTACGCAAAGTGCGTAGTATAAATTACACAGAACTGATAATAAATCAATTACTGCTATATAAAGCGAGGCTCCATGGGTAACGTTACAGTTGCAGGAGGTGATAAATAAATGTGTGTGTCTAAAAACAGAAAGAAAAAAAACGAAAAAATTAGTGAAAAATAAAAGTTTTAAATTAATATTAATTACCCAGGAAATTCCAGTACGTTCAAACACCGGTGGTCATGGTCTTGATTGGACGGCAAATTACATGCATTTTATCGTCTCAAGTTGGATTAAAAAATTTCTGAGTATACGTACCGATATACACGACTAGGATTTCAAACTCGACGGTTTTAATACCCCAAGTTAAGCATAAAACTAGTCTCTATGATACCGATTCGCGATCGGCAAGATAAAGATATAGAATTTATTGGTAGTTGGATTATTATTTTTTTTTTCCAACCGATCGCTAAGCCGTCTGCCGGACTTCTCAGCGTTTATTGAGATATACTCGTATCGAATACAATATGTGATCGTAATTGATATCGCGGAGAAGTTTGCGGAAGTTTAATTGTCTCGTAGAATAAATCCGAGATGTTTAACGAGGCCGAATGTATATTTGGGGGTTTGTTGTATCTACGTGTATCGGTAACGGCAGCGGGAAAACGGAGTAAGATGAATGTTCCATAGCCCAAGGTGAAGGGCTGTGCGTTATTCTATCTTACGAGTAGTACTAGCAGCTATAGCTCTTCCGAGTTAACCGATCAAGGATACCTCGAAATACGACGAAAGCTCGTTGACGGTAAACGTATAAAAAACTTGCTTAAAGCAAAGCATGGCAACGACTTAAATTACAACCTAGGAAGTATCAACTTCGCGCGTGGTATCCGAGCATGCGCAACGAATGGGCTTCGGTGATGCAGCAGCAGCAGCAGCAGCAGCAGCTCGTCGGCTGCCGGACTTTAATCAGCTTTGTAAAAACGTATCCAGCAAGCGAGCTAGCAAACAGGCAAGCGAGCAGCGGCGGCGGTTGTTGGTTTAATAAATTGGCGCGGCACATAAACAAATGAAGGCTCCAAAGGCGGCGTAATTACCTCGCAGCTCGTTACATAAGTCGCGGTCTCATCCTCGTCGTATGTACGTCGAGTACGGAGGACGGGGCTTGACTCACCTGCGCACAGACTTAAAATCGCTTATAATTGTGACTTTTTCTCTTTATTTTCTTCTTTTTTTTTGCACTTTTTTCGGTTTCTCCAAGCTCACTCAAAGAAACACTTTTCGGATCGCGGTTCGCGGTCATACATCGACTCGCACGAAACTGCACTTGCTCCCATTTCATTCATTCGTTCATTCATTCATGCGGAATACCGTCCAACGACCTTCCCATCGCGTGGTAGGAATTTCATTAGGTTTTGTCTCATGCCCTTAAAATTCTACTGCTGACAACGGCTCTGTGGCAAATTCGTGCCGAGATTCCAGAGTGCAGGTACAAGAAATAATTGCGGATTTTATTATGTTCATATATTTTTTACCTATATGGTATATAAATTATTCATCTCGAGGAAAGTATCGGACATCCCTGAAAACAGGAACGCCAGTTTTCTCTCTCGTTTAATTTTTTGTCTTTCTAATTTTTTTCTAAAGCTTAAAATTCTATAACGTCGATACTTCGTTATGAACGTGATAAAACGTCAATTCCTGGCCAAAATATGCCTCAAATTTTACTAATATATAAATTCCTGCCCCGTACGTCTGTCGAAGAAAAATACCTACACATCGAGTTCCAACGATTTCAGATCGTCGCTACTGCTGCTGCTGCCTGCTGCATTCATGTAGGTATGTTACGTAGGTACACGCGTTTCCGGGTTTCTTATTGTCCATTCGAACGGTCTGGTCTGGTCTGGTCTGGTCTGGTCTGGTCTGGTCTGGTGTGCGTATAGGTAGCTATATCCACAATGTACATGTGAAACGGTGACCGAAAAGTTTCGATTGCTTCTAGGTATCGGCCTCCAACCGAGTTGAGGAATTGACGGAATTTTTATTTTTCATTTTATTTATTTATTTTTTTTTTTTTTCAACCTGAGAGTATTTAGGGGGTCTCCTCGGGTTTTTTCGAGTCCTCGGATATATGACTTGAGTCTTTCGTGACTTAAGACCAACTCGCGGAATGCCGGCTATATAAAGTATTCAGCGTAAATTAGTCCGCCTCTTCATCGCCCCGACCTTGTCGGACAAAGAACTTAAGGCGGTTTCTAACAGACCACACATCGTCATGGCACTGCCACGTCTCTCCCATCGTTATCTTTTTTACATCAAATGTGTATGAACACATGTTCAAACCTCACACGGAACGATTATTCAGACTAAACTGTCGCAACTCTATTGCTACATCGTTGAAATATGGATTCAAATCAACCGGATCTGAACTTCACGATTCTGCTAACTTCATTTTTCTTCCTCCTTTTTCTGCCGATCTAGGACTTTGAATTAAAATCTGAATTTATGGTGGAAAAATTCAGCTACGCTCTTCAGAATTCATTCCCTTCATGGTTCCTTTGATATCGTTTTCAAAAATCTTGAAAGTTGTTTTTTGTGGTCTAGCCGCGTCGATCGAGGCTTTCAACCCAGAGGTAGGCAGGTATACTCCTCAATGCACGTTTCGAGGTGCCGGGGCCATTCGCCGGAAGCCCCGAACGTGATCTGTGTTGGGAAAATGGCGCCCGGAAATCAGTCCCAGGAAACCGGAAGCCGTTTCTTGGCCCCTGATTCGGCTCTTCGCGAAACTAGGTTTCTAGGAACAATACATATGATAAACAAGAATAATAATAATGATAACAACTGACACGGTTAATTTTCTGCATGTCAAAAATCTCATTGTATTATTTTATGCAATGATATGTGTGTACACTCCGCGGTTTACATTCCTCGAAACGCATCGGAAACAACGTTTACTACCTTCCTTCAAGATCGCAACGCTCATTGGTCGGTTTATTGTCATTCGATCATACGTCACGCTCGCGATTTAATTCATTAACGCGTGAATTTTCGTAGACAAAGTACATTCATAAAGCAAACTAATCGCATACATGCTTATACGATACGTATAACGCTGTTTCGTAATTAATTCTTCTCGTTCACTCCTCACGATGTTTTCTAATTCTTGGAAAAAATTTCTGTTTATTTACGAGATAAATCTTGAAGAAACAAACAGTTCGCGATAGACACTTCGACGCTTGACGATCACGTTTAACATCTGTATACATAATTCTGAGGTTGAAACAACGGATGATTAACGCATTATTATATTAAGCATAATTATGTATATCAGGGTTGTAGCTGTGATCGAGAACTGATCTCATAGCATAGCTGGATCTGATTGACGGCGATATATTTTCAGCCTTAAGATCCTACCTTCAGATGCTATATAACGAGATCTTAGCAGCATCCCAAGAATACTTTGCAAGTATGTCGCCTGCCAAATACTCGACTGAAATAGATCCTAGGAACAGAATGGGACACAGCAACTATGGCGAGCTAGTGGAACTAGAAGCTATTTGTTCGCTACGAATCGGGAGGACGTATGATAATCGGTGTTTATTATCTACAACTATAGCGTGAATTTTGGAAATCCTGAATGGTCGGAATTACGAATTAATTTCAGACGATTTAGAATTTTCAGAAGAGTTGAAGCTCAGAATATTAAAATTCGGGAAGATCGCGATGCGGACAGCGAATGATCAATAATCAAAAAACTGACAACTCATACACAAAAAGAAAAAAATCTTAGCACCATTGATAGATAAAAATTAGTCAGGGAAAGTAGAAATCGTACTTTTTTCCAGCTAGACAATGTCTCTGAAATCACGAATGATCCGTTCCAATGAATTTCCTTTACGGAATTTGATGACGAGTAGGAGAGAATATGGGAGTACCGCATATTCACTTTATAACGGAAGATGGTGCAAAGTCTGACTCACGTATCAAGTCCACCGCACGTTTCACATGCGAGTATTACAATACGGAAAATGACGTAGCTATTTGATCATGAATCTGTTTTCACTAACTTATTCATGACAAAATAATATCCATAACACTTGACAAACCGATTCATCCACTTTGGATTCTGTTTATCAATTTAAATTCGTAATTTATGACCAGGATCTGATTTTCGTAAACAAATTCACCGTCCATCAGCCTCACTACGATCTAGATCGTATCATTCCGATAATAAATTTCTCTCACTGAAAGAAAAATGCAGGTCGGATTGAACAATTTGAGTCCCGTATTTCCTAGATCTGATTTGAGCGAATTAAAATTCTATTTCGATCTTTGCATACCGGGTGGTCTTGGTCGAGGGTAGATTGAGGTTGGTACGTTTCCGAAGGGTCGTTTACGTTTGGCAGTGAATAGAGATCAACAAATGACTAAAAAGCTAAAAACTTGCAAAGTGGGTAAAACTGAAGCAAATCCCGATCGGATATCGTAGATCGGAATGGCATACCCCAGCTGGTAGATAAAGCATACTATTAGCGATTCTTTGGTAGTCAAAAGCGTCTATTAACGGTCGCAAACAGAGCGAACCTCCGGCGCGCCTCGTCGCAAATAGAAGGTATCTTCGCGTTCCTGGGATGAATCACGTCAGGAGATCCACGGCGGTCACGCACACGTCCGAAGGAGCCGGGGCCGCGGCCGCGGCCACACGACTAACGTACGGACGGGGTTTCTTCTCCGTCTTCTCCTTCTTATTCTCCTTCTTCTCGTCGAGAGTAAGTAAGCTGCCGGTTGAATCACCCGCTAAATACAGTTGCGTAATTTTAGGTGGGCCGATCAAAATTCGGATCGAGCTCGAGCCGTGCGCCGGATTCCTATTCGGGGTGGCTACTCAGTGGCTGCAGATGTGCTGTAGCAACATATGCAGTGCGAAGTGGCGATGCAGGCGCGTCTTACGCATCGTCATGCGAATTCGTCATCCCGAAAACTAAAATCCAGTCAATTTTTTTCTATATTTTTTTATAATTTCGACTATAAAGCGGCGATCTTTCCCAAAAGCCGAATAAAAATGGCAAAAAATTAGCAAAAATTTATAGTCGTCGGTTAAATTAAACTGCGGTATAATCATCGGAGCTGAGATCATATCTGGCCGGCTTCTGGCCTCGTCGGTCGCGTCTCATTGCATAGCAACTAAAAGAGCGCAACTGTACGTTAGCGTCACTTTAGTCACAAAAGAGGCGCGGACAGAAGCATCATCGTACTTCTACGAGAATATACCTTGTCGCTGTATTTTCCTTTCTTATTTCCCTCCCCCGGTTCGTCGACGTTCATCAGCTTCGCCTTCACCTCTTTCTATTTATTTTTCAAGTTTTTTTTTTCGTCATTTCTTCTTGTCTCATTTTCTCATTCTCCTCTTTCTCCGCACGTAGCCGCGGCATATGTGTACCTACTCCTAGGTTCAGTTCTTGTCGTGTCTCAATATATCCGTACGGTGTGCATCAACTAACGGGGCCTCCTAAGCGGCTGCGGCCGCGGAGGCTAGCCAGCTCGCGCGATGTGCTTGCGCGCTGCGCGCTGTGGGTGATTCAGACAAGAGATATTCCCGGCGATCCATGGCGCCACGTATCCGAGTGGTACTTCCTTCGCGACTACGGCGATGAGACCCGTCCTGATATAATGGGAATTGGCTGTTAAGCGTGTCGCGTCTCGAGGCGTCGCGACGTCGCGTTCAAGAAGAACCCCATTCGTTAGGTTCACTCAAGTTGTCTTTGGCTCTAAAGAAAGGGCCTCAAAAATTCCTTTTAACATCTCCTCGATCTATATTCTCGCCATTAACCAAACATACCCGTACCCTGAACACACGAAGAATACCCGACTTAATTATTCCTACAATATTATATGATAACACACATCGTTTTCGCGATACTTCAAATTGTTTATACATATTGTCAACAATAATTACATATATTATATCTCATTCAAAGAAATCACTTTTATCTTTAAACAGACTCGGTTAAACGCTCGGACAGCACTTATTATTCCATCTATCTTGCGGTCATGGTCACCACCTCTGACGAAACTCAGTCATCGTCGTCGTCGTAGTCGTAGTCGTAGTCGTAGTCGTAGTCGTAGTCGACTCTGACATTCAACGTCGTTGTAGTTTATCGTTGTAATACGTATGTAATGGATGTATAATACATTGCGGGGAATTTATTGAATCACAAGAATGATTACTTGCTTCTAAAGCGTCGTCGTAGATCTCGGAACTTCTGATACTTATTTTATACTTAAATACAATTTTTTCTTTCTTTTTTTTCTGCGGTTATTTTGACGCTGCAGGAGCAGCAGAAGCAGTAACGTATGTCAAAGAAGGACGCGAAGTTAGAAAGCTATAAATATAAACTCCATATACTTGTGAGACAGGAGAACGAGAGAAGACCCTCTTCGCTCCTCAATCACTGAGGGGTTGAGGCCCATGGCCACGTGCACACCTCCTTGGCAATAACTTGTCCGTGTTATCGCCATTCGTAAACACGAGAGAGAGTAGGTTAGGTATACCTATATCCTACCACTTGAAACAAGGATACATACGTGAAAGTTGACAGACTCGAGCGACAGCTCTGGCAGACGGTAAAAAAATAATAAAAATATACCACGTATGGCTAATAAATATCGTAAGCTTTGGGTCAAAAAAGTGCAACGACAAGGCCTGTTCCAAACTCTCTTTCAATTAATCATCTCCGGGAAATTAGAGATACAGAGAGAAGGAGAAAAGGAATTTTGTAATGAAACTTCTCAGTGTCTTTTTTTTCCCATGGGATAAATACCTCTTATTATCATTTCATAAAAATAACACTCTTAAATCTAGCTGCAGGAGCAGAGAGCCCAGCTTCTGGGCCTTATCCATAATCTCCAGGAGCTCCTTAAGTTCTGTTTTACCAGATAACCACCGAGCACTGCGGTGCAGTGTATAAGTTCCATAGTCAGATCGTACGTACGTGTTTCGGGTGCATTTCAAGCCCGTGTCCATTGCCTGCCAGCACAATATACCCCTTATCGCGTAGGCTGTTTGAACTTGTCCGCCTTTTTTTTTTTTATTTTTTTTATTTAGGGGTTGATTCTGGTCCCGGCATGCGGTACAAGCAGCGTGGGTGCTGTCGGTCTAGGATATTTCGAGTGGGTAGAAAAAAGAAAAAAAAAAAAAAAGAAAAACTATGGAAACAAAAATTATGAATTTCTTCAGAATCAAGGCGTACGATGCGGCAAGAGTTGGCGTGAATTAGTGATTATTGATTAACATTACAGAGTCCGAGGATAATTACTTGATTATAGTATTTAATGGACGTTAGGTAATCAACGAACGATTTCTCGTCGGTTTTTATTTGCTCCAAAGTAGCTAATAATATGACTAAATACGATGTACGTGTCTATATACTGATTATGCAAACGAAATCCGTTGAATATTTGGTCAGGTAATTATCGGGAGGGATAACCTTGACAGTAATTCGCACCTTTTAGAGTAAAATTTTTATATTTATATATTTATATATTTGTTTTTATTGCTGTTCTCATATTTGAACAAATATGATATGTATGTACATACATATCCCCTTCTAACTACATAAAGTCCGATTTTAATTCCAGATAAAATCTACCGCTACATTATACATACGTTTTTAAATATATATGTAAAGTTTCATCATGCAGAGTAGTTTCTACATAGTACGTAGGGTATATGTGTGAATTACACATTGATGCCCGCGTGACACACGTTCTGAATATATTATATCGCATACTAAACGTAGTGCAGTGCGTCAAACCGACTCCGACAAAACCGCTGGAAAACCAAATTTAGTTTTAACGTATAAAAATGAATAATAAATTCGACGAGGAAGGAGAAAACTGGCTCGTGCCACTGTATTTCATCTTCTTTTATCCCCCTGTGAATTCTATAAATATATATGAGTATGTGACGTGAAACTTCCTACCCTCTGGACTCTCACACGAGTTTTTCACGGAGAACGTGGCGTTTGTCTGGATGTACAAAGTATATCCGTCCTTTGAAAAGATCCAACCCTCGCACCAAGTGTGTGTGTGTGTAACTTTACTCCGCAGCAGTGACTCTCTTACCAAAAATCATTTGGCAAAAAATAAAATTTTGAAACGATGATATTTTTTAGACGAATCTGAATCAGTTTGGCAACCTCTGGATACCTGCACAATTTCTCTGCTAAAATCAGTAGCCATATATAGTATATATTTCCGTTTGTAACACGTACCGTTTAGAACAGGAGCGATCATACGTATATCTAGAGGCCAGCCATCAAGCGAATGCTTTGGTGGGTATGCAAAAAACGTACGAGTATGTACATAAATGCATTTCTCTCGGCTTTCATGCCGTTTCATTTCTCTTGTACAGCAAAACCGCCTCGTTTACAACTCGCAGCTCATCCGACTCCATTTATACTCGAGAACTTTGATGATGAATCCGGTGCATTACGCTGCTCTCTGGTTCTGTTTCTATACTCTAGTCATACACAGAAGAATGGACCTTAGAGAATAATTTTGAAATCCCTTTTACAGTCTCCGATGCGTGATGTGAAAGAAACTTTTCGGACTCGGCAATTCCCTTGCTATTTTTTACCTATTTTTTTCTTTTTTCATTTTTACTCTAGTTTTACGCGCCAGACGAGCAGCAAAACCTTTTTACCACTGTACATACTTTATTTTAGCGAGTATTAAGTGCACCGGTAGGTAGGTAGACGGTACGTACGACTTACGAGGTAGAAATAAGAAGGGGGTAAAGAGGTCGTACTGCCTACAAAACGAGATAATAATGAACAACAGCCCAGCCGCGTTTACGATTAGTGGAGAAAATCATTTTAATACACCTACTATATACAGCGCCAGTATTATAGTCGTTTAAAAATTTTTACCGCCGTTCTCCCCCCCTCCGTCCTGCATTGGCAATAATAATTATACGGTAAACCGTAATTTTCGATACGTAAATGTCTATCGTAAATTATTATTCGAATATAGTACATTGTATACGTATATTACGATCGGTTAAAATTTTTTTAAATATACTGTATTACACATAAGTATGTATAGAATCGTAATGCGAACAACGATCATGAAATAATTGTAGAAAAATTGAGAGAAAAAAATTAATATAAAAAACCCCAAACTCCGAGAATATCGGTCTATGTCATCGGGCCTCATTGGCAGATTACGTACCTAGCCTATCTCCACGTAATTAATACGCGCGCGCTAGTCGTCAGGCCGGTTGGTTACAATGACTCGCATTAATAGGTACATACATACATACGTACCTATTCTTTACTCGATGAGTAATACAGCTACAGCGAAATGTCTTATACGGACTTGTGTGCCGCTGTCTGCCTACCTGACTATCTGCACTTTGCAGTGTCACTATCCGGGAACGGATGTATGTATACGTACATACATCGATAAGAGGTATGATGCGATAAGTTCTTTCTTCATTTTTCAAAATCTGGGAAATTTAAGCGTTTCTTCGTAATATTAGGACTTATAGAATTGACTTAGAAATTTTCAAGAATTTAAAAATGCTGATTTCTTCTCTCTGCATGATCACGTTTAAAATTGCGTAATTATAAACTGAGGTTACGAAGACAGGAATATTCAACATTTTTGTTTAATATACACACACATGAGTCATACGGACGCTTTTTACTTCACTCTTGACGTTAATTTATAACTTATCGTATATAAATTTTATTTAAGCAATGATGACGATTCGTCCGATATAGTTGCATATACGGGTAATCGTAGTAATAACTGTATGCCGTAACAGTTACGATCGATTTAGGATAACAAATATTGAAGAATTTCGTCAACGTACATATATACCCACTGCTGATTAGATCGAGCCTCTAGATACGATTTATTTCCCCTCTCTATATCCAGAAGCACATGGATATAAAAGCCCCGAAATTTCACCCTCGAGTAACCCATGTAACAACCCTAGAAATTTAGGGTCTCATCCCTCTGGGTAGGCACTTCAACGCTTCATCTAAATTTCCCATCAAATGGATCCGCTAACTGCACTCCCTGCAGTGTACAAACCGCAGACGCCGTTTGGGACCCCCCAATATGTATTTTGTTTGATTTACTGCAAGCTTTGTACCCCAAGCAATGCAAAGAGAAGAAATTTGATGGTGTGACACAGTCGCGGATATTTTAACTGCTCGTGTCATCTCGGGGTGGTAAAAAGAGAGGCTGTTTGATGATCGCTATTGTGTTAATGGCTGAGAAAGAAATTAGCTTAGGAAATTATGGAACTATGAATGTACCGAGGATTAATGATCGCGTTTGTTACTCCGATCGTCACGCAACCTGCTCTTTATCACGAAAGACGTCTATAACGGAAACGGGAGCCTAGTGGATGAAAGTGCTTCCGGAAAAGTTGGAGCTGATATCCGATAGGATATTACTTTCCCCTGACGGTCTCGGGACGAGAATAAATTCGCGCATTTCCGTAGAGGCTAACAACCCTCCATACTTCAACGCCAATTTATCGTTACAACGTTTTTCTCCGCGTATAGAATATGACGAATCGATCTGCGAAATATTTCGACTGAAATATGTGCTTTCCTGAAAAGTTTTTACCTGTAGTTACATAGCAGCATGTGAAAGGGAGTAATTAGACTAAAAAATAGCGTCATGGAAATTCCCTGTTCTGTATTTTTTTTCCATACTTTTTTCTCTTTTTCCAAGAAACGTTTAACCGTCTTGACTCATTACGCAACTAGCATTCGCGGCTGGTGACGAGTTCAAGACAATGCGCTAAAATAGCTAATGGTGAAATTATTTTACAGTTTGTTTTGAGTAGTGACGTCACTTCGGTCAATGTTGCTGGTTGATATTAGCATCATCATCATTACTCGTTAGTTATGGAAGTTACGTTTTGTAAAATATTAGTATTCTAATTTTTGATAGTGACCTATGATCCTGGAAATTATTCGTCAGCCGCGGTTGAGAAAATTCCTGCCACTTCATTTCATCTTTGAGCATTGAAAATGATCGTAGAAAATCGCTTCAACAGCTCGTAACTCTCACAACGACCTTCACGTATCGAAGTACGTCTGATTAAGCGATAATCACAACGGTGATCAGGCTTATCGGTTCGTTTGACGTAACTCAAAACTATGCGATGTTGCAATCGATAAAAAATCGTTAAAATAAAAAAATCGAACAGATAATAAAGATCCGTTTACTTTGTTCTAGGTTGATATATATATATATCGATTACAGATTTGATTTTCGCATGTTTCGCGATAATTGACCGCAGCATGTTTCTTCATTTTTTGCAACACCGAGAATATTCCCGTCAAATGTGTTTCTGTCGTCGGTGCGATAAGTAAACTTCACTTCATTTCCGGTCCAACTATCGACCGAAACCCTCGCTTCTCACTGATCACTACTATTCCACCCTAGACGCGTGCGGCGCTTGTGCATCGCGTGTGTGCGAAACAAACACATAAATTCTGACGGGAAAACGCCCCTTGCAATAACGAAAACCACCAGAGTGCATTTCCTCCATGTCTTATACCCACATTATATGGTATAACCACATCTAGGCAAAGCGATAGATCTATGTGCTCATTCTGTGCCTATATGAATTCCCTGTACAGATATTAATTCATAGTCCAGGCTCTACTCCAATTTTGATTAAAGTATAAATTTTATACTCGGGCGATAAATTATACAGTTCGAAAACCCTGAGCAAACGGACTTTACGAGGGGTAGGAACAGCTTATACCTTCCCATTTCTCTCAAAAAAAAAAAAAAAAAATCGTTTCAACTTATCAAATCCTCGGATTTTTTTTTTTTTTTTGAATATGAAGATTTCGTAATGTTATATGCGATATATCGGTAAGAGGGGTAATAATAATACGATTGATTACGACACCGGTCACCTTCGCGCGTTGCATTCGAATAGTAATCGTTATTCGCGGTCTGCGGGTTAATGTCGTCCAGCATTCCTAGACGGCAATAAAAACCGTAGTATGTGATCGTTATGTAGTGGTCAAGGGAAGTAGCGGGGTCCTTCGATGGAATTTTATTGAGCAAAAACATATTCGATCGGTTTATCTATCTACCAGTAGCTATAACGAACGTCGAAGATGTAGCTATAAATTTTTTTTTCCCGTTTCTTTTTTTTTTTTGTTTTTTCTCGATAGTTTTTATGCGCAAATTAGGTATATTACAATGCTGCAGTATATATTATCGGTGAAAAAAAAAAATAAGAGACTCTGTTTTGTTCCCAACATAATAATGTATTTGTATGTATGTACAAATGCGTCAATACTGTCAATGAATTTCACAGTTTTACAGCCGTCCTTTGAGTAATAATATCTTTCGAAAGTTGGTTAAACTATTATAGCTCCGGGCAATTATTGGTTTTCTGCACGATTTGCACGAAATGTTAAAATAATAACATTTTTATCGCATTTTAAATACACGGATTATCCGATTATCATTAGGAGTCGAATTCTTAATGAATTAACGTGCGTACAAACCGCAAGTATTGACTAATTAAAAATGTGACTAACATGGTTAACAGTAATGCGAAAAATTATTGCGAAAATGTATGAAATATTTTACCGGAAAGTGTATGTATGTACAAATAAATGAGAGAGAGAGGAGAGAGTCACGATTCAAATTGTCATACCAAAAAACTTTCCCAGTCTCAAGTTCTTCGGAAATCTAAAATTTCCTTGTCGATCTCGTAAGTTTCGGAATTTTAAAATTGGTCGGCTATATTGGTTGAAAAAAAAAACAGTTACAAGTGACTTTCGTCAAGGCTTTTCATTCCTCGTATACGATATTTATATAACGGGTCTTCTCGCTGGTTAATAATTAGAAGAATTACGGCACTTAGTACTGAGAGACAATCTTTTAAACGTTTTTTTTTTTTTTTTTTTTCTTTTCTTTCATACCATAAGTATGTACAAAGCCTCTCTCTACCGTGATGTGCTTTTATATATATAAAAAAAAGTCGATATTAACCGCTGAGGCAATTCAACCGTTTATCTATACCAATCTCGCTTAACCGGCTAGACTGCAGCAGCAGGGGCTTTTAGAACGAATCTTTAACCTAACCACGCGGTATATATGGCAGTTAAAGAACGTCACTTACAGCTGAATTTACACAAAGCCTTTTGTCCGTATACGTACACATACTTGCAGACAGCTGAACCTAGTTACGCAATGTCACTCGAAAATGAATATGCATTAGAAAAGCTCGCGACAAAATGTGGTAGGTATAATATAATAGGACCTGCGATTACCTAAAACTACATACCTATGTAGTATAATTATGTATAAATAAATATATTAACAAATCGTGAATAGATAATAACTCGATGTATACATAAATTAGCGTTCTATTTCTTTGAACCAACCGGAAGTTAGATCTCGAATTCTTTCGGTGATAAGTATAAGAATAGATCGAAGTATACGGAGGAATAGAGCGTCTATTTTTGGAGTAAGTCTTTGAACGGTCTCTCCTATCCTAAATACCTTAGTACACAGGTTAGAATCCTGATACGGATCTAGCCCGAACCCAAACCTAAACCTAAAGTTTAAATTAAAGTTAAAAGATAGTTGGGTAAGGTTGGAGTGATGTTGATGGGTAGTGGTTGGTGTTTCTTCTCACTCATTTACTCACTCGCTCACGTCAAGTTTCCGTGCGGCCTCGATCGTCCTTGCCCCGCGTGGTAGGCAACGGTAGGCCGGATTAGAAAGGCTCAAACTCCCTGAGCTGCCATGCCGCGTTGAGTATAAGAGTAGAGTGCGTGGGAGGGAAAGTTAAGCGTGATTCGAGCGTACGACGCCGAGAGTATAAGCGATAATAATATTACGTACGTATGGGATGATCGAGCGTAAAACGAAAACTAAAAAAAAAAAAAAAAAAAAATTTCAAATCGAAAAAGAAGAAGAAAATTATAAAGTTGGTTAGTTAGTGGGTATTAGGGTATATATTAGTCCGCCGCGATGATACTTTCAGATTTATTTTTACTCATGGCTCACGTATCTCGAGAAATTGATTTTCGTGTTATTTAGTTATTATACTTACCTATCGCTATATACGTTGAAATCTACCCGATCCTAGAGTATGGATATGGTTTTTCGTTTTTTTCTAATTAACTGGCTGCGTTGCGGAAGCGAAACAAATTTAATTCCCCTGGTATATAAAAACAACGGGTTTCGATTTCACCGTTTCACATTATAATTACTAAATCAAAGATCATTGATCCTCTCCTCCTCGTATACATGTATTTTGTTTTTATTAATCTTCGTTTACAAAATCTTAAACCTTTGCATTTCGGTGGAATTGAATCACCGATCGATCGGGAGTTAATCACTTCGGCTAAAATATATCTCGACGAGTGATCGAATTATTCATAAGTTTAATTTTAAACGATTTTCCGGAATAACGTTTCTAGTAAAAAGAGAACGAATTGAAAGAAAAAAAAAATCAATCACGGTGACGTAAATCACGGTATAATAAACTTCCTTGACAATCATACCTACTGTATACTGATTCATCGCAAACGAACGTAGCTATCCAGTAACTCGTGGCACATGTCTAAAAAGGAACCTGAACAAGCCATAAATGTTATGAAAAACGTATTAAAATATGTGACCAATAGTATACGTCGAGCACGATCTCTTTACTTGAATTCCGTATACCCCGGTTAATGCAAAAGAGATATATTTAGATTCCTTTGTGAATCGTTCGCACCTGACGTGGCAAACTCGGTACATGTATATAGTAATACCTGATACACCTATAATACGTACGGCGCAGGTGATATTATACGCGGTTAATACAACGGGGAATGAATCGTATTTTGAAGTAAAAAAAAATAAAGATCAACGAATAATTGCATTGTTTCCTGTATACTTATGAATCAGTGTCGATGGATGACGTCGCGCACGGGATTCGGAATACAATTATTATTGACGTGCATTATAACCTACACTATAAGAATTTATTGAAGTCCCTATGAAAAAAAAAAAAAAAATGATCTGATATAGTGATAAAAAAAAAAAAAAAAAAAAAAAAATTAGCATCGACTGTTTTCCCTCTCGATAAAATAATAACGATAATAGAAAAGAGATGCGTGTTACCTACGTAGGTAGGTAGCTACATACGTAAATAACCCAAATAAAATAACTCCGAAATAATGTTCGTGACAGGAGATTCATCACTCGGTAGTTTGGCGTATGTGTGTTAAAGCGTTTATATATGGTGAACCACCGGACGAATTCTGGTCCTTTTTTTTTCTTTTCTTTCTATTTTTGTTTTTTCCTTCGTTTTTTCTTCTTCGTCTCGATCTTTATCTCACCGTGTCAAATGAGTTCTGCTTCGCTACAGAAATTAGTTAAGTGGTTCTGACTGTCTGGCTGGTTTTAGACCTCCATAGAAGCTCCAGGAGCATCAGCCCCCATGGTGTATGCATTTTCTGGTAAATTTGACAGTAAAAATGCAAACGGTTCCTCCGTAGCCCAGATATACACTCATATATATGTATATACCTACTACTACCAAAACGCGTTTCTTACAACGGGGGTAATTAGAATTGACACTCATCTCTATTCCAGACGGTTAAACTCCGCCGCCCGCGACGAGAATCTCTCGCTTTGTCGAATTAAGGCTGATAAATTTTTAGACATTCTTTTTGTCAGTGACAAATGTCTGCCGCAGGACTTTCCAAAAATCACTCGTCCGAAATTATACGGGACGCTAAATATATAATATAAGTAGGTAGGATGTGGGAATGGGAACGTGCCTGAAACAAAAGACCACGAAAAGCGGAACAGAAAGGGAAAAAGAAAATTGAGATTAGGGATTTTATAAAATGATAACTATATAAAAAGAGCGGTAAATAAGTTGAACGAAAAATTTATTTTTGAATCTTTATTTAGCCCTATCGTCGTACATAGATGCATGTAGATAAAAAAGAAAGAAAAAAATGTTTTTGTCGTTCTATCGAATATTCAGAGATATCCGTATTAGGAAATCTGTAATATTATCGTGCTGCACCGGCAGCCACCGCGCCGCGCATCTAGCTCGGTTCTGCACAGTCTCGCAAAACTGATAAATTATGCATTGCATTATTCATGCTCCACTGCCATAACCATACGCAACGATTTACAAAGGCTTGTCATCTCCTCTCCTGTTCTGCGGACCAGAGAGTTAACCTATGTTACACTAGGTAGGTAGGTAGGTAGGTAGGTAGGTAGGTAGATAGATACCTACCTATAAGCATTATACGTAGCCATATACTTCCTCCGTCTCCATGCTGCAACGATCTTCACGATGCGATGTTTAAATACGGTATCGAATAAGCGACGAAAAATCATCTGAAAAAATATTTGGCATCATTTTCGAGAGCTAAAAACACATCTTCTTCTACTTTCAGACGCCAACGAATGAAGAGAAGAGAAGATAATACGACATAATTTATATATTTTAATCGTTTTTGAACATTGATTATGTACGGAAACGTTGGTCTTAATGTAGACGCCGGATTTTGGTACCTGTGCGTATGTCTACGCATGGCATCGCGTTGCAAATGCAATAGTGCCGTGGTGCAGTGTTATATAGAGGTATATGGTGCAACGGTCGGTCAATTCCGTACCGTTTCGTCAAAACTCGTATATCTGGCGCCTTAGTTGGTGGGGATAACGGCGTATTTTGGAGTAGGGATACCCCCGACTCCAGCGTCGATTTCCAGTACGTTGTGTAGTGGGGTTCCGAGTAAACCGCGCGGTACTGCCCAGCTCTTCAATTCTTAGTCAACTTTCGGAGTGAGTGGCCGCGTATCTAACGGGCGCTCGCGCACGCGTGAATTTTTTTATATATTATATACCTATACGTTTATATTATACCCCATGTAACCGATATATTCCGTGCCGCGGTTTGATAAGTAAAATTTAAATTGAAGAAAATTTTTTTTGATAAGTGCTCATCGATATGATAAAAATAATACAAAAATTAAAAAAGATAATTCAAATTAAGCCAAAATATGAATAATCCGTCTATAATTCGTTCTCCGATGAGTAGTAGCAGTGTCGTGGTGATTATTTTAACTATTTTTGATTGATAAAAAAATCTACTAAAAACAGAAAAGAAAAATTCGTTGAATATATTGTTTAGTTTTTTTTTTTTTTTTTTTTCTCTTTCTCCTTCTTAAATCGAAGAGTAATAATCACTTGAATGGATTTTATTTAATGAATAATAATTATTGTAAACCACGGTTCTTCGTAAATTTTATATTGTTCAATAAGAAAGAACCTAGATAACAGTGCCTCGTTCTTTATCCACCTGAAACAGTGACTATCCCCCTTACCCCGATAATTTATATAGATAGATAAATTTTAGATCGATTATCGTTTAATATAAAATTTAATATAATATCTAAAGCTGTTGCTACTGGTGGCTGGCTGGCTGGCTGTTCACCGTACGAAAAGTGTTTAAACAGTGTTTCAAACAATCTTGGGATTATTTATCTGTCATAACCGTGCGGCAGCAATGACTGCGGACGGGTTATTATTCGAGACTACAAGTACCCCCGGGCACCTGGCCCCCACACCTCAACGGCTTGAGAGGCTCCTGTCGAAACAGCCTCTTGAGGAACTCTACGAGGTTGAGGAACAGCCTTTTGCACGGTAAGAATTATCCTCCAGTTTCTTCTTCTTCTTTTTTTTTTTTTTCTTAGCAAATATTAAACAGAAAATATCTTTTTATCACAATCTTCTCTACAAGTAATAATAATCATAATTATCATCATCGTCATCATCATCATCATCATCATCATCATTGCTTCCTTCTGTAATATTACCACCGCATAATACTATTTCTGTGTAATCGTACTGTTGCCTATCGCCTGTATATTCTCGTCATCATATATATATCGTATCGTGTTTATCAAAATTACGAGTAAGTCCCTGTATTTATTACATTGAACGATCCTATCATGTAAATACAAGAGTAGGTATCTATCCACGCCATATCACGCGTTTAGTATAGAGTTTGAATCCACATACATAGAGAGATAGGTATTGTACGTATAAGTGCGTGTACACGATGGGTTACGGAGTAGTAGGAGATATATTATGTCGAAGAAAGTTCGAACCGTTGTGGGAGAGGTCGCGGTGGCAGAGCCCCGAGAGTATTATACGTTTATAAATTACAAAGGAATAAGCTGCTGCTGCTGCTGCTGCTGGTTCTGCCGCTGCTGCCCCACAGACTGCAGTACAGCGGAGCCCGGATATGGTAGGGGAATTGTTTACACGCTCGCATATTCCGGCTCTAGTTGTATGCGTTGTGTAGCGAGACGTAGGGAGTAAGTAAGCTGAGAAAGATGGAGAGAGAGAGAGAGCGAGAGAGAAGGAAAGAATGGAATTTTTATTTTACCTGAGTCTTATTATTATTATCATCGTCAAAGAAATGTGGATTTGTGATAATCAATTTCAAGAGAAATTTAGTCGATATTAAAAATTCCGATATTCTATTCGATTCGAATCGATTATCATAATCAATTCGATAAAAAGAACCGCAGAAAGATTATATTTGGCGCGTTTCTTTTCGCGATAATATATTAAAAATTTTCATTCAGTTATGTTTATGCGATTCTGTGTTATACGTATGACGATGTGTGTATGTGTGCGATGTCGAATATAGACGTATGTACATTTCTTTCTTTCTTTTATTTATTTTTCTTTTCCGTTCCTTGTTTGTCTCCCGTCTGAGCTAATGGTCCGATCAGAGAGAAAGGTGTTATGTATATATATAGGTATGTAGATAAAGATATACTCTGGAATGTGTATATATACATGGATATACATACACGTCTATATAACATACTTGAGAATTATTTCTTAGGAATTTTTAAGGAGCGTAAAAAGCGTTTTATCCCATAGTATACCTATAATAGTATAGTCAGTCTGCAGATCAACCCTAAAAAGAACTCGTTGACTATGGCCGTTGTGTCGGCTGACGCTGCTGCTGCAACAACGTTGCGCTGAACAATTCTTTACGGGCGATTTAATCCACAGAATTTGGAAGATTGAATCACGGTCAAACCCCCGTCACTGGCGATCGTCACGATCAACTGCATTCATTCCCGATTTGCTCGAGTGCCAATTTCGTCGGTATATAACAATTTTACTTGCGATATTATATTGTATTATGTACGGGTAAGAAAAGTGTCTAGTAGACTGATCTATTCGTGTCAGCCGTTTCTATGAAATTGGGCAAAATTTTGATACGTGGGTATATACTCAGAAAATTTATCTTCACTATATTATTTACCTGTACGTTTTAATTCAGGATATAATTAAGACAATCATCATAACGTGCCTGTAGGCTGCAAATATCTCAAATCTTCAATCTTCAATCTTGAGGTCTCGGATCTTTGATCTAAGTAAGAAAGGAGCGTAGCGACGCGCATGCAGCGGCCGTGTGGTAATCTTATTGATCATTTATGCGTCGAGACTACGACCGACGGTTATAGTGGCGGTCGCGATCGGTTGGGCGAGTCGAAAGCAGCAGCAGCAGCAGCAGCAGCAGCTTGCCGAGACCGGGGGCCGTGATCGTAAGAAGAGAGAAGTTTAAAGAAAGAGATAGAGAGACCCTGCGGGGCCCGAAAGATGTGCTACATTCGTCGGGTCTCGACAACTCCTTCTCTCGTTTCTTGATAGTTTCGATCTCTGATATTATACTAGCGATAGATTATCACTAGATCAACGATCATTACAATATTGCGTAACAGATTACCTACCTACAGCTGTACCCAATTCGATTCGGAATGAATTTCGAGGCATATTTTACCTCAGACATTGAAGAAAACTACAAAAACAAAAAAAATTTCTCTCTCGTTTAACATCGAATCCGATCCCAGTTTCATTTAGTCATATAAAGTAATATGGATACGTACGTATGTACACACATCGCGAATCACCGCGTCGCATCGCGTGGGACGAAGAAGCGGAGGCTAAGCGCCATCCCATACGTACAGACGTGTGTGCCTATACCTACCCATACCCATATCCATTATCCACATATGTGCGTCTATCCTAGGAGGAAGAGAAGACGCCGTTGGTGTTCAGGCGGCATTCCGATATGCACGTGCATGACTTATTCATTAACACCTTAATGCTCGAGGCGCCTAATAATTCCTCTCTCGTTCGCGGATTAAATTCTCCTTAGATATATACGAATATACCTACATATATAAATAATATAGATATGTGGTTATATTATGTGTAACAGCAAGATAAACATACAAGTTATACATTCTCACGTTTATATACACAATATTCATGCTATGTATATATAAATTAGAAAAAAAAAAAAAAAAATGGACAAATTACTTCGCGATCATCGCACTCGATTTTACAAAGCTTGTACAATTGAAAACGCCAAGTCATTCTATAATCGATAGAGAATCAATAGAATCAATCAATCCCTCCTATATGAAAGAATGAGAATAAGAAGAAGGAAGAAGGAAGAATCGAGAATCCTCTTCAATTATATTCTCTTTGAGATCGTTTTAATTACTCTCTTCAATAAAATTCAAAAGAATTACGAAACAGAGAAGAAAAAAAAAAAAAAATAAGAAGAAAGAAACAATATGCCTTGTTGTACATCTTCTCTTCTGATTTTTTTTTTCTTCCTAGTTCTCTTTGGGTTTTTTTTTTTCAAGCCAAGAAATTCCTCCGCGCAAATTATGTTACCTATATTATTTATTCACGTTTCGAACAACGAGTCTTTACCTAACTACCTTACCTCTACCTGCTCTACAGTCTACTCCATATCCACGCGAGTCGAGTCAAAGCGTTCCTTATTACGCTCCGCTTTGGTATATGGTAGGTATAAGGTTGTTTTAACGTATATCTACCAATAAGGGTATAAATATCAGGTCGTCGTGCATACCAGACGGTCTCTGAATACCCAGTCTTCGTCCTGGACGAGGGCTATTTTAGAACCTGTAGCCAGTATGTAGTAGCAGTAGCAGCAGCGCAGCATATGCGTGGTAAAGTAAAGTGAAGTTAAAGCCTGAGCCTTTAGTCTTGGAACTTTGAAGTGAGACTAAAGCCACCCCATGGTTCAAACTGCGCGGAGAATTGCAGTTTATATTATCGTTGACGAGACTGCGGAACCGTATACTTGAAAAATTTGAAAAAACAACTAGAAAAATGGATACTAAAATTCTTAAGATGTCTCGCTAAAATTTTTTGAACTGCGTATATGTTTTTAAAAATTTCTCACGCGACGCGCCCGATCTCGTATGGATCGCGGTAATCAATTCGAAACGGAATTTAGAAACATCTTATAAAACTCGTCGAGTTAGGACCGGATTATTCAAGGTTGATATACCTACCGAAGGATTGGAATTTGCTTATGTTCAGCCGGATGATATCAAAGCAAACTGAATTGGAAACTAATTATTTTTAAATACAAGCTATTCAATTTTTGATAAAATATCTCGTATTATTTTATAGGCAAGTATAGCGTACGGTTTGGTATTTTCTATAGCTCGCAACAGCTTCAATCTCCGGGTTTTGATAAAGTTCTCTAAAATTTAAGTGCCGTCTTTTATAACCGTAAAGATGAAACGGGCGAAAGAACCCGCGTTGCGAATGTCGTTAGACCGCTATTACGTGACGAGAGAGAATAAGTCGAAGTTGCGCTATTCCTATATAGCTATAGCGCTAGATCTAAGAACCGTAAATAATTCGCTACGCTTCTGCAAAAAGAGAAAAAGAAACAAACAAAAAAAATTACGGAAAGAAACGCATACACGTTATAAAAATGTAGCTTCGTATCATTTATCAAACTATATTCTTACAGTGAGAATCGAATGTCCACATATCGTCATGATACATCGGTCCTTTCTTTCCTGTTTGCTAAAAATTCTTCTTCATCTTCTTCTTCTTCTTAAAAAAAAAAACCGCGCATATATGTCCAAGAAAGTTCCTAACGGTAAGCTTGCATCAGGATTTCCTTTATCTCCTATACTTCACTATTCCCGATCAGCTCCCGAAGAATTACCTTTGCGGGAAACCCGCCTTGTTTCTTATGCCTATACCGACGTGTGGGATGAGTAAGATACGTATGCCTTGCATCGTGAGGCCATGGCGCAGCTATATTGTTCATTTTCTTTGATAGTCATAAGCCGCGATGATACTTCGCCGCTAGTTAAGCATGTAGGTATATATACGTTTAAATGGTTTTCCGTTAGTTAGGGGAATTTCAAAGATCCTGTATCAAACATCCTGCTGCAATAGCAGGACGCAGCTGCTGCTACTCATGCCGCAATGCTACCGGGGTTAACAGCTGTTCTATAATCGCCCTGTCATTCAGGGACGGCGACGGGGTTCGGGTCGTCGTCTCTCTTTCGAAAAAAGGCTCGTGCCTCAGGTTTTGTCAGATTATTTCATATCGCGGATAGACATTAACGTATACAGATCGGTGAACAGAGGATAAATAAAAAATTTTATTCGTGGCTAATTTGATCAAGATTTGACGTTCTTATTTCTCTTTCTTTCTTTCTTTCTTTCTTCTCGAAAGGAAATATTCTTGTAAATATTTCGAAATCTTTAGAGATCGGTAGGTAGATAGGTAGGTATATAAATAGTAGTGATCTAGGGTAAAGGTGGGACGGTATAGGATCATGACCCGCAGATCCATAGCGGTCGTAAATGATCCAGTTGCCCTTCTCCTCGTGTCGTGAAATCCCGCACTTCTATATTATAAAGTCGTGCGCACAGAGATCTCTAGATCTTTAGATTCTCCGACTCTCTCTCTCTCTCTCTCTCTCTCTCTCTCTCTCTCTCTCTCTCTCTCTCTCTCTCTCTCTCTCTCTCTCTCTCTCTCTCTCTCTCTCTCTATCTATCTATCTTTCTTTCTTTCTCTTTCGTAGACAGTATAACTTCTATTATTGCACAATTATATAAACTTTATCCGAGTGCTTTACCTGTTGCCAAACACTCGCCACCGCCATAGCGACCGACCGAGAGAACTTTTCATATTTAACCATCAAGCATATTGAAAGAGACTGCACAGCAGTCAGCGTGACAATCGCACGTTAGGCTCGAACTATCGGCTGTCTAGGATTATGTTAAGAAATGAGAAATTGTTATTTTTTAATTACCTGAAATCGACGAGAAAAAAAAATTTTCTTAAAGAAATAAAGTAAAATGCACAGAGTCGTTCATTAGCGGCTTTGCCTAATCCGAAACGGTTAATTTTTTTTTCTCTCTAACTACGTCAGTCTCTTCTATGCCTAATAATGTGGCAAAAACCAGTTTTTCTTTACATTTTCTTCAATTTATTAATTAATTTCTTTAATAACTTTGAATTTGGAGAAACTGCTTGCTCGTTATTAATTCAAACGTGTCTCCAGCTTCCGCGTGTAATTATTCTGACGGTGTGGATCCATTCATTCAAAGGCCAAAATAGGTCCTTTTTTTATATATATATGGTATATAGATATATACTATGTATAACCCGACTATGGCTCGCGTAGCCCACGCGTCTTTTTTATATCCACTCGATGTCTCTAACGCATCCGCTCACGGCTAAACCCCCAGCATCTTTAAAGAGGCCCCATTCATAACCGAGCCACTGTTACTGTGCTCTTGCTTGGTTTCTTGGATGCTGCTTGCTGCAGTCGCGTGTTGGTCGAAAGAAAAAATTTTTCTTATTTCACAAGAAACTGTATAACCGAGTTTGTTGTACGGGTCTACACACATCGCGTAGCTCCGAGTCTCATGACTCTAAAAGCATACCGCGTTACAGAGGAAAGGAGGAACAGGAGCAAAAGTAAAGTCGATATAAAAAAAACGAGAGAAGATTTGGATTTGGATTTGGAAATATTGCAACTTACTTCGACCCAGCCCCTACGATATATTCTCACGGGATAAAGACCGAAGGACGAAGTATAATACGCATCGTAATAGAAACGAACTTCTTCCCACGTGAAGTTTGAAGCCCGTGTTTATAACTATAAAGAGATTCATCTATGCGTATACCTTTGTTACGTGTCACTTGTTAGCCCCGATGTATAGCCGTTGCAGCGGCTGTATCAGCAACAGCAACTGCAGCAGCCGTTGAGAGGTAAGCTTGTAATGGAGGTGTAAAGTCACGTAACTGCATTCCTTTCCGACGTAATACCATAAGCCGAGTTTTATTTCACTTCCCGTAAGAAGGGATAAATACATAGGTAGCCAGGTAGCCAGATAGAGAGAGACTCATCGACACAGTTTTACATATATTCGCCCCTGATGATGTAGAAACCAAAAAAGAAAAAAGAAAGAAATTAAATGTCAAATAGAGAAGGAAGCAGAAGAATTTGGGACACTTTTACCCTGCCTTCAAGGTTCTCTGAAATTTCTTTAATTCCGTTATAATTTGTCTCCCACTGACATTATATCGAATGCCAATCATTTCGATTCGATTCGACTCGAGTCTAGTTTCAAGGCTCCGATCAAAGGCGGGTATTATCGGTTTAGACGATTACGAAACCATGTCCTCTCTTCGGCTGTATTATACTATATCCTCACGGTAAAAGGATCGTCTAGTCTGAGGCATGGCGGTAGTGTAGGTACAGCAAGTCTGTCGTCATCATCTCCTCCCAATCTATATCCATCTATCTGCACTCTATCTATATATCTATATATCGCGCGATTCTCGCGCTTGCGGTCGACTAGTTTGCTAGCACAGTCCGACCTTCACCTGCAGGCGACTGTCATTAAGACCGCTATATACCGGTAGGTTATAATTTACGGTCAACTACAACAACGACGAGGAACGAACGAATGGGTCGACAGTGAGTTTCGGATATCGTGCCCAACGATCTCGGCTCTTATTTTTTTTTTACAGTTTCTTTTTTCTTTTTACCTCTCTTTCTCTCTCTTTTTTCTTTTCTTGTTCTTTCTTGTTTATATTGTCTCTGGCCAGATCGCCGAGCCTCGCGGTTATTTCTTCCTGGTGGAGATAAAAATCAAAGTCTTAAAGATGCTGAAAAAATGATATTAAATTTGAAATAAAGTAAAGTAAAACAAGACAAAAATATACAAGAAGGAATTCATTTTATTAACGACGTGAATTTTTTTCTTTTCTCTCGGCACTTTTGAAGATCGGGCTTAAGGTATTTTCCGGCTTTTATATATACAAATCAACGACGATTGTCCGCTGCGGCAGCCGAAGTACGTACTGGGGTCAGCATAGGAATCCACGTATCGTGGACAACAAGACGTTTCGAACACATTTTCAAGGATTCAACAAAGAAGCCTCTGCTTCAGCAGGCTTTCAGTTTAAACTTTATTATAACTATTATCATTATTATTATAAGAGGACCGAAGTACGACGATCAAACGTCCTTGTCTCGCATACGAGAGAGTCACTTGCATCGCATGATCGGTATTTTTTGTTCAATTTTTTTTTTTTTATATTAAACAAACGAAATTCTTTCCCATAAATTTCGTTAAAAAAAGAAACAAAAAATAATAATAATATAAAATTGGCAAACATTTTTCTTGAATTTTTTTTTTTTTTTGGAGTAAATAACGACGTATATCACGATACACTGACATATTATACCCATATCGAAAGCTGGTCTGTTGGAATATTAGTAGCCTAGCTTATAGCTGGTTGACAGACGCCCTTGGAATTCCGAAGGAGCGTAGGCGTGCCTTATGCGACTATACGTACGCGACGACGGGCCCGTTCCTCGAGGAACGGGGCAAGTATAGCTTAATTTATAAGAAAAAAAAAAAAAAAAAAAAAAAACCGTTTTTATTGCATCGGATTTCAGTTGAAACAACACAACACATTATTTATACATATATATTTAGACTCGTTGAGGTATATAGGTATACGTATGTATAATCAATGCCAAGTTCAATCCTCGACCACTATATAAGAAACTTTATCGATTTTCAATAAATAAAAACGTCATTATTTTGACTAAGAAATTATTACTACGATGCTGAAGTGGTCCAGGGTACACACTATATAAATTCATATCATGATATATATACCAAATAATAATAATAATGATAATCGAAAGATAAAATCTGCAAAATCTGGACATGCAAAAAATATAATGAAATGAAATACCAAATTGCAAAAAAAAAAAAAAGATTTCCATTTAGAATGCAAATGAAATGAAATTTTATCGCTATATTTTGTTCAAAGTTTCGCTTAGCGTGGCTGAATTTGTTTTACTTTACACGCACATTCCGTATATCGCGGTTTCTCTCTCTCTCTCTTTGCATGATGCACCACGTGCAGCAGGTACAACGTATATTATAAATTAAACTTAAAATTAAACAAGTAGGTAAATTGTGCAAGTTCCGATCATAGGAGGCTCAAAAAATTGAGCATTTATCAATTTTCTTCTTTTTTTTTTTTTAGCCATAATCCGAATTTTTAGAATTTCCCAAATTACGGAATTGGGTTTGGAGTCAAAGTCGCCTAGATTCACGATACATATAAAAAATCAATAATTGATTATAGTTTTCGCTAATAAAGGGGATAAGCAATTTATCGAACAGGTTCGTTCAATCGACGCGATTAGAATCGGAATTCGCAGGTCTCGAGACCCACGGGCTTATAGCAACAGCAGCAGGAGCAGGGACACCCACTCCAAAGTTCCTTTCTAATGTAAACCAGGATCTCGACTCTCATTCTTGTTATAATTATAGAGGCAAGCTTTATACAACTTATAGCTTATAGATATATATATTATTCCTAGAGAATGCTTTGCGGGGTATACAATACAATATATAAATATATTTATGTACGTATAGGCAAGAGTTGTCCTGCCTACGAGTTCAATGGCGCCTGTGACAATAATAATAATAATGACAAAACTTTTATCAATAGAACAAATTTGATGGAAAAATTTCCCTTTTTTTTTTTTTTCGTTTCGTTCAAATTTTCTTCGATTTCTAAGAAAAGTTGACGAAGGCATATAAGACGTGGATCTCTCGTACTCACAAGTCAGATGACTTTTACTCGAGAATATACATATATACCGGTTGCAGAGAGCCTATTGCTGTATAGGTAGAGGCACCCGAGGAATAAGTTGATAGTATAAGGTCTTGGATTTCACTTCGTTTGTAATTTACATTCGTCCGTTGGTGGTGAACACGTTGTACGTACGTCGTTGTAACCCAAGAATTATCTGTTCAAAGACCTACGCTGACCAACAGCCGAAGAAAGCCCTCCAGGCGAATTGCGTTGCTTTGCGTATATAGCGACGAGTCGAGTCGCGTCGCGTCGCGTTTGTAATGGAAAGGAAACTGAGGTAGAAAAGGATAAGCCTGCTGGTGAAACCGTGACGGCCAAGGTTACCGGTTACGAATTTTTTTTATATAAATTTCCAAAAATTATTCATTCGTTCCTATATCATTCCCAAGAATTTGAATATAAACTGTATATATATAAAAGTATTCATGAAATTTCGCTCTCTTCGAAGTTTTTTTTATTCAATCTGGCAAAATAAAATCCACATATAAACAAATTTAGAAAATAATTTCTAATCTACGAATTCCTATCATTTCTCCAAACTCGTTTTCCTTCGCTTCTATGCATCCGATATCAGCTCATCGATCGAATGAAATTAAACTATACAAAGCCGGATCGACTGGTTATCGCAAATAGAATTTCTCGCATCTGCAATCGCGCCATATGAAACAGGTGCGGTGCGGTTTCGTAGCGTACGTTTACTGTCCTTTCTCCTTGGGTGGCGTCACATATAGTTTATATATCGTTCGTTAGTCGATAGTTAGTAGTTTATCCTATACTTAAACCAACTACTTCTCCTTCTCCATCTCCCCCATCTCCCCCATCTCCTTGGTGAAAATATTTTCGCTAATGATATTATCTCGCCGTATATAGCCAAAGAATTCGCGAGTCGTTTCACCGCGATATATCCACCTATACGACACGAATATTCGAGGATGTTGGTAGCCATAGCCAAGGGGCTTTAATTCTTCATTTCTGGGTTCGGAAATCGAAACCAATTACCATTCAGCATATCGAGGAGAACGAGCCACGCCGACTATTAAGAACCGAGCTCGTATTATACAGCACATCGACGTTTCATGCCCCTCGGGTTAAAAATCCATGAACGTCCGAATAATTGAAACCGGGATTTTCCCAGTGCTAAATCCCTTCCGTCGCGATGAAAATATGGTATCTAAATATTTTTGTCAACTGTGTAGATATGTCCAGGTAGATACTTGAAAAAAAATTAAAAAAAAAAAAACGGTTTGATTGTGAATTTGGACTTTAAACTCGTGATAGATAATCAATTACGATTGTGCACCTGGCTTATCTATATCTCGATGAAAATTCGCCGTAATCTATGAGGTTTTATCGCTGCAAGTATATAGAAATCGAGTCTGTAGGTTATCGATGTGTGAATTTATGAAGGGAACAAAAAAAAAAAATAAAAACGGAGTCATTGTCCTCATAACTGGTCCCGATATTTTAGTTAATGAGAACACACACGATATCGAAAACTGTGATGACGTTTTGACGGGGCGAAAGTGGACGAAATAGTATATTTCCGGCCAACGGAAGTAGCTATCACATCCCATCAAACATGCGACGTTCGCTTAGGCATTTGACTAGCGAAATGTCTCGGACCTACTTAGTTATACAAACATGTGTACTCTTCGAGATTGTCCTCAATAATTATCGACCTGTTTTTTTTTTTTTTTTCTCTCAGTCGTGAAATTCGTTCGTTTATTCGTTTACCTCGTTTACAGAAAAAAAGAATTTTAATTAATCCTCATTTCTTTATTTCGTCTTATCGCAATTCCTCGTTCGTATATATATTTCTACCGTCATCTCGACCGCGGTGCAACACGAGTAAAATATTTTCACGTGGGTTGGTCAGTAGTCGATGAGATGACCTGGATGCAGTGAAACCACGAGTCGCGTGGTGTGGGACGGCCGGTTTTGCCCGGGGCGTCGCGCGTCCGTCCGAATCCCCGTTTGCCTATACTTACAGTATACAACCAAGTCACTTGCGTGAATAGCGCTCTTATATATATATTTTTCATAAAAACATATACCATAATATATATACGAATGAACAATCCATTCATATAAAGTAGCTGTACATAAAAGTTACGAAGAAATTTTTCTTTTTCTTTCAAACTTTTTCAAATTTTTTCTTTACAAAAAAAAGTTCCCTACCATATATTGTACCATACATACCTATGTGAATCCACGAGTTTTTTTTATATATGTTTGAAAAAACTTTCTTTCGCCACTATTTCGGCCCTAGGCAGTAATAATGGCCATAACTCAATTTGTTCGAATTCCATTTCTATTTTTTTTTTTTTTCCTTCTTTTTTCTGTTTCTTTTTTAATAATCTTATCTCGCTAGGTTTGACCCCGTTTTAACAATATATAAATCGATAATTTATATATCTCAGAGGTTGTGTGTCCATTAGACGGTATAGGCAGCTTTAATAACACAAGGTGTGTAAATCGAGTTGATTTTGCAACGCTGCAGCAGCTGGTGCAAGACGTATTACAGGTATAGTGTACACGTATAGATATATCTATGTATACCTACGTACTAGTACACCTCCTACTTGTTGTTGCGCCCATAATCTGTACCCTTCAATTTCGTGTTAGATATATAAGATATGGCGCCTGCAGCTCGCGGTGATTAACAACTCGGACATCACGCGTTAGCACAGTTTTCTCCTCTCAACTTCTCGTCTTTTAAGAGATGCTGCTTGCTACTGATGTTGCTGTTGCAGACGTGGCGCCTGGTCTGCGTTTCTTCCGTTAACCGCGTTCCATAAACTCGGAACAGAAGCTTTTAATACACGCAGTATAGTTCGTTCGCGTTTATGTACGAAAAAAGAAATAAAGAAGAAGAAAAATATATATACCAGTCCGAGGATCCAGACGCAGACTCCGTCTCACAAGGCAAAAAATAGAAAAAAACAGACAAATCCTATTCCAAAAATCATTGTCACCTGATTAATTATACGCCTTCAACTCGTATAAATCGAAGGAATTACTTTTACGTCTGAATGTATAAAGGAGACCCGTTTTTTTTTTGTTTTTTCGTATTCGATCAACTTATATCAAAGTAGCTCCAGAAACCTAGTTCTTTAGCAGCAACAGCAGCAGGCAGCAGTATAGGTAGAGCAATTCTTCTAGAAAATAAACTCGATTGAAAAGTGAAGCTTGGCTAGTATAAGGTGTAAGTCGAATGGTACTTAGCTATAGTAGGTAAGCTGGCGGATCGTGATCCTTTATTGGCCTATGGGTGAAACCGCAATAGATACGAGTATATATATCGCCTCTTTTCATCGTATATATAAAGTTTCAATGATCAGATATTATACCGAACTCTTTTTCCGCGCTTAAAAAAATTTATACGTACGAAAATCGCGACTGCGGTTTACGTAGTTTGACTTTTAAACTATAAATAAATTTTTTTTTTTTTTTTTTTTCGTTTTTTCGTTTTTTGAATAAACCCTGTGGCGTTATACACGTATTCAAACAGCGACAGCTGCGCAAGTAGCGTCATCATTATGGTGTAAAAAAACGGGAAAAAAAAAACTACCCGGATACGCAACGTGGCCTCGGTAATAACGCGCGTCACCCCTCGACCACTTAAAGTGACAATCTATTCCTGAACTCGGGTATTTTTAACTTTTCTTCGTATATACCTATACGCATATTTTCTCCGCCAAATGCAAAAAACTGCACTTTTTTTTTTCTTGATCGTTAATTTACTCTTCTTCTCTTCTGCAGTCTTCTTCAATTTTTTCGCCATACATATAATACTTCGCGACTTGTCTACCGAAGGCCACAGACTGGGGCCATTCTCAACGCCAACGCCTACGCCCGCTTACTTATTTACTTACTTACTTGCTTGACTCGGTTAGGTATCTTTCGAGTAAAATTTTCTGCATAATTGTCGACTGACTGACTTACTGACTGACCGGGTATACTATGGCAGAATCGCATTCCTAAAGTTGCACGGTACATTACCGCGGTGGCGCCAGTCCAGTCCAGGCCGTACCATGCCATGCAAGCCGGTCAGTAGTCGTTGACGTTAGCGTAATATATTCATTCCATGCTGGGATTTTCCGGGTAGAAAGAAGAAAATCTACGTACATTAAGTGCATGTAATACGCGAGCATTAGCAGCAGGTATATTATAACTTTTCTTCGTTTTGGTGTAGAGGTATAATAATCATCGTTCAGTTAAAGACAATGTGCAACATGTTTATACGTTGCACAGTTCCGAAGTGACTCGAAAATTTCGTCAAAAATTCCTCGACTCTTACTCACCTGAGTTTATTATGGTATACATAGAATCGTGGCAGGTTTTCGGGTGTGCTGGACTAGCCTCGAGCCTTTTTCTCCGTTACCTAAAAACGTCATCGCTAACTCACGGTGACTAAGAGACGCCGTGATGTCGTACGAACGCGGATAACGCTAACAGCTCTTATCGGTGAACGGCGTTAATATCACTAACTTTATACGCGCTGACTGGTAGAGATATATCTTTAAACCGTGCGGGAAATCGACTGTGTAAAAAGTCCGATCAAATCAAGAAAGGAAAAAAAAAAACGTTTTTTTTTTTTTTAGTCCGCGATTTAATTGAAAGGAAACTGTAGTTCGAGGCGTATGGAAATCGCGGTTTTTTGCTCTTAGCCAATCGAGACAGCAGTGTCGCGTTTTTTTTTATATGCGAGAGGAAAGGGGATCGAGAGAGAAAGAAAGAGGCGAAGGCGCGTAGACAAGGACGATGCAGGATCACTTTCCACTCTGTGAGTCCGAGGACGGATGGGGTCAACGAAAATTTCCCTTTTTTATACGCAATATATATCGAAAGCCAGCCGGTGAACGGTCGAACGGGCTAACAACGGTCTGCTGCTGCTTTTATAGGTGTAGTATACCCACAGCCTTCTCAGAACTGAGATATATATCATTATATTTATATATATATAATTATCATTATGTCCGTAATCGTAGAGCGGAGACCCGTACATGTTTATTGATCATAGATAAACGATTTATATCTCCGATAACGTTCATTCAGGTTCCGTTATATATAAATAAACTAAAATCAAACTCGTGACTATAATAATTCTGCTGTACATGCTGACATGCATATGCATATGCAATTCGATTCAATTCAATGCCGTCGTTAAAATAAGAGGCATATGAGACGAAGGTGAGGAAGTAGGCCAAACACGGTAACACCAGGTGCGAGGATTGTATAATCGATGAAGAAAATTAAGAAAAAAAAAGAAACAAAATTAAGGAACGTTTATTCGTAGCTCTTAATAATTTATTTTATTTATTGATTGGTTTTTTTTTTTTCGTCCAATGAGAAAGACTAGCTGCAGCAGTGGCTGATTTTAAAGGTCGAAAATCTTTCACACCGTTAATAATAATAATAAAAAAATTGAAAATCAAAAAAAAAGGTTATCCCCCACCTTTGCTGAATTTGCAAAAACGGCAGCAGATGTTGTATTTCAGGTCGGAGTAGGTATCCCAAAAAATATCCGCTCTATAAAGGGTCTCAGTCTGACTGTTTAGAAGAAAGATGCTTTCCATCTGCCCCATGCGGTCGGTTCTAGGTAGGCAGAGGTATACGTATGTTCATACATACATACATACGTACCTCTGAATACTAAACGGACGTATGGTATAGTCGAAAGAAAGCCCGGGTCTTGTTCGCTTCTTCTTCTTCTTATATACCTGAGAAACGGCCGAGGGCCATTTCCGAAACTGTTAGTAATCCCCGAGGAATTCCGCTCCAACGAAAAATACCTGGCAAATTCCTACTTTATTACGGGTACCACCTTCCTTACTACCCATACCAATCCAACTACCTACGTGAATAGGTATGGCTATAGGAATAATAGCTAGGTATAGATACGCAACTTGATCGATATGTTATTCCTACACGTATGTATCTATGTATCTATATATATGTATGTGTAGATATGTACAAACGGTTACTAACCTAAATTTTCGAAGAGCATATATATCTCTTCACTCCTGCGTCTATACAGAAAACGGAAATGAGAAAAAAATAAAATAAAATAAAATCTGTCTCTCTCGCTACTATTTTATCGTTACAACTCGCGATCGCGGTTACAACAGTGTAAAACTAATCACCGGGTATAAATAACAAAAAAAAAAATAAAAATTAATTAGATAATGGAGTTTGTTTGGTAATCGTTGACGACTTCTTTACCTTGTCATAAAGAAAAAAAAAAATCTGTTACAATTTTTTTTCCTGACACAGTTCTTCTAAGAATTTAGGTACTTGGTTATACTCACCCATCTATACATATACTCGACTAACTAAGTGTACCTTGTTGTTATCAGCGACAGCGCGCTTTCCCTATCAGTGATGTACATGATAACCGCGAGATATCGTGGATACTGAAATAGATTGCGAAACGAGTGAATTATAAAAGCGTTAAAATTCTCATTCTCATTCTCTGTCTCTGTATTTAACAACAACAACAAAAATTTCTAATATATATTCGATTTTTTACGACGTGGATAAATCTTACGCTCCGTTAACCTGCAGGGGTGTTGTTAATAAAATTAAAAATCAGCTTATATGGGTCGACGACGGTGAGACGCGGCACGAACGACGCTGCAATGTATACGTATATTGTAAATACATATATACATGTACATATAAATATATGTATGTATATATAGGTATAAGCGTTGCGACGCTTCGCTCTTGGAACTACTTAACCAGTCTCAAACCGCCTACGCATTAAGTACGCGGCATCGGTCACACAGTTTTTTTTTTTTTCTACAATATCACGAAACCCTCTGTACACAGTTCAAATTCTCGGTAATTTCCTCATACCTTTTCCCATACAGCAGCAGCAGCAGCAGCAGCAGACAATTTCTGCGTGCAATCACCTCGGTCTCAACTCCAGCAGCCTCCCCATGATCGACAGGCAATTAGATTAAATGCGGGTCAAAACCGTCACTAACCTACTTACAACTTGACGAGCATGAAAATAAAATCGCTTTACACTTTATTCGAATTATTATTATTATTATTTTTTTACCCGGATGGCCATTTCTCAATACCCAAAAAATTTCGGGACTCGAGGTAATTAATCGTTCTTCGTTTTTTATTTTTTTTTTTGGAGCAATTAGAGTTTGTGAAATTATTGTCGAGGTATTAACGAATGTACAGATCTTCTTTATTCGATGACAAGATCCGCGGATTTGAATTTTCCCTATAGAGAAGAAAAAAAAAAAAAAAAAATTGCTACGATTTGGCCCGAATTATCGACGAAATGTTGTGATTAGGAAACCGCGCTCGAGCGTCTCTTAGGTTAAGACAAGAGAATGATCTCTGTCGGTGAATCTTTCGCCTTTTCTCAACTCGAGTCAGTGGTACTGGGCAGCGGTTAGCGCTAACCTTGATCCGTGGACCGTTACTCTGCCCCGTGGGGCCCGCCGGCTACGGTTATCCAGGTCTCTGGGTCCCCGACGATCCAGGGACGAGGTAAGAAACATCGCGCCATGACGGCTTACGAACTTATACCTACCTATCTCACCCTCTCCAACTTTTAGGTCTTCGGCCTCTTGCCGCAATTATACACTGAGGTCATTTATGCTACTTCATATACGTATACATCATTCTCGCCATAATGTTATCTCGATCTTAATTAATTTCACTGTATACATATGATAGAAAGAAAGAAAGAAAAAAAATACTAATAAAAATGAAGACAAGAAGATGAGAAGAAGAAAAAGAAAAAAAAAAGATGAAAAAATGGAAACATGTACCTATATAAATTTCAACTTGACCTAGTACTTTGAATGACAGTATAATGTGCGAGAGTCTTCTCTTCTTATTCTCCTCATTTTCTTCCTCTTCTTCTTCTTCAATGTGAACATAAATCACGCCATATTGTGACTTACGCGGTTTTACGACGTAACGGAGAGTAAGACCTAATATAACTTATAACAGTGGGTAACAACTGTTGCGGATTAAGTGGGTCTCTGTGCTCTCTTCTTGTGCCTAATGGTCTGCGATACATGTCGGACACATTTGTGCTATTAGTTCGTCCAATTTTTTTTCTTCTTTTTTAGTTCAAATACGCTAATTATCGGTACAATCATTCGAACATCACGGTGTCGCTATATGCTGCACGTATAGTTCGGAATAGCATAACGTGTCGTAACGTTACGGATTTCTTTACAATCACATAGTTCGAGGTCTAGAGTCCATAGTCTAGAGTCCAGACTGCAGTAATATACATACATACAGAGAGAGAGAGGAGAGAGGAGAAGAAAGAATATCTAATTAATGTTTAAACGGTTAGTGTTCGACGAATTGGGTTTCCATTGGGAATTCGACTTGTGTCACAACGTTTTACCGCTTACCATACCTATATAGCTAGATAATTTACCCATGTAAACGAGTCAGAGCCGACTCGCTTGTTCCATGGTATGACAAAGGAGGAAGGTACATACGTCAAACGTACGAGTCGACTTTACTTGTACTCATATACCTACTTTTGGCTAATTACGTTTTGGGCTGGTACCAGCTGCTACCGTATACGCTGCGTATAATCTGACCGCAAATCCTGGCAATAAGTTGTAAATAAAATTGAACAAACCCTCTCGGGTAGTTTGGTGGTGTATTGACGTTTTCTTTGAATCGAAGGATATAATGGAAGGAATAAAGAGAGAAAGATGGAAAATTCAAGTACGTACATACATATAACAGAATATTTCTCACGCCCCGAACGAAACCCGCAAATTCTCCTTACCCCCATCCCCTCCACCGACCACCTCGCAAACTCTTTGTATGCATAAATAATTTGCGCGAGATGCGGAGGAATTCCGTTTCTCTGAATCACGTTGCAAAAAAAGTAATATGTATATGTAAAAAAAAAAAAAAAAGAAAGAGAGAAAGAAAATTTGCTACTCGAGTTCCGTGACTCATTCATTACGCTCGTTGCCTAACTTTTGTATACGTGTATTGGTATTTACGCCTGTGTATATAATGTACAAAATTTCTTTCTAAATCTTGTAATATTCATAGAAATTTGTGCCAGCAGGGTAGTCTTAGACCCCCAGGCGTTTCAGAAGCCTAGTTTTCTGTATAAGTTATGTACTCTCATCGGTACTTGTTAATGTTGTTCAACGATGACCTCGCAGGCTTGACAAAGAAAAAATAAATATATAAAAAAAGGAAGGATTCCTTGCTAAGAAATGTGCTGCCAAAAGTTTTAAGACCTCTTTTGAAAACAGGGTAACAGGGAGATTTAGGAGGCCTTATAGGTATTCTCCTTATTGGGGTCTCTTTGAAGACCCTGCGTCAAATATACCGACCATGGTTATTTACGAATGAATATTTGACCCTGTCGTAAAATTTTGGAAATGGTGTAAGGGTAAGGTATAGGGAGGAGCGAATTTAAGAATTTGAGAATTTAAGGACCCTCGCCTAATGCGAAACACTCCGTAAACCTTCCTTCGTTTCGAAATGTCTCCCCTTTTTTTTTTCTCGTCTTCTTCTTTCCTTCCTTCTTTCTTTCCGTGTCTTTTTTTTTGGGATGCAAGCAACGTTACAAACCCGTAAGATAAAATTGTTCGTACGACAGGTTAGTGACTCCATAATGTTGAGTCACGAATCCACTAAGCATGCTACGAACGGACGGACGAACGGACCAGACGTATGTACATACATACATACATACGTACCTACATACGTTCCGGGTTTATAAGCTATGCGTGCTGAACCTCAGCCCTCGCGGGGTCAACTACACGCATGATTCGTATCTTTGTTGAGTCACCTCAAAGGTGCGAGTCGGGTGTACGATATTCGTGCAGGATATAGTCTTAACGGAAGAGGCTAGGTTAAAATTGCGGCAACAGGGTAGATCTTGAAGACGTGAAAATATCGAAAATCGGAAATTTTTTCATTCACTTTGTATATTTCGGCCAAAAAATTGGATGGAAAAAAAGCAAAAGCAATTTCTTGATTTTCTTAATAAATTTCTCATCACAGTTTGGTCGATATTTGAAACTTTTTACAATCTTGGTATGTAGGTACATAAATACATCGCGACTGATCAATGATTCCGATTCATTCCAAGAGATTTATTCATCGCTGCAGTTGCTGCTGATGCTAAGGCTGCAGCTATACGGTCCGGTCGAGAAATCTGAATGAAATTCCGTCGTTATCTCTGGTTGACTCAATATAAACGCGTGTAGTCTGAAGCAATAATTATAAATTATCTTAATTGAGAAAAATATCAATTCCCACGACTGGCTCGCTCGCGTTTCCGGTTTAGAAACTATTAAATTCTTAACGGGTCTTCCAGATATTATTTGTATATATAGTATATAGTAAGAAAACCAATAAATATTTCAACATCTTGCAACGGGATAATTTTTTTTTTTTTTTCTCATTTTTATTTCCAAAATTTGAAACCTTTCCTCTAAAAGTGTGCGATAATTCGAAACGTACAAGATACTCGTATTAGATAAAAGACGACGGTCAACTACTTAATGTTTACCAAAATAGTTAGACCGTTGATAGTTCTTCTCGCATGCAGAAGCCCCTCGAGGGTTTTTGGCTGTCTGTGGAGAAGAGGCGTGGGATTTTTAATACTTATGGTCAGTAACAGTCGGGCCTTAAGGAGGCTGCCGTTTTTGGAGTTCCTATACCTACCTAACCTACCTACCTACCTACCTTACCAGCTATAACCGTGCTGTGAGGAGTAAACAGAGTTTGGTGTTAGACGGGGTTTCAAGGCGCGGCCTTACGTTTGTCTAGACCCCAGAGGTAAGATATCCTCGGGCAGTTCCCACCCGAGCAAGAATAAGAAAGAATAAAATGAGAAAAAAAGGAAGAGGAAGAAACAGAAATAAAAAATAATAATAATAATGAAGAGATGAAAGAAAAAAACGACAAAGAACAAGAAGTGGAAGTCTGACAGTAAACTTTGACCGCTGGTCGCACGCTACACGAATTAATACCCAAATATGATAATTTGTTAAAAAAATATATACATGTAGGTACATACATACATACGTTGAAAAGTTTAAATGGAAAAGAAGCAAAAAATGAAAAAATAAAATAAATAAATTCAATTTTATACGGAGAACCCCTCGCTGTTAGGCCGGAAGTAAGGCCTGTCTCTCACCGGAAGTTGTTTCTCCTCGCGCCAGTTGGTTGCAGTACGAGTTCCAGGTCGTTCTACAGGTACCTAGATGTATTAAAATATAGCTATCAACCGAAAATATCGAATCGTCAAAAAACAAAAACTAATTTTCTTCGTCTTCTTAATTCCTGCAGGACAATTACGGATCCTCCGATTAAATAACTCGAAATATATTTCGATACGTATTTGAAAGAGATTTTTTTTTTTCTTCTTCTTTTTCTCTCAATACCCGATCTAACGCCTCAGGGTATATACATTATACATAGGTAGTACCTATATACCTGTAGAATTTTTGAAAGGTTAGATCACTCCGAGTCGCGATTGCCTAATTAAATTCAGTCCAGTGATAAACCCGTACCGTACCGTCCGTCTCTCGATCGGCTTGATTAGGATAGGTATAATATATAAATTGGTCTATATATATGGTTGAATTCTTGAAAGGTATGGTATGTCAGACGTTAATTGACGTTACGCAAAACCATCCTAACTTAGCAACTTATCTGATACCAATATTATTATTATTATCATCATTATTCGACTTTGGAGATCTGACTTTTCCCAGCATTGCATTGCATTGCATTGCATTGCATTGCATCGCATCGCATTGGAATTGACAGTGGAGAAACGGCGGCAGTAATTGTGACGCCTTTGGTGGTGCCGGAGAACTCGCGAGACGAGAAGGCTCCTATAATACCCATACCTACGACCTGTTTCAATCGGTCCGCGGAATAAGACATAAAAGGACGAAGGCAGTGCAGAAACTTTCAAAGAAACGCCGACAGATATAGGATAGACGGAGATATATAGTTATATAGCTATATACCAACTACAAACGATCAAACGAATCGCTAAAACTGATTCGATAATTCGATTCAACTGGAATAAAATATCAAACCAATTGTCTCAACTCTGCATTCAAATAATTTTTTTTTCTTTCTCTGGTTTTCGTTTTTTGACCAAAAAAAAAAAAATAGAAATGGCGAGAAATTATGAAAAACTTGCGACTCAGTTTTTTGCAATTTTATTTAAACAGCGTGTGGATATTTCCGCGGGGGTATAAACTTGGTCTGATCGATTCTGTTGCGGATAGAAAGATGTTATAGGTACAGATGTAGGTAGGTGTATATATGTATATATATATGATGTATAAATGTATATATATACACGAATAGAAGAAAAGTAGCGATGGTTAGGTATAACGGATCGTCGATCAAAGTTCCTGGAATAGAGCGTCCTCCTGGCGGCCAACTCCTTCAGGAATGTTGCTAGTGGTGCCTACGGTCGTCGTCTGGTGCTGAAGTAACGCGCGCTCCCGTTCCCACCGAGTGTCTTGGGATGATCGCGGCTGGAACCCGTCGATCCCTAAGAGAAAAACAGCAATTGCAGTATATAGAGAGAGAAAGATAAAAGATAAATATAAATGTGCAGATAGAGAGAAGGAAGAATTCCCCATCAATACAGACCCGTAAGAGAAGAGCCATAGGTTAGAGTCGTTCGATTATATACGAACGCGGATCTGTAATTTCTACAATGAGCACGCGTTTTATTAATAATTTATTATTTCCAATTAATAAAATGATTTAACTGTGTATCGTTAATTAGCACGTATTACAATGTCGCGTGTTGTCGACGATGATTATCATCCGGGCATCGGTTTAATTACCATTAAACCTCATTAATTTTATAAAATCTAATAAATTCGCGATAATTGTTAGACTGCGGATCTCAGATCCAGGGTCACGATCAACGCATATGTGTGCAGTGTCTAGCTTCTACGTGTTCGAATTCCACAGCTTAGGTCGTGGTCGTGGTAGTCCGAGTATAGCCAACAGTCTAGGATATCTAGTTTTTCTTCAAGCTTACAAACGGTACGATTTACTTGGCCTGGGTTCAAGTTCCGAATTTTATTATTCCAAACCTTCGAAATCGTCGGGACTTGAACCTGGCCAGCCCGATGTAATCCTTGAGAAGAATCCGACCGGATTTTCGATACAATTAGGTATTCGTCGATACTCTAAAGTCGTGATCAACGATTGTGATCGAAG
The DNA here is from genome assembly GCA_949628255.1 of Macrophya alboannulata. NCBI lineage: Eukaryota > Metazoa > Arthropoda > Insecta > Hymenoptera > Tenthredinidae > Macrophya > Macrophya alboannulata. The sequence continues at coordinate 1,608,366 of OX451209.1, read as the reverse complement.
AAAGAAAAACCGGTCGTCCCCTATCCGAGAATACTACTTCAGAGCCAAAATTCGCCTCGACGAAACGGCGAGCGCGGGTCTCTTATCAATTTCCGATAAGGATGTGTACCCGGTCCTTAACGAACCTCTTTAATTGCTGAACATTCTACGTGTATAGGTATAATTAGATGTACGATTTTATATACCTTATTGCCTGGTGACCTAAATCAACGATTATGCGGTATTTCGTATTATAAACCGTGTCTACGTGTACTGCACTGCATACCCTACGTCACAGAGTGTGGAATCGCGGCGTGTCGCGTCGGGTTTTAACGCGACGTATTTATTCCGTGAATCTATCAACGTCTCGTATATACCGGTCGGTTTATCGCTGATTTTTTAGTATAGTCTGCGGCAGTAGCAGCAGCGGCAGCAGCGACCGAGAAAGGAGGACGAACGTGCCGTGTTGTGGCCGCGCTTTGGATTCCGTCTGTCTCTCAGCCCATCTCTCGTAGTAAGTTTCTACAGCCTTCGGAAGAGAGCTGAAGAGGTACGAGTAGTACAAGCTACGAGGACGAGGACGATGAGGATAGAAGGCAAATAAAGAAGAATGACAAACGTGCCGGTCCCGTGGGTCTCATGCGTAAAGACGCGTTTTAGAAGGACCCGCGGCACGAATAAGCAGAGCCTAGTAGTAGTGGAAGAAGAAAAAAAAAACGAACGAAAAAAAAATATCGAAACCGCGCGATCACGACAGCCGCTCGATTAGTCACGAAACCGACAAAGGAACTTGCGTCTATCATTCACAAAGAACCTCACAATCGCGACCCTTATATCTCTACGGAGTCTAAACTCTAGGTCCAGAACACACGAGTCTGAATACGGCGCGATGCGGTGGTTAATTTTTCGAGTTTTCTAAAGAGACTATTCCAAAAATTGAAGAAGGTATATTTATCAAATGGAATATCATGGAAGTTGAATATACGAACGAAAATTCACTTAGCGGAACTGGTTTCGGTTTGACTATAGGTGCTATATGGGTTCTTTCACACCTATACCTATTCAAGATATTCGACGACTGCGTAGAATATATATAGGTATATACATATATATTTTTTTTTTTTTTTTGAGGTCAGAACCGAATACTCAAGAATGCTCGAAAGCTTGATACGTATACCTACCTACCTACTCGTATACCTATACTCGTATCTATACATTAAACATGCACGCCCGTGGCTATGTGATGACGATGCCGATGGAAGAATTGGGTGAAACTCACAAGTGGAGTGGCTACGGCTATTCCATCGTGTGGTTTCTTTTTATCTGCAGTATGTATATACCCATATGTATACCTATATACAATATAGCTTTTTGGACGAGGTATTATTAGTTTCGAGAAAAGATTTGTACGTATATATATACGAGTACATATACATATATTTTTTTTTCACTTGATAAATAGTAGCAGTCGTCGTTCTCGTTCCGATAAGATGTCGAGGACATATGTTTTTTCTAAGCAAATCGTCAGAAATTGGGTAAAAAGATTTATAATGTAACATACATACTTCTACATACACTCGTTTCCCCTCTAGACGTATGTATATAGGATACATACACACAGATTTCCTTCCTGCCTTCCTCAGGCGGTATACCTACTCGCTGGTAAGCTGCCAACGAGGTTAGTGGGATTTGAGATTTTCGATAGCTCATCCTCACGAGAATTGCCGCGACAACACGCGACTACACACATGGCATTCACGCGTGTACTGAATAGTTAATATCAACGACTCGTACGCTATACAACCAAATGCGCATGTATATCCGTGTTCACTATGTGGTGATAGATTTTTTAAACCGTGTATATGTTACATACATATGTACAGTCGGGCAATAAAGTTCTTGGAGGGTCGAAATTCAGGCTCAAACGTTTCAGTGTCTACGCTGTTGAGCAGCCCCCTCGCTCCGCATACCCCGTTCTCTGAGAACGCGAATCGGGCAGACTACCTACTCAAAGTAAAGTAAGAAATACTTCCTAAATATACACCGTGTCCCAGAACTAAATGTCCAAAATGAAAGGTGGCCTAGAGGAGGTCGAACTGAGTAAATTGTCCCGAAGAACATGAGGTCTGCGAAGTCGCGTTCGCGAGATATCACAAGTTAAAAAAAAAGTATCGCTTTGCGCCGCCGCGACGCGGCGCAAAGCGATGCTTTTTTTTTTTAACCTGTGATATCTCGCGAACGCGACTTCGCAGACCTCATGTTCTTCGGGACAATTTACTCAGTTCGACCTCCTCTAGGCCACCTTTCATTTTGGACATTTAGTTCTGGGACACCCTGTATATAATAAATAACACATCGATGGGCCTGCTCAACAGCGTAGACACTGAAGCGCCTGAGCCTAAATTTCGACCCTACAAGAACTTAATTGTCTGACTGTACATACATAGCTTAGATATAACGATAAAACCCGAGTTCGATCAGCTCGACTTAAACTACTCAAAGTCTCCGATCGGTAGATCTTTTCTATCGATTCTCCCCCTTTCCCATATATCTTCTTTTTCTTTTAACCTTTTCTTCTTATTTTCTATTCTATTCTATCAAACAGATTCGACGAGTTGTTTCAATTACGAGTGAAACTAATTAAGTGTTTTCTATTTCTGTTACAGGTACGTTTATGGATATATCTATATACCTAGGGTCTCTGCACTTTTCCGGAATTGCATGCCTGTACGCCAGGATTACTCTGCGTAACGTATATGCCTATATATTAAATATATGTAAACTATTTCTGAGTATAAAACCGGTATGTACGTATGTGTACATAAATAGTTTCTCAAAATTTTTCTACTTCCCTTTTATTTTTCTTATTATATTGGAATCGAATTAGTGAAGAAGAGAGGCCTATTGATTTCTTTGTATCTAAAATCGCGATCTTATGTATACATATGCTAATTAAAACCACATACGTACATACGTAGGTACTCATTTCCTTCTCTTATTTATAACAACGTTAGGCTGATCCTCGAACAGCAACGAGTAGCGTTCGTGGTAAGATCGATGAATCGATCGATCGATCGATCTATCCATCTACTACAGCTCGATCGATCTGAGATTAAAAATGAAAAATTACCAATTAAAGGTTCGTTATACCGTTAGGCACTCTACCGTACCTTCATACTCGTATTAGTATCGGTACGTGGTTTGTCACTCGTATTTTCCCAGGATAGAAAAAGAGAGAAAAAGATTGTTTCTATCCCTACCAAATATGGCACCGGTGTCGATCCGTGACGTAATCTAATATCAGTGCTGATTATTCGCTATATGTATGTGTACGTATATAATGACGAGAATGGCATCGATATAAAGTGCATCAATTTTTTTTTTTTTCAATGCAGAAACCGATGTACAAAAGTTTTGTTAAAAATTGAAGAAATTTTTCTTTCGAAAACCACGTATTATAAAATGGTAATTCTCGTTCTTCATAACACAAGGAGAATACTTAATATATATAAGTCTCTCTGACTGTTGTGAGCAGATATTTCCAAGTCTCTGCGGTTTGCGTGACTCACTCACTCATTCGCTACTCCGGGGTCTTGATTTGGTTTGTGCGTATGGGAATGAATATCGCGTTTGTTGGGCACACCTTAATTTAATGCAACATATTCTTCGGTTAATTATGATTCATCAACCGACTAAGCTCGACGAGGTTGAGGCTGAGCGTAGAGGCAAAGGAGGCAAAGGCTGACGATGATGATGACATTTATGGAAATAGGTTCAAGAGCTGATCGTCGCTTCTTAATAAGTTTAATCGTGCCGCGGTCAAATATATTTCCCAACATTACAATTTATTCATTCATTTTTTTATTCTTTCTTCGCTTTCCGCGTAATCGAATGTCTCCTTCAATATTTTATTCTATAAAACTTACGGAATCATATCAAATTCTCTGTCTATCTATCTATATACTTATTCTTATATACTCGGATGTATAAATTCTGCGAACAAATCGGCGTCTAAAAATAATCGAATATATGCGTGAATAAAATAAAACAAAAAACGTTCGGTATATACCTATACGACGTTACCCGCGACGCCGTGGGTCCAACCGACGCCCGGGCGGCCCTATATAGCTCGCCGAAATCTCCTTCGTCTTGGACAAAAACTGACCAAAACGAAATAGTATCGCGACTTGCCCGAGGGGTCCTCCTCGGCGTCCTTCGGCGGCCGCCACAGTTTGCTGACCCGAACCGTATATATAAAAGGTAAAAAATAACGCATGGCGAACGAAAACCGGACATTAGAGGAGGGTGACAGTAGGTAGAGGTAAGGTGTATATAAAGATCCTTAGTCCCGAGTCTCGAATTGCGTACAGCGAACAAAAAAAATTGGTTTAAAAAAATCACCAATTGTATAAAAATATCGCAATGTGCTTAGGATTTTGACTTCTCAGCACCGTATTTCGCGATACTCATATAGGAAACGTTTATTGCACACCTATCACCGTGGCTCGAATGTACCAAAGGCGGGGGTAAAATCTCGTTGCACACGCCGGTCACGCTCCTTCGAGACTGGGAGACCCGGGGGGACCGGTCTTTACCTTGGCCATTGCGGATGCCGAAGAGGGTCCTTTGCGCGCTTTATTTGCTTGTCAACGGGGTTTTGAGCCGAGCCCCCTCCGTCGAACCCCCATAATATTCTTCGGCGCCTCTCGGACGAAGGAGTCGGTGACCCGCGGTGGCTGATAAAATTTCAGACCCAAAAAGTAAAACAAAAAAATAAAAACTAAAATCAAAATCAAAGTTTGCTATTTTTTTTTTTTCTTGTTCGATTTTTGTGTAACTTCAAACTGCATTTAAGCAAATTTATAGACACGCGATAATAAAAGTAGGGCAAATGTGTTCACCTGGAGAACGTGATCGTGTTGAAATATGTAGTTGAACACCGCAGGGATTCCGCGTGTTTCTATATTTTATCTGCCACAGTCTTCGAAGCCCCCGCATATACGGTGATAAGTGTATATCGTTTGAGCAGCGGACGTTTCGCGTGTTAATGCTGCACCGTGCATAAGATGATTTTTTATTTTTCTTTTTGTTGTATTTTCTTTTTTCCTTTTTTTTTTTCTTGGTTCCTAAAGCAGCGCGAATGCATATATAACGATAAAGTCTATAAACTTTCACGCGAGTTGCGCTAAACAACTCGTCTCGAGTTCTACTTATATGCAGAACTATACCGAGCGAGCGCGCGGGTTCCTTATAGCTGCTGCAGCCTACACGCTTTATTGCTAACGGCGTTTACCTCTATCAAAGAGGATTTAATCCTAGAGCTGATATTGTGCAATGAGATATATATCGTCGACTGATCCGATCCTCGATTTATCCCACGTTCAAATCGGCGAGAAAAAAAAAAAAAAAGACAATAAGAACTTGCAAATTTCTGGAATTTTGTGCAAAAATACAAACAATATGTCCCGAAATTTCGATCATATACCTACTGACGCAAATATTCGTCCGCGGACTGAAGAGCATCTTAATCGGTTTGATACTGCGCGCAGATTTTCGTTTTTACCGATTTAAAATGCAAGGACAAAAAACAAAATGGAGCAAAAATATCGCGATGATTATAGCCAGTGATATTTTCTGTGACTGCAGAAATGTAAACAGAGCGAGGAGTACTTGCTGAGCTGTACACCGCAGCAAGAGAATCGCTTTCGCAAATAAAGTAAACCGAAACTAAGTGGAGAGTAAATTTATACACGCGGCTTGTACAGACCGATAAATATTATTAAACTAATTTTAGAACTTGAGATCGGAATTGTGTTTTTTTCGTATATCGAGTCTTAGTCATGGAGTTCTTGGAACGAAGAATTTTTGCAATAATAAAAATCGATCGTAATCGAATTTCTCAATTTATTATAAAATTGTATTCCAAAATTAAAATTCGGGGATCCCAAATATATCTCTCTTATTTTTTTTACAATTTTCTACTCCAAACTTCGGCCCGATTCTTAAGAGTCAATCGATATCGCTCGTGGCAACGTAATAAAAACAATATAAATTCCCATTGCAGACGAAGTGCAGTGCAGTGCAATGCAGTGCAGTGCAGTGTGCAGCACAAAGTATACCCGGGACGCTCTTCACCTGGAACAGAAATGCACTTTTGTTTTTGCTTATCGCATGAGACCTTAAGGGGTCTCTCATCTCGGTATCTTTTAGTTTTTTTTATTCTTATTTTTATTCGCACCGCAGGGCGGCGGGGAGTCGAGATTTTTTAGCGAATTCCTTTCCAAAGGGCGAGACAGAGAGCGGAGGTGATTGTAGGTATACCTACTGAACACAACGACGTCCGACTTGAGGTTTAAAAATATTTAACGAAAAAAAAAACTGCAAATTGCAAACTGCACAGAAAGACGAGAGATAGAAAGAGAGAGGGAGAGGGAGAGGAGACCCTGTGCACGTAGGTACGTAGGTACCAATCGATAAACTACCGGGTCGTTGGTTAACTGGTGCTGCTTTCAACGTGTATACCTACCCAGGGTACCTACCTTCAATGTACAGAAAGAGTTTCTATAACGACGCACACGGAGAACCGCCTTTGGAATGTTGTCCTATCATTAAAAAATCGTCTCTCTTTATTTTACACCGATTACCCCTCGATGAGGTACATACATACAACCTGCAACCGTGTTTTCAGACTTTGATAAAAAAAAAAAAGAAGAAAAATTTAATCACGTCTTGCGACAATATCCTCTGTAAAAGCTATTGTTCCCTTTCCTCCTCGCAAGGATATCGTTCTTTTATTTTATACAGTTTTTTTTTCTTATTACTGCAGCTTCCAATTCAGTTTTTATGCATTTTTCTTTTCATTTTTATCCTCCAGGAATCGATAGACGTGATCAATAATCTTTGATTATCGATACATACTCGCGCTTTTTGTATATACATATAAAATATATCTACCTATATGTATAGCATTACAACTGACCACTGCGCCGTATTACAGCGGCCAGACGTGTGTATAGTGATCTTATTTCTGTATATACGATCGTCGATGCTGCTGGTTAAAATACCTGCACTTGCACCTGCAGCAGCAGCAGCAGCAGCAGTAAGAGCAGCGGTGTATACGTATCTATGCATGCAGCTTCGTCGAAGCATAACTTGATATTAATTGATTACTTGTGCATTTTATTTTTTCTTTTATTTTTTGTCTCTTTCTTCTTATATTCTTGATTTTTTTTTTTTTTTCTTTTACTTCTTCGAGTTCAAAACCGCAGAGTATTGATTGAACCTTGCGTAATAATCGAGCGATGATCGGATAGCCGTGGAGAGACCCGCGTGCGAAATAACCTATGCGAGATATGCGAGCGAGAATCTGGATCGATCCCTTAATAAGATTATAAATATACACAGCCGTAGTCAGTCTTAAATAATTATCAAAATTATTAATCCTAATGAAGGTACAACAGACAAAAAAATTTTTTCTCAAATTACTTTCATATGTAAAAGTTTTTTTTATTCTTTATGACGTGTACGAACCAACTATATTCGAACACATACATTCTGCAGTGTAAAGCGTAGAGCTGCTGCACCAGTGCACGTGTGGGTTGCATTTAAATAATTAAATCGTTAATAAGCGCGAGAAAGGAATCGCGCTAACTATAGCATCGCGACGCGGTGGGGCGCGACGTATCCAATAAGTAGCCTAGTCAAGCCTTAATTGAATATTTGTGTTAATTATCATTTACTGTATGTATACCTACATACGTTATACGTATAGGGAGATGTAATGTAGACTGCACTGTGTGTTAAAAAAATTTAGAAAAAAAAAATAAAAAATGACAGCAAAATGCACTGGGAACTCTATGATGTGGTAAACTCTATTTTTTTCCCATGTCCCTTTTATACGTGTCTCTCTATTCTGCACGTTTATCTCTACCTCTACTATATCTTACCTAGACCGCGATCTAAGAGATCGTGCAGTTCGTTTTACGGGATGACATTACCCTGCAGCTCCCTGCTGTTGCTGAAGCTGTTGCAGTATTTCTATATAAGCTTCGATCGGGTTGATTTGTGGCTCACGAATTCGCCCGAGATTTCTGCAACTGTTCTTTTTCATTTTTTTCTTCCTACTTTTATTCTTATTTATTTATTTATTTTTCTTACGTTATGCTCACTTTGCAGTATGTCCGTCCGTTCGATTTCTGATATACTTATACTTTAAGTAGGTGTATATAAATTTCCCGGAAAACCTCAAGATTCTATATTCTATACGAGGAAAGTTGTGAAATTGGAATAAAAAATATTACGATCTCACGATCCCTGCAGACGACGCCGGTACATATGTATCGAACTTTATCTCGATTCTTTGAAAAACCTTGATAACTTGTATCTCTGAGGTCAGATAATACATTTTCTTTCTTGGATAAAATACCGAAGGATATCATTTTTTCTTTTTTTTTTCTTCATTTTTTCGCGGGTCTTGACCTAAATTCGATCGATTTCTGTTTATTAAGATTTCTTATTAATCAAATCTCTCAGATCAAATTCGAAGAATCTGAATAAAAAAAACCTTCGACTATACCGCAACGTCCGTCTATATAATCATTCAAGTCTCTCCCTCGCGGTCGTTGCCGTCAAAATTCTGCTTTGCGTAAGGTCAATTAAATTTACCAAAAACTGTCCTTTTTTTTTTTTTTTTTTATTTGTATGTAAGATGTATAATTGCGGCTATTTTCAGACGATTGCTTCCTCCTCATATTATACCTACAGTAAGCAAACCAGACTTTTTCTTCTTCTTTTACTTCTTTTTATTCTTTTTTCCCCTCCGTATCACCGGTAGCTACAGCTTTCTATCAACGTCTGAATATCCGTATCATAACCCATCGCAGGGTTGTTATTATCTTATTACACAGTCGCGGTATATATACTGCAGGCAGCAATAGCAGCAGCAGCAGCAGCAGCAGCAGCAGCAGCAGCAGCAGCAGCAGCAACGGAAACCGAAGCGGATTGCTTTGACTTCCATTAATTACGCGGGTCGCGCGTCTTCGTTGTTAGTAATTAAGAATATAATCTATTATGACATATATAAGAGTCGAAGCTGATCGTCAGCAGACGTAGCGTGGAAGATATACTCGTACTATTTATATAGGCATTTTAATTGCGATACTAAAATATCGTTTATTCTTCCTCTGAAACGAGAATTATAAAACGATATACCTATACGGGACTCTGTAGAATAGGACGACGTACAGACATACGATATCGTCGTTTTTTTAAAACCCGAATTTATAAACAGTTACTTAGAACTTCAAAATCAACGTATTCTTGGGCTAGGTGCGTGTCCGAGGACTCCTACAGCAACTGACCACTGGTCATGCGGCGTAGCGTGCCCAGGTCTCAGGCCAAAGCCAGTGTTCAACCGGCGTGCATAATTGCTTTAAGGCAAGTCAATGACCCTCGAACTGGACGGAGAAAAAAAAAATAATAATAAGAAGAAAATAATAATGCAAAGTAAAAAATAAAAACAGAAAGAGAAAGAGATAGAGAGACACGCGAGGCAGAGAAAGAGAAACAGAAACGCAAGGATCGCGACACGCGAACTAACCAACGACAAAGTAACAGTGAACTTATGGCATTGACCCTCGCCATCCGTCGGTTAGAACATTTTTTTTTTTTTTTTCTATAAACGGCATTCGGTGTTGAAAAAAATTCTTTAAATTCTTAACAATTTACGAGATTCTACGGAATTTCTCAGTCCCTGATCATTGATCCTTGATTTTCTAACTCGTGTCAGTATGTATATAAATAAGCTTCTATAACGACGGACGGGGGGAAACGACGCATGATCACACACCGCGACGTGGGCAAAGGTCAGGATAAAGAAAGAGATCCTACCGCTTGATAGTAAAGTCTGATCGTCATTACACTACACCTGCGCATCCGTACCTACGCGTTTCCGCAAAGTGAAGAAAAAAAATAAAAATTTATAAATCTCTACAGCCAGGAACTTATCCCAACTGTATAATATCCGCGTGTAGAACAGAGGCGAATATATGTATATGTATGTACATCGTCGTCACGTGACTACGGACCAGCTGGTTCAAATACTACGGTATTAATATACGTACTCCCTTGACTCGGAGAAAGTGTGTACTAGTAGCTTTGCTTTCTACAGCATCCAGCGTACTACGTACAGTCGGGCAATAAAGTTCTTGGAGGGTCGAAATTCAGGCTCAAACATTTCAGTGTCTACGCTGTTGAGCAGCCCCCTCGCTCCGCATACCCCGTTCTCTGAGAACGCGAATCGGGCAGACTACCTACTCAAAGTAAAGTAAGAAATACTTCCTAAATATACACCGTGTCCCAGAACTAAATGTCGAAAATGAAAGGTGGCCTAGAGGAGGTCGAACTGAGTAAATTTTCCCGAAGAACATGGGGTCTGCGAAGTCGCGTTCGCGAGATATCACAGGTTAAAAAAAAAAAGTATCGCTTTGCGCCGCGTCGCGGCGGCGCAAAGCGATACTTTTTTTTTTTAACCTGTGATATCTCGCGAACGCGACTTCGCAGACCCCATGTTCTTCGGGAAAATTTACTCAGTTCGACCTCCTCTAGGCCACCTTTCATTTTCGACATTTAGTTCTGGGACACCCTGTATATAATAAATAACACATCGATGGGACTGCTCAACAGCGTAGACACTAAAACACCTGAGCCTAAATCTCGACCCTACAAGAACTTTACTGCCTGACTGTACATACCTATACGTTCAGGGGGATAACAGACTAAAGTCCGAGTTCGGACCATTATAATCACAAAAATCGGCTACCTATAGTAGACCGCGAAATTTTTTCATCTGGAGTAAAAACCACTTGAATATAATCGATAGGTCAATAATACGAGTTGCATTTTGCCGTCTCGCTATAAAACATGCAGATATTTTCTGCAACAGCTGAGTCACGGAGATCATAGCCTCAATAGTTGGCCTTTCAAGGCGTTCGATCTCGTTCCCAGCTCGATCTGAAATAGAATTCAACAAAATATGGGAAACTGGAAAGGAACGGATACGCGGTATTAAATAAATGGAAATATCCATGAACCTGATTGCCTAGTGGCTCCAGTTGATGGCTAAAACCATAAGCGAACAAAGGATCGTCGTGACATCACGTTATCTCATCAGAAACTAGGCTCCGGTGTTCGTAGTCCGTAAAATTGTATGGCTTAAGACTGTCGAAGGAATAAGAGGTAGGGTATACAGAAGCTCTTTGCAATCTTCCGAGAATATCATTTCCGCGGTGAGTTTAGCAGTCGGAAATACTTTGAAACTCGTCTGGTTATAATCGTGAGATGCATGGGTTGAGCGGGAGGGTTTTAACGTTTCTTCAGATGTTTTTATAACAGAAACAGAACTTGGGTATTAGCGACCGAAGAGTAAGAAAAGGGAAGATGAAGATGAAGAAGTCGGGTGAGCTTCGATACTTAGCTTCAGTTAATGCGTGGATCGGAGGATTTTTCTTCTAAGAAAATTGTGCAGCCACGAAGGCGGCTGCGGCTCTTTCTTTAAAGGTTCATAGAAAAAGACCGAGTTTCAAAACTAAAAAACTAATTACTCGGTTGCGCGGTTTCTAGCCGGAATCATTTACCCCTAAGGCTTTAAGGAAATGACGATAATATCTATTAGGTATCAGTTACTGGCAGGATTAAACAGCCCCTCTTCAAGCGCGCGGCAACGTGCAAAAGCATTCTTACTGCTCCTATACATCTAATGATCTAATAGATCTTTCGCGGCCCGGAGCCATCGTGCAGATAATAATAAACCCTCTCGCTTCTTCATAGTTCGGTTAAGTTCAGTTCAGTTTAGTTTATTTATTTACTTATTCATTTATCCATTTACCATCTTTCTCAGACGCGAAGAATAATTATTAAGTTATTATATATGCACATTTCTCGAAGGGGGAAACTGTAAAAATCCTATTGCAAACGCCTCTGGATTCACACGCCGATCGATCAGCGTATTTAATTGTGATAACATACGTGTACGTCTGTAATGCAAATGGAATACTAACGAGGATAATTACGTTTCATTTCGTTTTCAACTTTCGACTTTTGTAATTTTTCACATCGTTTATATTGAAGTTGGAAATCTTCCCGAGTCTTGAGAAACGCCTCGCCTCGCCTTGTCTTGTCGTGGTCTCTCGCGAGTCTAGGATCAGAACTGTGGACTATAAGCCGACTCCGCGAGTCTGGCATTATCCGTGCTTTAGTGGGTAAACCTGTTGACCCTGTTGATACCTTCGCCGGCTGACCTTTGGGCTTATAAAATCTCGAACACGGACTAACTCCGCAGTTGAGCTGGCGTTAAATTGCGGCAACGGTATCAACGTGGCATACGGTCCCCGGTCGTCGACGTGGTCATAGACCGCATGCAGGGGTCCGTGGCGCAAATGACACGGTTAAATTGTTAATCACAGCCTTAATTGACCCTTTAACGCAATTTTATTGAACGATTAGCCTCCGGCCGTATTATACGTACCTACTACTACACCAGGACCTAAGATTGCAACAAGTCTTCGATTACACTCTTGTACACGTATTACGTTAATGTCTTTTATGGATAGCGTATGGGTATTAGAATGAAGAAATACACTCCTCAAGTACCAGTTTTAATCTTCCATAATAATCTATCGCCGTGTGGTATAAGGTAGGTTGGTATGTATGAATACAATAACGACACCTTCAGCCGTTTCGTTTCGTTACTTCGTGACAGTATAACGCTAAACTATAAACACACACACGGACATTGACGTAGGAAGGTATATGGTGGATGGATACTATACAGAGAAACCACTTTGTACTGTTCTCTGAGATAGCTACGTCTATCTATCCCCCCGTGCACTGCAGAGTTGAGATCAACGTCGAGCTAGCTGTACCGAAAGGGTCAAAGACAAGTCGATTACATTGCGGTTCGCAATCTTCTGGCTGAGGAAACGTGGGAGTTTGACCCCGGACGCGGAGCAGATCTTGACTCGGTAGTTTTGCAGCTTTGTGCTTCGTACCTCGTTGATGATGGGTACCTACCTACTTCGAATTGCATTCGTAGACTATGGTAGTAGAACCGTTGAATCGTTGAATCGTACCTAAGTCCGCACCTAGGCGGTAAGAAGAAACTGCATACTATATACAAATACCGCAATAACGAACATCGCCGTAGGTAATAGTAGTCGTAGTAGTAGTAAGAATCGTCAGTTCTTCCCAGCGCAGAATGCCAAAGCAAATCGTCGTTCTTATCTCGCCTCAGAATCTATTAGTTAACAATGACAGCTGTAGAGGATGGTATTGACGCCGTGGATGTAACTGTCTTCTTTCCTGCTCGCATAGGTATGGTTAGATAAACAGCCAGCAATTTCATTATGCGGAGACAATAAATCCGCTCTTTGTTTCTAAGTTTGTTTTGTTTTTTGCTTTTTTTTTTTTGTTGCTCTTCTACGATTAATTTTTGAAAAAAGAAGACGTTACACGCGCGTCTGGAGCTGATCATTCATTTAGATTAGTGTTTCATTAACCGATGAATCATACACGGGGATCTATACCTATATCTAACAGATATAACCCGATGACACATGCAAAGGAAATAATGACAACGAAATTATATAGAAATTGGGTTGAAGTTACGGATGCGTTTAGACCTTTCCGAATTTTCAGAAAATAGACTATGCAGACTTTCGGAGAAAATATACCATTTCCAAAAAGTGTGAGATCCGTGATATAATAAAATTCAGAATTTTAACCGTTTGGAGATTCAACTCGTTCCCGTAATATCATACAGCTAGTGATATTAGATCGTGTGAATATATTGCGCAATGTTGTATGCAGTATATGCGAAGGTCGTCAAAAGCTGTTCATAATGTATTATAGAGAGCTGTCAAACCCAGTCTTGCAGTTATATCTATCTAACAACCCGTAATTAGAACGTAGATAACTACTATACCGTATTCAATAGACCCTGCAGACCGGCATTGCCCACGCGCAATCCGGTATCTCAGATGGCATTCGCCAGCCTAGTTATAGCCAGGTAAATTAATTATCAGTCAATTGCAAGTGTGATACGGTTTGCTGGTTATACAGATGTAAGAATAACCCTTTTTCTCTCTCTCTCTCTCTCTCTCTCTCTCTCTGAATTTTTCTCGACGAAACTAAAGCATTTTTTTCCAATTTTCTAGTTTTATTTCATTTTATTTTTCTTTCAAAACTTGATCGACTATATTAAAGTCTGTTCGAACGTATAACCTCATACATGCGGATACTCGTAAGATATGGAACTAGGAAATAATATACGAAATGATAGTTCCTTCAGGGAGAAAAGATCGAAGATTGAAGATCGGAGATTTGATCAGCTAAGCAAATCGCTTTACCGTTATAAGAGCGGCTGAAAGATATGACCTTAAACTCGCCTCGTGCTAAGAGTAGCAGATATTATTACCGAAGAAGTCATATTCGTGTCAAATGTGACGAACCTTGACCAGATTATTCTTAGATATAAAAAGAAAAGATTTTAACACGGTGTATTAGTATGACAAGTTGAATTATCGATATTCATAAACCGTTCGGAAGGGAGACTAGGTTTATTGTCTACCTCGCCAAAATTGGCGATGCCATTGTCGACTGTAAACGTTGATTAAACAATGCCGTCTTTATTTGTTCCTGTTCTTTTTTTTCTTCTTTCTCTCTCTTTTTTTCAATTATTCGTTGTATCGCTACGGGTGTAAAGGCTGATCCCCGTTCCTCCTGAATAGGAATATCGCGTCACTTTGTTCATTTTTCATGAAAAGGTTACTCGCGGGAATCTTTACGTACAACATCCGGTTCTCGCGGGACCTTTGAATGAACGGCATGAATAAATAAATAATAAATATAAATATATGAAAAAATCGCAATTTCTCTTCGGCCAATACCTGCGCGTAACTAACTATAAGTAAGTACTTTCACTGCCACGGAGTCAAACCGAAGGTTCTCTATACACATAGCTCTTGACTTTCTGTATCTATAAAAAAAATTATAATCGTACTTTTAGATTAGACAAGAAATGGCCTTGAAATATAAACGCTTTAATGTTAATACGCTTTACTTGTTTGCGCGATTTATATCCCTGCACTTGTGAGTTTCCTTATCAAAGTTGCTAGGAATTGCGGATTATGATAATCCGGTCTCGGGAGATCGATTGTAATTTTTTCAGCTCCGCAGTGTGTTTATTTATTTATTATTCACGACGATATATGAAATTGTTGATTATCGCTGTGATCTTCTCTAATTTTTCGTTCTCTTCTCTTTTTTTGTTTCATAAAAATGGAAAAAAAAAAAAAAAAACAGAGGGAAGTACGCAACTGTTAAAAGATGCCGTGAAAGATCCAGCGGCAGACAATGGGCCGCAAAATTCCTAAAGAAAAGGCGAAGGGCTCAGGAACTTCGCGCCGAAGCACTTCACGAAGTCGCGGTGCTGGACGCCGCTGCGCGATGTTCCCGACTCGTTTCCCTGCACCAGGTATTCGAGACGAAGACGGAGATGGTCCTAGTCCTAGAACTGTAAGTAAAAATTCATTAATGCAACGCAAACTTGATTATAATTGCCTGAAGTTTGGATTTAGTCAAAATTTAGCACCGTTTTCATTCATTCATTCATTCATTTTGTTTCTTTCTTTTGAAAAAATATTTTTCGATGTTTGTTCAGTCAACTTTATTCAAATTTCTAGACTCGGTATTTATGGGTCGCAGACTGCGGTGTTGTTTTACAATTTACGACTATAGGCTCGCTTATTATATACAATTAGTTACGTAAACGATCCTTGCAGTATATATATATTTTTTTTCCATCTTTAAAAACACATTTTTCTCATCTTTTTCTTCTATTTTTGTATTTTTAGTGCCCCAGGCGGTGAGCTTCAGATGGTCCTAGACAAGGACGAAGTACCCGAGGAGAGACAAGTTGCCAGACTGATGAAGCAGATTTTAGACGGCATCGCCTTCCTCCATTCCCTAAACGTAGCCCACCTCGATATCAAGGTAAGACCCAAAACAAAAAAAAAAATTAAAAAAGAAATCCATTTTTCTATCTCGTTTCTTTCGCTCGTTATTAAACCAGCCAGCGCCTATACACACATTTATTACATTTAACTCTCCTAACCATCGTAATTCATTTCAAATCTTATCTATCTCTTATGTACGCGTCTTGAAAAAATTTTTTACCTGCTCGCCACGCTCCGTGACCGCAGGAATTATTTATTTATTTTTTTTTTTTCATATTAAATCTCAGGTCAACGAACTTTTATCTATATAATTTTAATTAGTTACATGAAAGTTCTTTGATTAGGAATTTGAACCGATTCGATCTATTCGACATTAGTTATTCTTTTTTTCCTTTTCTTGTTTTTTTTCTTTGATAGTTTTAACTTAATTTGCCTGAGGCTCGGGATTAGGTAGGTATATATAATATGATGTGATATAATTGCGTGTTTCTTAATCCGTTTAATTGTCACGACTGGCAAATAAGAGCTTTAAGCTATACATATAAACGTTAGCGACGCAACGACGCGTCGGTGTGTAAAATACCAGAACTGTGAACTCGGGTGAGCGGCATTTCTGGCACCGTACAGCAATGCCTTGGAGCCACTCAGAAGCAAACGACCCAGATTGTTATGTAAATACGACTAGGCACTGCCAACAGATAGATTAGAGCGGATTAGCGTGGTATTACGAATATATGGTGGGGAGAGAAACGAAGGTATGATCGAAGAGAATGGCAAAAATCACGCGACGGCGAAAAAATATTATCCAGATTTTTGAAATGTGTTCGAAAAAGGAAAAAAAAATCTTCAAAAAATTGATTCAATAATTTTTGCAAAACTGCAATGATAATTTATCCTTCTGCGATGTATAAATATATATGGGAGCGTGTCACGTTATGATCTTACGCTTGTGTTTACCGATTACGAGGGTAATCAATACGGGCGAATCAAGGTAAGCCGGTTATATATTAATAATATTCATCCTGGACCCGGCGACGTCCGTGTCGAGCTAGACGCTCGCGCTTGACTTACCTTGCCTCGCCTCGTTTCAGCTGAGCTGAGCTGCTGCAAAGCTTACGCTGCGCGAGCTCGGAACTGCGAGCTGAAACTCACGATCAGGGGGGCCTATATCGTATAGGTAGAGTTTGCTTTGCCTTGCCTTAATGCTTTTGCCTTGCCTTGCCTTGGTTCTCGCGTTCAGATTCTAATCTAAAGTTACGTAACCCAATTACCGGCATATTTCGCAAATTGCTATCAACGCGCGGGCGTAGGCTTCGCTTCGCGTCGCGTAGCGTATAAGCAGCGTCGTCGCGGTCCGTACAAGATGCGAACGATGAACGATGAACGATGAAGCGTCTTTGTAACGATAATTCTTAATTGGACAATATCGTATGTTTATATATTTATTACCGAGAGGCGTGCTACAGAAACAGAATATATTATTATATCCGTAGACGTACGGTATATATATATATATATATATATATATATATATATGTATATAGAAACATACATACTATAGTATACACGTACATTTATTCAATCGCAATTTTTTATGCACATAAGCAGAATAAATACATCGATAAACCGATTGTCGTTATGCACTCTCTGCACTTTCAAGATCGTTCCTCGAACTAAAGATGAACTTTACATCAAACGTGATCCCTCTTAATTGCATTCAATTTCAAAGCCGAATCGTAATCGTTTCTCTCGATTAAAAACCGGGCTGATAATTTATAAAATAAAAGTAAAAATTTGCATAATCCAATTGAACGAAAAAATTATATAGAAGTTGTGAAAAAAAATTGTCCTTGTTCTCTTCGTTCCCTTTTTTCTACAAAGAACAGTCCATTACATCATCCTTTGTCCTTTTTTTATTTTTTCCGTCGTAGATACCGATAATGAGTAACAGTCTTTCCGATCAACGCGCGCTTATCAGTACCGCAATGATGGGTTTTTTTTTTTTTTTTTTTCTTATATTATTTTTCTCTTTCCTCTCGAGGGTATTTTTAGTTTTCCTTACACAGCTATAACATAATATCATGTGTATTTTTCGGTCCATTGAGAAAACCGGAAATGATTCAAAAAATAGATACGTATATGTGTATATATTTAACGTATACGGATGATGTGCATCCGCGAGAGTTTTTCCCCAGTCAGTTAATTTCTACTCCACGAATTGATTATTATGACAATAAAATAAAACAAATAATGTTATAAGTATATACACACATGTTATGTACCTACATGATGCGGATACAATTATATCGCTATTCGACGTATATATTAAATATATACGATTAAATTAGGTGTACATATAATATAACGTCAAATATGATAGATAATATATATACAGTTTACAATTATCTAATGCGATAAACTTTTAATTAGTACATACATACCTATGTGTATACCAAGTTATATACCAAGAACTTAAATTAATCGAATCTAAAGTGTAAACTTTGATGATTTAATGCTGCACGTACGCGGTTCGCGGTTCGATCCGATCGGATCCGATGCCGATGTATACATATGCCGATCGTTCGTAATGGTATCCCCTCATTGATATACGTATATATCTATAATGTACATACATACATAGATACAAATGTGTTAAATTAATTTATACTTTGCCAATTGCGACTAGTATACGTACTTTGATTACGCTTCGTTCACCGCGTTTATACAGCTTGACATCGCTCTTGCTTTTAGTGATCTACGTGCTTCGTCTATACACATTAGGATTACGTGTGCCCGAGTTTCGATCAAGGGATGGGGGGAAGGCATTTACAAGCCCGTATATATTCACTATCGGATTCGACCTGGTTCACTGAATAACTATAGTAAAAATTTAGGGGGATAATAAATTCGATGGAAAAACGAAAAAAAAAAAAAAATTATGTAGATCTTTGATTGATCGAAAGGAAGAATTCATTCCGCGTTACGGTATAGGAATTCTCTAATTGTAGTTTTCTATATTTGGAAGAGAAAAAAAAAAGACCTCGCGCGTCAGAATTGGGAATTAACGATGGGGTCTGCATCAATTCCTGCATCGTGCTGCAGGCTGTCTGCTGCATTTGTTACGGTCTGAAAAGAGACTTGGTTTTAAAATAGAATCGGCATGAAATAAACGGGGCTTCTGTTTCTGCAGGTAGTTTTTTATTTCGATTTTTTTCTCTTTTTTTTTTTTTATTATAGAAGTTTTTTCCTTCTCACCCGCTCGAGGGATTCCTTTGTTTCCCATCAACTATTATTCCCATCTGACTTCACTGATTCTGGAATTGAATCTGCCGAAAATTTCTATACGGTGAACGCCTTCACCACATTGGAAAACCCGCTTAACCGCAAACCGTGATTTCACGTCATTCCTTGAGTCATGAGTTTCTCGGTATAATTAGAAACAAAAATTAAAATATCCGAAATAAAAATTTCAATTGGATTGTAATCGTCTTTTTTTGGGAGGGAAAATTGACATGAATGAGTTGAACCTACCGTCGTTATTACATTTTTTAATTTTCACTGCTTGCTCGTTTGATTCACGGGAAAGAATCATCAACAAAGGAATTGTATAAGCAGTTATTCGGTCTCTGAGTTTAGTCAGGCTTGTTTCGAGTACAAGGGAACGACTTGATTGCAGTTCACGTGAAAGGTCATCGGTAAGAAACGAATAAAGAAAGAAATAAAGAAGAAGTAGAAGAAGAAGTAACTCCACAAAGCCTTCGCCTTCGCCATTACGTTAGCCTTAGCCTTAGCCTTAGCCTTTGCCTTTGCCTTTGCCTTTGCAACGATCATTGAGATTTCGGGCTATTTCGAACCCGTTAAGAAGTAAGAGAAAAAAAAAAACGTGAAAATAATATACGATCGTGTTCTTCGTCCGGCGTTCGCTAGTCGTGAAAAGGAAACAGTAAATCGATGGCCTGTGTAGTGGAATAGTATAATAAACTCCGCTTACTACGCGACTCCCAGCTCCAAATACACCGAAATAACCCACAACACAAATCCACGCGATATTATGCTGACCCAAATATAGATCGCGTAGTTATGAATGGAAAAATGCACCCGCAAATTTCCTGGCTCAATTCCAACGCGGTTTTTGGCCCTCGCCCATCTGAAACTTCAGGGCGCCTACCTCGGCTAACGGGTGACTTTATCAAACCAGTGGTTTACCCCAATTTTTTTATTTTGCATTTGGAGAATTTTAAAACAGTAAAAAAATCGACTATTTTATCAAGCGATAAACTTTTTGTGAAGATCAATCAGATTCGTTCTATTTTTTTTTTTGGTCGGGTTTTACTTACTCATTCTCTTAACCTTCGACAAATTTTGAACACCCTCTAGCCAGACTCGCTATTTGCTACTTACTGACCAGCGCAATGCGAATGCGTTTAGTTTTCTGGTCAACAGTCGACCGAGAGATATATATCTAGTCGGAGAATGCACAGCTAGGGTGTACGAAAATAGACACTTTACTCGATGTTAGCGAGCCAGTAATAATCTAAACGAACGCCAAATAACATATACTTGTCTATTTCTAGCAGTCACAAAGTGTTTTATAGTTTAATGTCTGATACCTAAGACGTTACGTAACATCCGATACCCATTATCGACCTAAAACTCCAAAATACGAATCGATGTATAATTTGAACCGTCAAAATTTTCCATGAGACAATCAAATCCACGTAAATTATTTTTCAATATACGTTCGGTTATGGAATAAGATTTTTTTGGGGGGGAATTGAATGCCAGCTCAGGCTGAAACTTTAACGTGCTATAAAAAAAAGTTTAAAGATGTCCGGAAATCCTGAACAACCCCGCAAAGTTCGTTTTATCTAGCCTCGTAATACCTCGACCCTAAATCAAACCCAACGTCACTTTATTTCCTCCTAGTAGTTCGCTGCAGTGTAGCATCTCTTCTCTCAGTTGAAGAGGCGAGGAGGCGTTAAATGTGTAAGTCAGTTTCTTCGTACCAAGGGCTTAGCGTGTATCCTCCACCGGAAGTACCAATAACGAGAGTACGCGCTAGAGTCAGATACTCGTAAACTGATTCTACGAAGAGCGAAAGAACATTAAAGACTGCAGTCTGCTTTTGCATTGCACTCTTTGATCCTAATACGGAAAAACTCACTTCTTTTACACAATACGAAGCTTATTATTCCTCATCTCTTATCAATTGTCTCATTGTCTCGTTTTCTCGTATCAATTCAACCGAAGCAGTTCTACTAGACGTGTTACATATATATTATACCTAATTCGTTCAAAATATGGAATACGGACTTTATCGTTGCATAGTGCATCTCTCGGTATGTTTGAAATATTTTAATGCCTCATATGTGACGATGTTGTGTGTGTGTTGCGTGTGTCTATATATGTGTGAATGCAGCCCCGGCGACGGTCGTCTCTTGAATGAACATGAGCATCGAGGCGCGGTCATCCACCCCCTCCGCTTCTGCTGCTACCGCTGCACTGTTTCATTATTTCTTTTTCTACTCTCCTCTCCTCTACTTCTCATCCTTGTCATACGCATATGCGTCAGCTGGAGAAGAATGAACGACTTTCCTCGTCATCATCATCATCATTATTATTTTTCAGTAAGAAACCGTGGGAAAAAAATGAAAAATAAAATCAGTATTGAAAATTTTGAATCGGTACGACTATTCAGCTTTTGAATTTTCAATTTGATTTGGCTGTCTTTTTAGGTAATACGCGTCTCAAAGTTCTTCCTTTTTTTTTCTTTCTTTCTTTCTTTTTCTGAACAGGTTATAAAACGTACGTTGGGGCGCATCGGACTGTGTCTGTCTCGTTACGGTTCGAGTACTCGCAAACATATTCCCCCGGTATTATTCGTAAGGTCTTTTCTTCTACGTATACCTAACTCCAGGTACATAGAGTCCATACAGAAGGGATAAATAAATGATTGGAAAAAAAATGCTTATAAGGACGTAAAGCAATAATTTATTTGCGGTGTATTAACCAAGAAATTTGTTCCTTTTTTTCTGAACTTTCAATTCGTCGATCCATTTATTATATAGCTATGTATGTACATAAAATTCGAATATCACGTAGCGTAGGTATAGGGGAAAACCGCGCGGTTTAATTTATGTAACGGTTCACCGAGAGAGAGGGAAACAGAAAAGGAGAGAGAAAGGAAGACAGAAAGAGTTAAGAGAGAGACTCTTAGATGTGTTTTGGCTCCTGGTCAGGTCACTGACAAAGAAGTCTGTACTCGTGGGCGTGTGGGTTCGAATCTCCCCATTAGCGCGTCCGGTCCCCTCGTCCATGGCTCATGCAGAATGCTGGTCACGTATTGCTCGTAACTCGATATAGCGAAATGCAACGTACAAACTGAATCCTCAAATGATACGAACCTCCTCGGAGCAAACTAACTAACCGCTTTCGAACCCCCAGCTACTCTTCATTTCCCTCTCTGGCTTGTTTCTCGCTTTTTTCTTGTAATTATTGTATCAATAAATTACCCAGGTAATATGGTTATATAGGTAAGAATTTCACGTTCGTAGGATAGATATAGGTATAGACGTGTGGCTGTTACAAGTTCTGTTTTTCACGCATTGCTGATCCGAGAGGAAATATAAACTTTCCACTATATGTGGGCATACCTAACTCGGTATTATCTGTAAAACCGCGTCGTTACCTCATGAATTTATATCTATGTATATATGTATTGTACATACGAGAATGCAAAACGAAATGAAATTAGACTAAACTTTCGATCCTTGGTGGAACGTATATTTTTTTGCAAATCGTACCGAAATCGCAAGTCGAGAAACTGCTCGGAGAAGAAATAAATGACCAGAAAATTTCTAAAAAATATTTCATTTAACACAGGCATACATATATATATATTTTTTTTCCTTTTGCCAACAATATTTACAACAACGTGTGGTAATTTTCGTCGAGTAATTTCTGCTGGACTGATTCAGCTGTTGCGCTGAATCGCTTTATTGTTTAATTGTGCCACTGTTCTGCAGGGTGAAACTTAGCTTATAATTGTTAGTTATTGCTCTATAGGCGATTACTGCAATGCAACGGATCTTCCAGAGAAATAATATCCAAGCTCTTATAGAGACGGTCGCGGTTTCGATACCTACCTATTCTCTATCTACCTGCTATAAGAGTTCATTAAATCGTCTAGATCGCGAGATTATAGACCCTGTACATATATATCCGTATAACTGCAAATTATTTAGCGGTTAATTGATTCGTTTGTTCTCCCCAAAGTTAAAAGATATATTTATTCGGTTATTCGACTGAAAACTCTGGCATTTCTCTTCTTTCCTATTATTATTATTTTTGATCTTTTTTTTCATCTGTTTTATTATTTTTAACCTTCTTTCTTCTTCCGTTACCAATTTTATTCGACAATGAAGACCAATTTCAGAATCGTGACTTGTGGAAACAAAATTTCTAAACAAGACGGCATGACAATTTCCTCTGCTTTTTATTTTTTGTCTCGTTTTTCTGTTTCTATAGATTATAAGAAAATTTAATTTATCCTTTTAACACTTCTGGGCCACTCATCGTGTGGGTATATCTAACCATTTCTTAGAACAAGCGTCCACCCCTCTTTAACGCGCTAATGGGAAGCTTATATTTTTTTTAAACCTTCCTTTTCAAACTTTGATACATTATACGTACACGGCTTTGTAGAGGAAACACTTGCTCCCCTCCTTTGAAACACTGATGATCGAGGATCAGAAGAGAAGTTTTTGAAACAGCCCTCGGAATGCTCGGATAGATCAGAGGTCGCTTAAAAAAAAGAGAAAAAAAAAGGATAAGAATAAGAAGGTTATTTTAGTTTAGAGCGTTAATCTACGGGTTAATTATAGCCCCTCCCCGTCTCTAATGGACACAGGGGGTTAGTTTCACGGCTGTCGGCGTATTTAACGCCTGCACTCTCTCTAAACACCATATACATATATAGACACATATCTTTCTCCACTTTGATCTCGATCAAAAATTCCCTAGAAGTGCTCAAAATCTATAATAATCCTTTCAACAATTAAACTTTTGACTAAACATCCGAAACCCTTTTCTCATTACAGCCACAAAATCTCGTCCTTACTGGTGAATTTCCTGAATGCGATGTAAAACTGTGCGATTTTGGTATATCGAGATACATAAGCCACGGTGCTGACATCAGGGAAATCCTTGGCACGCCCGATTATGTTGGTGAGTAAAAAAATCGGCGTTAATAATTTGGCAGGAAAGTGTTAATTTGATAACAGCTGTCTTCATAAATGTCTGTTTTATTTTGGTTTTGTAATAAATGTTAATTTTGAGGTTTTTCATTTTTCTTCAACAGCCCCAGAAGTCCTGAATTACGAGCCAATAAGCCTGGCAACGGACATGTGGTCCGTGGGAGTACTCCTCTACGTTTTATTAACGGGATGTTCACCATTCGGCGGTGATTCGAAACAGGAAACATTCTGCAATATAAGTCGGTGTCGTCTTGATTTTCCCGACGATTTATTCGAAGATGTATCCGAAGAAGCCCGCGACCTCATGCGCAAGCTCATGGTTAAAGATCCAAGGTAAGAACAAAGATCCACTGTCAAATAATTAAATCCCTGTACCCAATTTGCACATCATCCTTGAAAATCATCTGAAGACGCGAAATGTTTATTCGATTTATAAATTTTTTTATCAGATATTTCTTTCTCAAACTTCTTTCGTATCTCATTTCGCGAATTTTTATAGAACCAAATTTAGGAAAAAAAAAAAAATGAACGGTAATTCTTGTTCTTTGTTAGACGCGGTTAGTATCATATCGCAACGCGTTGTTGTCTCCGGGAGAATATCCGGTGTGTTAATAACCCACTGAAGAGAGAGAGAGAGAAAAAAAATGCGCATATTTATGCTAGTTCGTAAAAAAATTTTTTGTTTGTTTGTTCGTTCGTTTCGTTATCGCATTGAGGACAGCAGCGTAGCAGCAGCTGAAAGGAAGTGGCAATCTCCTATTCGTCTCTTTAAAACTCATTCTTTATCTTCCCGCTTTATATATGTATGCCACTTTTCCGACCAACCGGACCTCCACATGTCTCCCCGCTATTTTAACCGCAACTTTATCTACACCACGGGTTGTCCCAATGCTCGGACATAATCTCCCCTACATGTATGCAATCTATTTGTTGTGCAATTTATTCCGACCATTCTCCATATATATATATATATATATATATATATATATATATATATATATATATATATATATATATATATATATATATATATATATATATATATATATATATATATATATATATATATATATATATATATGCTTCCGCCGGAAGTCGATTCTATCTTCAAATGATTTTTGGTTTTTTTTTTTGAAGTGAATAGAAATTTTTCTATACCCAAGAAATGAATTTGAAATGATATTGATTGATTTTCTTCGAACGATTTTCATCTAATCAGAGTTGAATTTATTCTTTCAGCGAACGCCTAACGATAACCGAGTGCCTAGAGCATCCGTGGTTCTCGGCGCATGATGGACCGGAAACAGCGTCACTTTTGACAATAACAACGACGACGACAACGACGACGAGTACGAGTACAACGAGTACGACCCTCACGAATGAAAACGACCGATCTCCAAGTCCAGAAGTCGAAGAATCATCGAAAGCTCCATCAAAAATCGAGGAAAAAACTCCCTCGGAATTAAAATCGTGTTCCTCAACGGCGAAGACGTCCTCAACGGCGAAGACGTCCTCATCAGCCACTTCGCCCGTATCAAATCCGGAGACGAAGCCATCAGCGTCCAGAGCTGTATCCTCTCACACAGAAAACGTATATACAAAATCAAAACCGGTGTCAATGCCGGTGAGAATCGGGCTAAGTCCAGACAGGAGAGACACTTTCAAAAAAAACATGGATTCGTTGGCACAGAGATTTTCTACAAGTACTGAAATCGTGATAATCGAACCACCGACATCCCAACGTAGAGCAACGGCTAATCACACCATGCCTGCCGGTGAAATATTCAAATGTACACCGGTGTTCATTCTCGGTGAGGAACAACAGTGCGATAGCGGAAGCGATACGGTATCGGAAATATCTACCGACAGTTCAAGCGACAGAAGTAGCATCTATTCTGACGATTCACTGGACTTTATTTTGTACGGTAAAACTCAGAGTAGAGCTAGTTTTCCGTTTGTTGGTGTTGACACGGACAGATGGGAGCAAAAACATCCGAGAATTTGGCCCAGGGAGTGCAGCGGGGTCGTCAGTAAAGCTCTTAGCAGATTTTCTTCCGAACCTGGGAATCCAAAGGCTGTCAGAACTGCACCACCAACTAACAGAGGAAGGACTAGTCTTGAAGCTATGAGAGAAAGGGGTGGAGAACTTGTCGTTATTAGGGAACCAGTTAGGGCAGGAAGATACACTAGGTACAGCGAAGTACAGTGCGAATCTGTACAGGCGAGGATTAGACGGTTCCAAGTACATGGAGCTTCGTAGATAAGAAGGGATATGATATTCGAGAATATGAAATTGTTGAAATGATACGTTTATTCGAGGGGGTTTTCTTTTTAGATAAATGTTCATCTTCCATGAATTTAATTTTGTTTTTTTCTTGGTTTTTTTTTTTATCTTTCATTTTTATTTCTATGGAGACATTTATTCGATAACCGCCGATGATTAAAGGTGTCCCTGATATTACTTTTCGAGTTATATATTGGGGACATAGGCAGCTCTCGCGAGGTGGAAGAAGCAGAAGATGAAAGAAAGAAAAAGAGAAAGAAAAGAAGAGATAAAGTGAAATTGACGATCGGTTTGAGACTGTAAATAGCAAGAGAAAAAGAAATAGAGAAAATGGAAAGGAAAAGATGATAAAAAAAACTTTTAAAATATTTGTGAATATCGTTGAGCCTGTGACCTGTAAATATACATAATAGGTAGATAGATAGATGGAAGAGGATGAGTATGAGGGTATGAAAAAGAAAATGTGAAAAAAAGAACAGAATATGAAAAACGAGGAAACAAAAAAAAAATAAAAAAACGAATAGATAATAATTATAGGCTGAGGGATTGTGATGTTTGTAGATAAATGATAATAAACGAGGTAAAAGTACAGAAAATAATGAAAATAAGAAAAATAAAAGTATGATTGAGATATATCAGCTGTGTTCGCGGCTTAATATTGCCGAGACCTGATTTCTGTAAATATTCATTAATATCAATATTGAGATATGTTTAGTTTATAAACTAACGATTAATTGATTTATAATTAAGATGAGAAGAAAGATATGGTATATATATATACAATATTTAACGAATAGAAAACTGAAAATTGAATGAAAAGATACGAGTAATAAGAGGATAAAAAAAATTAATGAAAATTTTAAACAAAGAAAATAACACGGTGCCTGTCTTAAGATTTTTGTAAACGCATGTAATCAGCGAAAGTATAAATTAAACTGCCAATTTCAATCAATTTTTCGAAAGTTGGGAAAGAATTTAAGAACTTTATGTTCAATTGAATATTAACAGAGAAAAACAAACCTAAAAAACGAAAAAAACAGAAAAAAATTCAAGAAAATAAATCGGACGGACTTAAATGCGTGTGTATAGCTATTAATCAACGCATGTGTAAACCGGTTTACCTAATTAACGCCATATTAGATGATTTTATATATGTATATTTAATATATTATATATATGTATACGTCTCGCCGTGCGCTATTTATGTCCGAAATAATTTTTGGCAGATTAACACAACACGAATGATTCTGAATAAATTGTTTTATTTTATTTTATTTATTTATTTAATTTTTTTTTTCCTAATTTTGTTGTCTTATCGAATTGTTCAAACACGGTGCCTTTTTTTTGCTGAACGTTTGTGTATACATATATATATATATATATATATATATATATATTTCCTACGAATATAATTATTAATATTTACTACTTACTAGAATTATACACGTTTATAGTAATTGTACCCAACACGCAGTGCCTGAGTCGTTATTTAGTCGAGAGATTATGGCTAAATGAGACTCGATAATTATTCTGAGACTTAATTTATAAATGAATAAATTAATTGATTGATTAATTAATTAATTGATTAGGATATCGAATATAGTAGATCTATGCGAATCATACCCCCTCCCCCCTGTTACACATATGAACTCCTCAACGATCCTTATAGTCGCCCAATCAAAATTGAGAGCCTAGACAGGCTTCTAGGCATCTTTAATTAACAGCGATATTCATTAATTATTCAAGAGAGTTTAGAGCAGTTTCTGTTTTCTTTTTATTTTTTGTTTTTTCTTTATATTTAGAAAAAAAAAATTTCTCCTTTTTAAATCATCAAACCACACGGTGCAGATTTTAGACAAAATTAAATTCAAAACGAGGCATAAATATCATGCTAGAGTTCTTTTTAACTTTATCCCTACACAGAGAAGTAACACAACGACGACAATTTTCAGAACCAATGAAAAACAAAACAAAAATTCAAAATTAAAACAAAAAGATGAAATGAAATAAGAAATATCTAAATAATTATATTTTATCAAAACTATGTACACATATGTGCGAAAATTTTGATGTAAAATTATTCATTCAAAATCCTCGTAATTATAACTATGAAGAAATGTATAACAATCAATAAGGATCTATAATCATAAATCTGTGTGTAAATATATAATACATATAGATCATATGTATGTATATTATTATACACTAATCTTTTATTTATGATTTATCATTATTATCGTGTATAAATTATTCTATAAGCTGGTCTTTTCTCTTTTTTTCTTATCTTTTCTCACATTTTTTCTTCTTTCTTGTTTCTTTCATTTCAAAAAAAAAAAAAGTCGTAAAAAAAATATATATAAAATCACTAAACGGTGCAGAAAATTGTTCCAACTTACCAAGGTGGGTTTTTTAAATAAAAAAAAAAAAAAAACCACATATTATATACTCTTGTTGTAAATGCTAGTCATATATAATTTTCACGTCGCGTTTTTTTTTTTTCCAATAAAATAATATTATTATTTCATCACATCTATGCCTACAGCTTTAACAGTTGGTACATATCTATATACAGTCCAATCATCAAAATTTCGATACATTTTCGTTTTTTTTTTTTTCTCAAATTAAAAAACATCTAACACTGACACCTTCTCGTTGATTTTTTTAACAACGAGATTATCGTGTCTAAAAAATCATTGATCATTCGAAAAAAAAAAAATCAATAAAATATAAATAAATTGAAAAAAAACCAAGATAAAAAAAATGAATAAAAAATATTACAAAAAATTATAAAAACCACGCTTATAGCCAGGAACCTCGTGGACCGAGGCATTACCCTACCCCCAGTCCCTTTAATCGATAAATGAAATTTTCTTTCAATCTGAAAAAATTGTAACAAAAAAAATGAATAAATAAATAATAATTATAATAATCAAAGCGATGGAGAGCTTGAGAAAATCTTGACAACTTATACATACATATATCAACCATATCTCGTACGTGTGATAATGCCGGGTGCATCGGGCGTACAATACATTATACATATACATACAAACAAATAAACAATATAGAGGTGCGCAAAATCGTGGAGGGCGGGCGAGAAATAGAAATCGTTAGTAAAAAAAATAAAATAAAAAATAAATAAATTATGAGACGTCATTGTAATGATAATAATAATGATAGAATTTGCCATATACGAAAGAGATGTGTGCGAATTAAATTTAATTATTGTAAAATATTGATAAAAAAAAAAATCAAATAAGGAACCACTGTAATATACACATACGGATATAATAATTTTTCTACGTGGTGAGAGTCGCGCTTCTGAATTCAAAAAAAGAATAGAAAAAAATCACAAGTTGAGCTGCGAGGTCAGTTTATTAGATTTTATTATTATTATTATTGTTATTATTTATATTTTCTTATCACCAATTGTGACACCGGCCCAATGAAAATTGCGGTCAAAAATCTACTTGTTTTTTGTGTTTTTCTTTCTTTTTTTTTTTTTCTTTTTATGTGTAACAATTTTTTTAACATCGCCGCAGCTATAATACATCGTCATTATTAATTTTATCATCATTGTAACACATTTATATATATATACATGTATTAATGAATATTCAATTTATCGTTAATCATTATATATACGATGGTAATAATAATAAATGATAACGATTTTACCATATCATGTCGTTGTTACCATAATTATTACTAATTAATATATAACAATACCTCGCGGCGCGACGAAATATTTTCTTTTATTTTTTAGTTTTCCTCTTTTCTTTTTGTTCTTATCTTCTGTTTTCATATTCGAACGCAAGCCGCTCCTCGATTTATTGACTTACCCTATATATTATATAACAACTGTAATGTTAATTATAATTATTGAATAGTAAGAATCGTTTAGCAATCTTAAGCCTTCTTTGTAAATATTTATATATTATATATTATTATTATTATTATTATTATTATTACTACAATTATTATTATTATTACATATTACTATATATTATTTCAAATAAGATAATGAAATAAATGATATAACTCATTTGAATAAATCGATGATATTTTTCATTTAATCATATACCTCATAAACCCAATCTTAAATAATTATAATTATAAATAATCTGTTGATTCCAAAACAGTGGGAGGATAATTATCTATAATAATTACGATGAAATAAGTAATCTAATAAATTTTATACATACAGGTATTATACATATAAATATATTTTTGATATATAAGAGTTCAGTTTTTATATATTGTGAAATTGAGGGTTTTTTTTTTTTTTTTTATCAATTCTGGACTGATTTTTAATTAAATCTGAATCTTCAAAACTCAATTTCCAAAAAGAGCTAAATAAAAAATAAAAAAAACAAAAACGAACAAAATCGGCAATTTTCGGAACTGTGACTAATTTCTCTTTATTCATTAGTATATCTTCATCAATTTCTAGAAGTGATTGAATTGATTTTTGACAATACATATGATCGCGAGATGTATGCATAGGAATCCTTCAGAATGACATTATCAATCGGTCGAACCATCGCAACGTCTCATTGTCAGAAGATATCGATAACGGTCTGGAAAATCTACTTTCAAGTTAAAAATGTAATAGTTTCAAGGAAGTGGTTAAGCGATAATTCTATTTATTCACCGGCCCTAATGACCTCCGGTCGTGTAATGCGATATCGGTATATGTAGTATGGAGATATACCTATTCCACTCTGATCCAGTGTTTTTCTGAAACGTAATAGTCATTGTCTGATTATATTATCTCAATGGAAGAAAAAACCAAAAACCAAAAAAAAAATCTATAATTCCTATACAAATATGAATCTGAATTGTCATTTGCTAATTTTTTTCCGAATTCTGCATTCTAAGAAAGACATGATAGTAAATCCTTTGGAATTGGAATGCAGACAGCTAAAAACTCGGGGAATACCATTTCCAAAAACTGTGACTCGGTAATATTAAAATTCGAAATATTTACCATTCAGAACTTTCGAAATTCGGAACTTAAACTCGTCCCTGTACCCCGATCCATAATATCTTTGATAAATAGATTTCCGTCCACAAGCAAGTCACGCTTAGTGTTTGATTTTTTTCCCTAATTAATTTCCTCTCCCTCACGATTTTGTCGATTACCGTGACCGACCGTCACGTTGAACTAGGGTCAGTTAAGATATATTTCTTGGTAAATAATACCTAATTGGAAGAGAGCATCGAACGCTACAACACGTTCGATAAATAATGCAACGGATTCTGTTGCCGTTCCGTTGCAGTAGCCTGCAGTGCAGTGCAGTGGGGAGCTCTGTGTCCATCTATCTGCAGTACATGAGGCTGACCACCGAGCTACACAGACTCGAAACTCGAAGCCTATACCTACCTGCTTGCCTGCCTACCTACCTACCTCTAATTAAATCCAGCATCAGGGGAATAACAATGTTTTCTAAAAATATATTGCACGGTGGTAAAAAGTGTCATTCTAAAAATACCGGGTCGATTAAAATGAGATTTTGTCGTGCACTTCGCCGTGGCTCCTCCAGGTCCCGCCAACGTTTGGACCAATATGGCTATTGGCCAATGCCTTTTTTAAACTGCCTATAAATAGACTTACACATGTAATGACTCTAAGTGCTGCGGTGCAGGTGCCGTGTAGTGAATCACTCTTGGTCTCCATAGAATCGCCGCTATTTTATACTCAACTTTCAACATATTTAATAAGATGAATGAAAAAATTATCTCAGCTATCTCGTTTTATTCATGCTCGTCTTTGATGACTCGTGAAACGATGCGGTCGGCTAAACGGAACCGTAAACACTAATGTTTATCTCAAGAGGGTCTATACTGCGGGTTCCAAAGCGTTTTTCAATCCAGATATTTCCATCAACAAGCCCGCATATATACAGGATTTATACTCGAGCTGATTAATCTTCTAGATACAAATTTATTATATATCGGCACTAAACTGTTAGTGCGAGAGCGATTGATCGACGTTCGAAGATATCTGAAAATAAAAATCGAATCTAAACCTTGAAGAGTAAAATTTTTGCCTGCGGATTAAGAAATTTTTTGAAGTCTGTACGTCTACAGACGAAGTATTTTTTGTTTAAAATTTTTTATAAGGATCGTGCCATTACCATTTAAATAGAGTTATAGTTTAAAATCGAATTACGATAGTAGGCAGGAGCCAACATAAGTGGATTGAGCCGTGGGGCAGACACCCACGCGTGATTTGCATGAGAGCTCGTAACATTAACGAATTAATAATAACGCGACAGTTGGAAGCGTGCAAAGTCGAGTCCACGTCGAGTCCGGTGGCACACGCTGTTTAAAAATTCATCGCTAACCGGATTATTCTTATTATATTTATAACCAGAGGTATAATGAAAGCTCGCGGAGAACCCTGATTAAGGCATCATTTTTCTTGTTATACCTACTTTGTACGAAATCCAATTATCGATATACCTACTCCTACTTAATTTCATCGATGTTTGCTCCTCTGGAAATGAATCGGCAAAAAAAATGGTGAGAAATTGAAGGAAAACGTGATACCTGTGTATAATAAGAGAGAGAAATTGTAGGGGGATAAATGTGATCGGTATATATAGATACTCGATCTGCAAATCTAATTTGACAAAAATGAACAAGGAGTGATTGACGCGAGCGAGCTACCGCATATATGTCGAATGAATAAAAAATGAATAAAAGAAAAAAGTAAAAAATCATTCTGTAGAAACGAGTCGAAGCGTAAGGCCAGTAAGTGCCCTGTAATTAGCCAAACACCGCCGTTGCAAACTCGCCCAGAGTTTGCTCAATATGTATATCGCTATATGCCCGCGAAGTATCGCGCCGAGCTCCGACACCTCGCGACTGCAGGGTTACACCTTAATGAGTATGTACTTCTTTATTTCTCTTACGTATGTCTATAGACATTAGACAGTTCGTTATCTAGCGAGACGTTTGTGACTATGCACAGGGTGTCCTTTGCCAAATTAGCCAAGAGAAGCTCTTTTTTTTTATCGAATACGAGGATTCCTCTTTTCCTGATTCTAGTTTTATGAAAGTAAAAGCGAGTGAAACGACTCTTTTATCTTCCAAAATCTTCAGACAATGAATAATTCCGAACGGAAGTGGCGTGCAGTAGACGGATCTACAGCCAGCGTTATGAATTGTAATAAAAATGTGAAAGAAAAAAATTCTCACTCGTACATATATATTTTTTTTTTTTTTTTCTGCTGTAAATTTGATCGGTAGAATCGATAAGCCAACAGCAGCTTCATAAACTCGAGGTGTAAATTAAATAAGAAATGTTACGGAGCAGGCAGGCAGGTATTTGTATAACTTCCTGCACACGCAGGATTATTACGAGACATGATAGCTGCTACCGGATCGTGAACCAGTCATCCAGTAAAGTCAGTCAGTCAGTCAGTCAGTAAGTCAGTCACTCGTTTTCTATTGTGTCTATGGTTTCAAA
Organism: Macrophya alboannulata; assembly: GCA_949628255.1. Lineage (NCBI taxonomy): Eukaryota > Metazoa > Arthropoda > Insecta > Hymenoptera > Tenthredinidae > Macrophya > Macrophya alboannulata. The sequence goes on along the minus strand of OX451209.1, from coordinate 1,574,361 downwards.
CGTCGTAAATTATAGATGACTGAAACGTATAATGCACGTGCAATGGCATACCTGACTGAAACAGGCAACTAATTGTAAGATAAGTAAGTAAACGAGCAAGTTGAACAAAGCTTAAGAATTTGAAAAAAAAAAAAAAAAAAAAAAAAAAAAAAGAACAGATTTTCACCTATTTTCATTCTCTCAGAATGACTTTCTGAAAATTCGATGTCGTCTCAAAATGAATTCGTAACTCTGACCGTTCTTAACTTCGTAAATAAATAATTATAATTAATAACGATCCTGAAGACTTGTTACTTAATCAAATTATTCGAATAATTGGGCGATAATTTAACACAAATATATTTTCTCGAAATCGTATGTATCCGGGTATATACGAGTGCAGCGACAATGTGCAATTATACGATGAATTACTGCAGTTGAATGAATGTATATATTATCACTTTTCCCCGAATCAAATAAGTCCGTGGACGCACACCTGATTCTCGGTCGAACGGAACCTTGAGGTTTACACATATGTATGTATATACGTAGGTATAATAATAATTGTCTATAAATAAGGTACAGATATTGTAACGGTTCAGGCTGGCTGGTTAATACAAAAAAAATTCAAGCTCAATCACACGACAATAGGTCGAGGGATTAAGCTAATCCCCTAGCTACGTTAGACGCGAAAATGGAGGGGATAAACGCAATATAAGGAATCGTCTGCCAGCAGCGGCAGCGATTCACGGTATAGCACCTGATCGACTCATTCGCAATTAAATTTCTCTTGGAGCGATTCACGGTAAAGCACCTGATCGACTCACTTGCTGTCTAATTTATCTAACATAACTTCACTTGTCTAAAGGTATTGAAGCGTCAGAGTCAGTACCTACATAAATTCATTTATTCGAGTCAGAAGATATAGAGTCACATTTAATTAGAAACGCAATGGAATAGTAACGAGATAGAATCAAAGACTAGACAAATTATAGCAATTTGATCATAGAGAAGAAAAAGCATATAATTTAAAAGCAAAGCGCTTTAAACTTATTTCAAAGATATCAAATAGTATTGTGTCGCTCGAACATACTGAACAGAAAAGGCTAAGATAGCTAATATTCAATAACACAAAGGTTTAAAGGCCAACACAGAATAAGAATAGATTTAAGGATCACTGTCAACACTTGATTTATTTTCTTTATTTTGTAACTTTCTGGTAAATTCGTATTATTAAATCAGATAATCTAAGATTAACCCAGATTCTGTTCATTTGAGATTTCGTCTGACCTAATTAACTGCCAACAAGCCAATTATTAGGGAACAGATTAGGGAGCGCATTGCATAGTGCGGACGGCATTGGTTTACCCGTGTCCGAGGGCCAAGCTGCAATCCCGAATCTGGCAGACAGTCTTGGAATCATCGCATTCCCGGATCTGAGGTAGCGATTCAAAAAGATAGGGATAACAGGCACGACAGGCTTGGTTCGCCCGGCTCTGTGGAGGGAAGGCGGCCTTGGGAAGTTTACCCCGGGTCCGTAGTCTAGAGACGGCATTGGTTTTTCCCGTGTCCGTATAGCAGCTAATAAAACTCACAACACGCTAGGTGGCTTTGAATGGCAGACCCATTATTTCCCCACCAACAAACATTCTTAAAAGAGGAGTCCCAAAAATCACTACTATTCAAAATCACTAACTAAAAGCAATTATTAGACAAAGAACTCACGCGGACGTCGGCATTGGCTAATTCTTTAACCCGCCAATACCGCGGCACGTTACAATTGGCGCCCAACGTGGGGCTCCTCAAAAAAAAAAAGAAATTTTTTTGGAAATAAAATAAAATCATTAAAATCTTTAAATTCAGTAAAATCAGTAAATTCGTTAATTCGATAGCTTCGGAAAAATAAAGTCAAATTCTAGATTATAAATAGACTGACAAAGACTTGTATGCCAGGTTTGGGATTGTTGTTTGTTTACGGTCAGACGAAATGTCAGATGAGGAATCTCGTAGAGTAAACAAAACCAAAAGTTCCAGTGTCGTCAATTTAAATCTTCGTGAATTAGATTCAGGTTTTTCGGATACAAGCTTTGTTACTTCCTTGCAATCAACCACGATGAATCCAAACAGTAGCCATACGGATAATCCAGATCCAATTTCCAGATTAATTGAATCCATTGAACGTCTAGAAAGAAAAATGGATAATAAGTTCGAGCAAATGGAACAAACCATGTTAAGATCGCAGGCAGATAGCATAGAAGCACAAACAAAGTTTGAGTCTAAAATAAATAAAAAGCTAGAAGAAAATAACGAAACAAGTCAGGCAAAAATAAACAAAATCGGTACGGATTTAAAAATTGTATCAGACAAATTAAATTACGAAGTTTCAGACTGTAAAAATAAAATCGAGACATGCGAAAATATTTTACGTAGCGAACAAGTAGGAACCTACGAGGTTTTAAAAAGTAAAATTATTGAAAACCAGAAAGCAAGTCAGGATATGTTTACCGAGTTAAATCATAAACATGATAGTCTGAAAATAGGTTTAGAGTCTGACATAAGAAGAATACGACAACAAAGAGGTGGTCAAACTGCTGTGTTTGACAACACTAGTTTAATAACAAAACAATTAAAATTACCGACATACTCAGGAAAGGCTTGGGAAAAACCAGTCAATTTTATTAGGGAATTAGAAGAATATTTCAGTTTTCTAAATGTAGGTGATGACATTGGACTGAGGTTGATAGGTCAAAGCTTAACAAACGACGCAAAGGATTGGTGGATAGCGCGACGCGAGGTAATTCATTCATGGGAAGAATTTAAAAAACGATTTTTATCGAGGTACTGGGGCAAGGAAACGCAACGAGATGTACGTCGGGATTTAGAGTTTGGATATTACCTACCTGACACTAAGGTAGGATGGTCTGAATATGCCAGTAGAAAATTTGCGGCTGCATGCGGGCTAAATCCAGCGTTACCAGAAGCGGAGATTATCAGTAATCTGATCCGTCACTTCGATGAATCGGTAGTAGAGGCTGCGAAAAGTAGATGCATCCGAGACATAGACAATTTGTTGACTTTTCTTGACCAAATGCAATCAGGGGGCAGGTCGAATGCACCAAAACACTCGCACACAACACATAATCCAAATCGGTTTGTAAATCACACACGATACGCCGACGAAAAACAAAAACAAAACTCTTGGCGTAGTAGTCCGAGTCAACACACTGGCAATACTAAACCGAGCATGTCGCGAGATGAAAACAATGGGAACGATTCCCATGAGAGTAGAATAAAGGCTAATTCTCAAGAATTAAACAGACGTACAAATTGGACAACTACTAAACAAATAAACGCGATCACCGAAGAGATTTGTGAGACCGATAAAGCAGAAACGGGTGAGCCTAATTCGGAAAACCCGACTGCGCTGTGTTAGGCGTGCCGCATGAAAATACGGCACAGCGCACATTTGAATTAAACGCGGCAGAAATTGAGCAGGAAATTCAAAAATCAAATCCGTTTGAAAACCCCACAGATTACCTAATAAAAGAAAAAGTAGTAAGTGAAACAAAAAATATACAATGTCCAAGTATAAAAGTTTATTTAGAAAGCCAAAGCATTACAGCGTTGTTAGATACCGGTAGTCAAATAACTTGTTTATCTGAGGAATGGTACAAACAAAAAATAGATATATTTGAAAACTGCGATAAGTTACCAGTGGTAAATTACCAAATAGTTGGCGTTACCGGTGGAAAACCAGTCAAAGTAAAATTACAAATGTTTGTGAAAATCAAAGTCGGAGAGTTCACTGATCAGATTCCGTTTCTAGTAGTTCCTACACTTCGTCATCCTGTCATTATAGGGATAGATACTCTTGGTAGATGGAAAGCGGATATCGATTTGCAGTCAAACACTTTGAAGATCCAAACTAAAAACAAAGAAAACACTATCGGGTTAGAAAAACAGACAATAGTAGATTCAAAAAATAATAACCTCGAAATCGCGACACTAGATACAAACGAAATGCTAAGTAAAAGGGTCGAAAGCGATGATGAGAATTACGAAGTAACCGATGATGAGATCATTGACAAACTCGCGGAATGTCAATCGTTGGAAAACGAGCATCGACAGACGTTTATAGAATTATTAACGAAATATCGAGCTATTTTCAACAAAATTCCGGGAAAAGTCACGGTTTACGAACATAAGATTAAAATCTACGAAGATCGACCATTCGTACGAAGGTCGTACCCGATACCGATAATGCATAGAGAGAAGGTCGATAAAGAAATCGAGAGAATGTTAAAATATGGGATTATAGAAAGATCGTACAGTGAATATATCAACCCAATCGTGGTTGTTGCTAAAAAATCAGGAGACATAAGGTTAGTCCTCGATGCTCGTTTTATCAATAAGTTGATAGTTCCGGATCGAGATTGTGCTCAGTCTACTGAGGTGCTTTTTCAAAAATTCAATAATTCAAAATTCATGTCTAGCATCGACTTGACGGCGAGTTTTTGGCAAGTACCACTGCATGTAGATTCCAGAAAGTACACCGCGTTTATGTATGGCGGAAAAACCTACCAGTTTAAAGTCACTCCTTATGGTCTAAGTACCAGCTTAGCAAGCCTCATAAGAGCATTAGATATAGTTTTACAAAGTGTGGATGAATTCACTATCAATTTTGTAGATGATATTCTTTGTTCATCGGATTCAGTAAATAATCACATCAAACATTTAGAAAAACTTTTTGAAACCTTTCAAAAACATAATATGACGATTAATTTCCAAAAGTCTAGATTCTTTAGACAAGAAATTGACTTTTTAGGACACAAAATCACGCGGGATGGTATTCAACCGCAACCGGAAAAGATAGAATCAATAAAAAATTTCCCAACTCCTAGGAACCCGAAACAGTTAAAAGGCTTTCTCGGCCTAACGAACTACTATAGTAAATTTTCAAATAGCTATTCTAATCTGACATACCCGCTGTTAAAACTACTTAGGAAAGATGTAAAATGGTCTTGGACGGACGAAACCGACGAGCAATTTAAAAAAGTAAAAGAAATGTTTTGTAAAACGATGATTATCCACCACCCGGATCCGAAAAAGAAGTATTACCTGCAGTGCGATGCGAGTAGTTACGCGATTGGTGGAGTTCTCTATCAAATTGACAAGGATAATTTAGAACATAGGATAATAGGGTTTGCAAGTAGAACATTAAAAGGAGCTGAAATAAATTATTTCACAACGGAAAAAGAGTTATTGGCTATTGTCTATTCTTTAGAAAAATTTAGGACATTTATAGTCGGTGCAGAACTCATAATACGAACTGACCATAAAGCGTTGACCTTCGTGTTATCATGTAGGTTGACAAGTTCGCGACTTGCTCGGTGGGTGTTGTATTTGCAAACGTACGATTTCCAGATCGAATATGTTAAAGGTAGTGATAATATAGTAGCGGATTTACTCAGTAGATATCCTCATGATGCTGGTGATGAAAAACCAACAGAAAGTCATGAAAACGTGATAGCTGAATTAGCTAAAATAGTCAGCGAAGAATTGGTGCAGGGACTCCGGTCACTTGCCAAGCTGCAAAAAGAAGATTTACGAATCGCAGATTTGGTCAAGAGGGGAATAACAAAGAATAACGCACATTTCTCCGTTGTCGATGACATTTTATACCAACGGGAAATAGGGGGCAAACTACGAGCTTTCTTACCGGAAAAACTCGTTAGACCCTTAATAAATGAATGTCACGAAGTGTACGGGCACGTAGGAGCTCATAAATGTTATAAAATGCTGCATGAGAACTTTTACTACCCGAAGTTTGGTAAATTGGTAAGAAAGGAGGTAGCCCGCTGCGACCGGTGCCAGCGATGTAAGGTGCCGAATCGCTATAGTTACGCAAGCATGCAAAACATCGTACCTAATGGTGTGGGGGATTTGATATCGATAGATTTTTTTGGACCGTTACCGGCAAGTCAAGGTAACTACAAATGGTTGCTAGTGGTAATCGATGCATTTAGCAAATACGTACAGTTATATCCTTTGAAAGTTGCTGATGCGAAATCCACCATCCGTTGCGTGTTTGAGAAGTACATTCCGGAATTCTGAAAACCTAAAAGGATACAGTTTGATCATGGCACACAGTTTACATCCGTCAGATGGTTAACCAAATTACAGGAAGAGAATGTAACTCCGATATTTTCGTCAATAAGACACCCACAGGGTAACATTGTAGAAAGAGTAAACCGTGAAATTGGTAGGTTCTTTAGAACATTTTTGTCGGATAAACACACTGCCTGGATCAAATGGATAAAAATCATAGAAACATGCATGAACGAGGTTTATCATGAAACAACCCAGTTTACTCCTTGTGAATTGCAACTAAATGAAAGACCGAAAAGATTTTGGGATCAATGGGTTATTCATAATCAATTTCGAGTCGCGCATGACTATAAGTTAGTTTTAGCTAAAAGTAATATTAAGAAAAAAGGTAGTGCTAGGGCTAAAAGATTTAACGAAACGCATAAGATGACAGAGTTCAAAATAGGCGATTTAGTATTGGTTAGAGCATTAAATGTCTCTGACACTGTCAATAAAAAGATGGCTAAGTTCTTTACTTTATATGAAGGGCCTTATAAAATCGAAAGGAAAATAGCCGATGCAACTTATGTGTTGGTAAACCCGAAACTCAAAGAGAGCGAGGAAGGTTCCATGTTAATATGTTTAAGCACTATGTAACGTAATATATAAGTTAGAGGTAAACGTTGGCAATTTAAACCAAAGACTAGGATAATTAGCTTGTAAACAGAAATCGGCCAGTTATGCTAGGTAGGGAAAAAGAAACAGAAGAAGACTCACCAAAACAAAGTTCGTGGAACGGGTCGGCCTTGTCAAGGTAATTAGCTGGATGCCTAATCAGTTGACATTCTGACTCGCAAAGATGTACGGCTATATCAGTGTTCAGGATAAAGGGGTGCAAACAGCCGAAGATGACAAGGGAAAAGTGAAGTACGCATCTGGAAGATTCATCCGTGGTTTTGGGCGATACAGATCAGGATGGGATTCTTTAACGCCGAAGTTGGAAGTGTTGATGCAGATGGAGCCAATCAAACCAAAAGTGACTGATCCATCAAAATACTTCACCAACGAGGAAGTCGAAGAGTTGAGAGAAGCTGAGTTGGCTGAACTCGACGAGATGAGGAGGCGATGGCGGTTTCCTATTATCATCAAAGATGTGATGCTGAAAAAGAAAGTAGAGGTGCCATGGTTAAAAAACGTCAAGGAAGTCGGTGAAATCAAAAACGTGGATTTAACCTTACCATGGGTACTGAAAAGAATTGAGCTACCTGAAAGAACAAGGAAAGAAAGGGAGACCTATAGAAATCGGGTAAAAAGGTCAATAAATAAAAATAGGCCGGACTTACCTGCGGCACTCCGAAGACCTGGTTCGAACAAGGCGACTATACCAAGGATCACATTGAGACCGTTTGAACCACCACCAACACCGGATTACGTAAAACACTGGGATCCGACTGATCCGCTCGGACTGAAGAAATTATAAAAAGAAAAACAGCTCTGATTTAAAAGAAAAAAGTGGTAACGAACACCATCCAAGCCTAAGGACAACCGACATCAAGGTCCATCAACACGAAGACTTACTGCATCCGAAGAAAAAATCAGATGACCTGAAGTTTCGATTGATGGAAGGGGGCAATGTAACGGTTCAGGCTGGCTGGTTAATACAAAAAAAATTCAAGCTCAATCACACGACAATAGGTCGAGGGATTAAGCTAATCCCCTAGCTACGTTAGACGCGAAAATGGAGGGGATAAACGCAATATAAGGAATCGTCTGCCAGCAGCGGCAGCGATTCACGGTATAGCACCTGATCGACTCATTCGCAATTAAATTTCTCTTGGAGCGATTCACGGTAAAGCACCTGATCGACTCACTTGCTGTCTAATTTATCTAACATAACTTCACTTGTCTAAAGGTATTGAAGCGTCAGAGTCAGTACCTACATAAATTCATTTATTCGAGTCAGAAGATATAGAGTCACATTTAATTAGAAACGCAATGGAATAGTAACGAGATAGAATCAAAGACTAGACAAATTATAGCAATTTGATCATAGAGAAGAAAAAGCATATAATTTAAAAGCAAAGCGCTTTAAACTTATTTCAAAGATATCAAATAGTATTGTGTCGCTCGAACATACTGAACAGAAAAGGCTAAGATAGCTAATATTCAATAACACAAAGGTTTAAAGGCCAACACAGAATAAGAATAGATTTAAGGATCACTGTCAACACTTGATTTATTTTCTTTATTTTGTAACTTTCTGGTAAATTCGTATTATTAAATCAGATAATCTAAGATTAACCCAGATTCTGTTCATTTGAGATTTCGTCTGACCTAATTAACTGCCAACAAGCCAATTATTAGGGAACAGATTAGGGAGCGCATTGCATAGTGCGGACGGCATTGGTTTACCCGTGTCCGAGGGCCAAGCTGCAATCCCGAATCTGGCAGACAGTCTTGGAATCATCGCATTCCCGGATCTGAGGTAGCGATTCAAAAAGATAGGGATAACAGGCACGACAGGCTTGGTTCGCCCGGCTCTGTGGAGGGAAGGCGGCCTTGGGAAGTTTACCCCGGGTCCGTAGTCTAGAGACGGCATTGGTTTTTCCCGTGTCCGTATAGCAGCTAATAAAACTCACAACACGCTAGGTGGCTTTGAATGGCAGACCCATTATTTCCCCACCAACAAACATTCTTAAAAGAGGAGTCCCAAAAATCACTACTATTCAAAATCACTAACTAAAAGCAATTATTAGACAAAGAACTCACGCGGACGTCGGCATTGGCTAATTCTTTAACCCGCCAATACCGCGGCACGTTACAATATATAAATTTATGTCGTTATAATTGGTACAAGTCTTAACCGTAATTTTCTCTGCGTATATGTATACATATAAGTTTAAAGAGAAGATCTGAATAGCGTAGGTATTAGACTAGTTTCCAGGTCTGTTAGTTCTAAGGTCTTCTGGGTTCAACCACCTCTACATTTTTATACTAAAGAACTCCATAATCCGGGTATCATAATGTTTTTCAACATATCGAGTCTGATTCAGAGGTCCTACGCGTTCCTGTCCTGTACATATTTAGGTATCGCGCCCACTTCCTATCTCGTCACGAAGGGCAGACTGTAAACCGGGTGTCTCATCTCGAACCAAAACTTCCTAGACAAACGGGAAAAACCGAACGGCGAGAACTTATACGTTACAAAATATGAAAAAAAAAAACGGATATAAATGTCCAAAACACGTATCATCTCCGTTTATCAATATCCACAATTGTACAATCCGCCAAAGTCCGGGGTCTTAATCGCGTATATACCTGAATCCAAATTGCTATAGGTTTTCGGCCCACAATTAATCTGACCTTATAAAAAATCCTTGAAGCTTATGGTTCCTTGAAGTAAACATAAAATCAACGCGATGACGTTATTATATAGCAGAGGTAAATGAGCTGTTGCCTTTTTAAAAAGTGTTTAATTCAGTTGCGCTTGTAGTTACATTTAGGAAATAATTACAGTTTGCGGTCGTCGATTAGACAGGCATTTCAAACCCGGATTAATTTTGTTCTAGTCTCTAATATGGTATAGTCGATGATAAAATAAGAATCCCTGAAACGTCAGCGGCAAAATCTCCGGCTACAAATAACGCTGAATCAAAGTCAGCGGTGACGGGATAGTAGCGAATTTATTGCAGAGATGCAAAAGGCTGTAAATAGAAATCATTAAAACGGTCGTTAGAATTTATTAGTACCTATGCCTATACCTACCTCAACTAGCAATCATTTCTTTCCGTTCACTCGGTCCGTACATCTACTCACAGTGTAAATCTGTACATAAATATATTAATTGTAAACCTCGGCTATTATGGGGTAGGTCAGAACAACATCCGGGTCTTCGAAAACCGTCCCTCGAAATCGCGAACATGAACTGCATCCAAACTCTCGTAATTTTGCTCTCTAAAGATCGTGCAGTGAATGACGAAGCGGAAAATACCCAGAGATGCTGCATCGGATAAAAGAAAAAAAGTCGCTCTTTGTGAGAAAAAAAATCGTACATCTTTCCGAGGTGCGAATGGACTCGTCGTTGTTGAACCCGGCTTGACCTCCGTTAGTCGGAGGCCAAAGCCATGGCCGGGACGAATCTGTCTCCGTAGGTATTTCCGGTATGGGATATATATGTGTAATATAAACGGTCAATTATATCGGCAAGGTGTCGCTGTCCTAATTACCCCGTGAATTATAACCGCGGAATTTATTATAGAAATTTGAATAATTAGCTACCGATCGATATCCGATTTATATTTATTGTCATGATTTTTTCTTTCTTCATAAAAATTTACCAACGCATTTGTACCTTCACCATGCAATTCACCATTCACTTGTTCTCTGCACATGCAGCTATAATCCCTCAGTCCTGTATACAGTTGACAGATTTGGGTCGCGCGTATGTCCTATGACAGAAAATCATTACCTGCAGTTAAAGTGCAGCTCGATACGAGAAGAATGAGACTGTCGAGTTAAGTTACAGGACTAAGATCTATTATAGATGCTTCTTCTGAAAGATTGCAGCATGAAATTGCATTCAATTTTTATTTTTCTCTTCTTGTTTTCATTATTCTGTGCAAAATTTGCAAATGTAAATTTATTAGATGTACACGTCGATCTTTATTATACCTATATGGATGGAAAAAAAATGGAAAAAAAGGTTTTCTTCGCTAGGTAGAGGTATATCCCTATGCGGATATGGTAAAAATCGTTTTAATCTCTGTAACGAATCGCCATTTCCATCTTTGTAAAGTTATTGCATATATATATATATATATATATATATAATATATTCGTTTATTTTTCATTGCTTATACCGCTGCATATGCAGTTACGGACCTAAAGTATAAAAAAGATATTTCTTTGTTGCTGTTTACTCTCCGAGATATACAGCCTCCTGACGAATGCCTCGAGATATTATTCAAAACTAAGTGAGTTTACCGTCCTGGGCTTTACGTACTGGGCGAAGGATCCTTAACCCCGGAGATTCGCGTCTGCGTTTGTCCTCGAAGCAATTGCATTGCTGTACTACTGCTGCATGGAGTTGCTCATCCGCCGTGAACCTCGCCTTATATTTTTATTCAGGGTCTGGTAACTCAGCCGGATAATTGAGATGGAATAATCGATAAGATTTGAACAACAATGCGAGAAAAATGACAAGATATTATGGGGATTTCCCTAAATAATTACTGACGGCATATCTCGTGGAGGGGGGAAATTTTCTCGCGAATAAAGGCGACGGCTCATTATAATATCAACTGTTTTACAACCGCATTTACCGGCTTAATAAAGCTCTTTGAAAAATGTGAATGATCGTTTAAAAAAAAAAAAAAAGGAATATAAAATACCTTATACACGCCTTTGTTTGCAACGTTTCAACGCAGTTCGAGTCGAGCCTTCACGGTGCTAAAGATCTTGTACGGTTTATTATCGCTGCTAAAAGTAAGGATAAAAAAAAGTGTTGAGAAAGAAGAAGAAAAAAAAAAAAAAGCTGCAGTATAACGGGTGGACAGCGACGGATTACCATATCGTATATGTTAATGGGTTCCCTTTAATCGCAGTTTCTCTAATACTGGGATCGTCTCGCCGCAGCTGTTGCTGCAAGGCTTTACGATATCATTTCATTTTTCATTTATCAATGCTTAAAGATATCTGCCGGTATTTTTCCTGTCTTAGTTTCAACGCCGAGGGTATATAATAATCGTCGTAAGATATCGCGAGGGCCAGATCGATTACAGCGATTAGCAACAGTTTCTCACCTTGTGGATTGGTTTAATTTCATTCCCATATTGGATAAGGTAGTTTCTTTGTACTTTACGATTATCGCGTGCCTGCCTACGTTCCGTATTTAAAACGTACGCTGCATACTGCGTACCTACCTACTGCAAGCGAAGCGCATGGCGCGTTTCCGCGACGAGTTTAAGACGTCTCGAGGATGCGGCAGAGAATGATACACGAAAAAAATAAAAATAAAATGAAAAGGAAAAATAAAATAAAAGTTCTTTCAAACCGAGCTAACGAGGCTAACGTGTTTCTCTCCTCGGTCTCGTTCAGGGCGAGGAATCAAAACGGTTTCTTAATCTTAATGAAAACAACCGGATTAATAATGATCCGAGATTTCCTACGTTATAGCCTATGCCTACCTGCCTACTTACATTAGTAACTCGCTAATTCAAGGAAAGCAAATGTTTGCGCACTCGAATCCTCGGCCGTATTACTATACGGTCGTACAAGGTGCTCTCTGATAAATTATACCAAGAAACTGATGTAGATATATATAAGTATGTTAAATTCCGTAAACGAAGACTCGATCAGATATATATCTACATCTAAAACAGCCACTGCAGCAGCAGCAGCAGCAGCAGCAGGTTAAGTGCAGATATCTCAGCGCGGAAATGAGGCCTTCACTTCCATACCGGAAATCGTGATTTACTATCTATCTTAAATGAAGCAAAAACAACCCTTCGTATACATAAAACATGTCAACTTGTGCGATTAAACGTCCGTATATTATACACGAAACGTATATAACAGTTCCTGGATCAAAAAAACCATATCCTTCGGCCTGCTGCAGTTCTGAGTAGGATTCATTTCTTTATTTATTCAGAAATTAGCTAGGAATACTAATTACGTTTTTTATTTAGCTTACTGAAGTTAGCAGTATTTGAACAATCTCAGACTCCGGAATTCCCAACAGAAATGAAACGGGGGTCTAGAATGCGGAGCTGTCGCGTCCTCTTAGCAATTATTTGCAGATCGAGTCAAGAACGTCTGAACGATTTTCTGGTATTCCGGAATTTATAAAAGCCGGAAACTTGAGAATTTTTCCAGGAGAAATTTCTCGACGTTCGAATTACTCCTCAAAAATTTCTTAACTAACAAAAAATTCGGACTATAACTTGTGACGAAAAAAAAAAAAATTCAAACATGATAAAATAATGAAAATCTTGGTAATCGAGGTAATACGAGGATGTCGCGTCTGGCTCCACCTACGTCATATAGTGTCCACCGCAATATCGCGTTGTCGTGGTCCAGACCCCAGACTCCATAGAGGTGAACGAAGAAGGAAGGTGCAGGCAGGTAGGCAGGCAGGCCGACGCTGTGCTGTAGCTGTAGCTGCAACAACAACCTCGAATGATCGCGGGTGGGAGAGAGATCGGAAAGACTTTGATCGTTCAAGAGCTGGACCACGAGCCGGACGATGTTGCGGATCGACAGTACCGTATCCGCGCTTGTGGACCGTGGAAGCGTCTGCAGCTAGCGACCGGGCGCCTCTTAACAGAGGAGGCGATATATATGTGAGGAGGTAAATAATAATCAGAAAATGTGATATATATTCATGATATATATATATATATATATATACCTATATATACATATATGTATATGTCAAAAAATCTGCAGGGTTTCGTTATACGAATGCCGAAGTGTATAGCCGCAAGTTAATCAATTGATAAATTAATAAATCGATTAATTAATTAATAAATAAATTGCAATCTAAAACTGAGGACAGTCCGGCGATACCGCAGTTGTTTAATTAATAATAAAATCGAGTTTATCACGTGAAAAGGTTTCCATACTGTTTTCATTATACTCGAGAACGATCGTCAACGTCAACGTCGATTATCGAATCAGTGTTTCGTGTTGTTGGTTGATCTTTAAGGAGCATTATTGCACCGTAAATACTGAGACAACTCGTCACGTAGCTTGGTAAATGATTAGGAATGACTGATCGACGGAATTATACGTATAGAAAATTTATTCAGTAAGAAAAAAAAAGAAATATAAAAAAACCTCAGTCACCCGTTTTAGCAAACGTATGTTAAAAACGGTGCGTGGAAGCTGCAAATTTTTTACGAATTTCTCTGCCCACTGGTCACAGTTTTTTAAACATTATTTTGCCTCTCGATCTCGGTTTCCGCGGGAGAATTATATTCGAGGTGCTAATCGCGGAGCTGCGAATCTTCTAGTCCGCGTACTCGAGTAATGGAATGCTAATCGATAATCAATTATTTCGCGATAAAAGTAAACGAAGAAAAATCGAAATAATTCGCATCGCAAACCGCGATGATTTATCCCTCGAGTCATCAAGCCCCAACGATGTCTTCAGCGCGTAAAATGTCCCCAAGACCTCAGCACCGAACTTCATCGACAAAATCTGGAGGGTCGCCTACCTCGCCGTCTCCATCGAAAGGCAGACGCACCCTGGACCGTGTAAGCGGAGGAGAACGATGTCGTGGAAGATGCAGGGTACAATGGAGTGAGAAACACGTTAAGGAGGGCCTCGTGCTCGTCCAAGAGTCGCAGCTGGCCCGAGTCGTAAAGACTGGCCCAATTTCTGAGCACTATGAAATCGACCCGAAGCCTTTCGCGAGGTGAGTAAATAGTTTGGATAAATTTTTTCATTCTTTACGCATTTTTTAAAATCAAGTGGGTAATTCCAGTGGTCAGATATTTAGTTTCTCACCGTTTATAATCCACTCCGTAATATTTATAACGTAATAAAAATCAATTAGAGATTATTAATTAGCATAAAGGGCAGAGGGTCGTTGAATAAGCTTTAATTTTCAATCAAACCAATCAACTACTAATGCGTCGATCGAACTAGACGCCTACTTATCACGATTAATTTTAGTTCGGACCGCAGTAGACCGAACGTACGTTTCAACACTCACCTGTATTTTATAGCTATATAGGTATAATGTAACGCCCACATTCACAGCTCGCAACGCAAAACAGCTAAGTGTACAGTAACTTGTAAATATGTACAGGGTGAGCAATTTAAACGGTGAAATTTAAATCTGGGTACGAGACACGAAGAAAAAAAATAAAAATAAATGAAAGAAATTCGCAAATTAAATTTCCTTTTTCCTTCGCTAACAGATCGTTTTTTTTTTTTTTTTTTTTTTTTTTTAATTTTTAATTAAGCCTCGAGTGGAGAAATATTTTCATTTAGGCTGCAGCGTGTAGCTCGGACCGGGGGGATTGCAAAATATATAATTAACGAAATAAGAAGATGAAGTAAAAAATGATCATAGCGGGCGTGTTACGCGGTTTTACTTGTATTATCCTCGGCACGAGCTGCCGGTCGTTATTAATTGACTTCGTTTAATTTTAATTTGTCACGCAACGCAATTCCGACACGTGTATAGTGGAAACTGGCGTTACCGTACTGCCGTGAATTAATCAAGTTTATTGCGTCAATTAATATCGCGGTGCAAATTAGACCTTTAATAACTACATACCGTTTCTGCATAATGGATAAACTACGCTCCGCACTTACCCGCGCCAATCATTTCCCCCCTTTCCGCTCCCAATCAAAAAAAAATAAAAAATTGAAAAAACTGGGTGAAAATCTATCCCTTTTATCACAAAATTGATTAACCTAATTGAATCTTTAATATCTGTCGCAAACTATCGTCGTTCCAATCTTCAGCCTCGAAGAAGCTCTTAATTTTATCTAATAAGACATGTCAGAGAGGGAGAGTGACACTGAGGATTAAGATAACCGATCGTAAAGTTAAATTGGACGTAAATTTTTTTCACCTGCAGGAGCTAGTAGTTCAACGATCTATTGAAAGATTTTTTGACGTTTAAAACCTGCGGGATCGTGGTTAGATGAAGTCACAAATCTCTAAGACAATTTCAGTTCATATATCGCGAATTTTTGCTAGCGAAACTAGTTGTTGGGCGCCAGTTATCGTCTAGTTAAATCCTTTGCGTGGTCGTTGAAATCACGATCATTTCAGGTATGCGTGGGTTTGCCTTTAATCGTTGAAAATAAAAAAATTCAACTGAACTAAAAATCTTTTTCAAATCTGTGAGCAATTGCGAATTATATCTTATATGTATATACCTGTTCCCAGCTCGTGGGACGGAGATTCGCAAATTTTCTATATGCCCAGACCGCGCTGGATGAACCGATTTCTTATCCCCTCTATACTATATAATATAAGCGTATACATACTACCTATATACTTATGTACTAATCGATCGATATAATCGCGAGAACCAAGTGACTGTGAGTGATCGTTAACGCTCAAATGGAACGTGGGGCTAGAAGAGAATGGCCAGAGTTGATAATATGGTAATTCGTTCGGTTATAAAAGATCGCACGAGCGCGATCTTTCAATAATATTGTAATCAATTGATTTAGCAAAGAGTCCCACGGGTCGGTGAACGCGTTGCGAAATAAACTGAACATAAACTAGACGGGTATATATGTATATGCAACAGCATTGAAAAATCCATGCAGTATAATAAGGAGGATTGATCAAACTTCTGAAACTAGAATAAAAAATGAAAAAATTATTTTTTTTTTGAAAAGTATAACGTGAACAGGTGTCAACACTCGTATTTTGTTAACTTTCAAAAATATAACGCGTGGCTTTGTTTGCGGATACAAATAATCGAATGACATCACACGTCAGCTGCGCAGTATAAATATATATATGTATATATATATATTTTTTTATGTAAATCAGGTGCGCTCATGGTGATCTAACGTGATACATAGGACAATTATGCGATGTATATATATATATACATATCTACTCTTTAGAATACATATAAGATAATACGGTTAATATAAGCTTTTATTGATTTGTTTATTTAAATCGTTGCGTAATTTCTTACATCTGTTATAACGAACGTATATATGTATATTCGTATAAGTAGGTGCGATTGCGAATCTCATATCGCGACCCTTTAATAAGTGTTAGACACAATAATTAAACGATCCCCATTGTAGTCTACAATTTATAATATTCATGTATCTATAGAGAAATTAGTTAGCTTCACATATGTACAGGCGATTCTAATACATATCTGTACATAAATTTTAATGAAACTAAACGTGCAATACGTATACGAACGTAACTCGGATCGTTGGGTTGGGCCGAGGGTATAAAATCTCAGTGATTAGATCTTTAATTCATTTATTTCTTTTCACGTACTATATTGTATATACATATACCTATGTATGTATACGTACATATTTTATACCTACGGTTAATACCGGCGACAATAATAATTGCGATAAGTGCAGCATGTGACCGTAATCATAATAATAAGTTTATTATACAGCTAAGCGGTGAAAAACATACATCTAATATTCATGACCTATAGCGTCACGCTAGTGTATAATAGTTGATAGTCTATTATACATCCTACTTCTTGGTATATAACTTTGTATACGTATACGTTGTTTGAAACTATATTGAGGCCGCAATGTGGCTGTTTTAAACGTACTTTACCTACCTTAATGCAATTTCATTTTATTTCTCTATTCAATCTCGTACAGGAGATAAATTATTTCTCTATTTTATCTGCTAACTGGGATCTAACACTGTGCCTCATATTATCATACCGAAGCTAGAAACGATGCTAGAAAATATTAACTTCAAAACATAATCGTCAAATAAAATATAACACTGCTTTCTGCACTCTGACGCTCTGTGGGCGATATCGCATACAGAGTGTCCAAGACCCTGTATTAAATTATAGAAGTAAAATATCCGTAGCTAAGCTTGCTTTATTTGGTCATTAAATCTTTGAAACCGTGTTCCCTGCGAATGAAAAAAAAATCAGGAAAGCAAAGAAGCAAAAATCATTTACGTTCTATATGCGATATCGATTTCAGATATAATGTGTTTCATCGAAGACTGTAACGTATATAAGTAATTGACTTACCTATATGTAAATATCGGTAGATCGCTGTAAGGATAATTAAATAATTGCAGTTAGTACACGAGCGAAAGGCATTAATCATATTTCTGTTCTCAGCTAATTCTGAGCGAAAAAAAAAAATTATAATTCGCGATGTTTCATAGGCCTTTTTTTTGTGAAACAATTACCGTTTACCTCATTAAAAGTGATTTCAACACCTCGAGAGTCAATGGTATAGATAATTGGTCGTGGTATACCAATCGATAAAAATCGTTACGTCGTATTACATATATTGGTAGGTATATGAACAGTAACGAATATGGACCGGTAATGGATGCATTATTAATGAAGTATGTCAGATTCGTATGTTCATATTATGTACTACAGAAGTTATACAACGTGATAGATTATACATTATTCGTATATAAATTTATATTAACTCAGCAGCTTTCGATATCGTTTCGAAAGTGAATCAGAGTTAATTCGAAGTCGAAATTGTTCTTTAGCCGAATAATAATTTCAAACTCGTATATTATACGTATAGTATAGAAGAAATAATTAGGCATGCCTAATTAAGCTTCTAAATCTCATAGACGATTTTGCTAAAAAAAATTTTCCCTCATGAATATTTAGATATTCAAAAATATGTATTATTGACTTTACCGACTACCCAACGGGTTAATATAATATGTGACTCATAGAGTAAGTTTCAAAATCTATTCAAACACTAAGGTGAGACTCTCAGTTCATATTCGTATTCGATGTCGAAATAAATCATAGATTTCAGGGCTAAAATACCTTTTTTAGTATCTTTCATATATATCTGCAGGTGAAGTGGCGAGGAACATTTTCTCCGACAACTTACAGGATTTGATGTGAATCATTCGACTCACAAAATTGTCTAAAAAAAAATCATAATGATAATCATCATGATAAGATGCAAATACTTATAATTATAAATACGTTTTAAATTGAAACGATTAAAGTTAATTGCTCGAGCATTATCTGATAATCATTACACAAGCGGTGTGTATAATTTAAGTGCATATATGAAACACGACGGTGTATTATTAACATTGCAGATTTTTCTTCTTCTCTCGCACACGTTATTAAACGAAAGAAAAATATTGATAGGTATGAGATATAGATTCGAAGTTTGCGAAAGGTGATGAAAATGATTCAGAAATTTTTTCTATCACCTCGTTAACCGAACTCGATACATATAGGAGCCTTGATATTTAGATTCGTATCGATTCCCAAGTCGCTGATCAGTGGTACAAAATTAAAAATCGATCTTGCCCTACCACGACGAGTTCGAATATATACTTCATATAAGGGACCGCCGTTAATAAATCAGTTTTGTCGTGGCTTAGCTATGGTGAGAACGCGCTCAGCAGGCCACCATTGTCATGGGGTGCTCGGTGGTCCTTTTGCAACTTGTGTATCGGTATATAAATAGATATAAACATATTATATACTCGAGGTATATATCTATACGTATATGCTCCTCTCTGCACCAGAACAAATTCCAGCCTTGTAACTATTTGGATAATTTATAGTCTGTCGGACCCGGACCCCTTTTTCGTCTGGGATATATGTACGGCGATACACTCGACCTCCAGATCTCGAAACGAATTTGTAATCAAAATTTCTATATCTAATACCGTTCAGACTGGAGTAGAATTTATTTTATAAAAATTTTTTTCTCTCTTCCTCTCTCTATTTGGGGAACAGTAATACGCGAAATTATGATCTTGGGCAAATAACGACAGCAAACAGTTCCAAAAATTCCCTGAAATCAATTACAGTCTGTTTAAACGATTGAGAAACGTATTTACAATGTCTAGGCATTTATTATTAATTGCTAAGTACATACGTTATACATACATAACGAATGGTGAAAATAAAAATCAGGTAGCCTTGCGCGTTAGGCGCCGCGGCGCCAACCTTGTTTATATATACATATAATAAACAAAATCTTCCGCGACTTCTGATAATTATTGTCAGTGTATAGGTATAGGCAGTATTTCGTTGTTCCTGATCTTTAGACGTTTCCTTATTTCCATTGATATATTTTTTTTATGGAGTATTTAATTTGGCTCTTGCTCGAGGCTTTCTCTCTCTCGCTCTCGCCCCGACGACGATGGAGGGTAATTAGCTAATTACCTTCAACCGCCTGCGGGAGACTAACGAATGTGGTTAATTGATACGAACGAAGGTCTATTTTCGTCTCCTCGGAATGAAGTATTTTAAGAAAAATCAATCAACGCCAGTCTGCGCGCTTTGAAGATACGTACCTGGATCTACACTGCGATAAATTTTTCTGATTAATGTAATTTTTTATGTATATATTTTTTTTGTTTTCAGCGGACAATGGGCCAAGGTATATAGATGCAGGTCTCGTTCCACGGGGATCATCTACGCGGCTAAATATTCGTCGAGAAATCGTTTCAACGCCGATTGCAGCGCAGAACTTCGCCATGAAATAGCTCTGCTATCTCTTTGCTCACAATCACCGCGTGTCGTTCGTCTTCACGACGTTTACGAAACACCGAAAGAGATCATTTTGGTCATGGAATTGTGAGTCGATAATAATTATCATTCGAAAACACAATAATCCAAATTTTAAATCTACAAAAATCATCGACTAAACAATCCCGAATTTTTTCTATAAATTTTAGCGCCCCAGGAGGAGATCTTCAAACTCTAATCGACGGAGATCTCGTTCCTCTCGAAGGCGATGTGGTCCATTTCGTACGTCAGCTGGTCGAAGGTCTCGCCTACCTCCACGAGAGGAACATCGCCCACTTGGATATTAAGGTCAGTGCAAGGTCATAAGTTGCAAAAAAACAACCGGTGAAAATTTCAAAACGCGATTTTTTTTTTTTTTTTTATGAAAAAGAGTGGCTTTCCCATCGTCGTCAAACAAAGCGATGAAAATTCGGTTTTCGAATCCCTTTTTCAATCACTTCTTAATCATCCGCTCAGATTCTCTCGATATCACTGCAGCGTGCAGGAAATTCCAGCGTCAATCAAACGCTAGGATCGATGTGAAAATGTTCGATCGATCAGTCGCGCAAAGTCCAACGTCTTGTATACTGCCGCGGGAGTGAGACATGCCGGGCAATTAATAAAGCCTTGTAAAGGCATCGAGGCTCGGTATACGACTCGAACAGACAGACATACAGATAAACAGACAGACGATCTAGAATCGTATATATAACAGAAAAATTTTTATCGCCCTATTCACCGCGATCCTGATCCAACGCATTGCCAATCGCGTATGGAAAAAAAAAAGACTCAAGATTATTATTTCGCATAGGTGAAACGAGAAACTGCAAACCTCATATATCAAGTAGAGCAACGGTATTTGGTATAGTCAGGCGGATATTTTTGGTCGGAGTTATCCATTCCTTATTCTTAAAACTCCGATAATGTCTGACTCAGCCCGTCACTTGATCAGCTAATAAAAATCATTAAATTTAATCGATGGCTGATGAAATGTTCGATAAAAATTCTCGACTAATTAGAATCGTCTTCCACTTGAGACAGGATTGTTCATTGAAATATCCTCCTCGAAGTAGAACTAAATTTAGCGATAAATTTTACCTCGCATTAGCGATTCGGCGAAATCGTTTCGAGAACACAATTTTTTCCTATAAAAAATCGGTGTAATCCGGTACGACCTTAGTTTAGTATCGCTGTACCGGATGCGAGTAGAGGTTTTCTAGCGGAAGGATGCAAAGTAGTATTAGCTAGGTGTACGTTGAGTTCAATTTCCGAGTTGTCAAGAGGTACGTCGTTCGGTTCAAGATTAATTGCGAGCGCTTGTGTTGTCATTCGCACCGTTCCGGACATGGGGATTTGCGATAAGCGGTACGAAAACAAATTGGAATTCCTTGTACGGATAGTCGGACAAAGGGTCGTATAAAGTCGGAACAAGACAAGCCGCAGGGGCAGCGAGCAGAACCCGCGATTCTCGCGTTGCAACTATCGGTAAAGTGTCGCGTGCATATAACGATATGAACATACACCGATGCAAACCAGGATTCGCAACGGCAACTGCAACGTACGCAACCCTGTAGTTCGCCGAACCGCGAGGGAGGAGGTTTCGAACTAAAGATCTTCTGTGTACGAACTGAAACTGCAATGCGGTTGCTTCTGCACTGCACCTGTCCTTGAGAAATTGCAGCAGTGCCCGCGAGACGTTGAAGAAAGAAAATAAATGTAGGTACACCAGCAACGTCCTTTGTTTCGAAGACGATATACAAAGAGAACCGGCTCACGATATCTGCAGTAAACCAGTGAGAAAGTTGGATATTCGAGGTTGTCCCCTATATCGTTGTACGGGACGGTCCGGACCGGCACCCGGACTCCGGGAAATCTCATCGATCATTTGATCAATTTGTCGAACCTTCAAGAACCGTGGAATTACTCTGGTCGCGTGGCACTCGTCTCTCCCTCTTCTTTTATGCATTTGACATATTTCCCGCTATATCAGCTACCGTACCCTGCAGCCTACCGCGTAACTATACACTCGCTAACTGTCGTACTTACTACAAGGCTGTCTTTATATCTCGCCAATTCTCCGCCTTACGTACGTACCCGTAAGGTATATACGTATATTATAAGTTATTCTCCACTCTCTGGTGATCTGGCGCGGGCGATGTTCGGACCCGAGGTCAACTGGCGCGTCCCAAAGCCAGTGTCTATGAAAAATCGCCGCTATACAGTACCGAGGAAATTTTCCGCAAACTCATTTCGCAATTCTCGGTTTGATTAGCGAGGACTGAGAACCTGCGGATAGATACCGGTCAGATATCGTGGGAAGTGCGGGTGAAAGATCGTTCGCAATTTTGCGGAAAAGCTGCGATTGACCGTGAGAAATTAAAACCTGAGTAAAAAAAATTTCTAGAAAATACTTCGAGCACTCAGTATCGAGTTCTAAAAATGGGACTAATCGCTGCTGACAAACCCGGCTATATCTAGCGGCGGATAAATATTCTAAAACAGTAATACTTGTATGTTATACTGCCAGCCACCGTCATTGACGCGACGTACTCGACACTGCAGCAGTTTAGCCATATAAGATCGAAGACTGTATAGCAGCACACGTACTTAACGTGCCAAGAAACACGTACTCGGTACAAAAATCCGCACCGCTCCGAGTTTGGCAGATGTGATTACCAACTGATCGATCTCTTGGACCCAGATCGACGAGGAGAGTGAGAGAGCCTCGTCCTCAATTGTCTTTAAAATCTTAGGTCGACTTATAAAAATTTCGATCCATCGCTCAAGGAGAGACACATAAAAATGTGCCAAAATTTGTATATCGCGCAGAATTTTATGCAGATTTATTGTTATTTTTCGCCTTGAGCTCATTACCCTAAAACTTTCTATAAGGACATAGAAATTGTCTCTAGAGAAAAAGAAAAAAAAAAAGAAAATTGTTCTCGATTGGATATATAGGTAGTTATGCAGTTAGTTATCGATGCATCCGGTGCAGATATGCAGATCAGAAGCCGCCTCGTTTGACTGGAACGGGGTAAGGGCCTGACACCGGCAGGCCCCCACGCCGTACGCCACGCGTCGCGACGGACTGACCACACCCTGGTTCTACCTGGTGAATCACACCTGGTCCAGGTATGATCTCGATCCTCTCCCTTCCTCCTGTCTCCATAATTCTCTGGCTATTTAACGCAACTGGAGTAGAGCGACTGTGCCATGAGGACGAGTTAGGGAACGGTCGAACGATCGATCGCCGTTAATGGAAATATGTGTGAATAAACTAAGAACGAGAGTCATCGTCTGCGAAAAGATTCTTTTTCGTAATCAGTGGTCAGACAATTGTGACAAAAAAATTCGAGACTGCTGCTGCAGGTATTAAATCACAAATTTATGAAATACTCGGCCCACGATGCTCGAGGCGAGTAGTATAATACCAGGTAGTCCGTGACTGGTATAAATCGGCGAAAAAATACGACGAAAGTTAAGAAAAAGAATTATACCCACCGATCGTAAAAAAATGATCGTGAATAAATCTGAGGGAATAATTTTCAGACGAATTTGGAACGTAGCGAAACAGAGATACAGATAAATGGCTTAAGGCTGTAATATATCCTCTGGCTAATTACTGGGTATATATTTCCGTGGTTTATCAGCGAAACGGGTATACGTATCCTCTCGTTCTTGGTATCGATTCGATTCCGGAATTAATTGATGAAGATATTATACCGATAAGTATAATTAAAAGCCAGGATTCTTCGACCCACGCAATATATTTAATTTCCCTGAGAAGCTATAGCGTATATATAAAATCGACGAAACGGAATATGCATATCGTACGTTTATCAGGTGCCGAGAGATTACCGTTGAGGTAGGCGATTACTCAAGCCTGCGGTAACGCAGAAATATATTTTTAATGGCTCGCCTGTATAATACTGCACGGTTACAATTGTACACGTTACAGTATACCGAAATAAGATTCCCGATGTTTCTGATTAATGATATCCGTAGCAGCAGTTTCGCCAGGCACAGTCTCATGCGTAATGCTGATGCGGACCGGTGGGATGAATAATCGATATATTCGGGATACGTTATAATTAGCAAAACAACAATCTGCGCGATACGTAGAAGCAATTATGTCAAATTTTTGAGTGATGATACTCTGACTTTATTATTGATGTTCTTTATACCGGATTTGTTTTTAGTGGGTATATCTACACGGATAGTCGTTCAATCCGTGAAACGAAATCTAAAAATCGTCATTTTTTGATGGCTTGAGGCAAAATTTATTTTCACACGGTTTACTCTTTTCGCCGTTATTCATTATTGAGTAAAACTGAGGATGCGACGAATACAGAGAGTTTAAATATTCAGTATACGCCCACGTAGGACCTGTCAAGGTTTATTATTAAGGTTCGAAGATGCAGTAAGCCTCTCTACATTCGGTGGAACGAGAGAAAAAAAAATTTGATGATCGAGTCGGCGGTTAAAAATCTTCTGCATTGACCCAATAACTCGGTCTCGAAAATTTCGTTGATATAATTAACCCTTCACGATCTAAATTTTGAAAGCGATTTATTTGGTCATAGAATACCGTGGCCTAACTCGAAATGTACACAATTAATTTCAGTCCACGTTTCGGAGTCCCACACGAAGAATTCGGGGCTTGAAAATTATCGATCTGGTATCCCATCGTGTTAACTAGAAAATTTCAATACCGTATTCTATTCAGAACGTCAGGTCTAGTCGGTTGAGATTTATTGTAACAGCATTTACCGTGTTTATGTAAATGATAGCAACGTTTTCTTTAGTTAAACGAACAGCTGCGTGACAGTTGCACTTCGAAGCGTAGGCTTTATTTCCTGATTGCAGAATATCGACCGGGTTCACTAGGTTCGAAAGAATGAACGGCGAGATATATCCGCAATTATAAAATTTTAATTAAAATTTTGAACGAAATACCCCGGTCGTACCGTGGTCATAAAATTTCACAGAAAATCGCCAATCGATTTATCGCCTTACACGTGGAACGTTATTTTTAGAAACTTGAGTCCAAGTAACTTCGATATACACACGTACTGACCAACGGATTTTTCCGAGAACTACGCGGTCAGTTATGGCGCGTTGAAACACGCCGGTAATTACGGAGTTAATAACGTAATTAAATAGCTTCTACTTATGGCCGCGTATTTCGTCCAGATGTAGCTGGCCAGACCCGACCAGGAACTCGGCCAGGCTAACATCAATCGCGATCATAACTCGTCCGGAAAGAACGACGTCTTTGAATTTCGGAAAACTGCAAACTCTTTTATTGAAAAAAAAAAAAATCTCCTCAATTCCCGTCAATCATACCTATACCAACATATTTCTGGATTTCAAATAGTGAATTCTAACAGTAGAAACCTGCCCACACTATGCTTCGTCATTATTTAAGTTTGCCTACTGGCTAGCTAGCTTTCACCGATTTCAATTCGCCATTTTATTTTCTTGTCTGAGGCCAAATCTACGATCAGAATCGTCAGAGCGTGAAGATTATAAACTCAGTCGCGCCATTAAACGAAGTGAGTTGTGAAGTCGGAGAATTGAGGGGGTAGTTCGGAGCTGAGATAATCTGCAAAGTCCCTTTTTTCCTTTTTTTTTTAATTTTTTTTATGAAAGATTTTTCGGGGCGCTATTCAGCTCGGTTAATTCTATTATAAACGGAAATATCAAATATGGGAGATCAAGTGAAATGCAAATGGTAATCCTTGGAGGCGATGGGACACGTACGACTCTCGGGCAGAAGTCTAATCCTTGAAAAGTTAACAACTCAGTTTGACACCCACTAAAACGAGGTGTAAAGTGGGTTTATCGCCAGACTACGCGTCGCGAGTTCTTACAACGATAAACAAGATTATTTGTTGCTATTCTTGGATCGGTATTCCGGCTATGGATATACGCGTACACGACGTTAGGATGTCTGGTTAAATCCGAAGGAGTATTCATTTTTGTTTAGGCAGATTTTCGAGCAGAGTTTTTGCCCCGATCTTCGGTTTGAAACGATTAATAAGTCTCGGATAAACACGCGTGTGTACTAAGCTGTGATGAATGGCTACTCTCGACTCTTGATTGACACCTCAGATCTCTGAGGAGGCCATAAAATAAACACGGAACGATCACCGATTTGCTCAATTAACGAAACAATAGTGTAGAGGATAATTACGGACCTGCGATTACGTCAAACTGCGGAAGGTCTACGCGACTACGACGCGAAGATGAGCAATTGCATAAATTATAACTCCTACTACTTGATTTCAAACCTTTTTTCCCGTCTCTTTTTAATACTATAGCTACTTCGGTAAAAATTTTCACACTGTGAAAATATAGGTATCGCATAATTGCGGAAAAGTTTCCGCAACTCAATTACAGCTTTTTAAACACAAATTATGCCGCATTATTTCTGAAGCAATTTTCAGCGGCTCCACGCGCGACTGCGTTCTGTCCGAAGGTAAGCCTGCTAATTGCTATTGCTTATAGCTATTGGTTATTGCAAGTTTATCGGCTCGAAACTCGCGATAGCTAGCAGATCTCCACGCTCTGTAAAATTTATTCATTATTTAATCAACCGCCGGCTATATTCCCTGCTGTATTAATTAGCGACTATCGATTTCTTAATTAAATTCTGTAAAATGAAATGAACCTGCAATCTGTAATCGATATCGCAAATATTTATCTCTTTTTCATCTCCCTACATTATTCATTCCATAAATCTGTGATCCATTTCTATTTCAGCCCCAAAATCTGGTGATGATGGGCGCCTTTCCGGAGTGCGATGTAAAATTGTGCGATTTTGAAATTTCACGAGTTGTCTTGGAGGGAACGGAAGTCAGAGAGATACTTGGGACGCCGGATTACGTGGGTAAGTAACCATAAGATTTTTTCTTAACAGATATAAATACTGGTAATTAACCGGTTAGAATTAATCACTGAATTATCGATATTAATTGACACGTTAGCCTACTTGGTTAGGATCGTTGTATTAATATATACGTGGAGTAAAATATTTACACAGATAGAATATTATGTATTAAATCTAGCGAGATATTATACCCGGCGTTTATAACGGTCGAGATAGTCAGCTGCAGCTGGAAGACAAGGAAAGCAATCGACATTAAACTATCTGGTAATAGAAAATAACGTTTATTGCAATCGTATTTCAACCGCTAATCTCCACCAAGCGATGATAATACCCGTCGAGAGCTCACTGGGCTTTTACGACTGAGTTTATCGGTTGTTTGGGTTTGTTAGAATGTACCGTAACATACTCGTCGGTAAATTATATTCCAGTTTTAAATGGCCTTTAACAAGCTACGGTCTCCATGACGTAATTAACTCTTTGTCCATCCGCGCAATTCTCGTGGTCTCACGAGCTTAATGAACAAATATATGTATACATGGGATGCTGGCATATCCACGGTATACCCAATATCACATACCATATATATTTTTTTAGAAATCAATCAGAAAATCGTGAGCCAACTTTTTGATTTTAAATCCACTGAAATGAACGGCTAAATGAATTCTACTTGAAATTTTCAGCTCCTGAAATTCTCCACTACGAACCAATTACTCTGGCAGCTGACATGTGGTGCGTATCTACTCACCAGACGGTAATTACTACTGACGTTAAAGTTCCTCATTTAACTTTGAATCCGTTTCAGGTCTCTTGGAGTAACGACCTACGTATTACTGACGGGATTTTCTCCTTTCGGCGGTGATACGGACCAGGAAACCTTCCAGAACATTTCATTAGGCGAAGTTGATTTCCCCGAGGAACTTTTCGACGACGTTTCGGTACAGGCGAAAGACTTTGTGGCAAGACTTCTCGTGCCGGATCCTAGGTGAGTGGAGAAAACGAGGTTTCTTTGCGAATTTTCTTTACAGTTTATTTTGAACTCTTTGTCTTTGTTTTTGATGCAGTGCACGGATGAGTGCAAAACAATGTCTCCGCCATGACTGGCTCCGAGGTGCTCCGACCCAGGCGTCTCCCCATCTTAGAAGATATTTATCAAAGTCCCGAGAGGTTCTTCTCGAGCGAGTTGTAAGCCGAGAGAATCTGCGAAGAGCGACACTCCTAAGCCAGGCAAAAAGTCACGCGAATTTGACAGAGGCTAAGGAGAACCAAGGCTTAGGTGGAAACCTTAGCCAGAGTGAAATGTGCCTAAGTTATGGAATGACAGGAAGTCAAATCAGCCTCCCGGGAAGCGAGGACGACATCATGAGTCCGGCTCACTCACAGATCAGTCTTGAATCTACGCAAAACACATTTGCGCTGAGTCAAAGCTGCCTTTTAAACAAAGAGCAAACTCAAGGACTGCTGAGTCAGGCCCAGAGCAAATCTCACGCTAACTTAAGCCACGGACCGAGCAGAGGACTTTTATCGAGGATGAGAAACCTGAGCGAGACTCAGTCGCAGGTATGCCTTTTAAACATGACGAAGAACATACCGAGGCACGTTCTTAACCCGTTGTTCAGCAGATCAAGGGACAAACTTTACGGCCTGAAAAGCCTCTCCAAGTCGCAAGGTGTACTGGACATTTACAGGAGCCTAGAGTGTCTTAAGACCAGAAAAAATCAGAGGGCAAGAACCGAGGACATGTTACCAATCTTCAAACAACTTAGTGCCGAAATTGCTGCCTCTAATGCTTCCCTGGGATCTGTGGACTGGAGAATTCTTTCTTCAGAATTTAATGAAGCCAAACCGACTGGTACTCGAGAAGATGATTCCTCAATGCAGTCTGCGAAGGTCGGGACCGATCAGGACGATGTTAAGACCGAAGGTGGTAGACCTAATGGACAAAAATCCCATCTTATGGGATTAGCAGAGGTCGTAAACGAAGAGTCTAAGCATTTGCAGAAAAATGAAGAGGACTCTCGAGCCAAAACACAAGGGAACGACTATTATGGCTACGAAAAACTACCGGCTACTGAGACACTTGCTTTCGAAGGCTCGAGACAGCTGCATCTTGAAGTACCCAAAAGTCCTTCTTACGATTCCGAAGGAAATTTGGACTCTCTGCAATCCGTCGAATCAATTGAGTCCGTAGAGTCTGACACCCTGACTGAAGACTCGGATGAAACGCCAACGAATCGTGGCACCAGGTTGTCGGTTAAGCAGCCCAGTCAACGACAAAACTCTGACATATCAAGCCACTCGAATAATTCGGGTAATTCAGACGAAAAAGAGGATCATTCGGAATCTGAAAACGACGAGCCGAAGTATACAGTCGCGCAGTTAGTCTCGGCGTTTAACAAGCACCAGGAAGTAGCGTCGAAGACGAGCTTGGAGGCCATTATGACCGAGAAGAGAATTAACGAGGTGAACTTTCCTACGGGGCCCAAAGCTCTGAGACTTTTTATACCGGACATTAACATCACTGAAAGTACCATTGTCAGACGAAAGACGAGCTATAAACCGAGGAAGAACTGGGAGGAGTTGAGAAAAATGAATGAGAGAAACGAGGGTGTTACTAAACGGGATTTCGACAACGATTCTGGCAACGAAGACGAAGACGACGATGATGGGATCGGGCAATCGTGTCTCTCTGAAAGTACGATCATTCCAACGGTCGAGAATGTAACCAGTGATGAAGTTCAGGAGATCGTAGAAACTGGCGTGAAACAATTTGGGAACGAAGAAACGATGAGTTCGGAAAATGCGAGTCCAGTTGCGGTTAAAATCGACACAGAAGTAGAAAAAATGGAAGACGTACCGGCACCGGAAATTGTGGGAACGCTGGAAGATCGTGCGAACGTTAAAATCGACGAGAAGTATAAACAATGCGTGCATGGAGTCACAGGCGGAAAATCGGTGAAAGAAAAATCCGTCAAACCAACGGGGAGCCAGTGTCGTCCGGTTACAAAAAACACGATTTCAAGTCCGAAGGAAAGGGTGGCGAACTACATTTTCGCTGATGTAATAACGACCGGCAGAAAAGGAGATAAGCCCGAATCTTCGTCGAAGGCGAATGTCCAGCAGGAACAGGCAAAGAGTGGGACAAAGACTGGGAGGAAAGATGTACCAGCTTCTAAGTTCGCGAGCAAAGCAGACAACGGGGTTAACTTAAAGGACATTTTGCAAAGGGTTGATAACTCCCAGACATCGCCGAGGGAAAACCTTGAAAATTTACGAAAGAGAACTTCGATAGCTAAGATAATTCTGAATGACAACCAGCTGACCGTTGATGAAAATGCGAACAATAATGGGGGCAGCTTGCCGATTCACAGGGCGAAAAGCGAACCGCCGTTAGTCGGGCCTCCAGAAAACGATAAAATGCAGTTGGATATTCCACCGTCTTTCGTGAGGTCGTCTTCGCTCTCGAGCGAGAGCAGCTGCCTGACTCCTTCCAGCGTTCAGTCGGACATTGGAATGTCTTGGGAAGACGTCCGCGTTAACAAGATCCAAATTCAAAGCGGAGTATCGGTTCAGGAAAAGGAGGCTGAGAGTAAAATTAATCAGAAGCGAATTCCTGGGTGGGAAACACCGAGTGGAACTGATCGTGAGTCCCATAAAGGACACCAAACCGACGTTAAAAAGGGGTCGACTGTTAGCTTGGAGGAAAGAAAGATCTGGGGCAAAGTCTGCACGGGTTCTTACACCCGAGCGATGGAGAAATTCAACGGTAAAAATCCCGAACCGTCGAGTAAAAAGTCATCAAATTTACTGGCCATCTCAAATAATAATAATATTCAGACGGGAGAGAAAACGAGGAGAAAAAGCAGCCCGGCGATGCCACAGTTTGTTAATCCCTGACCGATAACGTGGTCGCATATCTGACGTAATCGTGACTAATAGTTACCATGAAACTTTACGTGTGCAGATCGTTTGCTCCAGCGGAGCAAATAGACCGACGAGATTTACTATGGCCACGATCGATTCCCAGCTATTCAGGTTCCCGCAATGAAAAACCCACCAGCCACGATCCTGCTGAGACTGAAAACTTAACTTATACCTACCACCGGAGATATCCTTAACAAGGGCACGTCGAAAGAATGCAGTTACTCTCGTGCCGACTGCGCGTCTTTAAACGACTGTTAATCGCAATTAGCATCTAGCCAAGCTTTGTTTACTTAAATGGCGATGCTACTTGGCAATCAATCGTCCGAGTTACGTAAGGCTCGATCTTGCGCTCGATCGAATATACTATATATCCATTTTGAGAACGACGAATGACTCGCGCTGCTGCAGTTAACGATTGATTATGTGTACCCAATATGAGGAAGGGATCAGCCAACGGTCCATGTTGCCGAATTTATACCGCTTTATACGAAGTTCCAAAATATCTTATGAGATTGCAGGAAATTTATTTAGCTTTCTGGTAAAGCGAATATGCGGGATATGGAATCATACCTGTCCCATATAGTATAATGTAGATTGATCTTAACATACGCCTATTCATTACGTTTTCGTAACGATTTAGTTGTTCATATCTTTCTATCAAATGTTTTCGTTTTTGTTTTATTTTAATTTTAGTTTTGGCTTTATATTTTGATCGAGTAAAAATTTAGTTGTTACTCATTGAAGTATCAAGAATACCCCGTCGATTTTAGGAAATAGAAAAATATGTCTATGAGCGTATTTAATAAGAGGCATGTGAGATTTTGTCAAGATCTTGGAATCCAGCGGAGCCCTGAATCATCTTATAGCAAATGGCATTCGAATCTTGGATGTAAATTTAATGAGACAAGGGATGATGAATGCACATGGCTAAGAGATCATTTATTGGATGCTGTAGTTCCTCGCAAGTCTCGAGAAAAACTGTGCATGTTTTAATTTTTATAGATTACAGTTTTTTTTTTTTAATTTTCATCCCAACATTAATTTCGAATAAGGCTTCACTACTCAGTATGAGTGGTAAATATATGTAAACGATGAGATGTACTACAGTTGAATAAACTTTACCTTTTCTATAAATACAATAAAAGCTAGAAAATGTACAGAAATCATTTACTACCCTCTGACTCCTACTCCTACTCTGACTGAATATTCGTCCTGTAATATCTTAAGTATCATTATTAAGTTCCTGAGATGAGAAAATACATTAAATCATCTGCAGAGATTTCCCTTTTTCCTATTCACACACTCGATCCGAATTCTTACTCTTCAATCCTGGCAATCGTGCCTTTTCTGAATTTCTAAGTCGAAAAATTGCTCCTGGTATCAGGAGAACATCTGACCCGAGGAAGTGTGCTCAAGATGATGCGACTTTTTTTTCAAACAAAGAGCTGCAGGTAAGGGGAAGTGAAAAATAACAAAGCAATAAATTTTAGGTATATCTAGAAATTCATTGTTGCAGTATGGATACAATAATCATTATCAGTTTGGAAAGTATGGTCATTTGGGACTGACCAACAGCCCACAGGCAGCTGTAAACGTCCATGCGTCTAACTAACAGTTGAGATATACATAACTGAAATGCAAGTTGTATATAATGAAGAGTAATGTTTACCGCAAAAGTAGTTCATCATTCCAATCATGAGATAGCGATACGATTTCACACTCCGTTGGGCAAGATGATGTGGCTCGGTTGGCAATCGGCATTTCTCCCCCTCGTTACATCCATTATTCATTCCTAAAAAATGAATAATACTGATTCGCATGAATGTTAAGCAATTATTGATGCCCCATAGTATGTAGAAATGTTTTTCATAATAATTTCACAGATGATTCAATGTGGGAATAAACTTATTCTGTCTGCTATTATTTTTCATCAAACTCGAATTATAATTTCTATTTCATTGTCCACTTGCAGAATTATACTCATTTATATTTAAAATTTTCTTTTTCCATAGATATTGCAACTATTCCGAACTATAAATGGAAATTGGTTCCTTTTTGAAATTTCATAAGCCATAAGAATTTGGTTTCACTTTTTGTTCGCACATTTCTGTCACGCTGAGCTTAAGCCCTGCACCGTCATCAATAATAAATTGTTTCAGGATTTATCAAATCACCCAAAATAAATACTTTGCCATCGATGAAAATTCTTTAAGCTATTCATACTATGAACTCTACTGATATTACCCTCAGACTTATGACACAATCGTCTATTTCATAACATTACGCAAAGAATGATAAATTTTTATCGAGGTTTAATTTTTTATCTAGGGTCAAATGCTTTTACCGGAGAATGATGCTCTAAGCTATTTAGAAGTTTATAATTATACAATTCACTTATGTTTTACCAAATCAGAAATACATTTTATACACCAAGCTGACTTCTTTCAGTCTTATTATCAGTAGGCAGTATCACCCGGGGCCTTCCAGAATGGATGGCTGCTAGTCTTGTCTGTTGTGGAATTTTACGATAAATTTTCATTGAGTCTCTGAATTTCAACTTCTTCAGTCGCCTTGTTACGTAGAATCAGGAATTGGGATATTTCGAAATGGCAGGCGTGTTTCAGAGTACTTGGATTTTGCCGATTTTATTGGTGTACGCCGGCTGGTCGTTAGCTGCTAAACTTGAAACCGTTTACGAATGGAAGTACATTGACTACGAGTGGGTCAACGCAACTCAAAAACAGGACTCAATAAATAGCGGGGAGTACGACCACACGAAAATCATTCCTATCGATTTCAAGAAGATCTCAGGTACCAATAAAATTTAATCAGCAGTGTATGGCTTTGGCTCAAACTCGATAATTCCAGATAATCGAGTTTTCGTTACGACACCCAGATATGAAAAGAATCCTGCGACTTTATCCGTGGTTTCGAACAAGAGTGGTGACGGCGGCCCGTTGCTCGACCCTTACCCCAATTGGGACTGGCACAAAATAGGAAATTGTTCTGGAATCACAAGCGTGAACACAATCTTCGTGAGTATTAAGTGAAGCTGATTTGAGGGATCTACTTTTTTCATTCTATTGTCACTCTTGATATGGCAGCTGGACGAATGCAACAGACTATGGACCGTCGACACTGGTAGAATCAACAATCAAAGGTTGTGTCCACCCAAGATACTTGCATTTGATCCGGAAACCGACGAAGTGCTTGTACGTGTTGAAATCCCGACTAACTTGACCCATAATTCCGTAAACGTGACGAAGGGCAAGCTCGAGGTACAACTCGTCGAGACACGAGGAGATTCTTGCAACCAGACTTGGGTGAGTAAACTGCAAGTCTGTGCTTCATTCCACGTCGACATGAGTGCATTATTTCAATTTCAATCATTTATTGTTCACAGGTATACATCTCAGACCCAGAAGGCTATGGTCTCGTGATTTGGGACGGTGAGGACGCATGGCGTTTGGAAAACGACAAAGTTTTCGCCCCAGACCCAACAGCAACGACATTCAGCGTAGCCGGAGAAAACTTCACCCTCAACGTCGGGATTTCCCATATGCAAATAACTCCCCCAGGATTTCTCGATATAGGATATTTAGTCTTTAAACCCTTAGCATCGGTGGAAGCATATGCAGCACCACTTGAGGATTTGCATAATTCAAAAACAGGAAGCAAAGTCACGTACTACAAAAGCAACTTTACACCCACTAGTCAAGTACTTTCCGCTGTTTTTTCAAAGTCTGGCATTTCTATCGGTGGCTTTGCCACGGAACTGGTCGTGGCTTGCTGGAACTTACAGCATCCTTTGATCCCAGCTTACTTGGTAAGTACGATTACACAGCCCTTTGATCAATTCTGTATCAAATCCCCGGATGTCTGTTGGATAACAGCCAAACAATATTCGTGGCCCTATAATCGACATTATCAATTATTTTAGGCCGTCCTACTTCAAGATGAAGTGGCTCTGCAATTCACCAGTGCCACTGAGATTGTCGAAGGATCTGGATCGAATTTCGAAGATGAAGAGTATTGGGTACTGACTAATCGGCTGCAAAAGTTTTTCCTGAACACCATCGACTTCAATGATACTAACTTCAGAATCCTGAGGGCCAATCTCGCCGCTCTCGTTAACGGCACTGTGTGTGAACCAGTGCCACACACGGTCGTCTCTACCCTCGAAGAAAAATTGTTCATTAAACTTGAAGACTAGTATATATACCGTCAGTTCTATCAGTCTCCTGCTATGCTTTTACGGGGTTATTTGAATAAAATTTTTACTTTTCAAGGAGAAATTTTACACCTTTAAGATTTTTTTTCCACTCAGCTTAGGCATTGGGTGGTCGCCTTGTAGAAATAGATATGACGAAATAAAGTTATTCATATATGTATAGGTATGTATGTATACAACAAACACTGGCATTATTTGAATCCGTTACAATCCTGATAACCCTGCTATTTACAGCGATAGCTGCTGTATTCCTTACGTTCAGCAACACTATTTCAAGCTATACAATCGCTGAGAGTATTTTTATAGATGATTAACATAATCGATAATTAGATGATGATGTTCATGGAAGGCTGCAGTTTCGTTCAATATTCTTATCTGGATCCGGATGATCAAATTTTCGTGTAAAAAAAAAAATTGCTATTTAATATCATCTTGGGAAGAGCTGTGATTACTGAAAGGCCTTGTTAGGTGCAAGCTACATGCCAGATTTTTTCGGAATTATAGATTCAATCGGCGTGTCTATTTTTCGAAGCTTTGACTGGATGTGAGTACCCCTTGAAGGCTGCAAAATTTGGGTAAACTAAGACTGGCCAAATTTTTATAGTGGATATGACTTGGTTATTGCAAAAATGCCTCAGTATATAATTAGGGCACTTTTCCGGACCGCTTCTACCGGAAGGTAATAACGATTTAGGGGCTAGATTAAACAGCGGGGAAAAATTAACTGATACCCCCTTTTCTGGAGATCAGCTTAAGCATTCATTTTTCATACACATAATAGTTTCTTTATTTCAAATACCGGTTGGAATACGTCTTCATCATAAACTGATGCCTGCATTATTTAAATATACCAACGAATCGCCACAAATACATAATAAAACTATGTATGAAATAAAAACCCCGTTAACGCAGCATTGGTAGAATCAGAATTTATTTTTATTATAATATAAAACAAAACCGGCTTCGTAGTCGGCCTGATAATAATCGATTCAATTTCGCTGATAAATATTAACAGCAATCTTATCCCGACTCACTCCCACCGACTTTTTCTAACTCTTCGTCGCTCCCCTGTTCCCAAAGAATTCAAACCTTGACTATCCTGAATTTCCGCTTGCTCATTCGAAGGTGAAGGTGAAGCTGAAGCTGGAATTTCTGGTGAAGGTGTGGTTACAGGTGCAGGTTCGGGCGCAGGTGGAGGTGGTGGTGGTGGAGGTAAAACTGGAGGCGGTGGTGGCATAACAACAGATGCTGGCTGAATAGTTTGCTCCCATGTATGATCCGAAGATGCTCTAAACTGAAATGGAATAAATTAAATTTTGAGTGAATTGCAAAAATTTCGGCAACCTACATCAACATTTCGCATTTATAAGAAAACAAAAATTTTACCTGAGTATTGTACTGGCTTTTGAATGCGGCTTTCATGGCTGAAAGTCGATCGCTTCCTGGCCCATGCCTCTCCAATTTTTTAACAACTTCACTGATGTCTTTCGGGCCAGGACCCGGAGTTCCGCTACTCTGTAATAAAAATAGAACGTAAATTAAAAATTAAAAAAAAAACTGTCCCAAAATATACAACCGCATGTTTATGAAAAGTAATATAATTACCTGGCCACTAACTGTTCCGGATCGACCTCTAAACCCGAGTCCTGCACCACCGACGTTTAAGCTTTTCCCCTTTCCTCCTTTGAATCTTGATTTTCTAAACCAAGCACTTTGTAAGGCAAGATCCAGTAGACCTTTTGGTACATCTTGATTCGCTCCTTCTAAGTTTCTGACTAAATGTCCGGCAAACTCTTTGTCTTTATCGGTAACTAGGGTATAAGCCGTTCCCTTTTCTCCTGCTCTACCTGTTCTCCCTATCCTGTGTGTGTGCGTGTCTATATCACGCGCCACGTCGTAATTTATGACAGTTTTTATGTGAGGTATGTCCAGACCACGAGCTAGAAATAACAATAAAACATAACGATTATTAATCAGTTATTTTTCTGCAATAATTTTAGTAAATGTAAGACAAGAAGTCTTCTGCAGTTTACCTGCAACGTCTGTGGCAACCAGTATACTGATTTCCTGTTTTTTAAAAGCAGTGATAACTTTGTTCCTTTCAGTTTGGTCCATATCACCGTGCAGCAAGAGAACGTCAAATTCCCTCAGTTTCAGATTATTAGATACTTCCTCAGCATTTAACTGTAATTAACAAAATAGACATGATAATATTCTTTTTAGATATGAATAGAAATTTTTTATCATTGTATATGAATAGAAATGATAATATTCTTTACTTTTTTAGTGACAAATATCAGCAAGCTACCAGCGCTAAGAAATTCCACGATATTATGCAAAAGCCATGACCATTTCCCAGCCGGATTGCTATTAAACATAACAACGTGTTGTGTAACATCGGTATTAGCTTCTCCAACATCCCCTTGTACAATCCTGATAGGATCGGTCAGTACATCACGCGCTAATTTCTCTACTCTTTTCTTGAAAGTTGCGCTAAAGAGTAACGTCTGTCTGTCCGGTCTGACATGATTACATATCGACCTCACCTGTGGTTCTGGAAATGAAAATTAAACTCAAGACCAATTCAACTGCGTTTGTAATAGAAAAAAAAAAAAAGGAATGAGCTAAGATGAAAATATGTATAGAAAGATAAAACCAGGCAGTGAAATTAAATCCTTTAAATATTCACAATGCTAATGATCACCTACCAAAACCCATGTCAAACATTCTGTCAGCCTCGTCAAGTACCAAAAATGAAACTCTAGTTAAATTAGTAGCTTTCATCTTGACCAAATCAATCATTCGTCCGGGAGTAGCGACCACTATTTCCGCACCTCCTTCCAAGGCTTTACTTTGCTCCCATTTACTACCACCACCATAACAACAGCAAACTTGTATATTGTAGACTTTGCCAAACTTCTTAGCTTCTTGATATATCTGTAAGAAAAAAAAAGAATCAGCAAGGATGATTGTGATTTTCATTCACCAAATTAGTGATATAACTTTGCTAAATAATTTCAGACGTTTTTCTCGCAATTCTAATGCGATTTGAAACATTAATTATGCTTTCACCTGCTGAGACAATTCCCTAGTAGGTGCTAATATTAAACCAATTGGTCCGTCCCCAGGTTTTAGTTCCTGCTGATCCATGATATGCACAAGCATTGGCCAAATGAATGCAGCAGTTTTCCCGCTACCAGTTTTAGCAATTCCTATCAAGTCTCTGCCGCTGAGAGCGGCAGGTATGGCCTGAGCTTGAATAGGAGTTGGCTGAGTGTATTCATTTTTTCTAATAGTCTTGATCAACGGATCATCAAATCCAAAATGTGCAAAACTAGTGACTGGATTAGGTGCAGCAGGTCCGGTAACTTTTATTCCTAAGGTTTGCCTAAGATCTTCGACTTGTTCTTTGTTTAGATTGGCAATCTCCTCGTGAACGTTGTAAAAATTCTTCTCAAAAGGTTCGTAGTGAATTTCACTGTGATCAATAGAAGGCAATGGATCTATGTCTTTCTTTTTGGGAGGCGGTATCGGATTCCCATCTTCGTCATATTCTATCTCCTGATCAGATTCCTCTTGCTGAAGTCCTGCGGTAGGGTTTTCCTCCATATATCTGTACATTGAATCACAATAACATTGAAAGATAATGGCTCAATGTAATGTACAAGAGATAAATGAAATGGTTCCTTAAGCCTAATGGCATAAGTTGAGATTAAATTATACCTATAGTAGCTTTCCTCGTCATCTTCCCCGTCGATATCAGTTCTAATCCCCTTAGATTTGTCCTCCTTTCTTTCCTCCTCGGCAAGTTCAGATTTGAAAGTATTTTTTTTAACTTCAGCATCTATTCCAGCCATAAAAGCATCCAGAGGATCTTCGTCGCTATCGCTTTCCTGTTTTCTGTTGTCTTTTTTCATGAGTTCATAGGTAGGTGAACCAGGCGCAGGTATGTACTCCAATGATGAAGTCGGCGCGTCGTCATCATCCTCAAAATATCTGATTATGTGTATTTATTTTATAATCATTTTTTTACATCTAAAATTTTTTAATGTCGATACAAAATAAATTGAATTCAAGTCAGGATTATGAGAAACTGAATAAAAAAAGGGTCTATATTATATGCTTCAAATCTGATTAAATCATTGCTCTAAAACTTAAAACATGTAGGTGAAAGAATACTCACTCCTCTTCAGTTTTACTTCGCTTCTTAGGCATCCCCCAGTTTGCTGCAAGAGCGCTTTCCGTTATTGAATTCATAGTGTGATAGCCCTGTTTACTCAGAGTTGAATTAGGTGGTGGCGGAGGTATGTTTGCCCCGCTTCTTTTAGTTCCAGCTACTTGAAATCCGGTGAAGCCAAAGCCTTTTGGCTTGTTACCACCTCCTCGGTGGTAACTCATTTTTTACAGCTGAATATGATTAGGATTTATTACGAGAGATTAAAAGGCTGTTTTTCTGGTGCAGAGGATTTTAACGAAGGGTTGAAAATTGTGTGTGAAGAGGTTAGGACGGTTTTATTAGTATCTCGATTTTATTTAAATAAGAAGATTTTAGCTTGTTTATTGGACGTCAAGGATCTGATCGATGTAAATATTTCATTATTTAAATTCCTTACCTTATGATCACGATATTTATATGAAATTAAATATCACTGTCACTTCAAATAATACTTTTATTCGATGGAGTTCGTACGGAAACCCGGTGGGGACATCTAGAAACACACACAGTCGGTCTACCGAATGCGGCCGACATAGTATGTCTGCCGTGGATTTAGACGCCACATGGGAGCGCAGACAGTGTATGTCTGCATTTTATGGAAGCCCGGTCTTTAAAATTAAAATCTCCCCGATTTTTTATTTTCAAAAATTTTGTCGAAATTGACATCAAGTTATAATGTAATTTCATGCGATAAACAATAAAGTCAAAAAATATTCATCGGTGATTCCAGAATAGCTGATCCCGCCAGAATTTGAACTGACTGAAGTGACGTCATGCGGACTTTCAACATGGCGGCTCGCGCAGACACGAACTTGTCCGTGGCGTCGTGGCGGCGACCGGCGTCAGTCGGCGTCAGGCAGCGGAACGGAGCGGGTCGGGGTGTCGTTTGTGGCTCCGTAAGTTAATTATTTTCTTCGTCAAAAGCTCAGAGCACATGAACAATAAGAAAAAGAAAGTTATTTTCCTGTGCCGGAACCGACGCCGGGATAAAAAAATGATTGACAAGTGAACTGCAAGTCACGCTACGAAGCCGGTGTATAATTTTGATGAAAATTTTCTCAAAAAAGTTGGCAGTGAAGAAGTTTTCTAAATCAAATTTTCATATCCAAAAACGTATAAACTTTTCTAACCTAAAGTTTAAAAATTTTTCACCAAAAAAAGTTTTAAAACAAAAATCAAAACTTTCGCGAAGAGGTTATGTCCTTGTCCTCAAAAACCGTCGCTGACGTGTGAAAAAAAAGGTAAGAGTAGTTTAATCTTGGTACTGCACGTCCGTTAGGAATAAAATTCAAGTCCGAGCATGTAATTTATCCCTGCAAAACCATTTAAAAAAAAAAACATACATTTCCGAGACTGAACTTTTTCACTCGCTGCGCCGTCGAGTGTTTTTGACAGTTTATCTGAATATTGAGCCAGCGTCTAATTTTCTCGATTGAATTTATATATATCGTCCAGAAAACCGTAGTTGGCATGTGAAAACAGATGAGAGTAATTTAATCTTGGTACTGCACGACCATTAGAAGTAAATTTCAAGTCTGAGCATGTAATTTAGTTCCGCGCTAAACCCTTTTACAAAACTATACATTCTCGAGACAAAATTTTTTACTCGTTACGCCGCCGATTGTTTTCAGCAGTTGCCTTCGAATATTATTTTTACTCGTAGGTAGATAACAATTATGTATCTTTTGACAAAATTATTATGAGACTTGTTTAGATTCAATAATACCGTGAAATTATTGATCTCTGTATAATAATTATATACAATTTGCAGAAAGTCTTAACGAGAAAAATATAAAGTAAAGACAAGCGAGCGGGTCACATAGACCGAATGTCGTTATTTGGACCAAATTCGAGAATAATTAGACAACCGTTATCCACTTGTATTGAGAATTTGACTGAACTTTTAATGTACCGACAACCTTTATTGATGAAAAAATGTTTTTGATTACAGAGACAGACTGCAGCAGGTCATGAATGCAGCTCTCGGGCGATTTGAACAGATCAAATATCGCCGATGAAACGAGAAAAGGTAAGGCTGTAATCGTAACGTTAGTTCTAGCTTCTTTCTTTCACTTCTGTTGGCGAATTTTTAAATCATTAAATTAAAATGAATACATTAAATAAATTTCCATGTCTTCATTTATTCATTCGAATTACACAGCATAAATAATCGACTTTCTTGTTTTATCTCGAAAATATCGCAACACTGATTGTACGAGTATTCGATTGATAAATCTTGTCAATTTTTTTTTATCGCAGTGAAATGAGTGTCGCCAACATCTCCCAATTACATTCCTGTAGGGTCCAAGGGAGACCGAATACCGAAACTAAAATTGATTTTATAGCGCTTTGGAGCAGGTAAAATGCAATAATTTAATTGATAATCTTTTCAAGAAATATATGGACTAATAATCAGTATAATATAATCATGGCCCTAAATTTTGATTGACTAATTAAAGCATTGTCCTCACAGATAAGCTCCTTTGAATATATGACTGCTTCCTAGATGTATTCAAAATCAAATTTATACGGAGTTTATTTCTAATTTAACTCATTCTCTTCTCATTTTACAGAATATCATGTCAGCTGGCCAATCCTGGCAATTAGAGCAAATGAGAGGATCGGAAGATGACTTGGCTGAAACTGATCATATACTGATGGAAGAAGGTGAAACAAGGACTCTATTCGTGTGGAAGTCCAGAGAAGGTAAGATTACAGATGTCTTGAATAAATATTTCAAAGAATTGTAAATTAGTGAATCCATAGAGAAACTGTAAACTCTGGCATTTGTAAGTTTATTTTTACAATCGAACTTGAATTTGTCTGTTAGGTGATGAATTTGTCTTCAATCAGACTAGTACGTGGTCAGATGGTGCACCACTATGGGTGTGCAGGAAGTGCGAAGGATCAGAAGGAAAGAAAGCTGCAGTGCAAGGAATGCACGGAATAATGGATCTTTGAACTGCGTATTTTATTTAAGAAATTAGCGAGATACATAGATAAGATTAGATTACGATCATCAGCATAAACATAGCGTACAGATACATTACACGTACTATCGATCGTGTATTTGTATTTGTATTTTATTTTAGAACTTAGAGAGATACATAGATAGAGATTGAATTGTTAATACTTGTATTTTTCTATAATATCATTAATTGTCGCGGTAATTCGATTGGAATTTTATGTAAATCAAATCTGTCGAGGTCTGGGCCCAAGGGGACCGTCAATCGGACCATCCGAGGACGGGTCTCGCCAGATATTTTATTGAAGTTATAATTATGAATAATTATGTATGAAGTTGATAGAAATATTAACATCAATATAATTATGAGAAGTTATAATTATCAATAATAATTCAATTCTTACTCGATCTTGAAAACTTAACTTTTGAATTGGATATATTTTATATCGTTAAAAGTAGAGATATTTACTTCCTTTGTTACTTTTTATAGAAAATACTTGTATTAGGAGATTTAATTTCAAATCGATTCGTCTCTCTAGTTTTAAAAGATTAGATTAGATTATTATAAGCATAAACATAAGTAATATTGTATCCATGCTCTAGCAATAAATTTCCAGATATACCAATAATCACTTGCATCGTTATTTTCCCCCTTTCCCTCATTACGTTATTTAGATTTATTCCCTCATTACGTTATACATCTTCAGTCAACGACGGAGGCTTAGACGCATGCCTACATTTCTGTACGTCGTATTTTTTCGCTTCTAAAATTTTAGCACACCTCCTCTGCTCAGATGTTCTCCTGATACCAGGAGCAATTTTTCGACTTGAAATTTCAAAAACTCTTAAGTATCGTAAGCGTATAAGAGACATGCACAGAGACACGTCTGTACGAATGCATGCTTGCTTAGACATAGAGTCAGGGGGTTTTCCCGCCAAAAATTTCAGCACACCTCCTCGGGTCAGATGTTCTCCTGATACCAGGAGCAATTTTTCGACTAAAAATTTCCAAAATTCTATATATATCGTAAGCGAATGAGACATGCAGAGAGAGAGAGAGAGTCACATCTATACGAACGCATGCTTGCTTAGACATACACTCAGGAGGTTTTCCCGCCAAAATTTTCAGCACACCTCCTCGGGTCAGATGTTCTCCTGATACCAGGAGCAATTTTTCGACTTAGAAATTTCCAAAATTCTATATATATCGTAAGCGAATGAGACATGCAGAGAGAGAGAGAGAGTCACATCTATACGAACGCATGCTTGCTTAGACATACACTCAGGGGGTTTTCCCGCCAAAATTTTCAGCACACCTCCTCGGGTCAGATGTTCTCCTGATACCAGGAGCAATTTTTCGACTAAAAATTTCCAAAATTCTATATATATCGTAAGCGAATGAGACATGCAGAGAGAGAGAGAGAGAGAG
This sequence comes from Macrophya alboannulata, assembly GCA_949628255.1. NCBI lineage: Eukaryota > Metazoa > Arthropoda > Insecta > Hymenoptera > Tenthredinidae > Macrophya > Macrophya alboannulata. The sequence continues at coordinate 1,530,421 of OX451209.1, read as the reverse complement.
AATCACATCTATACGAATGCATGCTTGCTTAGACATATACTCAGGGGGTTTTCCCGCCAAAAATTTCAGCACACCTCCTCGGGTCAGATGTTCTCCTGATACCAGGAGCAATTTTTCGACTAAAAATTTCTGAAATTCTATATATCTTAAGCTAATGAGACATGCAGAGAGAGAGAGAGAGAGTCACATCTATACGAATGCATGCTTGCTTAGACATAGAGTCAGGGGGTTTTCCCGCCAAAAATTTCAGCACACCTCCTCGGGTCAGATGTTCTCCTGATACCAGGAGCAATTTTTCGACTAAAAATTTCTGAAATTCTATATATATCGTAAGCGAACGAGACATGCAGAGAGAGAGAGAGAGAGAGTCACATCTATACGAATGCATGCTTGCTTAGACATAGAGTCAGGGGGTTTTCCCGCCAAAAATTTCAGCACACCTCCTCGGGTCAGATGTTCTCCTGATACCAGGAGCAATTTTTCGACTAAAAATTTCTGAAATTCTATATATATCGTAAGCGAACGAGACATGCAGAGAGAGAGAGAGAGAGAGTCACATCTATACGAATGCATGCTTGCTTAGACATACACTCAGGGGGTTTTCCCGCCAAAAATTTCAGCACACCTCCTCGGGTCAGATGCTCTCCTGATACCAGGAGCAATTTTTCGACTAAAAATTTCTGAAATTCTTAATTTCGTAAGCGAATGAGACATGCAGAGAGAGAGAGAGAGAGAGAGAGAGTCACATCTATACGAATGCATGCTTGCTTAGACATACACTCAGGGGGTTTTCCCGCCAAAAATTTCAGCACACCTCCTCGGGTCAGATGCTCTCCTGATACCAGGAGCAATTTTTCGACTAAAAATTTCTGAAATTCTTAATTTCGTAAGCGAATGAGACATGCAGAGAGAGAGAGAGAGAGAGAGAGAGTCACATCTATACGAATGCATGCTTGCTTAGACATACACTCAGGGGGTTTTCCCGCCAAAAATTTCAGCACACCTCCTCGGGTCAGATGCTCTCCTGATACCAGGAGCAATTTTTCGACTAAAAATTTCCAAAATTCTATATATATCGTAAGCGAATGAGACATGCAGAGAGAGAGAGAGAGAGAGAGAGAGTCACATCTATACGAATGCATGCTTGCTTAGACATATACTCAGGGGGTTTTCCCGCCAAAAATTTCAGCACACCTCCTCGGGTCAGATGTTCTCCTGATACCAGGAGCAATTTTTCGACTAAAAATTTCTGAAATTCTATATATCTTAAGCTAATGAGACATGCAGAGAGAGAGAGAGAGAGTCACATCTATACGAATGCATGCTTGCTTAGACATACACTCAGGGGGTTTTCCCGCCAAAAATTTCAGCACACCTCCTCGGGTCAGATGCTCTCCTGATACCAGGAGCAATTTTTCGACTAAAAATTTCTGAAATTCTTAATTTCGTAAGCGAATGAGACATGCAGAGAGAGAGAGAGAGAGAGAGAGAGTCACATCTATACGAATGCATGCTTGCTTAGACATACACTCAGGGGGTTTTCCCGCCAAAAATTTCAGCACACCTCCTCGGGTCAGATGCTCTCCTGATACCAGGAGCAATTTTTCGACTAAAAATTTCTGAAATTCTTAATTTCGTAAGCGAATGAGACATGCAGAGAGAGAGAGAGAGAGAGAGAGAGAGTCACATCTATACGAATGCATGCTTGCTTAGACATACACTCAGGGGGTTTTCCCGCCAAAAATTTCAGCACACCTCCTCGGGTCAGATGCTCTCCTGATACCAGGAGCAATTTTTCGACTAAAAATTTCCAAAATTCTATATATATCGTAAGCGAATGAGACATGCAGAGAGAGAGAGAGAGTCACATCTATACGAACGCATGCTTGCTTAGACATACACTCAGGGGGTTTTCCCGCCAAAATTTTCAGCACACCTCCTCGGGTCAGATGTTCTCCTGATACCAGGAGCAATTTTTCGACTAAAAATTTCTGAAATTCTATATATATCGTAAGCGAACGAGACATGCAGAGAGAGAGAGAGAGAGAGAGTCACATCTATACGAATGCATGCTTGCTTAGACATACACTCAGGGGGTTTTCCCGCCAAAAATTTCAGCACACCTCCTCGGGTCAGATGCTCTCCTGATACCAGGAGCAATTTTTCGACTAAAAATTTCTGAAATTCTATATATATCGTAAGCGAACGAGACATGCAGAGAGAGAGAGAGAGAGAGTCACATCTATACGAATGCATGCTTGCTTAGACATACACTCAGGGGGTTTTCCCGCCAAAAATTTCAGCACACCTCCTCGGGTCAGATGTTCTCCTGATACCAGGAGCAATTTTTCGACTAAAAATTTCTGAAATTCTTAATTTCGTAAGCGAATGAGACATGCAGAGAGAGAGAGAGAGAGAGAGAGAGAGAGAGAGTCACATCTATACGAATGCATGCTTGCTTAGACATACACTCAGGGGGTTTTCCCGCCAAAAATTTCAGCACACCTCCTCGGGTCAGATGCTCTCCTGATACCAGGAGCAATTTTTCGACTAAAAATTTCTGAAATTCTTAATTTCGTAAGCGAATGAGACATGCAGAGAGAGAGAGAGAGAGAGAGAGTCACATCTATACGAATGCATGCTTGCTTAGACATACACTCAGGGGGTTTTCCCGCCAAAAATTTCAGCACACCTCCTCGGGTCAGATGCTCTCCTGATACCAGGAGCAATTTTTCGACTAAAAATTTCTGAAATTCTTAATTTCGTAAGCGAATGAGACATGCAGAGAGAGAGAGAGAGAGAGAGAGAGTCACATCTATACGAATGCATGCTTGCTTAGACATACACTCAGGGGGTTTTCCCGCCAAAAATTTCAGCACACCTCCTCGGGTCAGATGCTCTCCTGATACCAGGAGCAATTTTTCGACTAAAAATTTCTGAAATTCTTAATTTCGTAAGCGAATGAGACATGCAGAGAGAGAGAGAGAGAGAGAGAGTCACATCTATACGAATGCATGCTTGCTTAGACATACACTCAGGGGGTTTTCCCGCCAAAAATTTCAGCACACCTCATTAATACATAAATATATAGCAACTTGCATGAAGGCATGGATGCATGGATGCTTGCCTGTACGCTGTAATTTTTCCGCCAAACATTGTAGCTCACTTTTTTGGGTCAGATATTTCCCTGATACTAGGCCCAATTGATGCCTTAAAATTTCAGAAAATATAAACCTACGTCTATCCCCGTTTGAATACTCAAGCCATTTTTATGATTTTGACTTTTATGCAGGGAACGGAAAAAGGAAAATAACGCAACGCAATTGATTATGCACTTATCTTGTGTATTATTAAAATTTATTGCTGAAGCATAGATATACAATCAACGTTATACCTTATTTTCATACAGTCAAAGTTATGTACAATTTACAAGTGTTTCTAAAAAATAGCCATCCGTTGCGAAAAATCAAGTTTCTTTACTCGCATTTTGGCCTATAGCCGTACAATATAAAATATGTTTACGAACCCATGTGCGTAAACTTCTTATGTAAAATCCCGAATTCTGAGCGTAAAGTGGAGTAAGTGTGAAAAAGTTCACCTATCCTACGCCACACAGGGTCAAAAAATATTGTATGCGACTCGGGCGTAAACTTTTTTGCCTTGACCTTGAATCGGGGCACTTGTCGTGGAGTCAGTGGCCCTCGTGGCGTCTGACGGTTCGCACAGGGGATGCATTAACGCGATCCGACCACAGATCTCTATGATGCGACTATGCCAGGCATCTTAATAGAAATACTTGGAACTTGCTGACTTGTACGCCAAAAAGCAAATAAAGAAACTCGATCATATGCGACGAGTACATATTTATGCTTAAGAAACAATGAGTATTTGTATGTATGTAGTAATATTGTATCGATACTGCAGGAATAAATTCTCAGATATAACAATAACATGAATTCCATCGTTATTTTCCACCTTACCCTCGGAACCGCAGTCGATTAGGACTGGGCGAGTTAGGAAAGTGCGGTCGATTAGGACTAGGAAAAATTTGCAAAAAGACAACTAATAATTATTTTTTCAAAAATGAATATGTACCCATTGCATTTGATCGACTCTCGTTATTTGCTTTTTGAGATACAGGTCATCTTAATATATAAATTACAATTGTATTACATACTACTAATAATACACTACAATGCAACTATTTTAAAAATGTATATGAAATATCAGCATTGTATATGTATATGCACTTAAATAAAAATCATTTTTATTATTATTGTTATTATATGAAAAATAATGAATGAAATCAAAATCTACAAATCAACTATCCAAAATTATATAAGAATAATCGATGTGCAATAACAATGCCATTGAAACGATGCAAATTAATATTTTTCGTAATTTGTATTTTGTCTCAATTTAGGATTAAGTGGCCGGACTGCAAACAGATGCTGTGCATCTCTGCAGAATACAGTATTATATTAGACTGTTACTATGTAATCTGGTTTAAATAAATAAATAAATACATAAATAAATATCAATTCGGAGTATTCATTTTGAATCTCGTTAACACAACCCCTATGCGAACTCTTTGACGCCACGGGAGCCACTGAGTGCACTGACCCTGCTACAGCAGGTGCAGTTGATCGAGTTCAAGGTCGCTGCTCTCCCCACCAACGGAGTCTAAAATGGTATCGCCATCTCGCGGTCGAAGGGACAAACCACTTTGGCCCGTAAAATCGGTATATGGCATGACTGCTGGTAAGAGTAGTACATCGTTCAAAGTCTGCTTCATAGATGGAGCAGGGAGCATTAAATAGAAGTCAACAATGTGTTGTGCTGCGTTATAATTCTCTGACGTCAGACGTGGTGTTGCACGCTGCAACGCTGATGAACGACTGGCAGCTAATATACTATGGAACCCCGCTACCCCCACTCTTGACTAAACAGAACGGCGCTGATGCTCCAAAGTTTGCTCCACAGATGGAGCAGCGAGCATTAAACAGAACTCAAATCTCCGACGTCAGACGTGGTGTTGTACGCTGCAACGCTGATGAACGACTGGCAGCTGATATACTCTGGAACCCCGGTTCCTCCACTCTTGACTAACGTTTGCCTATAGGAAACTGAACGGCGCTGATGCTCCCAGACGTGGTGTTGCACGCTGCAACGCTGATGAACGACTGGCAGCTAATATACTATGGAACCCCGGTTCCCCCACTCTTGACTAACGTTTGCCTATACCTAGATCTTCAGTAAACGCATAGGTGAATGAGCGTAAGAAATCGGGAGTATTTCTGGTTTGTTCAGGTTTTCGAATATTATTATGAACTAAACAGTGAGATAAAAATGACGTATTAATTCGTATTTTATTTCTTTTCTTACAATACTTGTGTATCATTATAATAATAGTAGGAATAAAGTTTGGATTATCGCACTTAATAGACACAATTCACTGAATAAACGTAAAATATTTTGTTTGATTGTAAACCGATCAAATAATGATTTACTACATACTTAACATCGTCAATTGTTTTTTTTTTTTTTTTTTTTTTTTTTCGTTTTTGTTCACACATACAAAACTGTTAGAAATCTTATTCTTGTTACGTTCAGATAGCCTCTATTACATTTTTTTTTTCATTATTATTATTCCTAAGTAAATATCTTCTCATATAACAGAAAATAAAAACAAAATAAATTAATAAAAAAATATTCAGAATCCGGTATGCGGTATACTTATTTTTCAATCATTTCATCACAGAGTATCTAAACAGTCAACAATATTTCATATCATAGTCAAAAATTCAATTCTACCCATTTAGTTACTCTGTATAGGGTATCATTATACTTATAACATCCATCGAAATAAATATGCTCTGTAAAAGTTCTGCAATTCTGTTCGCTCGGTAGGCCAAAAATTTTAACAGTCTAGCAGCATTTATGTACTATTAATTATAAATGCAGGAACTGAGTATTAATTAATTATTTTTTGAAATAATAATATAATTTATCCCTCTTTATATGATCGTACGAAAAACAATTGGCAAAAAATATAAAAAAAAAAAAAAAAATAGAAATAATTAGAAAAAAAAACCGATAAAATCTCGATTGGGATTGTACTTGTTTATAGAAATATAAAAAACCGATCTTGTATCAATATAATAATGATGATAACAATAATAATAATATATATTTATATATAATGTATGGTATACCTTCGATTGCCAAAATTCGGATCGTTCGATATTATTTCGATTAAATGCGTTGAGAATTGACGAACAGTTACAACAAATTTCATCAACAAACTCTATGTATAATAGGCTACGATGTATTTAGATTTAGAATTCAACAATCTTAAATTTATTTGTTTTATTATTATTATTATTACTATAATTATAATTATAATTATTATTATAATTATTATTATTATTATTATTATTATTATTATTATGTGTACTTATTTATTTTAGATAATCATAAAGTACGTCAATTAATTCGATCAAAGTTCACGAATAAAATTCTTTGGGATTCTATTTGTTATAGTGCAATCATTAATTCATTTATTCAAGAGAATATTGAATTGATCCCATTTACTATTCTGACAGTCTTCAATAACAAGGTTGAAAATCATTTCCATACTTTTCAGTATTATATGTATATTACGTCTATTTTTTTTTTTTTTTTTTTTAATTCATTTTTCTTACTTTCTAAGATCCAAACTTTGTTAATTTTCTTATTATCATTATTTTTTTTTTTTTTTTCATTAATTTTTCTTTGTTCATTTTTTTTTTTTTTTGTCATCAATTAATAGAGCCATACGAAAACGTTTTTTTTCTGATTCTAAGGTTTTCAAAATTGAGCCGCTTTACAGAATTTGGCAAGAATTTTTTTTTTTTTTTTGTAGTGAAGATACGACATTACTGACTAGGACTATTTTCTTACAACACTAAAAATAATATGTACCTTTGTATTTTATTATTTATAACTTTTTTTATTTTTTTTGCCTTTTATTTTTTTATTTTTTTTGTATTGTTTGTATTTTTTCTTTTTTTTCTACCTTTTCTCTCTCACTTTCTCTCTCTCTCTCGCTCTCGAATCATTTAATTACCAGTACTTCCAAATTAAACTAATTAATCACTAATCTAGATTGAATTGTCCTATACGCTACTTTCAATAAATATTACAAATATTTACATTATGGCCGATTTTTTTGTCACTTAATCATTTTTTTTTCTTTCTCTTTATCGTTTGTTCATTATTCAATCAATGAACACGCTTCCTCATGCATATAAACGTGTGATTTACAGATGCACAAAATCTAATTAGGTATGTATTATGCATAAACTATAACAACGTAGCGGTATAGTATATAATATCTAAATACTATGGCGTCAAAGTAAAATACATCATAATCATGAAGTGTAGTTAATCAACAGGTGTGCGATATAGTTCGGTTGGAAGAAAAAAAAAAATAATGGTCTGTAAAAACAGTATTAAATATTTTTATAACGGAATACGAATGATATTATCAGTTATAAGATGAATAAATTCAAATGGAAATGTAGTTACGGTCAAAACTATATATAGGTATGTATATACTTATATATAGGTATATGTATTTTTTTTTTTTTTTTTTTTTTAATTGTGAGCGAGTGTATAACTGTAGAAACAAAGAGGTCATTTTTCGGCATATTTTATCTTAGATTAAACATTAAGATTCGAAATTACCACAACTTACAGTTTCATTCGGTATATAGGTATATATATACAATGGATTATTAAATTATGTATAAACTAAAAAAAAAAAATAAAAAAAAATAATCTTTTACCTAACTTGGCAGTTTCGTTGCAAAATTGTTTTTTTTTTCTTTTATATATTATATATCTCTACAAAGAAAAAAAAATGTTTATATATGTATATTATTTTTCACGAGCACGGGGTGACCCCCACTTTTTTTTTTTTAAATTCTTTATTTTTTTGTTTCTCTTTGTCTTTTATTACGCAGACAATAATATTCTCTGTAATAACCGATTAATACTAATATATTGCCAAATATTAATACAATCTTATCGTCTGCAGATCCCGGATTTGCGGATTAGTATTATAAAATTACAGTAGAAAATGTTTTCACCATCTCCGATTATTATTAATTCAATTGATGTTATATTATTATTATTTTTTTTTTTAATGATTTATTAATTGTAATTGAACTGAAAAAACTTGTGTTGCAATATGTGTTTGTACTTAAAATACGTGGCCTGAGTATTGGCAGCAATATTGTATTAAAGTTTTACTTTTATTTATTTATTTTTATTTTTTTGCTTTGTTTATTCTAATATTCAAAATTTAATTTAATATTAATGATTATTAGATAATTGTTTTCTCTCAAATCATATAATTAATTTCATTAATAATAATAAATATATATTTTGTATATATATTGTATACATATACATATGTTGTGTATATATGTATACATATATATTAGTATTTATATAATTATGTATAAATTGTATTAAATTTAAACGCCGAGATATAAAGAAATCTAGAAAAACAAAGGAGAAATTTCTTGTTTCTCATTCTAGTATAAAGTATATAAAAATCATCTTTTTTTTTTTAATACCAGACCAAACGCAAAACAGAACAATGTCTTCGAAAATAATATTATCATGTCTTTTGAATTATTAAATATGCTATATACTTTTCTCATACATAATAATATGTAACTTGCATTTTCACCCCAGTGTTGCAAACAGCAGTGCGTTTGAAATGAGCTTTAATTTATTTATTTATTTTCTTTTGTTAATTTATTTATTCTTTAGACACTATCACGAATTCAGTGATCTATGTGCTCGATTGTATTTAAAGAAACTACATAGTTAATGCTATGAATGTTAGAATTAATATTAAACGTAAATGTTTTTTTGTTATTTTTTTGCGTGAAATCCCTGCAAAATAAGCGCATAGATCACCGAAGAAATGTATCTATACCTTATCTCTTCTAAACGCAGAGTTTCAATCACTTCCTATATTTTATAAATAGTAAAATTTACTACAACCTTTTCACGTTCATCGTATATTCTATATCATATAAACATTGAGTATTATCAACATTTTTTTGTTTTTTTTTCTGTTTATTTTCATTCAAATTATTATTTACTACTTATTCAGCAATAGTTCTTTCTTTTCCTGGAAACAGTAATTAATTAATGAATTAATACTGCCATGCGAAAAAAAAAAGACTCCAACATATTAATTAATCCGAGGTATTTCGTCGCCCCCTCTTGCATATTTCAATCACACAAAACGGAATGAATACAGGCAAGAAATTCCGTCTCTCATTTAGGCATTCACTCACCACCTCCCCATCGCATTTCGTTCTTTGTAAGAAACAAAAAAAAATAGCTTTAATCTCTAAAATCTCGTCAGATTTTCACCGTAAAGAAACTGTATCTGATTTTTTTTTCTTCCTTTTTTTTTAAATTAAATATAACGTACCTTCAGATCAAACTTTATTAACCATGTACTCTTCATTAACTGCCCTTAATTATGTGTGATGATCGATGATTTACTATTTAAAGAGATACAATTGTTTATTTTGATTATGTTTCTTGATATTTTTTTTTTTTTGTTTTTTTCTTCTTTTGACGATCTGTTTTGTTGCGCGAATCCAATAATTATCTTCTCATTGATTTTCAGTTTCTTATACGTATGTGATTTTGAAAAGTTCAAGTTAACACAATTACAACTCTGTTACGGCATATAAATTAGGATCACTTCCCTGTACCTGGCTCAAAGTAGGTACAGTTTTTTCTTGCCTAGCCTGAGCCCTGTTATAAGTTCCATACATGTTAGGTACGGCATTATTTTGTCCACCGTTATTGAACTGCCCTCTAGAAAAATTTCTGTCTAAAGTTCTGACTTGGTCTTGCATCTGATCCTGTATTCTTATATTAGGAGCTTTATTCCTTACTAAAGATCTGAACTGATTCATATTAGACTGAGATCTTGACTCAAACTCCCACGATGGTTGAGATGGATTAGGTGGTAAAGGTCTATTCTGATTCCAAGCCGGTGTAGGCCCTCTTTTTAGATTTGCTAAATTCTTTGGATCCAATGTCTGAGTTTTTCTAGAATCTTGAAAAGTGGCCAAATGGGCTGGGCCATGCGAGTTGTGCGACAGAGTGCCGGTAAAGGACGCGACACTGGGCGTCCAGGGCGGTTCCCTACCTAAAAATAATAATAAAAAAGAAAGATATCAATTAAAAAATCCCTTTGAATTTAAAAAAAAAAAGCAATCCTAGCATATATTACCAGGTCCCGAGGGGGCGTGCCCTCAGTAAAAGTCACTAGATTCAAGGGTTTTGCACTGTTTGCTCAAAGTCGCGTACTGGCCAGGTTGGTCTCCGAGTCCAGCTCGGTGGTGGTCAGTGCGTCCACTTGCCGATTGCTGATTATGCTGAGTCGATTTAATGTCCCCACCTCCTCCCCCGTTGACACCCCCACCTCTGTAACATGGAATAAAGAAAAAAACCAAAGTTGCAGCATTTTCTTTCGACCATGCATGCACATTTTAATCTTATTTTCTATAAATTTGCACTCAAGTTTAACAGATTATTTAATCTCAGACTTTGTTCAGTTTAATTTTTCAGATTTCATTAAATATTTGAAATTTTTTCTTCAAGTATAATTCAATTTTTATCCTCTATTTGAACAGGAATGCAATTTTACTATAGCCCATGGTTCGCTTTTAAATTGAGGAAACATTGAAAGCAACATTCGGGGATAATCATATCGCTAATTATTTATTTTAGCTCGCTTTCTATCCCAGATTGCACGTTACAAAAAAAATATCTAGGAGACAAATTTATGTTGTTTCAGTACTTTGAACTTATCACATCCTGTATCCGTGATGAATTGCGTATATAATTCTTATCTCTGAATTGTGAATCAGGTATAGGAAATGAAACATTTCTGGTCTATTATCTGGGATAGTAGCTGTAAAAAACAACTTCAAATAATATGGCATCATATTGAACAGTAAATATTTGATTAAAAAGAAAATAAAATCATCATTACTACATGCCATTCCGAATGGATTATTCAAAAGAACAAATCACAAAAATGATATAAATTTAGTCTCGTTAGAATATAGAATAAGAAAACCAATCTCTTTTTGGCGGTAACGGATATCTTGTACAATATTATCAGTGAATAGGAAAAAACCAAGGAATTAGAATGAGAAAAATCAACGTAAAAAAAAAAAAAACAATTCTTTCACTATATAAAAGGTAAAATAAATTGAACATAATATATATTAATCATGCACAAACTTTAGCATGCTCTCGTGCAGTTGTCGTGCTCGAGCAGTAGCTGTAGCGTAGGACGGCGGGGGAGGCGTGAGCAACAAGGGCTGCTTAATAGCATTTTTGTTGCCGTTCGGATTATAAGGAGGGGCTGTAGGCGGGTACGACCCTTGGCCACGAAGAGTGCGCGCTGCAATTGCCTGAGAAGCCGCCGACGGTGGTAGGAAAGGATCTTGTTCATCGACTTGATGATAATCTCGTCTGCAAAAAGAAATAAATAAATAAGTAACAAGAAAAATATCGATCAATTGACAAAATGAAATACATATATATATTTGAATGTTAATTAATGTTGTAAATTCATCGGACAGAAATCTTCATTATATTATAGTATATGTTAAAATAATAATTAATTAAATAAATAAATAACAATTAGTTTTTCTACAATTTAATAAATTTCTTACCGTTTTCGTATGTAAATCCATGTGTGCGAATCTACCCATACAAGAACAGTGAAGAATAAACCAGCCGCTAGACTCGCAAGCAACATGAATGTCAGACCATATCTGCGTGAAGATAAATGTTGAATTTAAAAATAGATAATCATTTAAATTGAGAGATTATTAGGACTTAGACCATTAACAACTTTCAAGTTATATGAAGTGTGGCTTAATATACCGTTCAGATAACGTTTCGAGTTGCCTTTTTTGAAAAATGATTTCGTACCAATTTTATCATTATTTATCAAAATATGAGTTTTCTTAGTTTATCAAAAATTATCGAGTATTCAATAAATTCAAATAAAAAAAATAAAAAAATCAAGATTTTCGTGAAAAGTCAGGATTTTTTCAAATGATTTCGTTTTTTACAATTCAAAATGAAGATAAAAAACAAAGTCGTACATAAAAACATATTTTTCGATCGGATTCAAAAAAAAAAATGTATACGATGCTAATTCGTGAATTTTTTTAATTTCAAAAAATAAAATAAAAAAATAAATGTATGATTCGTCATGAGACATAAAAATGATGTTAAATAAATAATACTCACAATCCTAAATGGCAGAGACTTTTAGCAGCATGAACATATTGCTTGTGAAGTGGCCTGCATTCAAGTAAAGTAGCAAGTCCAGACATAAGTCGATCGACAGAATTAACATCGGTCATTAAGCTGCTTAGCCTTGGTTGAAGTTGTTGATTTTTAAAAAGATCATCAGCCAATCTAGTAACGATATTTAAATTTTGTCTCATATTGACAGCAGCCCGTTGTCCGTCACGTAGCCTTTGAGTGAAGGGATTACTACGAGTACTTTCGCAGTGTGTATAGTAAGACAATACTTCAGAAGCCAGAGTGGTAGGGACCGCTCTCGTTAAGTAACCGTCAGGTGAAACGCAAAGGTCACCAAGTGCGACCGATGTCGCAAGATAAAGCGAGGCCATTAGCCACGATACTATCACAGCGAATAGACCAAAAACTGAAAAGCTGTAATCGAAACGGAGACATGGGAAAATATATTTAATTTTTTATTTTTTTGATATTTGAATGATAGTAAGTTAATATAAAAAATGGGAAGAAAAACTTACGTGATAAGAGCGCATCGAGAGTGACGAGCAACGCCGACGAGTAAAACAACGCAAAGAACTAAAAGTGCGCTAAGAACAGCCATCGTAACTGGCCATCTTAAATGTTCAATTTTTTCACCAATTTCAATCGCACCAGCTAGGCTAATCCCGCTAAGAGGTTTACGCATTTCGAAACTTTTGTTCGCCGCGATTGTTGTATTCTGTTTCATGCTAGTTAGGGCAACAAGTAACGCGGCTAACATAGTTTGATTACTTGTTGGTTCGTCGAATACATCTCCTATAGCAGTTAGTTGGGTTTGTACTTTTTGCTTAAGAGTAGCCTCTATCGTTCCAGTCTGTAAAATTTATCGATAAAGAGTACATATATACATATATATAGCCGTCGAAATTTCTCTCTCTTTTTCTATTTTTTTAATTTGCTTTTCTAAGTTTCACCGTTCAATTTTCTTACCTGATTTCTTACCGACATAATGATACCGTCGACATTTTTAGCAGCTGAGATAAGCTGTACCAAACCATTGTGAAGATCGTCGTTACCGTATAAACCAACGGCAACAGCACCGCAACAAAGTAAAGCTAATATAGCAAGTGAACATTTTAAAAGAGCTATAGATCTCCTCGGTCTTGGTTTTCGATCGCAGCATCTTGTTACTAGATAAACTAACAAGACTAGAAGAGTCAATATTAGCCATGCTGCAGGGATACTTCCTAGTATTCCCAAACTCTATAGAAATAAAAAACAAGAAGAAGTAATGAAACGAAAAAAATAGATGAATAAAAAATTTTACTATTTCTACGTTTTTATTCCTCGTTATGACGATCGGACGGTTTCATTACACGCTATTTCACATTGTTAATGAATATTGTCAAGGATTGCCAATTACTGTATACATGTATACCTATATATAGGGACACTTAGTTTATTATACATGCATTACGCACAGTTCTGCAAGTGAATAATAGACGATTTATACGCGTATAACATACAGATATAATACATAGACACAAGGCTGAACGCGTTTAAACGCGAGTAGCTCTAATACCACGATGTTATATAGGTAGTACATACATGCAGGCTTCTAATTCAAAGGCGTTGTCAGAAACTGGAACTGATTCAATCGTTTATATTGAACAGTGATTGGATATTCGAATATCGGACGTATCTGTCAAAGTCGAAGTATATAACATATACCTACCTATATCAAGATTATTACCCGTAATTGATATTTTTTATATAATAGATATACGTTATACATACTATATATTCAGATTGGGATGAATATGCAAAAAAAATTGGGGTTCATTTTCTACAAAAAAAAAAAAAAAAAATCAAAAATTGCATCAATTATTCAGATACAGTGAGCCGATGAAAAAAAACGAAAGAAAAGAAAAATTTGGACTCAAATTCCGGAGTCTACAAATCGTCGTGAGTTTGTCCTACTGCTGCAGCATTAGCGGCAGTATATATCAGAGTGTTTATTTAGCTGTTTTAAAGACTCGTAGGAGAACGGATGTGGGGCGGTTGATCATCCGTAGTATTACGCATTTTCATTATACGGACGCGTAGATAGCTGGTTCGTATTTTAAACCGCAGAGGACGATCAGCTTCCGTTCAGGTTGACGTAAGATTAATTAAAAAGAAACGAATAATGAGATATCTTGAATTCGAGCTAGACACATATGCTTTTCCCGCGTAAATTATTATTCGAAGTAGAAAAATGATGATAAGATTTTTCTGAATAACAAGGAAAAACTATAACAAACCACGCGATCTTGAAGAATGTTATATATCATTACCGGGAATGAGATAACGATACTCTTACGAAATTACTCGCGAGAAAACAAAAAATAAATAATTAGTATTGATATCTGTGGTTAGAACGTATTATTGTCAAGGAAGGTACCCATTATCATAAGAAACTGTAAATGTATCCTCATGATGCGTATTTCACATACAGATACACGCACGATTTACTCACCTCAAGATAAATCTCCGAGTGTGGATTGAAGGTGTTGTTAACAGAATGTAGAGAAACATTTAGATGGGGGAGGCTGTGAAATATTCTTGCCAATTGCGGTACTGTGTATTGTTCTTGTTGCTGCTGGCCCCCCGCCATTTTTTTTTCTTTTTTTTATCAATCCTTTAACTTCCCACGATCCCAGATGAGATATTTTTCCACTTGTCAGGACATGCTCTGGCTTGAAACAAAAATTGGAAACAAAAAAAGCTAATAAAACTCTAATAATATACTTATATTCCCGTTTTGGGGATCTACAACTTTATGCTATATAAAATCAGGATATAGGTATAATATGTATAATAAGACGCGCCGAGGCGGGTTATTAATCTTCATTAAAACGTTGTTGACACGATTCACGTAGGATTTTAGAGATTATAAGGAAGAACTTTTCGAGTCAAATGAAATGAAATGAAATGAAATTATATTAAATGAAATTAAATGAAATTAAATTACAGCCGTTGTTGTATATACATGTACATTGTATATACATATACACCGTCGTGCAGTACTGGGGCTAAATCATTTAAATTAATGAAATTTGTGTCAGCTGTTCAGTCCGCTTAAACCCACCCGTTAACTCTTCTTGTTATAGTTGACAATATTCGAGATGATTGCAGTATATAAGGTATATACCTATATACGTGTGTACATACATAAGGCTAAATAATGTGTATATTATCTATATGTATATAGGTATGTATACGTATACATAAGCGCAGAAACCTATTGCGATCGTTTGCAGCCTCCGACCCCGTCCAAACCCCCACTTTTTGGACTATCGACAATCCCCTTAACAACTACTCTCAGCTCTTATACAGCAGGGAGAAGGGAGAAGGGAGGATTTCTTGGGTACATAGGTATTGTAGGTACTGCAGGGTACACGTAGGTAGGATATGTACGTGACTGTACATATATACAAGCTTTAGAAATTCTGGAAGGAAAACATTAGCATCTCCCTCAACGTTCTCGGTACATACGATATACATATAGCGAATAATTCTTGCCGCGGTGGGAGTAAAGAAAAAGGAGACAAAAAAAAAAAAAAAAAAGGAAGGGAAGAGGAAATCTGCGGTATTACTAACATCGCGGTTTTTTCATCTCTAAAAATTTGTCGCAATATTGTCTTTATGTCTCGTTTCTAATTGTACCCGCGGTAAATAGCGCGGAAAGATGGCAGCATGGAAAGAAAATAAATTTAAAAAAAAAAAGGAAAGGAGAGAAGAGGAGTATAAAACGAAAGATAGAATAAATTTTTTTACGAAACGGGTTATAAATTAGGTATAAATACTTGATTAAATATTTAGAACTTCTTAGCCTTTACATCGAATAGCTCTATTGGTATTTAAGGGGATACATAAGAATTAAAAGAACCATATATAAATAAATTTATTTATGGTATAATAACATACGGCGAATGGAATTCACGGCGCAATCTCTCACCTACAGTTTTTCGTCGATCATCGGAACGCGATAACCTCGTCGTTAAAGAGAAAGTTTTTTTTAGTAGGTATCTTTAGAACCTTTAGAGTGTCTAGTTAAAGGGTCGATTACAAAATCATGATTAAATTAACAAAGACGTTCCTTCTTCTTTTTTATTTTTTAAATCTCCTTAATTGCGGCTTCCGATAGGATCGTCGCCGTGAAACGTGAAAATAATAACGTCAGCAGCTGCGACGGCAGAAAAAAAAAAAAAAAAAAAAAAAAAAGAATACGAAAAAGAAGATATGTAGGAAATGTAAATTTTCCAGAAATTATTTTTCCCCCAATCGACAGAGAAATTTGAAGAAAAAAAAATATGGCAAAAACAGCTATAAAACGCGCGCAAAAAAAAAAACCCAGAATCGTCATATATCGTTGTAATCATCGTATAACCGCGATTTCCTCGAGCGTATTGCAGCAGGGAACAGAGTCCACGGAAACGTGTCTATAGTTATGATAGAACGCGGAGGGAAGCGCGCCGCTGCATTAGTGAGTCAGAGAGGAGAGAAAATACCCCAGAGTCGCGTGAAGAAGATATACATGCATATATATACACGCGTATAGAAACGCGTACCCACCTATAACGTATATACACACGTGTATAATACTATACATAGAAAGATACGTGATCCGGTACAGAAAACCGAGAGGTGAATCTAATCCAACGTTGCTGCAGGTATACTGTAATAAGGTGTATATATATATATATACTTTTATGTATATCGTGTATATATAATCTTCTCGAAATTGTTTTTTACCATCCTGCACTATAAGATACATACCTCTACTCTGCGGGCATGTGTTCTAAGTTTTTTTAACAACTCTTCACCGCGCTGGTTGGTTATACAGCTACCGTTACGACTGTTTAAGTGCAGCATCCAGTCAGCCAGCGTATAATACGTACGTACGTACTATAAGATTCTCAGAACGAAGACGACGTACGCGAGAGAGTTTCGAGAGTTTTCAGATAGTGAAATAGAGCCCGAGAGAGAAGGATATAGATAAATAGTCGGACCCAAGGCGAAGGCAAAACCGGGGCAAACAAGCAACCGAGCGAGCTGCAGCAATAGACAGATACTGATATCTCTCCTCGCCGAATATAACACGCGCGTTTGTTAGTGTAACATATAAACGTTGCCACCGCACCATGATACGTATAGGTATTATAGCTGCGCTCTAAAACGACATTACCGAAGATAACTACGTAGCCTATATCCATCAACACCGTGTGACGTATTATAAGGGATATACTTTACGAGTATGCTTACTGCAGGGTCACCACACTGTGACTAAAACCACGAGTATTATAATGATTCACGTTAAATATCTATGGCTGCCGAAAAATAGCAGCTGTTAGTCCGTCGATAATTAGAAATTTTGAAACGGAATATAGATCGATTAAAAAACGAAAAAAAAAAAAAATTGAATCGAGCTACGCGTTTTATTGTCCTGAATTTTCATTTTTCCTTTTTCTAATATGTCGAGTTCCGTTTTCATACATATTTTATAATACAATAAAAGTCGCGGGGACCTAGATCCATAACAACATTTCCGTACTCTGTTCAGGGTACAAAATATATATACAAGTATACGTTGGTATAAGCGCGTCGTCGATGTGAGTAGCGTGACGGTTTAGTGCGCCCTATAGACCCACGGCACGAAACGTGTATAACAGTTTGTGCTCTTCTACCTACCTACCTACTATGTGTACGTACGTACTCCCCTTTGTCGCCCGCGTAGGAGGATAATCCCACCCGGTACCTCTATTGATTCGGGGGGAAAAACTATCAACCGAGTAAAGTTGTGTCGATCCGCACGTGTTTCCCCATTCATTTCTATCAAACTATAAGAAATATCTATGTACTTAAATGTACGTGTGGATAATATATTTAAACAATTCGGATTATCGGCGCAGTCTAAGCAGGTAAAATCTATCCACATATGTGTATCCTGCTACTGTATGAGAACGTATAAACCGATGCCTACCCCGAGAAGCCATTTGTCGTGCTTTGGAGTAGCGTGACACATTTAGTTATTGGTGTGCGTCAGACTATTTGTCACCTAGCTGTGCAGCAGTCCGTCTCTCCCCTCCCATGGCCGTTCGCATTTACTCGGTAATAGTAATATTCCGCAACCCCCTGAAGTCATTCTGCAACCAGGATGGGGAAGGGGGACACGACCACGCGCGACAAACAAATTTATCCACGTGTTTGAATACGGGTCGAAATCCTTATGTATGTACTTATACTCGATTCATGAATAATATATTCGCGAATATTTATGTACGGATGTACCGTATACATATATATACAAGAATTATTATACGATGACAATATGATGATAATACACGGAAAAGTATAGACCTTTGATCGTGACTAATCGTCTGTTTTTCCCGCTGACATCGTAAGAATGAGTGTGCAGTAAAAAGACATCTACTACAAACTGCACAAAGATAGATATAATATCGTTATAGTTATTTGATTGTACGCGAATATTTTAGGTATATAATAGGTGTATGCGTGTATATGTATAGTAAAGGAAGAATAAATAGAAGTAGAAGTGCGCCCCGCATGCATGCAAACGCGAGAGAGGGAATAGTACAAGGCGTGGCGACCCGCAGCCAGCAGGAGTAGCAAAAGCAGCAGGGTTATGCGCGAGGGGTAGGAGTAGAGAAGGGAGACGGGTTCACTCACACCCGGGAATCGATCGCGAACCAAGTCGCTAGAGAGACCGAGCCGACTCGCTCTTAGCGGCGCGCTGAGTTCTGCGACCCCTCGCGCGTTCATACGAAAGAGTATGGAGTAGGTAGGCTAGGTGCGGGTACGAACGAAACACTCTCACCGCCCGCACCGAGTAGTAGTCGAGTCTACGCGGGCTTCTACCCCTGTCGTACGAATTCAACGATGAATACGTAGTACAATACGCGAAACAGAATTTTTTCATTTTTATATATTATCTTAATTTGCGAACGCATTATACACAGAATAAAATGCAAGTAAACTTTGAATTTTAGTATAAGACAAATGAAAATGAAAACCAAAAACAAAATGAGGAATACTCTTTCAGGAACAAAAATTCTTCATTTTTTTTACTATATAGATCAAAGAGCTCGCGAGTTTTCCCCGAGTACTTTTTGCGCTGCCGCTACTGTGGAAAGGACAGAGCGCGGCTAGGGGACAGCAATAAACATCTCTAAACTATATTACCAGTCTAGGAAACTCGTGGAATTTCAGAAACTTTTAAAAGTCGACGACGAAAATTCTGTAAGGAAGATAGAAAAATTTTCTAAAAGGTTTCAAAGTTTTTATTTTTTATTTGTTCGTTCTTTTTTTCTTTCTCTCCCTTCTTTTATCTTACAGATGCCCGTCAAATTACGTTATAGAATTTATATTTCATACGCGATTTTGCAAATCGCACTGGATTTCCAAGACTATGATGTACAACGACCGCGATCGTACGACATCAACGACGAATATACATATATGGACGACATCCTGTATCACGAGAATTTTATTCAAAAGGATATAATATGTGTACATACTGCAGTACAGATCTAGAATAATCAGTTCAAAGTATAATACAGCATGTGCTGTACAGCAATTTCTGACTATACTAAACACGTCAGATTCATTCAACACATAAATGTGGTCACCAGATGTACGACGTGATATCCAGCTGCCGTTTAGTTAATATAAGGGTCATCTATAACGAATTCCCAAGTGTATAGGTGGGATGAAAGCAGAAAAAAAAAATCGACTTTATCGGATTCAGAATTAGGAGATTTTAACGCGTGGATGAAATATAGCGCGAGATCGAGGCGTATATTTAACCGGAGAAATAAAAATAGAATAGACTTTATGTTAAATGGAATATTTATAGTTATTCCACTTCATTTTATTTTATTTCATACTGTAATGATAAAGTGAATGAAATGAAGCAGCAGCAGCAGCAGGTCGGATCTATGAAACGTTTGTGTGCGCGGTGAATATTAAACGCAATTTCATTCCGTGGGTTCACAGTGACGACAACGAAGGATGTCTTTAATTTAGAGTACCGAAAACCGCCGGAATACATCTGCATTGTTAAGCTCGTAAGATATACCTATAAGCGTGAGGCACGTGGACCCGTACGAACCTCTGCCTCTCGCTTATACTTGCCTCTATTTCTCGCTTGGTTATACCTACACTTATAGGTATATACCTATACTTATACTTAGAGTAAAGCCACGCCGTCTATTCTTCGCGGTTTCGGTTTGACCTGATGTATCATATAGAATCGGATTCATATTTCAAGTTTGAAATTTGGTCGTATGGAAAAAGAAAAACTGTAAAAAATAAAAATACCGTCAGCTCAGCTTCGCTGTTTGCTATATATATATTTTTTATTTTTTTGTACATAGTATCCCCATTCATCCATATCGAGTTGAGATTAGATACTCGAATAGAATATCGTTATTCCCATATCAAGGTATAATACATAAATTGCTCGAGGCACTTCAGCATTGTGTACTTTCTTGTAATATACTCTCGATCTCGTAATACCTACGTTAGTTCGAAGTACGTGCATGTACGTAGGTATGTTCATTATAAACAAGCGGCCTTGGGCCACTGGCAAACGAAACGTTGCAAAGTTTCTCCAGTTATAATTAACTAAATATAAAAATTGATCTAAATTATTATCATTGTTTTTTTCGTATCCATCATTTTTCCCGGATTACTTTAAATCTTTACGAGAATATCTGAGCGCGTGATAAAATCAAAAAAAAAAAAAGTCAAAAGACGAACACGTCGTAATATGAACGCTCCACCGCTGATACAGATATTTATTTTTAACCTACTGCAAAGTATAGATTATGCAATTCTTGCAACACTTTTTTCCCTGTTTTTTTTTTTTTTTCATCAGTATTTCAGACGATTTGTCTTTTTCTTCTTGACGATGCGTATTCTTACATAATAGAGAAAAAAAAATGATAGAAAAAGAGAAGGAAGAAAATCTTGTTTACTCTTTCACGAAAACCCTCCCGTTGCACATGCGTGAATTTTTAACGCGATTCACTCACGACACCTTTTACCAACGAGAAAAACCATGCTTATTCAATTTCATGCTATTCAACCTAACGATCGACCTAAAGAAAAAATTCAAACATATAAGAAATCCAAGTTTTTAAGAGACTGGCAATATTTTACTTTGTCGTAGCTAGAGCTTCTAGATCCGGTAATATATTCACATCCGGTGTAGGATGCTCCGTCATGGGCGTGAGACAGTTTTTTGATCTCCGATATATATCCATACGGTTTGTCCGAAGCAATTTTTGAGCTCTGAACAACGTCGAGCTTATTCTCATGTATACCTAGTCGGAATACCCATACCTAACAGCGATAAAATCGATAAATAATCAATGAAATCAATTATTTGTCTGAACAGGCGGACCGTTGCACGATACGCTCTACTCCTCTTATCGTATATTTTCCTTTATTTCTCTTCTTTCTTTTTTTTCCTTCACACAATCTACAAGATAATCTGCGCGTTGAATTATTCAGCGATCTAGCTTACGCGGTAATAGAATAATGCATCCTATATCTAATGCCTTGAAGCGAATAAGAGGTATGATATCGTCGTTGATTATGTTGTCTTACGAGACTTGAATAGGAATAAATCAACTCCTCGTAAGATATAGGTATATGCATATACGTAGAATGAGATTGAAGAATTGTTTTCAATTACGTTGCGCGAAATCTTTCCGACCGCAGATTAGTTCAATGAAATAAAATGATATTAGATGAAATCTGATCACATGAAGTATACCCCTGCGTGTATGTACCGTGACATTTGAACCTCAACCAAAAAATATTTGTTATCGTTTCAAATTGATAACTTTCTGATACGTTTGTAAGGATAAAACGATATACGCGTGATCTCGTTTCGCGGACAAATCATTCCCTCGTTTATAATAAAGATACAACGACGTAGAATCTGAGACTTCAATTTATCACTCCCTGTATATACAAGTCTTAGATAAGACACGGAATTGCGTAATAGTATAGAACCTCTCTGAATATTGTTATTATCGTAATTGCTGATCCGATGAAAAAAGAATAACCGAACTTTGTCAAATACTGAAATTCTATTGCATCATCAACGTCATCAAATCTCTTGCTTTACACTACGTACATGACAATCAATCTATCGTTAATCTATCGAGTCCTGATTTTATTTCTGAACCCATCATTATCCCTCGTATCTTATACGATGAATAAATTATCAGTAAACCTAAGCAAGTAATAAATATATGTATGTATGTAAAATACATTCTCATACTAATTATCATTTGCCAAAGTCCAAAGAGACAATCTCGAGTCGTTATCGGACAATTTGAAAACCATTATAGACACTACCGAAAGTGAATGAAAAGGCGATAAGATTTTATATTTAAGTACGGTTATAATACGCGATTAACTATTTTACCGTCATAGATAAGTGAGAAAGAATGAAAGGAGAATTTCTTTTGTCTTAAAGGTGAAAATAAATACTACCACTTGAGTTATCGTATACCTGGGTATTATTCTTTCTTTTGTTACGTTAGCCCGCATGACTTTTTGAGCGACAGAAACAAGACCTAGTTAAAATTTAGCGAATCAGGAATGAGGAAGGAAGGAAGGAAGGAAAGAGGAAGGAGGCTGGTAGAGCAGAGCTAGCGGCTCGCGCCCTGTGCCCTGTGCCCTGTGCCGTCGAAAATCCACCCTCACAAACACCAGAGAGATGAATGTATCGATCCCGACCTATACACGCGTAACGAGAGCGCCATGGTCTACGAATATTTGATTTAAAAAATGAGAAAGGCGAGCGCTGCTGCGGTGCCTTTTGACAAGTCTAAGAAATTTTAGGTTTAAGTCAAAACAAAAAAGGACAACGAGGGATACTTTTTTTTATGAAAGAAAAACATTCACCGCAGCTGCATGTCTCGGAAGACGGTCGAAGGCCATTTTTTTGTTTCCTATATGCAACTTGTCATCAACGCTAAGGGATATACGATAACACGGAACTTCGATAATCACGGACTAAGAACGCGAGTTCTACGCTATTTTAGCTAACAATTAGCACCGATAAACCAATCGCTAATCATAGAAGAAAATAATAAAAGACTTACCTAAATTTTCATTTAAGAAACGTCGAATATCACCCACAGATAACACAACACACACCTCACTCGATGCGGGCTCGAGGCCGACTCACGATCAGACTCGCACTCGATTAGCGGGGTAGCAGCGCCACCAATCGGAATATAATGAGTTGTTTTACGCCATGTTGAATCTAGCGGGAAATTTTGAGTGCATACATTTATTTACTAGATGTACTTCGGAGATATGGGTAGTTTGAGAAATCTAATGATATAAATAAGAGGTCTTTTATTAATCAATTTTTATTCATCGTATTATTGAATTCAAGTCCTTTTATATTACCAGCTACTGTATAATAATGTTTATGTATTTTATTGAATGATAGATAATAAGAATAATGGGGAATTACAAGGGTTTAAAATAATGTTTTTTATATGTATGTATAATCGTCGCTTTATAATGATACAACATTATCTAGCTCGCGCTACGGGAACGGATGGTTGTTATATTGTTTATTTAATAGATTATCGTTAATGCCCGGAATAAAGATGCGCGATTGCAGCATCAAATATTAGAAAAATACCCTGAGGCTCTGAGGAAGTCAGCTGCACACCCAGTAGTAGAATTATAAGGCATTATGTATTTATTTTCAATCGAATGAAGTTCCTTAGCTGCCTATAGAAATATACTTATGCATATTTGAATAGATTATTAATTATTGTGTTATATTTAACAACAATTATAATTAATAAGACGCAAATAACGTTGGTCGGTTGAGTCGTATTCTATTGTATCTAATAAAAAAAAAGTACAATTTCGTTAAGCATTTCTCACGTAACACATACATTTATGTTAATAATATACGTATTATAAAATAACACTTCCTCGTTGTACATACATACATTTTATGTAATTTTATTAAAATATCCTCTGAACTTGAGATTATCAAACCCTACAAGTTCACTAGCCGCACTAATGTATCCACTATATTATCGGGTTTAACGACCCCGATTTATGTGTATATACTTCCAGCATTATTTAGTTTCACTTATTCTCCTTATATTGAAATGAAAATTTAGATACGATAAGTTATCGTTACTTTGGTATCTACCAACTTGTGTTTTTTCTCTTTTCTTTTTGAACTACAAACAATAACTTCGCGCCAGGATCAAACTGGCGTATAATATATATATTTTTTTTTTATATATTTATGTATAGTTATATACACTTTATAAATTTTTTCATTTATTTATTTATTTATTTTTTTCTCTAGACTAGTACTTTACGCGATAACTATAATCCATCGTCATATATCCTCGTCTAACGATCCTCAGAGCCTCGAAAAATAATATTATTTAGATATAGATATTCAAAAAGTCGTGTTATTTTTTTTTACAATTTACACGATAGATAAGGCTTTATGAGTATCCGTATGCTCGTTCAAAAACGATTCATGTTATTATTCTTTGAAAAAATATTCAATGATTATAGTGAGCAAAATATTAATAAAGATCTTTTACATATAGGTTTACAATAGATTCAACGGCAATTTACTCGTGGTATTATAATAATATCGGTTATAATTAAAATAAGATCAAATGGTCAATTGAAAAAAATTCATTATTTATGCCAAAGGACGCTTATACAGAGTTTGTTCGAAATTCTATATAATGGGTGTACAAAACCCGTTATTTATTTCAAATAAAGAATAATAAACTGTTTTTTCAACTTCTATGAGACGAAAAACAAAAAAACAGAGAAGACGAAAATAGAGATTTTCGATTAGATCTTAAAGTATTATATTTTCTTTATATTTCATTTCTAAACTCTGCTAACAATGTCTGACTAGCAATAATGTTACTTTAATTAAAATAATTTTAATATGTATTTTGAAATCGAGTTTTAATCCCGCAATAACGCTTATCTGGAATGATTATAATTCATTAAAATTTGATAATGTAATATTTAATTAATATATGAAACTGCAGATGAAATTATCTGTATTTGTTTTTTTCCTTTTTTCTTTTTCTCTTGTCTGACCATTAAATTCATTCCGATAAAACCGAGACGAATTACACTGTGTATTAAAATGTTATACATAATTCAAATAGTACATAGTAAAACGTTACATAATGCAAATAGTATATCAATGTAATATTATTAATCTATGTTCAATGTTATTAATTGATAAGGCCACTAGTGGGTTGATACAAATACAATATAAATATTATATCTAAAGACAGAATCGATGTAAATGGCTCGAATATATTCACGCGATATATCAGCAAAGTAATAAGAAAGAAAAAATAAGTATCTATCCATTGTCTAAACGTAGAAATTCTCATTAAGTTTAAATATAAATTAGGTAAAAAAACTTTCGTCGAATTGTCTAAAGTCAAAATATAATGGAAATAGTCAAAATGGAAAAACGGATGATGAACAAAATAAAAAAAAAACAAGGATTACTTTTAAGAAATACGCGTTGTACAGTATACGAGCCATTACATTGTTAATCCGTGATCTATAATAATCTACAATAATTAGGAAGAAACATTCTATGGAAAGACCAGTACCCTAACTTGTGTGTAAATTATGTAAAACTGATTAAAATTTTTTTTCTCTTCTCTTCTCATTTTATATTATCATCCCTTTGGTAAATTAGGAGAAGGTCTTTCTATAAAACTACCTGTAAGATACCTATAGATAGATTTCATAATATAACATCCAACTCATACATCAGTGTACAAATACATTATAAATACGAAATTGCCTATATAAAGTTCAAACGTTAGGTCGTATAATATAATATAGTATTTTAAATCCGTAATTAGAAACAGTTTCGAAACAGTATAATTTTTGAGATCTCAATTTTTTTCTTTTCTTCTTCTCTTTCTTTTTAGTTATTTTTCTTTTTTCTAATTATTTCCAAAAAAACAAACAAACTGTACACAAAGTTTTTACTCAAGTCACTCATCAGACAATAATATAATTAATCATTCCTTAATAATTAGTTAAAATACAAAACTCCAGGCTTATATTCACTGTCTTTTTTTTTTTTTTTTTTTTTTTTAATTCTCGTGTTTTCTTTATATATGTATATCTTAAATCAGTTTTTCAGACTTTCATATCATTATACAATAATCCATTGTTTTATTACTCGTTTACGTTTTTGTGGCTAAATTACCAAACCCACCATCGGTCAGATAAAAATCTAATCCGACTTAGATCGTGTGTTACAAAGTAGATTCATGTATCACTGCAGGTTCCGGATCACCATTTTCATTATGAATTACTGCTGGAAGAAGTGGAGTCAGTGCAATTGACGACGTCTTTCGAACCGGTTTTGGCGATGCCTGAAAACGAAAAACAATAATCAATCAAATGTAAGCCTAAACTTCATTTGAAGAATTCAATTCAGATTTAAAAAGTTTCTTCATCTTTTGAACGAACAATTTCTTCAAATTCTTGGTCTAATAAACGACCATTTTTTTGTTTTATACCTACCCATTCCCTACGTGGGGGAGCTTCGTCGTCAGAATAATGATCAATTTCGCCAGTCTCGGTTTCAGTTGCAACGTTTCGTTTTTTGGGTTGTAAAGTGGCATAGTTTCTACACCCTCTGTTAAAGTTGTTCAAGTTTTTTTCCTCCACAATTTTATCTTGACATAATACCTCCTGAGATTTACTTTGCTTGTTATTAGTGACATTGGTGCTGTTTTTATTGGTAAAATAAAACGGCGGCATCCTAGATACCCAATGATCGAGTCCTGATCCAGCGGAGCTGGTGGAAGCGGCTGAGGAATTTCCTGCTGAATTATTGGTCAGTCCACGTCGCTGATAAAACAACATATATGCTGCGTTTGTTATCAAATTAGTATCAGTCACAGCCTCTACTCTAGTATCGTCAAAACAATACCACTGAGTATCGTAAGGATTACGACAAAATGCAGTGTAATGTCCACCCTGTAGATCCTGTCCATGATGATTGCATATGGCGTAAAGATCGTAAACGTTTTCATCATATTTTGGAAGGTTTTGTCTAGGTCTAGGCTTCTTCCATGGCGACCAACCCAGACCACCAAGCATTGTCAAGTTAGTGTGCGTCTGCATACTGTTGTGCGCTAGATGAGGAGTCATGTCGAATCCATAGAGAGGAAAATCTACCAGAGTAGTTAATTTTGAAGTTGATCTTTGCTTGGACTGTTGTTTAAACCTTTTTAAATGTATGACTAAGATATCGGGCAATGACCAAAGCCCCAGCTTCTTAACTACTTCTTGTTTACGATTGCAGTATGGACAATGCCAAGCGTCCTCAGCCCCAAGGATCTCAGCTTTAGTGTATAAATCGAAGCATTCTTCAAGCGTCACAGCTCCGCTTTGCTCAGAGTTTGTTTTCAGCTGTTTAACGCTGGCATGTTCTTCGATCTGGTCTGTATCATCCTGAATTATGTTTCCCTTTGTAGCTTCGTCCCATTCTAGTATTAACTTAACGTGTTGAGGGCCAGAATCATCTGCGCATAGAGCCAAGGCTTGTTCTATCTGCTCTGTGTAAAGTGGATGCTCGACGCAGGGATCTATGCAGGGATGTTCGTCTTGGACAGGAGTAGCGGCGGGATCAGCTACCCTGATGTTAAATAGACCAGGGCTTTGACTGGATGTTAAAACGTCGTCAGATAACGTTGTGTGCATTTCTTTGAGCAGTAATTTCTGCAAATCTTCGTAAGATGTTTCTCTGGAGACCTGCATGGTATAGGGACTGCCAAAACGCTCTCTCATATCGCCTTTTACCAATACGTTTATCCATACTAATAAAATGTAAGCTTGTTCTGCCGGTTCTTTAAGCTGTGGTAATTCTATGCAGTAGAGCGGATCGTTCTCCGTTATCACAGATAGCGGCTGACAGTCTGAGAAAGTCCTGAAACAATTTAGATTTTGTGAGGGAATGTTTTTTTTGAATGTGAATAAAATAAGGACGTGAGTCCTGAGTGAGAAAAAGGTAGAAAACTGTTTGAAATCATTTAAAAAATTCGCAAAAATATGTTTTTTCAAGCTTTTTAGGATTTGTATTTAAATAAAAAAGATAATAATCAATTTAAAATCGTAAAAAAATTGAGATGAATTAGACAATTTTATTTACTCCAAGTTTCTAGATTAAAATGGGCTGAAAATAAAATTGGAAATAATTATTCCTGACGTAAACTGAATTTTTTAGAAATTGGTTGTATATACCGTTTGGCTTTATTCGTACCTGAAATTTTTTTAATTAAATAAAAATAATACAAAAATGTTAGCGACCATAATAAAATTAAATATTAAATGAGTACTACTAATAAAAATAAAAAGGAAGAAAAATACGGTACATTTTAGGGAAATGAGCTGCATAAATAATTAAGTGACTAAGCAGCACCCTAAAAAGAGTTTTAATGAATCTTTTTTATTAAAACGACCTCGAGGAAATTTTTTTTTTTTCTAAATTACTATAGATTCGTATTCCTATATTATAAAAATACGAAACGACTGGAGTTAGCTTACCTGTGAAAACCTTCATCATGAACTTCAGTCAATAGCATATGGTCCTCGCATATTCCAGTATCACTGGCCAAAATTTCTCTGAGTTCTTTAACGTTAGCTGCCTGATTAACGCTTACACCAATTTTCACCTGACGAGGCTGTTGCGAAGTGTAAAGAACGTTGATGAAGAGGCTTATCTGTCTGTGGTTCTGCGGAACCGGTACAGAAACGCATAAAAATGGATCGAAGGTGTTTGACTGTCTGTGGCATCTCGGACATGTCAGACTCGATCGAAATTGAGCTTGAAAAACGGCGTGGACGAATGAGTTGTTGCATCTTACGTGATTTGCGAGAGTTTCAGCTGCCACAATGTCGTCAGGCCTCCCGAAAGAGTTCTGTAATAAAATTAGAACCGTAATTCGATTAAATTGACAATGCTATTCGAGCGTGATATCTGCAGATTTTCACCAACGCGTAATAATTCATCCAGCTGTTAACTGAACAAAAAAATCAACTCGAAGGCTACAGGCTTCTGCACGATGACGATAATAATTTATAAATTTAGAAAACCTACTATGACCGTTTCGTCCTTCACGGTTTTTTTTTTTTTTTTTTACGGATCAATTAACTCGTTAGACCGTAATATGAGAACTGTACATTTGGTATTCGGGGAATGAGGTAAAACCGGATAAGATAAACTGTTTTAAAATTCGAATATATCGCATCTCGTATTGATATTCGAGCCGATATATATAATCATCTTACGACTAAATATGCAATCTATACTCGAGAACGTCAAAAACAATTTTTTTTCTAATCATGTAACTGCATTTACGTTACTAAAAACCTGTTTAAAAGTTATATTAATCAGCCTTATGAGCAGGTGATGGGCATTTCAATAATAATTCGTATATATGTATATATACGTATATCAAAGATCAACACGCAATCGTAAGTCTACGAAGCTAAAATTTATACCGTAATTATCTACGAGTTTTTTATTTTATTTTCGTTGTTATTTAGTGTCTCATATATTTCGTCAAATACGCTATACATATAATATTTGTGTTATAAATAATAACTACGTAACGACATGACATACACCTACAGCTGATTTTAACAAAATTCACAGATCTATATATAGGTATACATATAGGCTGATTAAACAGTTACGTATACATATAACTTATCTAGCTGTATAATCTATCTATAGATATGTGTATCATATATCCTTCGCGCATATGTTATAACTAAACTAGAGGACATTTCACATCGCGGAAATGACGATCTCGAGAAACGGTCTATATGTGTATAGGTATAATATATAAAGCTGAAATAAGAGATCTCCCTCAAACAAAACGAGAAGCAAGTGTAGATATATATGTAAGATGAAAGAGTCTGTGTCAACTATTCCTCGCGCCATAAGCTAGTCTATAATTATAAACTAGATGTCAACTTGGTTATATTATCGTTCTTTCCTTTTTCCCCAGTTCATCATGATTGAATATTGAATTAATGGGTGTCTAATAATAATAATAATAATCATCACAGTTCTGAATCATTTCCAAGTCAAAATTCGTTGCCGTTTGTATACCTATATACAGGGTGTCACAGAAAACATGCCGAGGCTCTCGCATGGTAAATCTTGATCATAAATGGGATCGAAATTTCCTTAGCCGTTTTTTCCTGAGATGCATAGATTTTCCGTTATAATTATTTCAATTGTAGCCAATGACGCACGGCCTATGACCGGGCCATATGTCAGTGTGCCTCCCGCGCGGTTGTATTTCGAGTGCACACAAGCGAGCGGGAGGAACACCGACATACTGCCCGATCATAGGCGGCGCGTGATTGGCTGAAATTAAAATAATTATAACGGAAAATCTATGCATCTCAGGAAAAAACGGCTAAGGAAATTTCGATCCCATTTATGATCAAGATTTACTATGCGAGAGCCTCGGCATGTTTTCTGTGACACCCTGTATAAGACGATTTACTACATATAACATACATTATCTTGTCAAACTAAGTTTAATCATAATTAAAGGTATAAGAATAAGAAAAATAAAAGGAACAGAAATAGAACAGAAATAGTAAGTAAGTAAGTAAATTACAAGTTTAATCGGCACGTATGTGTGCACACTGTGACTGCTGCAGTGTCTCGCGCATACTTCGGTGCACCGCGGTGAGTTTTATTCATGAAGTGAAATCGTCGCCGAGTTTTCACTCGAGCGTAAAAATCCGCTATACTTATATACTGCTGACCGAGTCTATATGTATAATGGTATATATATATATTATATCCAGTCCAAGGATCTGTGTGCAGATGACCGAGAGACGAGAATAGTATGAAACGCGAGTTCATATATTTATAGTATACGTAAACGTATATACGTATACCCATACCTATGCCTACACACGATGCAGGAAAGACTGCATCATCATCATCATCATCATGTGTTTACTATATATTATATACTTCACTTCAAGCTCATTCGATTATCATATCGAGTATAAATGGCCTAGATTCGTTATAATAAAGAAAAGAGTGTACTACACATAGGTATATATATGTTTAGTATAGTTTTAATATATATACACATATACCTAAGTTCAAATTAATACGGGGGTTTAATTATAGCTATTTGAATATCATACACGCGCGGTTAGATATTATACCTATATGTATATGGTATGAGATTCATATATTTATAGTAAAATATATATATATACGATCAAGCACACATTATAATAAGTTATTCACCTACTTTTGATATACATACACCTATTCATATACATAGGTATACCTATATACATATACTTAGTATATACGTATATACAATATACTACAGCTGCTGGCAGCTGTTTTAAACTGGCACGTGTGTGGCGTCAGTCAGTAAGTCAGTCAGTCAGTTAGTAAGTAAGTAAGTAAGTAAGTAAGTAAGTAAGTAAGCATGCGTGTATAAGTAATCTCGCGGGCTGTAGGCTAGCATATGTTGTTAAGAAAACCAGCGTCGTTTAATTTTCGTCATTTATATTCATATACTATGTGTGTATCTACCTATGCGTTTGATACACGTATTGCAGTGTACATATGCCTTATCAAAAATTATCGAATAATTAATTACTATATGTTATATAACTGTTATTCACTCGAGATTTAAAGAGCCTAATAATTATGATTATTACGATTACTTTGGAATTAGGTATAACATAATTGCGGACACGTGAGCATCGCGCCATTTCCATATATTTCGCAATGTCATTATATACGAGTATACGCATATGCAATACAGGAGCACGGTACTAGGTAGGTGCATACCTATACCATAGATAGCAGAGATTTTTATCGAGTAAAAAAAAAAAATAATAATAATGATTTAGAATGGAACGGCGCCTGTGACAGCAGTCCGCCACTTGATATCTAACCCGCTAAGGAATGCAACTTATATCTACTTGTATATATATGTATAATGTATACGTGTCTGTAATTGCCACGTGCTCAGTTATGATCTGATTAAATACGCTAAGCCCGCTATAATGCTGCAGCGGGCTTCTTCTTATTCTGATTATTATTATTCTATGATTTTAATGGATTTGTTATATAATTTTTATTTGTTTCTTGATTCATAGTTTAGTTTAAAACGCAAATATAACTAAAATATAGTTTTCCGATCATTTATTATACTTATATTACATATATAATATATATATATAGATTAAAAAAAAAAAAATTCATAAATCTATTTAATAGAAAACAAAAAAATTATTGTCGCTGTGAATATATATATATATTTTTTTTTGTCAAAAATTCACCAGCGATAACATTATTTGTTCAATGATTAAATAATTAACCATATTTCGAGACGCGGAGTCGCTCATAATCGTCCGAGCAAACTTTTTATATATCCAAAAACTGTCCGCCACACGAGAAAGTGTATATCCGCGGTTATATAGCCATATCGATCCGTTGAAACGTATATAAAACCGTACGCGGTTCACTAAACTTGGAATAATATTGTATACACGTACCTATATGCATGTCGTAATATAAACAGAGTCAGAGCGATTTGGTCAGGTAAAAGAAGAGGAGGAATGGAGGGATTTTCGTCCTCGAGCAAAAGTCAACTCGATAATTTTCGTCATTAAATTACATAAATGATGATAAAAAAGAAAAAGAAAAAAAAACTCAAATAATAATAAAAAGAAACGTGCTTACGTATGTACAACATCTTGACGCACGCATATGTTAAATCACGTTCATATAATTTAACGTAAAAATGGTAGGTGTATATACGTATACATATTTACTACAATCGCATGACTCGCGGTATCACGGACGTTGGATCTCTGCCGTAATTTTGCTTACAAACTTTTAAATTCCTGAGTTTTATCTAAGAAAAAAAAAAAAGATGAAAAGATCGTTAAAACGACGATGTACGAATTTCAATGCTTCCGTCTCCGAGCTTCATAAATAGTTTAAAAAAAATTCCTAAAACTGCACAAATTTTTTTGATGTCGACTTACATTACTGGAAAATAAATTATGGACCTCTTATGTTCACTTTACGTCCATAAGCATCATTATCGTCATTATCAATGAATCAAAAATTATGTTCAATGAAAGTAAAAGATTTTTCATCTTGAATTTACTTGAAAATGAAGTGATTGAAGCCAATGGTAGTATTTTTCGATTTTTTCTTCTGACGGATTTATGGTTTTGGAACGGAGTTAAGAGGTCTACTGATTTTTTTTTCTCATGCAATTACAGATGAAACTAATTTGTATAATAACTATATAATTATTATCCAATCTAACATACGCGACATACAATTTCTGTCATCATATTCCGTACATAGGTCACTCGAGAGTTATAGTGTGATTAATTTCATTGGGAAATTCTACACCAACATCGATGACATACATAGGTATAATATAACAACGAACTGCGCATCGGTTATAGGTATATAGTAACTAGAATGTTGACTAAAAATATGATTTGCTTAATTAATGTCCATTATATAGTATAGATATTAAAGAACATTAATCACACATCCTGTTATTTAAATGAATCAGATATTTTCTTAAAATATCTTTTTCGGTTAGGTAAATATATGTATGTGTTTAGAGCCTGCAGCACTGCATTGTATACATATACCTAAATGTATGTATATAGGTATGTACATATATACATATACACGAGTTTGAACTAGGGAGGTTAGAGAGGTGGAACGTTTCCGAATGTATACCTATATATACCTACTACTCTGCTCCAGAGTACAAAAACTAAACCGGAAGTTAGGGAAAGAGGCGTGGCTGTGAAAAAAAAACCCAAAAGAGATGGGAAATTTTTTGAGGATAAAACCAGACGGCGGAAGTGCATCGGAAGTAAACTAAAACGAACGGCGTGCAGACTCGGCGTGGCGTGGCGTTGGAACAATTAAACTATATGTAGTACATACACATATATTATATACCTATTTACCAAAATATATATACATATACATACACCGAAGGATATAGAATAAATATAAAATTAATCTTCGATTTGTTTGAAACGCCGTTGAAAAAAATGATGAAATTTAAATTGATTACTTTTACGTATAATAATATGATAATTATTGCAGTCTCTCGCATATATGTACATATACATACGTATTTGCAGATAACAAAAAAAAAATACGGAATTCATATGAACGTAATTTCTTCTGTTCAAAGAACAATAATATAGTAATTGTCTCTTATAATCAAATAAACGTGGGAGTCGTAGGTTCAAAGGTTTTGACCCGAAGAAATAAGCCGGGAATTAGCCAGCCTGCAGCGTAGGTATACTTATTATTCCGGCTATTTACACGCATGTATATAGATATAGATACATGTATATACTAATATACGCGTTATCGAAGACGTAAATATTGTTTTTCAAGCCCATTATAGGAAATTCATCACCAATCAGTACAACGAAAATAACTAATAATCAATTAAGAGAAATGTGATTATATTATTGTTTCAGGAATTTTTAGAACCACACTATAACATACGATACACATAATTATGTTCTACACTTGTACATACCTACGTATATATATGTGCGAGAGCTAATCGTGATAAGCTGTATAGTCATAGGGTAAAATTGAATTAGTTTTACCGCTGCGGTAGCACAGTAGCGCAGGCACTGAAGACTTAAGAGTTAAAATCCCGTTTTTCCTTCTTTCCCTTGAGACAGAGACAGAGAGGGAAGCAAAGGCAAAGGCAAAGGCAAAGGCACAGGCGAAAGGAAGCAGTAGCGGTTTGATAAGTAGGTACATACATACCAAGGGTAGATGTACGTATGTTATACCTATACGTGAAAGACGGCTAAGAAGGCAATTAGCGTCCGGCTAAGACGTTGCTGAATGCGGAAGAGCGTAAATTTTGATTAAAATTGCAGGATAACAAAAAGAGTAAAAAAAAAAAAAAAATTACGGCTAAACCAAAAAAAAAGGCACAAATAAATGAATATAAAAATTGAAAACCAAAAGAGCACTGGATATGTATTTTTTGAATTCGAGTGATTAATTTTTCCAAAAAAAAAAAATTTTTCAAATTTTCGAATCTTATTCTCGATTAAAAAAAATTCAACGTGAAAAAATGAAAGATAAAGAAAAAAAAAACGTCCATATCTAAAAACACGGTTACGAATGAACAGCTGGTTGCATTATACACGACTCGCGAGAGATTTTATACATTGTTGGTCAATGTCAATCCGGTGCACTGCCGTACGTACTACTATACAGCTTATGATGTCAGAGTATGTTACGTATACCTGGACCTGGACAAGCGATAAACTGGTGCACTCGGACAAGTGATTAGCTAATTCACTATAGCCAGTCAGCCAGTCCAGTCCGTCCAACCATCTAGAAGCTCACATAATTAATTCTAACAGATGTTGAATAACTACTTTGATATATATATTTTTTTTTTCTTACAGTTTATAAATTTTGTCAAAAATTTTCATCTTTCGGTTCATATTTTATTGTCATGACATAGTATGGCGTACTTTTTTTTTTCTTTTCAATCTACTTTCGAAATTCAAACGATTATTTGTACTTTCCTCAAGATTAGAAAATTAACTCACATAATTGTCTCCGCGTATATAATAATAATAATAATAATAATAATAATAATAATAATAATAATAATAATAATAATAATATACAGGAAAGAAAAAAACTGGTGGCGGTCGGAGCAACGGCAAGATATATTCCAACTTCTGAATATAGGATACGTCCGTCTATAAGAAAGCAAGCAAAAGCAAGGAAAAGTAGGCAGGCAGGGGGCTACCCGTTTGCATAAATACTTATGTATACTAATATGTATACTATACATATGTATGTGACAATGAAATCGATCGCAAGGCATGACGTGACGTATACGTATAGTATTGTAGTCAAGTTGCGGTTTGTCATACGTTCTACTGTATATACGAATGACCAAATCGCGTATAGTTCGATCTATATACCATATACAGTATGCACGTATACGAAATATGTAGCCCTCGTCGTTGTAGCCGTCGTCGTCGTCGTCGTCGTCGTCGCCGCCGCCTTGGCACGGTTGATCGATCCTGCATCAATAGCCTGTGTACAACAGCTATACATACATATATATGTATATCATCTACCCCTGGCATGCTATAACTCGTGCCGCGTCGCACAGTTTACAGCGAGGCGCAGCAAAGCTGTCATTCGAGACCTGACGAAAAAGCCGCGGACGTTGCGATTTTGGGTAGGGGCAGGGGGAAAAAAACGAGAAACGGAATGATAAAGAAACAAAATAATAAAAGATTCAAAGAGATAGATGTACAGACAGGGAAAGAGAGAGAGAGCGAGATATATAGATGAAAAAAGAGAGAAAAGATTAGACAGAAACCGGAGCTGCTGCTCGTAATGCAATAATACGACTACGCCACGCTACTGCTGCTGCTGCTGCGCCCATCACTATGTACATATAGGTTTATAGGTGTGTATATACTGTGTGGTCATCTATAATTCAAGACGCGGTACAGAATAGAAGTTAACTTTTAAGTTTTCTTTCCTGGACTGTATTATGTACCGGAGAATTAGTTTATACCTAAAATATTATAACATATATAAAATCGCACGAACGTAATAAATTTACGCTGTATTATACATAGCTATAAACACGTTACAGCACACCGTCTCATCGTATTCGTGTATAAATATATATTATAGATATATACGCGACTTATGAATTTGTATTATTATGCGATTCGACAGCTCATACAGATATGTACCTACATTCATATGTATGGGTATATATCGTACATATATAGACGCGTCTGGTTGCGTGGGCGGAGGGCTTGTTTTCGTTCGTAGCACGACCTTCGCTTTGAAACGCTTCTCGCGCTCCGGCAAGGCAAGGCAAGGCATGGCATGGCATAGCGTGGCATGGCCACAGAATCATAATACGTACGTAACAATTCCGAATGAATCATTTCAGCGGCCGTCATCGCCGCAAAGCAACGCTGTCGAAGGCACGTGAGATAAAAAAGGAGATATAAAAGAAGAAAAAAAAAAAAGAAAGAAAAATAAGACGAGTAGAAGAAGACAGAGAAGGAGAAGAAATAATCGAATTTCTGCCACCGCACAGCTATAATTATAGATGTGTAAAAATTCACACCACCGGTGAAATTAATCCAAATTTTTATACATCGTAGATCACATTTGGATCATACGATTTCGTCGTTTTCTCGATTTATTAGCAAACGGAATGGAAAAAAAAAATTAAGAATAAGAGTAAAAACAACGCGATATAAATAAATTTGCTAATTCTGAAATAGTATATATATATATATATATATATTATACCTATATATAGGTATAGGTACTGTATATAGTGTATACCTACATATATAAGTATAGTCGTGATATTCAGAGACTTTCTCTTTACTACGGTTCCCCGTTATACATGAGTTATTTTTACAAATCCAGTAATGCAATTGTATAAATATATACCCTCAATGTGATTCCACACACTTTCCTTATCGAAGTGAGAAAAAATAATGGAAGAATAAGAGAAGAAGAAAAAAAAAATCCAGAAAACAAATAGCCACATTCTTGTCATCAGAGAACTGTTTGTAACATTATCACCGCCGCCACAAATACCCGACGATTGCATCCAATATAAGGAATGAGAAAAAAAAAATAGATAGAAAAATTCCTAAGTGGTTGTAACGTTTCAGGTGACACTATAGAGGAAGTTACGCAGACTGTACGAATAACAATATATTGTATAGTCTTGCGGTACATATTTCATTTTTATTTTTATATACATATATATTATTACCATATTTTCGCGTCCTGTTTTCCGCGAGAAAATTATTGCAAATTTGTTTTTCATTTTTTTTCCCCCTTTTTTTCAACACATTTTTATCTTATTCTATCTTTGTAGTACATACCTATATATGTAGGTATGCACTACATAACGCACTCGAATGTCTGAACAGAATAAAGTAATAGAATGTATACGTATATGTAGATGGATTACAGTAAAACCTGTATAACATGTCGTCCGGTGATCAATAGTAAGAATAAGAAGAATAGAAGAAGAGTAGACGTATAATAGATATTTATGTATAGGTATAGTGAGTCAGCTTGTTCACATGTGAGTGGTAATATACATATACGGATTGTGAACGGTTTGTACCGCGGTGATCATGGTTATTAGACGTATATATATGTATATATATAGAATATGACGAATATATGCATGTATATGAATGTATGTACGTATATTATCGGTACCTACGTATTATAAACCACAAACTAACAACGACAACGTTATTATAGAATCGTGTAAAGAGCACAGTGAATGAACTCTGCACCCGCGGCTACAGAAGAAGCAGAAGAAGAAGAAGAAGAAGAAGAAGAGGGGAAGAAAAAAGGGCGTTAGTCAGAAAGATAAATATAAAATAAACTGATTCAGTATAATCCTTAATTTAGACTCAAATTCGCTCAAATTGAACTAAGAAAAAAAAAAAAAATAAGATAAAAAAACAGTAAAAAAGAGAAAAAAAATTTTAAATATATGTACTATACAGGAAAAATTCTTCATATATCTGCTCGAAGTATGATTTCTAAATTCTGATTCCTTACGATATGTTTTCACATTGTATATCAAAGAGAATATTTTTTTTTCTTTCTTTACACACTGCACACGTTTCTTCCTCCTTCATTATTATTATTTGTCTTTCTCTCTTTCTTTTTTTCCTCCAAGAACGTGATCGTGCTTGAAGTTTAAATATACCTACCTACCTACCCCTACCCCGCCCCCTGTTGCAGCGTAAGTCTGCATCGCTTCGCGGAAGTTATACATATGAAGGTATATATTTATAAACTTTGAATAAATATAAAGATATGAAGAGATAAATTTCTCTTTTTAATCAAAGAAGGCAAAATATCCGCCCATTCATTGATTCATTCGACTTTATGTACGGGTTATGATAAATATACATATATATTATTCATTTATAGAAAGGGAGAGTATAATGTATAATATGTATACCTATAGTGTCGTAGGAATTTATGTGTCGGCAATTATACCCTGCACGCAGTGTATTATTATTATTATTATATGAACAACGGTATATATCTATGAATAACTTTAAATTATCTAAACATATATATGTATACCTATAGTGTATCGAATTTTTGAATATATTTAAATATATTCAATTGAATATGTGTACCATGAATGAGAAAAATTGAAGAATAAGAATACTGAACCGTCTATAGAGTTATTATTGGATATACTGCACCCAACGACTGATTGAGCAAATTTCTGAACCAAATAACAAATAGAAGATAAGATAAGAAACCGAGCTATATATGCGCTTATATGGCTTGGTTATTAACGATCAAACCTTGTATTCTTTATCACTGCTGCAGTTTTGTAACAATTATTAAAAAAAAAAAAACGGAACAAAAATTAAATTCTTATGAAACATTTTTTTTTTTGTTTCATTACGATCTTGGCTCCAAAATCCCCGCTTCATAAAATTCGTTTAATTAACCTTGATAACTCGTTGACTTCCGCACGTGCGAGCCTTATCGTTTTCGCGATTCAAATTCTACATATGCTTCAGTCTCGTTTTAAGTGATCGTAGTTGGTAATTGGGAAACGACTTTTAGAGTGTATATTGTCGGTGTATGGCGGGGGTTAAGTTAAGTATAGACGTAATTAGAGACCGTGAGCGGTTCGAGAATGAGAAGGAAGGGAAAGAATGTAGACGAGAAAGAGGTACGTATATAAGAACGAGAGAGAAAGATTGGTTCAAAAGAATGCGAGCAATGAAGTACAGTCAGGGATCAGACTACGAACGTTGAACGTTAAACTAACTGTTCCGAAAGGGTCTCCTCCTCTTCCCTCCAATCGCATATAAGTCTAAATACATTATTAGAGGCATAAAAAAAAAAAAAAAATTTAATTGCCAATTATTCCGGCTAATTTATAAATAAATTCCATTCCAAGTTGTCTCTGGGTCTTAAAACTCTCATGTGATGCAGCGAGCTCCCTCGGAATTTTAACACATCCTTAAACCGTTTCAAACCTCGCGATTTTCTATTATCATCATTATTATTATCGTATTTTTATTTAACGACGTATCCCGAAGGTAGCTCTAACGCATACTACGACGTTTACATATATATACCTAACGTACGTTTAACGAGTTTTATTTTCCGAACACGAAACAAATTTAGGTGAAGGCCTACCCCCGTCTGACTGTCTGTCTACTCTCTTGCCCGACTGCCCGCCCGCCCCTCCGTTCTCATTGTAACGAATATACCCACTGCAGTCAATTCAAGGACGCAAGAATCTGGATATCGACTATACACGATTAATGAACAATCGGGGATAATTTAAACAGCAATATTGTAATAGTTACAATTTTTGATCAACAATTATAGACGGACACAATACGTGAGACGGTTCATTCTAAGACACTTCCAATTCTCAGTATGTACATGTAATTTATATTAATTAATGAGAATTAGTATCTACTCAGTTCGTATACTATATCTGGTCGAAAATCTTACGAGATGTAACCACAACCACGCGTCTATTAA
This sequence comes from Macrophya alboannulata, assembly GCA_949628255.1. Classification (NCBI taxonomy): domain Eukaryota; kingdom Metazoa; phylum Arthropoda; class Insecta; order Hymenoptera; family Tenthredinidae; genus Macrophya; species Macrophya alboannulata. The sequence continues at coordinate 1,489,278 of OX451209.1, read as the reverse complement.
TAGTAGTTATAATATTAAACAGTTTACAGAATGTAAAGAGGAGAAGTCTGTATAGACTGAAAGAGGAAATAACGAAAAGATGAGAGGGAGGTAGGGGAGGGGAGGAGAGAAATCTCATCTTCCTTATTAATAAAACCATAATAATAATAATAATAATAATAATAATAATAATGATGATAATAATAATAATAATGATGATGAAACTCGCCTTAATGATCTTGTACTTCTTTTTTGTAGCCTGATTGAGGTCCTCGTGAACTTTGTCGAGTAGCCATAATAAAAATTCTTGAGCATCGTGTTGGAGATTGCCTCTGTACTGGCTACCGTACTTATCGACGACGCTTTTGAAAGCCGTGCTCATCTCCGGGTCGTACTGGCAGCTCCATATAGCTTTTAAAAGCAGTGCAAGTTGCTCTGTTATTTCACCTTTAGTACCGTATTTTTTAGAATTCAATTTATTACGCCTTGATAAGTCTACCTTGTACTGATCTAGAACGAAATATTCGGCGAGTATATCGGTGTGTGATAAACACTGTAATACAGCATTCATGAAGCAAGTATTCCCGTGGTTTCTGAGACCGATAACACCCGGTACTCGGTCAGGAGGTATATGAGCCGGTCTCGGAGGCGGTACTCTTATATCGTGTGCACTTAGGCTAAGATTATCGCAGTTAGATGGTTTCTGATGCTGAACAGCAACGCTTGACATGTGCTGTACCATTTTGTTTATTAATTTCTTCCACGAGGGTCTCCTGAACAATTTTTTATTAACCTGTTTCTCCGAGTTGTATAAATTCGGATGTGTCTGTGGTCCGAATTGGTTCTGATCGTTTTGTTGCACGTTATTTTTACCGTTTAATTTATTAGCGGTTTGGTTAGCGCCCGTTGACGGCTCCTTCCCTTCTTTATGTTTAGCATTTCGCCGCTTCGACATTTTACCGTTCACGTTATTGTGGTGAAATGGATTTTTCGGCAGTGTAAATGTCCGCTTTAGTCTTGTCGCGGTCGATGTTGGTTCCTCGATTATTATTGGCACGGTGTTGGACACTTTAACCTCTTCCACGCCCAACTCGATCCTGTCTGACACCGATTTCATTACAGAGATTTTTTTAAGCCCCATTCATTTATCACTATTCATTTCCTACACACGCGAGTTACAACCAGAAAAACAACCACGATTAAGTTTAATTAGGACTTTATGCATTCGTCATCACTGATTTATCACATCGCGAATAGAATATTATTTACACGCGATGTATCCTTAACTTACTTCTACACACGTATCTAACAGACTGAATCCAACAACCTCGCGACGGAATATTGCTGCGGCCATTTGCCTTTTATGATTACGATGCTGTCGCTGCGTGGCGCGCCGCGCGCGGGGAGTCCCGGGATTTAATGTCATGAGAACGGTCTAAGGTTCCACGTGCCTCAACCAGTGATAGATATCGATCATAGATGGCGGGCTAAAGTTTTTTCTTCTCTTCAAATACGCTCAGCCGGTAAGGTAGGATTCTTGTTATCAAATGTTTTTAGCGGTAATTCAAACCGGTAGATACATGTGCGCAAGGTAATAAAACCCGATCACTTACCGTACGAATAAAAGCGAAATATATTGTCTGTCGGTAATGCCCGACCTTGATTTATTTCAAATTAAAAAGCGGGGAAAAAACGCAGACGACCTCAATTATGTAAAATAACTAATTGATTTAAAATCGTTAATAAAAATCGTAGGTTTATTTTTAAAGCGATCGTATTGCGGTTTGAAACTGATAAAGTGCGAACACTACTTTTATAAAATCTTGATATATGTTTAGACAAGAAGGAAATACTGAAGATTATAAATAAAAAATTTTACGCTGCATTAAAAGCGCAGAAAATCTTGCATAGAGATTATATTAATAATTGTTCTAAACACAAAGAATAAGATAAACTGATAATAAGCACAGCTATATAGGTATAATTGACTACGGTTCGAGACACCTTCAACAATATATTATATGATCAGCTTTTACTTAATTCTGCATATAGGTATGAACAGTCGAATAAGCATATGCTGCAGGTTCAATATTATGTATATTACGAGCTAAGTAATCCACATGGTCAGTGACTTATTTTTCAATGGTTTCACGTATCCGCGTGTATTATCATATAGCTATATGTATTATAGGCATTGTATACTTGAGTGTATGTAAAACCGCAGCAAAATTTCTGCAGCGCGCTGATCTCAGCAGACGATAAAACTAGACATAAAAAAAATAAAAATAAAAATTATAAATCAGTCAGTATTTGTCCATGTACCTGGATTCCTCTTGCAGCTGGTTCCAAATTTGATTTAAAATTAATAAAAAAAAAAAAAAAAAAATGAGATTATCACTGCAGGAATTTCTCCCTATTCTAGTTTTTTACTTCGTTTTTAATTTACACGGAATAATACAGGAGGCATTAGCCTGGAACTTCTCTGACGTTGGACTTCCACAGAACGTTTTGATATGGAGATTCACTATATGGAGAAACAGAGCGTATTTAGCAGTTCCGAGGTAATAATAAATTCACTTCCGAAACACGTGAAACAACACATAAACCGTTTATACACATAATCGATTAATTCCGTGACTAAAAGGTGGGAAAAAAAGCCGATAAAGATACCTTTCACACTCCTCGAAGCCCCGTGGCCTGAGCTTGACAATCAATTACAATTCGGGGTAGTGGTACCGGAAGTACGTCCGTTTCCTGACCCCAAATCGCAAGACGAAGGAATTTGCGATAATCTACAATCCGTTACCGGACTAGACTCAGACTCGAGAGGAAGATTGTGGATCCTGGACTCTCCTACCCGCAGTTATAAATGCAGTGCAAAAATAGTTGTCTTCGATTTGCGAAGAAACGAGAAGGTAAATTACTGTTTTTTATTCATTAAAATTACCTTCGTTTAATTACATATGGGCTGCAGAAAAGAATTGTCTATTTATATCGCCGCCAGATATATTATATATCGATTGCGGAAACTTGGTGAAAAGTAGAAAAATCCTAGGCAAGGCTATAGAAGCAAATAAATAACGATAAACATCGAACATTATAAATGAAGTAACGCGTCTAAATAAGTATAGGTTTAACGATGTTAATTATAGCTTTCACTGATTTTCTACACGTATACGATAATATATTGGCATCAGTTTCTACGTATGCAAATGTGTGTGTAAATAATTGCGATACATTAGATCAGATATTATTACTTAATCGTAATAAGCGATAGTTAAAGATAAAAATAAATAACGAAAACTACTTGGTTGATTAATTTTTTGATTCAGATCACCGAGACAAAACTTGAAGGCGTTTCACCTTGGGGTTTGAAATGTCTGGTAGTCGACCCAGTCGTTGGTCAGTGGGGAGTTCAAGCCTACATCAGTGACCCTGGAGATAAAACGATAATCGTTTATAATCTCGGTAATAAAATAAATTTAAGTACCGTCTGCCCGGTTGGTTGGTCAATCTTTTCACCAAACCCTTTTTCTCTCGAATATTATCAGCCCAGAAGAATTGGAGGAGATTGAAATTGTCCAGCGAATATAATGCGCCGAAAATTATCAGCACTGACTTGGCTATCGATAGAAGAAGTTCGCTCATGTATCTCACCGGATATCCGACCCACGATCTCTTCAGTATCGATTTAGAGGGCGTTCGTAACGAAGACTGGTCATTTATTTCGTCGAAAAATGTAGGTGGAATTTGATTAAAAAATGTCACCCAGCTGTAACGGAATTTATTACAATCTTTCGATAATTTTTCAGGCCTCGCCCAACGCTGTTAGCATTTCTCGTATCGGTTCTAAAATGGGATCCTCATCTGGACTAATTTGCGATCTACGTGGAGGTCTGCACTATTTTATGGTCACTGAGATAGCCAGCGTCAGGTGGGACTCGAGGCAAAAACTGGAGGCGAGTTTAAGCTTGAACTTTCGCAATAGTGCATTTTTATCAATATAATGAACACTGCATTTTTCTTACGCTATATTTTTATATGACTTTCAAGGCGGAAGGCCATTCGATTATTCTTCAGTCCGAACTGGTCCCGTGTATAACAGACTACGCCTTCGACTCGCAGAAGAATGTGTGGGCCATCGTCAACGACAGACATCCGCTTAGAAGTTTGAAAAATATCCAGATATCCGGAGGCTTAAAAAACACCAAAATCAAACGACGTACTATAAAAGTTTGGAAATATAATCCATTTTTTTTTTAAACCTTAAACGAAATTATTCGATCGATCAATCAATCGTGCGTGTAACGATACATGACACAGATAACTGCGTTGCATTTTTACCTCCTGTTTTTTATCAGCAAATTAAAAAACTAATTAACATACAAATTTTTGTGCTTCTCTTATTTTCATTTGGGTGTGTTCATGCCTATTCTCGAGTCGACCAACACTTGATACATTGATATTTCGTGCTTTGATTGGCAAAATAGTTACGCAATACCGAGACAGTTGGTCTCTCTTGATTGATAATATCAAGAACAGTCTCTGGTTGAAAAAAAAAAATACCGGCCATGAAACTGGAACACAAGGTGAAAGTTACAGGATAGAGGAGTTTTAGAGTAACTATAATGTATACGGCTAGAGAATTGGACATGGGATCAGACAGTGCGTATAAAGACAGATAGAAACTTATGGAGTATAATGGGTTTTGAGGTTTAGGTGATATTCCGAAGACAGAGAACAAAGAACATACCTATATCTTAGTTTATCAATTATTGTATTTTTAATATCATCGTTAACAATATTTTGACAATTACAGTCGAACAAACTGACCTTCTGTTAGCACAGCAAACAAAAAACCAATAATTTCAATTTGCCTATATGTCTGGCTCGCGGACTTTTTGGAAGTTCGTTTAACGATCGGATATTTACTTGCTTTTTTTCATTTTTGTCTTTTTCTGGTCTCGTTGACTTCTGACAAGTTAAGGCACCGGTCTAATTGTCCTCTGCGTCAATCATCGATATAAATATCCGATTATATAAACTATTGAAAATAGAGTAATGCAGAATAATATTAGAGAAGTAGATCGACATTAGCTAACATAAACCGAAAATTTGTTGAACAAAGAGAGAGAGAAAAAAAGGGTTTGACTAGAATAATCAATTTCTTGATCAAAATTTTGAAAAAAGTGTTGAAAAATTTCAAGAACCCGATCGTGAATTATTGTTTTATAATTTTGATTTTATTTAACGGTCGTCCGGTTTGTGAAGAGAAATTTATTTAGTTTGTTCAGTCTTCGCAGGATTTAACCAGGGGATGAAGAGACACGGAAGCGCCAGAACAGCCGACGGTGTTCTGTATGTAATCGTGGAAGTTGCTCTCGATTACCCACATCAGTCTTTTGTATCCCGGAACAACTCCAGTAGCCAGACGACACTCTCCTCCTTTTTGTACAAGGAGGAAGTTATCGCTCTTGAAGCAGGTGTCGGTGTTCCACATGTAGATATCGGACTCGCCTATTAAAAATAAATTATATCAAATGAATAATAAAAAGAATTCGAACTCTTTCGAAAGTTGACCAACTTGAAACTCTAACAGTTATTTCGCAACGATTATTAATTAAAAACGAATCAATAACACACGGTCTACATTACACGCATCTATGTGAATAACCAAGCCGTAACACGCATGCGAGTAAATTACTGCAATAAATAATCGATCACAAGACGAAAGAAAGGAGAAAAAAGTCAATTTGTTTTCCAATTTAACTCACCCTTGTTCCTGAAGAATATAGCAGCGCCATTATCGGTACCGAGAAGAACGATCCTTGCGTTTTTCACTCCAACATCAACGACAGCACCGTTGGTGGATCCTTTGCGAAGGTGTTGAGTCTTGATGCTGAAGAGTCTGCTCGAGCTGAGGTAAGTGAAGTAGAGGACAGTCGATCCGCAAGATTTCCTAGCCAAAGCAAGATAGAGGACATCTCGTCTGGCACATCCGAGGGTAACAGCTTTAGGAAGAACGACGCGGTATCCACGGTTTGCGATGACATCGTAGACGAGGATGGCCCTCGTAGCGGCGTCAGAAATGTACAAAAATACATGACCATCGGGGGTCGAATCAACGACCAAATATTGAAGGCGAGAAGCGGAGCTGACGAGGCTGCTGAGGTCGACCACTTTGACGACTTTACCGGTCTTAACGTTAATACCGACTACTTTTGGTGGGCATCTTCGAACCGGTTGAGGTTCCAATGTGTTAACAATCCCGGCGTCAAGGACCCAGAGAATGTCTTGCACGTCGAGGAAGAGGTCAACGGCGCTTTGGATCGCGGCGCAATTTCCTTCCTCCTGCATCGACCAGCATGGGTAAGGAGTCACCGTTGCCGAGCATCCCTTGTTCTTCAAAGATACAACTCCTAGAGAGAACGGAACTCCGGTCTTGAAACGAGGTTGAGCTACGAAGACTTCGTCCTTGTATATCTGGACTCTTGTCGCGATGATGTTTCGCGGTATGTAACGACCGTTCGTTTGGTAAATGTTCTTAGTGCTCGCACATGGCCAGACCAAATTCTGGCCCGATAATGTGTACGATAAATCCGGTATCAGCTGCTTGTCGCAGGATCCTGAGGCGCAACTTGCCAGGGCGATCGCGCAGAGCGCGCCCACAAGGAATCGGTTCATCCTGTAGGATCTGTGACGATAAATAAGAGTTAGAAATTAATTATCGAGTTTGATTTGAAGTAAAAATTAAATTTTCCTTTCACTTCGAGTAGCTCGCGGTGATTTTAGAGTGACGATAAATGGTTTACACTGATCAAAATTGAGGAGAGAATTTTTTTCTTTTCTTATTTCTTAAGCTTACCAGATAATGTGTGTAACTGAATCGACGAAAGTACATGTGAAATTCTTTTGTAGCTGATATATATAGTCGATTTAGTAACATGTAAGATTTGTTTAGTGTTTATTCCGGTATTTTGCATTGTTTGGTATAACGATGTGTTGAAACCGCGATATGAGTAATGTATCACATCGCGAATGACGTAGAAAGACAAAAAGGAAAAAATTATTTTCATTTTTGCATACAGAGGAATGAACGTCGACGTTGTTTCTTATTTTCATTATATTTTTCCTCGACACGAACCGAGTACAGGTATCATACGATACAGTGTTTGTAAAACATTGAAAAAATTAACAAAATGCAACGACGCGGGTAACAGGAAAATGGCCAGGAAGTTATAACTGCACTTCTTTATGTTATATGCATGTACCTGATGTTATATTATACTTTCGAATAAATTTATTACAAAACTGTATAATATAACGATTCCAATAAATCTTTCTTTACCACCGAATCTATTAGATCGTGTATACAAATAGATCTAATCGCGATTGTATTATTATGTAGGTATACTTAATTATCATTACCAGCACGAAGCGTCTATTAATTCTGGTTCTAATTGGAACATTCAACAATCCAAGCTACACCTTCACCTTTAAATTAATATATTCATATTAATACGTATCGAAATACCTACATGCGAATTTTTATTCGTATCTAGATATCTGTTTGAAATATGGCATGATGCATAGTCGTGTTGAGACTTTCGCTACAACAAATCATCGAAAAAGACGTCCGGTAAATTGATACGGTTTCCAGATATCACATGTCCGAATAGAGCTGGCTCACCGCGTTGATTCGAAAAAACGAATATACAAAAAGAAATCGATTTGTCGTTCGATTCGAAGACTAGAATTTTTTTTTTAGCAAAGGTGAAATTCCGTTATGCAACGAGATCTTAAAATATGCGTAAAAAAAAAAAATTGTGTAAAATTGTTCTTCGAAATCAAAGCGGGGGGAAAATTTTTTAAACTGACGTTAGCCTTGCCACATTTGAATTGTTTTCTGTTATTATTTAAGTATTTAAAAAATATTTCGTAACCGAGTGTCGTCGGTGCAGAATGTGTTTGTGTATATAATGTGGCGTAACTTTTAGCCGTTCAGTCTGTCTCTCAGTCTCGGGGCAAATCCTTAAAGAGTTTAATACCAAAAAATAGAATAACGAAAAATAAAAAAAAAATAAAAAAAAAACGAAGTATAAAATGCTGCGATTTTTGACGGTGGCGGCTGCCCTCGCCGCCGTAGCAACGGCCAACTATGACATCGCACGTTCAGAACCGAAGAGTATACAATGGACCGGAGGCTCGTTCGAATGGCCATGTTCAACGACGAAAAGCATCTTCAAGAACAGCGGTCGTTACGTTAACAAAAACATCATCGCAACACGCGCTGTGATTTACAGGGACGAAGCCATCCTCGCTTTGCCAAGGTATTTTTACAATTCTTTCCATTTCAAGTGTAAAAATTATTCGATTCTCTTCAAAGAACAAAATTTTAAATTATTGTCTTTCCCTTTAATTTCACAGATTCAAGTCCGGCGTTCCCGTAACCGTTGCTAAAGTATCTCTAAGATCGCGAGGCTGTTCCGCAACCCTGAACGCCTTCCCTTGCTGGTCAATGCAAGAAGAAGGAACTTGCAGCGCCTTCCAAAACGTAGTCGATTTGTTCCTAGACCAGCAAGACATCGTCTGGGTACTCGATACCGGCGTAGTACTAACTTTGGAAGAGCCAGTCTACAGATGCCCACCTAAAGTAGTAGCCGTTAACGTGAAAACCGGAAAGGTAAGAAAATTTCCCCGGAAAAAAATCTGCTGCACTCCTTAAAATATGAATTTATAAACGAATTCCTCCTCTCATTTCCATCCAGATCGTCAAGACCATCGATCTCAGTGGTTTGGTCAACTCAGCTTCCCGTCTGCAATATCTAGTCGTCGATTATTCTTTGGACGGAAGAATTTCCATCTACATTTCCGACGCTGCAACTCGTGCCATCCTGGTCTACGACGTGAACGCAGGACGTGGATATCGAGTGGTACTTCCGAACGCTGTAACCCTTGGTGCAGCTCGTCGGGACGTACTTTACCTGGCTTTATTACGTCGTGCTGATGGTAGCAGCTGTCTGGTATTCACATACCTCAGCAGTTCAAGGATCTTCACAATCAGGACTGATTACCTCCGCACGGGATCTGCCTCAGGAAAAATTCATGACTTGGGCGCAAAGCCTGGTCCTTTGGTAATTCTTGGAACTGACAATGGCGCAGCTCTATTCTTCAGATACGAAGGACGCTCGGACATCTACAGATGGGACAGTGCCAATTGTTTCAAGGCAGAAAACTTCCAGCTCGTTTATCAGGGCAGCGAATGCCAACTTCCTACCGAAGTCATTGTCGATTATAAACGCGGACGTATGCGTGTTCTGGAATCAAATTTCCCAGATTTTATCCAGGGAACTGTTGGATGCGGAGCTAACCAGGCTCTGACCATCATGCAAGGAGCCACAAGCTGCGCTTAAATGCATGACCAAAAATGGTGATGGATAATTTATCTCGATCTTATCTACCTGGATGCTCATTCATTTTTTCCCAAATTAAACGAAATCTCGATGTTATTTCTTGCGGTTTGACAGTATGAGAAAAAAAAAGACTCGTATGCAATTGTGTTTCACCTGTATCATGCATGTGCAAGCAGGTTCTGTAAATAGATGGATAATTATTATTAAAGTCGTTGATTGATGTTCGAAATCGGTGTGACTTTTTTTTTCTGAGCCAAAATTAGGCGCTGATTTTTGGATTTTTTGATTAGTCTGAAGAAAGTGAAGCAAAATTAATGAAATTTATGTATTATTGATAAATAAAACTGACTATATGCATGATAAGTAATATACTATATAAAATATGTTTATTTAAGTTCAATTGAGACGTATTCGATACTAGTCAATCTGATTCGAGAAATAAAATATTGTCCAAATTGCCAAAGAGTAATAGGATTCCAAAAAATTGTTAATAATTCAGTAAAATTATCTATAAAATTGTGAAGACGATGAAAAAATAAAGAACCTATGTAAAATTACAACGTTGTATAAAATTCCTTATATACCTTTGCAATTTGTACTTTTTTTTGGTTCCGAAACAGAAATCCAGTATATGCAACGAGCTGTTTTTTGCTGACAAGTAGAGAAAGAGGCAGTTTTCGCTGCGTTGTACTCCATATTTTAATTCGAATAACTATGCAGGCCTGCAAACCATGGCGCTGGTATAACGATAAAACCGAAAAGGGAAACTGTTATGTAAACTTGTGTATACATATAAATGGTGCATACATAATTCATGCGTAACTTATAAGGAGTGAACTACATTGAACGTTCTTAATCACTTCCCTTGCTCTGATATAGACTGCCAAAGATTATTAAAAATACAATTATTTATACGTAACTATATATTACGTGAAATTTTTGTTTCCTTACTTAACGCACGGTGTGGATATACTCTTGGCTATTTGGATAATGATATTCTACGACGGGAGTGTCTCGGACACCAACGCCTCAGGCCAAGTGCGATAATTATCCGTGTTGCATTGTTCAGCAAGAAAATTGACCGCTGGTATAATTTCTCATTGCGGGTTAAGCGCGTGTACTAATTTCTAGACACTTAACAATATCGTTGGCACGAATATACATTTATCTGAGCCACGAACGTTGATATCGATTTTGTTTTTTTAGTAGACTATACAAAAATCGAAATTAAACGATTTTGCATCATTTCCTAGATTTTTCTTTGAAAAAAATCTCAGCTTTAGCTCTGTGTCAGATTTGCTCCAATAAATTTCAGTCACTTTCCTTGTCAGACTTGGTAGTGTGTTATTAAGTCTGTCGTAACTGTGGTAGCTGCTACGACTTGTAACAAAAAAAAAAAAATGGTATCGTAGTTCGAAAAGTATAGTGAAATTCGATTTCTTCGTTTGATACCTGTAACTTTTATGAAATTTAGGTTGTCGACTGTCGTTTTTTGCCTAGTTACCGGAAATTGCGTGCGTCTAACTATAAGATGCGTGCCTGGCATCGTTACGGTATAGAAACTTTTAGAGACGAATAAATTTCGTTTGAAAATTACCTGCAGACGATATAATCTGGCGAAATCAGTTCATAATTCTAGACACAATATATATACGTAATGAAAAAAAAAAAGAACGAAAATAATACTCCGCTTGTCGACCCACTCAAGAATTCCGCATTTACTCACACAATTCTGGTCGACTTTTATATTATACATACCATATGTACGCGTTTATTCCGCACTCGTAACGAGTCCACTATGCTACAGCTTTCCTTCCCAGCAAAACTCTGCATCAGATGTCGTAGGCGATCTAATCAGCTATTTTTTATTCTCTGAGGAAATTCTGAAAAAAAATCAAATACATATTACGATACAACGTTGCATACGTATATAATTGCAGCTGAATATAGAATATCGTAGCAACAATTTTCGCGACAGATTATTATAATTAACAACTTAATATCTTAATTTAAAGAAATTTTACAACCGCGTAAGGTGGTCGGTATGAATTATCGGATGAATAGATAATGAAATACAAGATTTGTGTTGAGGATAATGAGTGGCGTGATCACCACAGAGATTTATCGATCTATGATCTATGATCTAGAAGTGTATAGTTTGCTTTTCTGTAGTATACATACACGGGTAGTAAAAAAACGCGAATTTCCCTTTCACAGTAAATCATAAATTAAATAAGTAATTACTTCGATCAAAGCTTATGGTGTGCAAAGCCATACTTAATCATTCTAAACACTGCTATTATCACGTCTTAAGGAATTGCGGAGGTGTGGTTAGAGTCTCGAGAGGCATAAGGCTTTGCATGTGTATGTAAAAAATCAGCGTGCAGTTTTCGATGGAGATTTTTTCATTCCGAATCGGCTATAGGCTTCTGTATCAATTAACTTAATTGGCCAGAGATTAAGTAGCAGCAGGATACACGTGAGTTAATCAAACGTGTGTGATTGACGGATAAACTTTCTTATCTATAAACTGTAATCTGACATTTGAATATATCGATAGAACGTTGTCGTTGCCGTCGTGACCTTTTCCTTGGTCCGAAACGCGCCCCCGAATTTAATTAGCATAAAGTTTATGTAATTCGAGTGTAGAACCGGAGGCGCGAATGAAGAAACCTTGAAATATCGATCTGGTAATAAAGCAAGGAGCATAATAATTACGTTTTCACGAGTACCGTGCAAAAAGTTTGTATAGGAACCGCGTCGCGCGCGGTAACGACTTTCAATACAATCTGATGCCAAGGGCGTTTGGCCGTGCAATAACCGGCCGCTACCAGATGCCATTGATCAAATTGATCGACTATACTCCCGAGTATATTCATTTTTCTATAGCTGGAAGGTATGCCTCTCCAATAAACGCTCTACAGAGAATTTAATTATCAAATCGTCGACGACATCTATATGGGAGCTTTCCTCACTATTGAATAATTATAATGGTCAAAAATTGACGGTCATTGAATTGAAGTATATTATCAAAATTATCGGAATTATGCTTATCATCGACTTGCAATTCAATCCAGGATCTGAATCAGCCATCACTTTATCCGACATAATGCGTGTAGGTGTTACATTTTATACAGATACTTGTTATACATGAGATACTGGCTCACCTCGTCTGAATTCGGGTCCAAATCTCGAGCATAAATCAAACTTGAAAGGGTCACGTCGTGATATTCGGATGGTTGTAACAAACGAACAACAGTTCCATAGCCTTGTTCCATTTCGCTGCAGTCGAACGCCTTTTGCTTTTGCTTTTGCTTTTGGCAAACGTGATTTTATTATAGCGACTGAATACGCGTATTGCCGGTGAATAAATTATCGAAAACATTTATAAACTGTCAAGCTTATGTACGTTTCGAATGGTAAAAGTAGTTAAATAACAAGTTCTGAACATGCTTTGGCCTTTCGAGGAGCTCCTGATCTTAGAATTTGAAAATAAAAGCAGGATAATAAATAAGAAAAAAACTTTCTCGAATTACTTTCCAAAACTGGTGCACATACTTACACCTAGCCGATGGTATACGTGCATTCAACAGCACGCAGTGGCCCCTGATCGATGCCAAGAATGTCGTAGCCCCACCTTTCATTATTTCTAATGACCTTTACCTTTCCATTGTCTTGTAAAAGACACGAAGAGTCCCGATGATCTAAAAGGAAGCAAAATTTCGTCTTCAAAATTCGAATAATACGATATAAAAAAGGGAATTTTATATTGATTCCATTGATACGAACGCTAAGGCAAGGCCATTGATTGTACAGTTCCGCAAACAAAGTGTCCGGGATAATTATTGGCAAGTATGTATTGTATGGGTATATCAAAAGTCTAGACGCGATAGAGCGGAATTTAAGATCAAGGATTCGATCCATTACCGAAATATCTGTAACTCATGAGTTCTCTGAACATAGAGAGTTCTTAGATTATCAATAATCCATTGATTCTTGGGGGGCAGCGTGGCGTAGAATCTGGTCCGGGAACTAGACACACCCAGCCCTCGCAATCACGAAGATCGAGGTGGGAGTACACGAGCGTAATGATCGCGTGTTAGTATAGGAGTATGTGATTTTCACTGTGTGTATACGATGTGTCTGTTATACCTACAGGTACACACACATTACACTCGATACATTTACCTGTACACGCAAATGTCCCCGGCTTGAGACCTAGACGGGGAGTTTTACATCCAGACACTAGGATATCGGACCAGTTCTTGTTTCTTGCTAGTCCATTCCTGAACCAACCCATTCCGGGAGTCAGTGGTACTTGTTCCACGGTAGTCGGCCTGGTCAGAAGGTGTTGATTGATCTATCGAGTGAATCGATTCGTGACAGCTTAACAGTCGTGATTATCGGTTATCATAGATATGTATATCTGTTGAGTAATCGCGGACAGTAAACTCATCTTTACTCTTATTCAAACTGTGCAGGATTCAGAGTCAAAAAATGAAGTAAGTTTTTTTTGTTTTTTTTTTGTTTCAAGTGAAATTTTATATCGCTTGGTAGGCGTAAAATGAAACTCGGATGTAACGAGGATGCGAAAGGAAAATATTTTTATACAGGGCATTCCTTGCCAATGACAAAAAGTATGGGACGTTCCTTGCCAATGACGAAAAATTAAAAAAAATTTCAAATATACCCAGATCGAATTGGGATGGAATGTACTGTTTAAAATTGTTGTTTGTCAATATATAGGGCGTTCCTTGCCAATGACAAAAGAAAATTGTAAATATACCCAGATCGAATTGAAGTTTCATTTGCCATGCATCGTTTTTTTTTTTTTTTTTAATCTTCATTACGTTGTTTTATCTATAGGAAATTTTGGTAGGATATTCCACTCGAAAAATCCTTATCAAACGATTGATAAATCAGAAAAAAAAAAAATTTTAAGAACAAACAAGACAGAAAAAATTGAGCCTTTTAGTTCTTTGGATTTATAAGCGTGAAGTTTTGGCTGTAGCACGTATCGTTTATACTAATCGGCAGAATAATTCTCGACGGGTTATTGCTCAACTATAATAGTGCCAATCCAGTCAACCGGTACCAGCATGGAACCGAGGATTTATTTCTTCACGTGTTTCTTACAACGAGTCATTAGCATTCACTGCAAGAATGCAGATTTACAAAAGTGGACATAGGTGGACATTGCCCTGCTGCAGGGGGTGCGATTGCGATCAGTATATATAAACATAAAACCGATAGTTTGGCAGAGAAAATTCACCAATAAGGAAAAACCAGTCTATTTTAAAATTCATATTGATATCTTATAAGCGATCAGCTATACGCATGATCGGCTCTCCAATCACAGCTAAATACAAAGAAAAAGAAAACTTTTTCCAGTTATGTATAAGGTGTTATGATTTTCTTAAACTAACGATCGTAAGGTCTCATAGTATATCAACTTTCGTTAGATAATGTTAGTTCAACTGTATTAAGTCAACACCATTGTTCTACCGACGATAAAATAACACTTGTCTAACATTCCACAGGATATTTACAAATAGATTACTTCACGCTGACTTCTGTTTCCACACGTATGAAATTTCCTATTGTATAGAAGACAATAACGTGTAATATTTATACAGTCGTTAAATTCCTGATTGAAATATTCTACAAAGATCGATAATAATTGATTAATGTTTCAGAAAAATCGTAAACTTGTGAAAGATTTCAACGAAATTTGATCAATTTATAATCAAAATTCTGATTCCGCATCGTACATGGATGAGTAATATAAATCGCATTGATAATACTCGTTGCTCGATTAATAACGAGCAAATGTTACGGCAGGTCATGTTAATTCGTTTCGAAATATAACGCGCCGGAATATAATATACCGATCAGCATGGGCGTAGATACGTATATACCGAGAAACAGGTATAAATTCTGATTTTACCTATAGGTGGTAAAAATTCTTCACGCTGGCTGAACAGCGGCTGGCTACAAACCGAGGAGATCAGTAATTCAATCGCTGGCAAACTAGTCTGCGAGATAAATCCGCTCTATATAAATGAACAGTTCTGTTATTAAAACGATGAAAATTTTACACGTCTCAAACTTGGCATACGTACGGCTATTATGTACCGTATATAACGAAATTTCGCAACGAGACTCACTACACATTCATAAAATAACGATAAGGGCCGTTCTAAGGATACAGAACTGGTTACACGCCGTAATCCCTTTCTCTCTTTATCGAATCCGTTCAACGTCTGTAACCGCGGTTTCGTCACTTCCGTGACTGCGGTTAAATAAACTGCAAATAGCAAGGCCGTTGCGTTTGGCGGTGCAGTAAACGGGAATTTTTCTATGGCCCGATGCACTTCGAATAATCGATAATCGATATTGATTCTTGCATTTTTTCTTCGCTATTTAAAAAACAAACAGATCAGCTTCGATCGCCACTTTCCTCGGCGCTTTCCTGACCGTCTGCTCAGCCGCCGATCAGCTGGAAACAATCGCCCAATGGCCACTCCTGGACTTTGCCTTGCCCTACGATCGTGGATTTGTGGACAATTTTCGTCCGGAAAACGTAGTTCCGACAGGAATCGAAATCGCATGGCACAGGATTTTTATAGCGACCCCAAGACTAAGGGCTGGAGTTCCGGCCACTCTGAGTTACATCCCTCGGGACATACCGCCAGGAAGTAGCCCTCAGCTTCAGGTAAGATATTGGTTTATTAATTTCTCATTATCGGTGTGAATGACACGGATTTTCAATATCTTTCTTTTTTCTTTGACAGGCTTATCCTTCGTGGGATTGGCACACCGCAGGACGTGGCGATGTGAACTGTTCCGGACTGATTTCTGTCTACAGAATGCGGGCAGATAAGTGCAACAGACTCTGGGTTGCGGACAGTGGAATCATGACCTCCATAGACGACTTTACCCCAGTTTGTCCACCGAAGTTGTTGGTCTTCGATCTTCAAACCGATCAGCTAGTTCGCAGTGTACAATTTCCTCGAGAGGTAAAGTTAACGGATTGGAAAAAGCTCGTTCATGAAAGCTGTAGTTCTCCAACTTTCTATCGCTGCTGGTTATTTATGGGACGTTGGTCTATCGCCGTGTTTACGCATATGAAATGATATATTATGTGTCTACACGCGTGCGAGATATAACATTACAGCAATTAAACACTTGACCGTAATACTTTCTATAACTAACCGCAACTCGTCAACGATCGGATTAGTTTACATGATCGAATGATTTCTATAAGCCTGGAGGAATTGAGGCAATTTTATGCTGCAGGTAGAAATCTCCAATTTTATTTCTGTATCGAAAATTCTTTGTTCTACGTCCAGGCACTTCGTCTGAATTCTTTGCTGACCAATCTTGTGATCGACGACACCACGGCAACGACTTGTGACGACGTCTTCGTCTATTTAACGGACACGACCGCCCCAGGTGAGAAAAGAAACTAAATTAAAGTATAAATTACAACAGTCGATAATCAATTTTTATAATCGAACAATCATCTTACGATCTTCAGGATTGATCGTCTACGACGGAGCAGCCGACAAGAGCTGGAGGGCAACTCACGCCTCCATGTTTCCGGATCCCAATCACTCCATGTATCAGGTTTGAAAAACACCATTGACTCGACTATTTGACTCGGACTTTGGTATTTGTCGATCATACACTGCTTCGAAAGATGTATTGATTTAACCGCCTTTTAGCATCCAGAATGTCCACAGAGAAAAATTATTGTTAATTTAGCCAACGCTAATGGTTCTCGCTGATCAAATTTGCGGATTACGTGTCTGCCCACGCTCAGCGTTTACAAATTTCGTCATACCGACATGAATCGAATATTTAGCGAAAAAATTCTACCGTTTTGAAAAACAAAAAAATCGACGTTTACAGATCGGCCAAGATACTTTCGAGCTTTTCGACGGCATCGTCGGTCTCGGTTTTTCGCCCCGTCAAGCAACCGTTTACTATCAACCACTGGCAACACTTCGTCTATTCAGTGTCCCAACATCCGCTTTGCGAGGAGGAGAATTACCATTCGGAGAACAATTGCCTGTTACATTAGTGGGAAGAAAGTCGAGCCAAGGTATGGCTTTGGCTATCGACCCGCGAGACGATACCATTCTTTTTTCACCGTTGACGGAAACTGCGATCGCCGCTTGGCAGCCCCAGGCGAATAACCAGAGGTGAGGAAAAATTGCACAAAACTGCTAAAAGTTAAGAAAAAAAAGGCAAGGACAAGGAAATAAACCTCAATTTTTTTTTCTACAGGATATTGGCCTTCAGTCCTGAACAGCTACAATTTACGGCAGAAATAAGATGGGCTGAACGTGACGGAGGCAATATCTGGGCACTTACTTCTCGTTTCCAAAAATTCTTCAAGAGGGAAGTCAACCCGCGAGAAATCAATTTACGTATTTTAAGAGTCCGTAGTGAAGAACCAGCATCGCCTTCGGCTCCTATTCCAATTGCTAACAATTTTTACAGGCAGATTCATCCCATATTTGGAAGAAATATTTATAACAATACCATCAGCTTTTAAATAGATTTTTGTCCGCAATGATTATAACTCCAGTTGTCTTGATGATTGGTAACGATGTTAAGATTCTTGTGTCAGGATTAGTTAGATTTTATATATCGTTTATGTATGTCATTAGAGTATATTCTTAAAAAAAAAAAAAAAAATCGTGTGATTTGAAATTACGAAATGCTGTGGTATTTTTTTTTTCTTTGATTAAGTGTTAATATTGGAAGAGGTGATAATTGAGGCATGTTTTTTGTTTCATCTGCAGCATAACTTTTTATTGAATTTTTTTTTTTTTTCATTCATGGATGAAGAAACAAAAAAAAGTTTGATTTTTATTTGGTAATACTTGCGTAGAAAGAAAAAAAGTATAATTATGTTGAATAATTTTTTAATCCTTATGATTCAATTTCTTGTGCAGAAGTTGTATAGTAGAATATAGTGATTGCGCACTCGGTGCAGAAACGATATAATATACTATACGATCAGCGAATGGATTTTTGCATTGCGTTGCAAATTCCACTTTGTAAATAGTTTAGAAACGGCGTATCGACAATAAGCCATGAAATTTGCACAGTGTATTTTTGAACAAACAAATATATAAATTTATTCAAGACTATATACGCACGTTCTTGAATTTTTTTTTTCCTTCTCCTTCGTTTTTTCTTTTTTATTTTAACCATTTAAGCACATATTTCCATATATCTTCTATACCTGTTTAGCATTTACTCAATAACGGATCTTAAATTCCATACATCATGTTCGTTTTCGTACCGACTAATGTCTCCGACCAATTTTATTCTCAGATTTATGTCCTCATAGATAGAAAAATTAGATATAAAAAAAGAAACTGAGAAATGAACAAACAGCCTTGTGAATCGTCGGTTCATCGAGTTTAATCAAATTCCTAGATTATGCAAATTAACAAATTCCGGTAGTCCAAGTTCATCCATATTCGTGCATGTAATAATGTATATGCATGTACGATGATGAAATTCACAAATACCGATTCTATAAAAAATAGAAAAATTGTAAAAATCTACTAATGGTTTCTGCAATAAATGATATAAACTTATCGGCAACTCCTTATTGTATGCAACCCATTTCGCGGATCAGTGAGGCGGGCTTGAACTACTTTCGAATATCTGGAGTCAGTTGAACGAGGACAAATGATGTTATTAATTGGCAAATCGGATGATGAAGAAAAGAGGAAGAAAAGAGAAAGAGAAAAAATAAAAATAAAAAATTGTGAAATGTAATCGTCGAGAAATTGAAAGGTTGACCTTATATCTACCTACATACAAGGCGGAGAAACGGTCACGGTCATTTCGCTCGTTTCGCACCGGCGATAAAAAAATAGCAAATTTCACGGGCATTCGTATTTTGCACAGGATTTACGGGCTACCAAACGCGTGTATATAATCAATGAAATTAGCAATGATTGTTCAAAAAACGAAAATGAAAAAAAAAAAAAATAGAAACAATCAAACCTCTTCACTATTGTTTTACGTTACGTTACGTTATACGGGTTTAGCACTACTTTTAAATCCCGATTATGGACAGAACAGGAAAACAGTTATACCTATGTCTAGTCTGTGAAAAAAATCTACTGATTTATATATCAACTGAAAGCAGACTGCTCTGCTGTAAAACTTGATTTTGTATATACACGATATTGCCCTAATTGCAAAAAGTTTTATGAAATCACGAAACGATCATGAAATACTGAGCCAGTTTTCTCCTCTGCAGATATTTCCAATCATTGCGCACTTATATCGATTGCCTGTACGATTCTTGAACTCGTTAAGAGCTAGCCAACGTATATACCTACATCTGTCATAAAATCTTTAAATTTTCGTTCAATTTTTTCTATAGCGTGCAATCGATTACCAAAAAATTTAATGTAATAACGAAACGTAATGGCCATTACCGAGTTAAAAAAAATAAAAATATTGTATATACCAATTAGCTCATGAATATATTCAGAATTTTTATTATTCCCAGGGTTTTTTAGGCGTGGCTATACGCATAAACGTATATACGTAAATTATGTTACATCTCATTAACGACTTGTCCTCATTAACTCATGTGAAAATCCGCAGTAAAATTCAGAAAAGTGTGACACAGCATTAAACAAAAAATATACAAGAATCCTGTTTCCTTATTGTTAAATGAATCAAAATACAAAACGAAATTCTATTCTAATTATTCTTCCAAGTCAAAGTCACGTCCACATCATAATTATAAACGATTGTATTTGGCCTAATTTAATCACGAATAAATAGCGTGGAAAATTTTTTTTCTTTCTTTTTTTTCTTCAACGTTTGCCTAATCGTTGACGTCTTGTAGAATTTTATCTATCACCTAGGGTCACATGATAATGATAATAACAATCTATGAACCGATAAGTACATAGTTTAACATAATTTCATAGAGTTTTATCAACAGAGAAGAATTCTAAAATATTAGACTCGTTGATGGCCAGAAAATGATGTAAATCTGTTGTGATTTTTATTCTCTAAAAACCCTAATTCGATGCCTAGATTTCCTCAATATCTCAATACTCTGCAGTTCATTTTTCAAGCTGCGATTTTTTCCGAAGTGAATGACTCTGATCCGGTCAAGGTATGTATCCAAAACTACGTAATTTATGTGCATTAATTTGCCAAGAGTTACGTAACACTTCAAGACACATGAGGTGTAAGAGCAATGACTAGGCTGATATCAAATTGGGGAATTCAGCGAGTCTAGTTTACCATACCATATTAGCCATCGATTCGAAAATAATTCGCAGCACGACAGTTTTTATCAAATTTTATCTCATGGCTATGAAGCCGAGTGATGTAAGGGCAAGGGTCATCTGACGACATACTTTCAGAGCATGTTTCAGCGGACGTGATAACGGTATACCATAGCCAGACTCTCGCTGAAGATGATTATTCCGTGTACCCATATAACGCAGATATTTATCGTTCCAGGATGATTAGCACCGAGAATGAACTGCAGTTGGATGAATGCGCCGACGTCATTGAGCCGGTGAAAAAACCCCGAAGGATAGTGGGGAGGATAGTTTGCGTACATATGCTAAGATTTATAGTTCTGATAGCACCCTTACCTTGTCGTACCCCCCGAGGATGTTTAACCGGTATCGATAACCTTATATCGGAATCTGAATTCCCCAGCTCTCTAACTTTTCCTCTTTAAAATTGTACACCTCGCGGATTGACCAGAACTCGTTTCTAGACTTGGAAATCCAACAAGAAAGGACCTGGATCTTGATCTTCATGTACGTGTGGATATACCCGAGTGCACAGTCACGTCGGAAATCGTAGTGACGTTTCACAGGTTCATCATCGAATGTACAGACTTATAAAAGGGAATTACTCGCCGATTTGATCCCAGTGTTACCTCGGTGCCCTTCAGAGAAGATATACCATACAGTTAAGAAGATATATAAAAGAGTTCCGTGAACCCGAAGGACTTTGGTCATAGGAAACTAGTAAAAGTCGAAAAGAACAAGGGAAAACTACTTCTTGTACGTAACGAACACTTTACTCAAATCATAAATACACTTTGTTTGGGAAATTAAAAGTCTGAGAGATTCGAGATCCTGCAGTCTTCTTTGGTTTGATCAAATTCTTCATTTTCATCTAAAATTGAAGAAAAAATCCTGCTTTTCACTGTCAGGCTATACTGTAAAGTTAATTTCGTTTCATCAACGAGCAAACACGATTATTGTAGTTATGAAATATCGGATGGGTATAATTACAAGACCTAACGGAATATCGTATCTGGTATATTAATGACCTGGGTGTACTTCGACACGCGCATAACTAGTTAACGCTTACAGTTTTCGGAAAATGATTAAAACCGTGTAAAAGTATGAATGTATAATAGTATTAGCAGCAGTAAATATTGTAATAGTTTGCGTGGGACAGAAGTGGAAGTATGAGAGTTTCGCTTTTGGTGTAAAATCACAGTTCAGCATTGACCACTGAGTCGTCCGCATCTGGTCAACAGGAGAAGATTATTCATCGAGAATCTTTCCGCAGTAAATACCTATATAAAATCTTTATAGAATACTGGTGATTAGCTCTCTATAATCGAAAAGTGGAATTGAGGTGAAATGTAACGATTGTACTGCCCAATAGAAAAACGAAACTAAAAAAACTAAATCTGCAACGTGGTGACGCGGTGAAAGTTTATAACGAAGCAAACAATCAATCAATCCAAAAAAAAAAAACCAAGTGGTCATTTCTTTGGACAGTCTGATAAGAACTACGTCGTTATACAGTCGCACGCAAATTATATGTGCAGTTTAGAGTAAGAAATTTCGTATTTTGCGATTGGAAATAATTGCTGTCGAATTATTTTTTGGTGAAATTGTACGTTTTTCTTTTCAACTTTGTTGAGTGGATTCGAACGCTGTTTCTCTGTCACGTCCCAGTGCCCTAATAATCCAGTTTATTCCACTCAGCATATAATTAGCGATCAAATGCGATATACGTCAATCGCGAGTGGCTGACTTCTGCAGCTTTGATTTCCAAAAATATTCTTCGATTTTTCTCTTATTTTTTCTTCTTCATTTTTTACTTGAATTGGGTGAGAAATTGTCTGCATTCACACAGCACAACAGTTTATCGATGGTAAAAGTCTGTTAGAAAATAAAATGGTTTAACCGAGCATAGAATCGGAAAGTCACTCGCTTCAGTCAGATGTTGAACTTTAAATTTCATAATAGAATAGATCCGATAAGTTTCGCTTGAATTATATTCCGGAGTGATTTTTTGTTACAGTAATTCCGACTGGTTACAACTGCAGTATAGAAACGGCGTTTGCGAAATTATCCGTTTCCATAAAACAATGAAAATTTAATTATAATAAATGACGTACTAGATATATGATCGGTTCGTGAACAAGATATTGAACAGTTTTCGAACAGACGATGACGTTATTTGCGCCTTAGTCGTGGTCGTTATTCGTGAAAAAAAAAAACAAAAATTGTTTCAATGCTGAAACTTATGTCTTAATAATATTACAAAAAATTGGATATTAACGATTATCAACGAAGCGTGTATGAATAAATTTTCATACGAGAGGCGTAGATATATCACGATCGTTTAACAGAATAACATATTATATTCATATGCGATCACTGTGGTCGTTAAGATAAGTTTAAATAAACGAATAAATTTTTTTTTTTCTCCTATCTTCGTTAAGAAAACCGGCGATCATTATCCCGACAGCATTCATCTTCGTATTGGTATATTCGATACGGCGCTTCGTCTATTCGGCAGTCGTTAAAATATAATCCGTAGACTATTCCTAAAAACTGACGAAACAAGTATTCCGCATTTTTCAGTGAATAATTTGCGTCCAAAGTTCGATTGAAAATTGAATAAATTTTTGCCAATTTATGAATTTTAGATAAGACAGACTGTTACAGTAAGGCGTTAAATTCGAGTTATAGTAAGGCGTTGATTTATATACTCAAAAGTAAGGAATTAACGATACTTCGAACTCTAATTATACTGAATCGAAAACAATCCAGGAAACTAATGGAATGTCAAAAATTTTATTTATATTTTTCCACTGTCCAATCCAATATAAAAATCGTTAATATCTTACCTTACGTAATTTTTACGGAGGATTGAACGTGTCGGTAATAACAATCCTTTGGCTCGAAGCTAAGAAAAAGAGAAAGAAGAAGAAGAAGAAGAATTATAAAGAAAAAAAAAATCGTATATACATTTAAGTGAAGCTGTTGGGATAAAACAATGACGTAATTACAGATCTTGTAATGAGTATAATTTGCGAGGTAATAACAAAACTGTTAAAAATTGAATTAGCGAAGTGTTATTCCCCGCGAGGTATTGTCGTGATTTATTATTAGAATATGATTTATCTTATTGCAAAACGGATGTGATATATGTTCACGTGAGATTATATATATGTATAGGTATCGACCATGTATATTGCGTATATAAAATAGATAAGGAAGCATTGCTCCATCGCGCGTATAGTAACAATCCCGAGACTTTGACTCATATCAATAATCTGATTCATTTATTAAAGTTGAGTTGTGAATTCTGCAGGTACAATAACCATGGATTTACGCCGAGCAACAGCTTCGATTTTCGCCATCATCTTCACTCTCCACATTTCGCACATCAGGACCTACGAAACTGAGAACGACAAGCTTCGAAACGTTTACTCCTGGAAATCCCTGGAGTTTGCATTCCCAGATGCTAGTACCAAGCAAGCCGCGATTGCTAGAGGCGATTTTAAACCTGGAGCTCCGTTACCGATCGACGTTGATATATACCCTGGAGGTGAGTTTTTAAAAACAGTCTCTAAAACTGATAGAAGAAATTAAAATCACATAAACGTGCAAAGAGCGTACTTTGGTAGAAAAATTTAATACGATTCCTCGGGATGGTAATAGCCGATTCACTTCTCGAGTCTCAGATTCTGACGTGTAATTCAATATAGACGTAAAAATTATAATCGCTTGCTTGACGTAACATCACGTCTTATCTGATCAGGTATGAAATCATTTTCTGATCGGGTCGTGATCCTTGGTAATTCCTGACCTCTAGCAACTTCCTCGAGGTTGTTTACTATCGCTAGATAAAATCACTCCGTGATCTTACGCGCAGTATCGCGAATCGAGTAATAAACATTAACCGGTTATCCCGATATCTCTGTGTCATGAAAAATTGGAAATTTCATAAAAATCGTATATTATGTAGATACGTAATAAATTTTTTTCAAATCTAATCTCGCTAAGAAACGCGATTTTCTGCGGAACAGAATCTGCTTATCAGACGTTGTGCGATATTGAGAAAATTCATGCAAATATAGATATAATATTATATACACGCAAAGAATACCGGTTGAACGACCGACCTTCGTCAAAGCGGATTATTAAATATGTCCCAGACTGACGCAAGTCTGTGCAAATAATTTACGCACGGATTCGTCGAATTATTGAACCGAACGTTTCGTATATCGGAATGTTAGAATAATGTTGCAACCGACGTACCACTGCATCGTAATATATACAATAAACCGCAGCATGCGGCTACGTCATACGAAAAATAATCCAGGTTAATGATATACCGTAAATATATATTTTTCTCAGACAAATTTGGCAGGCGTGTTTTCGTCACTATACCACGCTTCCAGAAAGGAGTACCAGTTACCCTCGGCTACGTCATAAACGATCTTGTTCAGGATGGTAATCCAGTCATCACTCCTTATCCCGACTGGGATTCGCAGGATGCGAACAACTGCCAAGGAATCACAAGCGTGTGGAGGATAGAGGTGAGGAAAAAAGATCCTAAACCGCTGATAATCATCTCTGTATAATTATAAACGATTTGCTAAATCCTTGCTCTGCCTTGTTTCGAACAGATCGATCGGTGCGGTCGTCTGTGGGTAATGGACACTGGAAAGATCGAGGAAACCCAAGTCTGTCCACCCCAAATCCTCGTCTATTCATTAGAGACAAATCAGCTCCTGTCTCGATACACGATACCGAAAGCTCAGTACAAAGAGAGTTCTCTGTTCGTTACACCGATCATTGACGCACGTGGCCACATGTGCCAAGACACATTCGTCTACGTTGCTGACGTCACAGGATTTTCAATTCTCGTTTACGACCACCAAAACTCCAGGAGTTGGAAGATCAACAATAATCTTTTCTATCCTTATCCAAACTACGGAACTTTTTACATAAAAAATGACGTTTTTGATCTAATGGACGGAATTTTGGGAATGACTTTGAGCCCGCAAAGCCCGCTGAGGCCACACGAAGACAGGACTCTGTACTTCCATTCTTTAGCCAGTAGAGTCGAAGGATACGTTTCTACCTCCATTTTAAGGTAAAAAGTTATTCAAAAACAACAGCGAAAAGAATACTTCGATGATCTGACGTTCCTATTTCTAAATACCGTTTCCTCAAATTTCAGGAACCAGTCTCTGTTTCAAGAAAGTCCTGACGCAGCAGGTCGATCCTTCGTGGCCTTCAGGAACGAAAGAAGTTCCCAATCCGCGGCTGAGGCTATGGACAAAAACGGAGTAATGTACTTTGGCTTATTGTCAGAATTGGCCATCGGATGTTGGAACAGCAGGAATTACGACTACGGCGATGAATTCATAGAGAGAATCGCGTTGGATGCAGAAACGTTGCAATTCCCATCAGGGATTAAGGTAGAAATTAATTTGGGGAAGAAATAACGAAACGTCATCGTCTGGGTAATTTTTTGTATTTTTAATTTTAACAATTCCTGTTTCACTTTTAAGGTCATCACAGGATCAAACGGGCGACAGGAGCTCTGGGTGTTCACAACATCCTTCCAGCGATTGATGGCCGGTACCATGAGCCCGAATGAGACAAATTTCCGCATCCAAGCAGCAGTAATTGACGAATTGGTCCGCGGAACAAAGTGCGACGTAACTTCGTTGAATATAAACTCAGTGAGTCCGTCAGGATCGCAAGCACACGGACTGTTGACATTTCCCGAATGAATTTCAAGTTCCCGCGAAAAGTACTCGTCCGAACCGAATTTTATTTCCTTATACTTTTCGCGGTTTGCCAAAAAGTTTGGCCGCAAAGTACTAAATACTGCACACGTTCAAATCAAACCTAAGGAGTACAGTTTCTACATCGATCATGGCTGATTGTGAGAAATGAATTCCTTCGTTTGATGCCTATACCAGTTCAAATTAAGGATTTTGAATCAAATCGTATGTACAATCGCGGTCGGGTTGGCTAATCACGAGATCCACGATAAAATGCTATTTTTTAATATTGAACTCCTCATGTAGTATACTGCATTTTTGTCCGGGAATCTCTATCGAATGTGATTAGAATCCGGGATTAGTTTAACAAATTTTGGCTATAATTGTATATTTATTATTTATATAGTTATGAGAAGAATAACTCCATGGCATTTTTAGAACTATCATATATTTCGTTAGTTAGTTGTATGTTAAATCTGAGAATATTGATAGTTTAGTGTGTAAAATAGAATTTTATATGAATGAACAATGCTACAATTGATATATTTAGACAGAAATAAAATGAATCAGACAACTTCAATGTTGCTGTAAAATACTGACTCTTATTATTTTATTCCTTATATCGATTTGCCAGTTGACACAGCTGAAAGCTCTGTACCTACGTCGTTAAACGAATTAATATTGACACGAAAAACGATAAATAATCGAACTCGTTCGCTACACGAGTTTTGGAGAGTCTTACGTTCCAGAGAAATTGAATAATTTTATAATAATATAATCTGGCATTAAGACTTTCTGAAAATTGTAATGAAATATAGAACAAAAGCTGTGTCGATTCGTACTTGAACGATTAATAATGAACTGTTATTAATTAATTTACAAATTACTGTATAGTTTAACATAATATAAGAAAAAAAATACACGTTGATACGAAAAAATTACTTTCATAGCCGCATTCACCGCTAATCATAATTCTAATTGCCCTGATCCTGATTAACAGAAACAAAAATTATTTCAAGACCTAGAGGCAGCTCGTCGGCGTTTCGATGAAAATTATCTGCAGGATTTTTCCAGTAGATTACCTGTTTCAGTTGTGGAAAACAAAAGGGGTTGATTGGAATTGCAATGATCATTTCGTCTAATGAAAAGGGTAAAAAAAAATTCACTCGTGAAAAAAGTCTTTTTTTCTTCATTGTACAGAATTTTTAATTTATACACGAATTACTCGTAGAAGAGCATGGGAAAAATGCCGAAGATGAAAGTTTAAGTAATTAACGAATGTTACATAAACTTTATCCCACTACCTGAGACTACCGATTGAACTCACACCTGAATTGACACAGTATGAATAGAATTGCCTCAAATAAAAAATATGAGGTTCCAAGATCTCTATATAATCGGGAACCGAGGGGTCGGAATAGCACAGTCAAAAAAAAAAAAAAGCGGTGAAAAGAAATTTTATCGAGGTGCTTGCGGCTCAAAAATCTGATAAGACTTATTTCAGGGTAAGTTGAAAATCGCTTGATTGAAATTAGTGAAATTTTGGCTGACTTTGGAGTTGAGAAATCCCTTGTCAGTTTGATTCCGCAGCTAGATTCGGTTGGTCTTGCAGATTCTATTTGTTTTATTGCACTGCATCTTATAGTGCATTCTGACCTATCTAATATTGTGTTTTTTAGCTAACTCCGTGAAATCGGACACTAAATAAGTAGAGGTGATTCAAAATGAAAACCCAGTGTCGACCGACGTTCATACTGCTGACCGTATTGGCATTTGCTGGTTGGTCAGTAGCTGCTGAACTTGAAACCGTTTACGAATGGAAATACATCGATTACGTGTGGGACAACCCGTTTCAAAAAATCTCCGCCAAACTTTTCGGAACGTACGACTACGAGAACATAATTCCTGTCGATTTCCAGAAAATCTCAGGTACTTAGAAAAATTTTATCAATCGCGTATGACTCTTGATCTAAACTCGACGCTTCCAGGTGATCGAGTTTTGGTTACTACTCCAAGATATACCGAGAATCCTGCAAGTTTATCAATCGTTTCAACCGAAATTGGCCCTGGTGGCCCATTGCTGGAGCCTTACCCTAGCTGGGATTGGCATTACATAGAAGATTGTTATGGAATCACAAGCGTTGACAGAATATTTGTAAGTAAAAAATAAATCGGGATAAGAGACGTACAATTTTTCCATTTTGATTACATTTTTGTTATGGCAGTTGGACAAGCGTAACAGGCTATGGATCGTTGACTCTGGAAAAATTGGAAACGATCAGGTCTGTCCAGCTCAGATACTTGCGTTTGATCCAGATACCGACGAGCTGCTACAGCGTGTCGAAATTCCAGATAACTTGTCACATAATTCCGTATACAGTAGCAAGGGCCGTCTCGAGGTACAATTTGTGGAGACAAACGAAGATGCTAGCGAAGAAACTTGGGTTAGTGAATTGAGAATCCCCAAAGACACGAATGCATACTTCGAACTCTCGTCATTAATTATTCTCAGGTATACATCGGAGACCCAGAAGGCTATGGTCTCGTGATTTATGACGGTCAGGACATGTGGCGTTTGGAAAATGACGACGTCTACGCCCCAGAATCAACAGCGACGACCTACAGCGTAGCCGGGGAAACCGTGACCCTTGAAATCGGAACTTCTATTTTGACAATACCTCCGCCCGGATTTATTGACGAGGACTATTTACTTTTAAGACCAAAGTCTTCTTTCTCAGACTATGCAGTGAAAGTAGCGGAGTTACATAATTCAAAGAATGGGGGGAGCGTGACGTACTATAAAGGCAACATTACGCTACCAACTCAGGAACTCGTCAGGGTGTTCTCAGACTCTGGGGTCTTGGTCGGTGCCTTAGCTTCATCTCTTGTCGTGGCCTGCTGGTACTTAGGAAACCCGTTGGCATTAGATTACGTGGTCAGTATAGTCAGGATGAGAATTCATTGACGCATGTTTGTTCACGTAACTTTTCACTTCTCCAGGGTCAACCACTCGCGGATGACGAAGCTTTGCAGTTCACTAGTGCTGGGAAAATCGTTGCAGGAGATCAAAGCGGTTTCGAGAACGAGAAATACTGGCTACTGACCAATCGCCTACAGAAAGTCGCCCTGGGCACCACGGACTTTGACGATATCAATTTCAGAATCATGAGTCTCAATATCGCCGATCTGATAAACGGCACCGTATGTCAACCGGCTGCAGAATCGCCTACTGCCGGTACCATTGAGGACAAATATTTCTTCGAATACGAGACTACCAACGCGATAATTTCGTAATAACAGAGAATAAAAATAATAATATTTTTACTGTCCAAAAGCGACTAGCAGTGATGAGATATTTTGCTTTTTAACCAGAAATTAATTTCACAAAATTGTATGAATTGGCCACATTTATCGTTGGCGGTAAAGGGTGTAACTTTGTTCGGTTTGAATTACACACAATGAAAATATGGGCTAAAACCTTCTGAGTAATTATTCAAATTACCAAAAATCCCAGAACTCTCCACGGTACCCAAAAAAGACTTCCTTCCTAAATTTAATATATCTACAGCTACAGCTACACCAGATGTAAAAATGAGATCCACGGTGACGTATAAGTACGGGTCAAGATTGATAAAAATTAGGAGGTTATTTCATAATATTTCAATATCCTTTTTTATCAGTCGTGAGATAATGCTCTGAATTTTTCCCTAATTGCAAGATTTTGACTCTAATCTATCATCTTTTGTTCTGCCTAAACTCCGAACCTGTAATTATCGTTTCTAGTAATTCTCTTCCGGGCTGCGGTCCGAAATTCTATGTCCTAAATCGTAAAAACTTGAAAAATACTTTTTAGCTTCTTACAGAAATACTCATTTCGCATGAAATAAAAATACTGTTCGTCAGTTCCCTAGATTGCGAAGTGAGTGAGGCTGTTAAATTTTTTTTTATATTCATTTAACGTTTTCAAAAAGCATAAAATCGCCATAGTTCTCACGACACTCTTCCACGAGTTCTACTATCACCCGCTCAAGTGTCGTTTATCACTTCCTCAAGGTGTAAACGACAAAACTTGTCATGACCAGCCAAATGCTTTTGAATTTTCTGACGATTTGTGTGAGAGTGTCCGCATTGCATTGATTTGAAGAGGTATACAAGGTAAGTTTTGTCATCGATAAGCAAGTGAGAGATGCGCGAAATTAATAGAGAGAGCGAAATGTACGGAGTACAATTGCCCGATTAGGACGTATGTTCCCTATAAGCGCGATAATGTTTCTCTATCAGAAATATCTATCTTAAAGGATCAAGCTAACTTATGTTTCCTCGTTTCTTTAGCAATCATGGCATATACCTACGACTCATCAGTCGCCAGCGATAATCTCCTGCCTAGTACAAGTTTGGCAGAAGCTTGTCCCGGCTCGAAGTTTTTCGTCTTCATGACTCTTATCAACGCGTTGGTCAGAACCAATGAAAAAATTTCCGGACAACACGAGCGTGTGAAGCCAGTCGAAAAACCAAATGACAAGTACGACTTTATAGTGGTCGGAGGTAAGTCATATTATCAGATAACTATATGGGGATAAAAATTGAGAGGAACCCCACCGGGAGGGAAATATACCTTGAAATTGGCTCCGGTTCCTTTTGAATCCAGGCGGTGCGGGAGGTGCAGCAGTGGCTTCAAGATTGAGTGAAATTCACAACTGGACAGTACTACTTCTTGAGGCTGGTCTCGACGAGCCTGTAGGTGCAAGCATTCCTTCTTTCGCCTTTTCGTTTTTGAGTAAGTGCAGTACATCACGAAGGAGGTAATAATAAGATCCTAACAACGAATCGTCTTTATATATTACAGAAGTTCCGAAAAACGTTTGGAACTACACAACAACTGATGAACCATCTGCCTGCCGTTCAACGGGAGGTGCTTGCGCATGGCCCTCGGGAAAGAACCTCGGGGGAAACACGGCGCATAACGCTTTGATATACTTGCGAGGCCTTCCGAAAGACTACGACGACTGGGCTGCCCAAGGGAACGAAGGATGGGAATGGGAGAACTTATTGAAATATTTTAAAAAGGGTGAAAACAACGGTGAAATCGATAGAGTCGGAACAAAATACCACGGGACTGGTGGACCGCTTTCAGTTGAAAGATTTCCGTTCCAACCTCCAATTTCGACAGCAATTCTCGAGGCGTCTAAGGAGCTGAATTGGGGGGTCAGCGAGGATCTTAACGGAGATGTTAAAAGCGGGTTTTCATTCGTTCAATCCACGAACATAAAGGGGATCAGATGCAGCAGTAACAGGGCGTATCTGTGGCCGGCTAGAGATCGCAGAAATCTTCACGTTTCTTTAGAATCCCAAGTCACGAGGGTGCTTTTCGAGAATAAAAAGGCAGTCGGCGTCGAGTACTACAAGGTAATAATTCCGACTAACAAATCACGAGTTCCAATCTTAGGATTAGTATTTTGAGGATTGCTGGTATTGAGCATGAACTAATCATCCACGAATACCTTTTAGAATGGCGAGTATAAGACCGTCTACGCTACCAGAGAAATCATACTTTCCGCTGGCGTCGTAAAATCAGCCCAACTCCTGCTCCTTTCCGGGATCGGGCCCAAGGAACATCTGGAGTCTATGGACGTCGAAGTGATCCTTGACTTGCCAGGGGTTGGTGAAAATCTTCATGATCATCCGACCGCACCTGTCGACTTTACCGTGAATGAGCCCGATACCTATGACAACGACGTGGTCGCATTTTTAGAGTACTTCAAAAATCAGACGGGCCCCTTGTCTACCTTTGGATCTGTTCCGACGTTGGGTATATTATCAACCAATCGGACGACACCTGACTACCCAGATATCGAGATATACTTCAAGGGTTACATTGCGAGCTGTGCATCAGGTGAAGTCGGTGGTCTCGCCAGCTCAGGACGTCGTACCGTGACCATATTGCCATCACTCCTTCGCCCCAAGAGCAGAGGTATGTCTGAGTGGTGCAATGGCGTAGATTTTTTCCGTACTGATTGTCACGGGATTTGGAAGCATGAAATAATCCGAGTTCTGTCGTTCTCTGTTGTAGGAACCCTCAAGCTAGCCTCGAATAACCCCTTCGATCTTCCTAAGTTGTGCGCCAACTATCTGAACGATACCGAAGATCTTGCCGTTATGGTTGAAGGGATGAAAATGATCCTGAAATTGATCAAGACAAAAGCCTTAAGCCGTTATAATTTTACTTTGTCTGAAAATCCCGTCGAAGCCTGCTCCACTCATGAATTCGGTTCCGATGAATACTGGGGCTGCGTGATGCAGCAGGCTAACTTCGCCGTATATCACCAGGTTGGTACCTGCAAAATGGGACCTGCCAGTGACCCCTTGGCAGTCGTAGATCCTCGGCTACGAGTCCACGGAATAAAGGGACTCCGAGTCGCGGATGGTTCCATTATGCCTCAGGTTAGTCAAGTGTCATACATAAGTATAAGGTAAGGTCGTTTTATCGATTGTATAAAACATTCGGCAACCTCCTGGAGTTTAAATTGAAAACAATTAATGGGCAGATAAAAGTTTCGGAACTTTGTTTACAGGTAACTTCTAGCAACACCCAAGCTCCGATCATGATGATCGGAGAGCGAGCTGCTGACTTCATCAAGGAAGATTGGGGAGTGTCAGATTCAATATAAATTAAAACAGCACGTTCGTACCACGTGTGTTTCAGAAGCCAGCGATGTGACAGCAATAACAACTTTATCGTGCAATGTCAATGTACTATATGCAAAATTGAATAAATGATTATAATTAACAGATGATGTCATGTCAGATATGTCAGATTAATTAAAGCAGTACCAGTTCGGGATCAAATTTGTAGCTATGGGCTGAAGGAACTAAGTTGGTATAAAGTGAAACTGGCTTTTGAAAATATTTTGATTGTTCCTGTATTATGTCTTGTTCAAATATACTTTTCGTTGGTTTTCAATGGATAAAGGCATTCAAAATGATCTTATATTCCATGCCCATTGATTAGTAAAATTAATGAAGAAAATTATCCAACCATGAATCGCTTATTGACTCACTCACGTATAGTCGCTGAAGAGAAATTAAAAATGGAAAGGAAACATGGGTTTGTGATATTTGAGAAAAAGCACACATAACATTTGGGAAAGAAATTTCATTTCTTTTTAATCGACACTCAATATACGGGGTAGGTATAGAGTAAGAGAAAAAGTATATAGCTTCTCAGGGCCAAGTCCCCTACGAGCCGTGGTATATGCAATGAGCAAAATCGGATGCAGTGTTCGACGAGTCAGGTTCATATCCACCCTAATCTTCAACTGCGGCTTTGATGGCGATTACACCTGCAGCGGATAAATGTTGGGTGAAAATATCGAATGCGGAAATCACTACCTCTTTATTAGCTTGGATCGTAGAAAAGTCTTCGGCACTTGCTTCGCCTACGTAAATAGCATTGTCTAAAATTAAAATTGACTCTATATATTTATCTGTGACAAGTTTGACTATCCCAGGTGCTGCGTTCCGAAGAGACGCGAATTCAGCTTCGCTGTTGTCGTCCCAAGTTTCGCCGATGTGAAGTAACTGATACGAGAGGTCCGCGAATGTGTCGCAATAGATAAGTAACGACGCCTCCAAGGTTTTCAATTGATTTAGCCGGGATTCAGAAGAATTTGTACCCTGGTCCTGAGCAGTTCCAATTGCATTGAAGATAAGGGCAATACTATCCGTTGTTGTGATGGAGGATATCTTCTCGGCGGCCGCGGCGGCAAAGACGGCATTGGGGTTGGCGGATAGAATTGACGTCAAAATTATTTCACTCGCGCCGTTGAAATTGGCAAGTGCTGAGGCTTGAGCAGCATCAGTTAGAGAGAATCCAGCGTTACCAACATCATGGAGTCCGAAGGCAGCCGTGAACAAGTTGGCGCCGATTGTATCAAAGATAATTTCCACCACAGCCACGTATCGGTTGAACAATACAGTCAGGGCGTATTGATTTGTGGCCAAAGAAGGCACGATTTCAATAAGATCGAGTCCTACGGCTATGTAGAGGGTTTTGAGTGCGCTGAATTTATACTCGACATCAGCCCTGAGTCCGATATGTGCATGTCTCCGAAAGTTTTCGATCTTGCCTATGAGAGAAACGTCCGTCGTTCCGCCGGTAACTGCAACTGCGTAGAGTTTTATTCCATTGAAAACAGCATTTGTTGCATGAACGAGGCCTAGTTCCGATCCGTCCTGGGCCGCTTGAACTACAGACAATGTGCCATCGTCGGTGATATTCAAACAGATGCGAATTGAGTCGTAAAGACTCTGAACCAGATTTTCGAGATCCTCATGTACCCTGGCCTCGTATTTCTCAAGTTGAGCTCGGTTTGCGGAATAATTTCCAGATTGGGCCAATGTCAATGCTGAGGTAGCCGCCGCATATGCGTCGTCTAAATCGGCGTGGGTTGCGCTCCGGGCGACTTCGACCGCATCGCAAGCCTTATCATTCAGGGCTATCCGAACTGCGTCCAAAAAATAGTCAACAGCATCTTTCGCTCTGACAAGTGCTTGGCCAATTTTCGCATAGTCGTCGTCAGTTCTGGCCTCAACATTCCAAATTAATGCAGACGCGTACTTGTTAATTATGTCGAAAATCAGGTCGAATCCGTCGAAATTGGCCTGAACTGTCGCGTCCTGGTTGACAATGATTTCAGTGAGAGAAACCAATTGATCTGCCGATAGTCCGTAATCAACTGTCATGGGTAGAGCAACAAAGCTCTGCGCCAGACTCACGAACACAACGACAATTATAAATTTACTGTCCATTTTCGTGGAATATGATTCTGTGGAAACGTATGCGGTTTATATACCTGTACTGGTCCGCGCGCATGATCTACGTTATATCACAGTTACCATAAATCAGCTGTTAAATTTTTTTAATATTCATTCAACGTCTGCACATATACCGATATTTCGTGCGTAGTCCGAAAACTATCACATGAAAAAGCATAAAATCACCTTTGTTTTCACGACATTTTGGCACGACTTCTACAATCACTCGCTCAAGTGTCGGTTATCATTTCCTCAAGGTTTAAATGACAAAACTTGTCACGAACAAGAAAATGCTTTTAGATTTCCTGACGGTGTGTCTCAGAGATGCGTGAAAAAAAAAGACAGTACTTAAATTAGCTATATTGATCCGTTCGTGAATTTGAGCTGACCTAATGATGTCATTTTGTTATCATTGCTCATTGAACTCGTGTTTTAATTTCTACTTCGTTGCTGAGTTGCGTAATTATACTAATTCATATCTAAAATTGTGGTATAAAAACACGATATCTCATACACTGGTATAAAAACATTCTATCGTCTATATCGCTAACATAAAAGAGATCATATTTTGCTAACAAAATTTGAGGCATCATTTCTTTTCCTTACGGCGTCGAAGTATTCTGTATCATCTTAAGCTCCACTTTCTCTCGTGTGACTTGTTAGACTGAAATTTTGTAAACCATGAGAATTCGGTTCCACTAAATAATTTTCGATCAAGTTCCCGTCACCTGAGCTTGAGCTCTGCACCGTAATCAATAACTAATTGTTTCAGGATTTATCGAATCACTCGAAAGAAAATATTTTACCATCGATAAAAATTCACTAAGTTGTCCACATTATGAACTTTATACTAATATTACATTGGGACTTTGTTCCCAATCGTCTGTTTCATAACATTACTACAAACATTGATAAATTTTTATCTTGGTTCGATATCGTATCTAGAGTCAAATAATTTTACCAGAGGATGATGCTCAAAGCTATTGAGAAGTTTATAATTAAAGCTCACTTACATTTTGCCGGATCAGCCGTAAATTCTATGAAACTAACTTCTTTCAGTCTTCTTTGTATGCTAGCATCACCCGGGCTTTCCATGATGACTAGTTGCTAGTCTTTACAATTGTGTTGTTCCACGATAAATTTCTGATCAGTCGGTAAATTTATACTTTCTCAATTGCCTTGTCACGTAGAATCAGAAATTGGGATATTTCGCAATGGCAGGAGTGTTTCAAAGGACTTGGATTTTGCCGATTTTATTGGTGTACGCCGGCTGGTCGTTCGCTGCTAAACTTGAAACCGTTTACGAATGGAAGTACATTGACTACGCGTGGGTTAACGAAACTCAAAAACAGGATTCAATAAATAGCGGGGAGTACGACCACACGAAAATCATTCCTATCGATTTCCAGAAGATTTCAGGTACGGATAAAATTTAATCAGTAGCGTATGGCTTTTGCTCAAACTCGATAATTCCAGGTAATCGAGTTTTGGTTACGACACCCAGATATGAAAAGAATCCTGCGAGTTTATCCGTGGTTTCAAACAGGAGTAGTGACGATGGCCCGTTGCTGGACCCTTACCCCAATTGGGATTGGCACAAAATAGGAAATTGTTCGGGAATTACAAGCGTTAACCGAATCTTCGTGAGTATCAAGTAAATCTGATGGTTCAACGGATGTATTATTTTTCCATCGTTTTAACACTCTTGATATGGCAGTTGGACGAATGCAACAGACTGTGGATCGTCGATTCTGGGAAAATCGAGAATGAACAAATCTGTCCGGCTCAGATACTTGCGTTTAATCCAGAAACTGACCAGCTGATTAATCGTGTCAAAATCCCGGATGACTTGACCCATAATTCCGTGAACTCGAGCAAGGGTCGGCTCGAGGTACAAGTTGTCGAGACACGGGGAGAGTCTTGCAACCAGACCTGGGTTGGTGAACTGTGAATCTCCGCTTTCCGGGTAGACTCGTCTGTACAATTGGAAATTTCATAATTTATTCCATACAGGTATATATCGGAGATCCGGAAGGATTCGGCCTCGTGATTTGGAACGGTGAGGACATATGGCGGCTGGAAAATGACGTCGTTTACAGTCCCGATCCAACGGCGATTAACTTCAGCGTGGCCGGAGCGAATGTGACGCTCAAACTGGGAGTTTCTAGTACCGTCATACCTCCTCCGGGTTTTATCGAGGAAAGCTACTTACTCTTCAAGCCCTTGGCATCGCAGAAGGGTTATGCAGCGACACTCGAGGACCTGCACAATTCAAAAACAGGAAATAACGTCACATACTACAGAAGCAACTTTACAATTCCAAGCCAAGAGCTTGCCAGGGTTTATTCAAAGTCCGGCGTCTTGATAGGTGGCTTCGCTACACAACTGGTCGTGGCCTGCTGGAATTTACAATATCCCTTGGTTACAGAGCACATAGTGAGTACAGCAACGACAAGCGTGCATTCGTAAATTCAAAGTATTATTTCACAACGTTGACATGTATAACTGTTAATTGTCACAGGGCATTTTACTCGAGGATAATGAGGCTCTGCAATTCACCACCGGAGCCAAGATTATCGCAGGATCTCAGTCCAATTTCGAAGATGAAGAGTATTGGCTGATGACTAATCGGCTGCCTAAGTTCGTCCTGGGCACCATGGACTTTAATGATACCAATTTCAGAATCCTGGGGGCCAACCTTGCTGCTCTCGTCAATGGCACTGCGTGCCAACCCGCGTCACACACAGTCGTCGATACTATCGAAGATAAATTTTTCTTCGAATTCGAGACCGTATAGATACTTGGCCAGTTTTATCTGTTTTCTGTTATGCTTTTACCAGGTCCAAAGTCGACTCCTGTCGAACTCTGGATACACTTTAACGAGGGATCGCATTTCAGTGACGACGGATTTATATCTTTGAGGGTTTGATTTTTATAGAATTGTACAAATTATTTTCATTTATATCTCAGGTATTGCAGGGAATTTGTAAGGTTTATATTATACAGAATAAAGTTCTATAACGTACACAGCTAACTGTTTCAGTATTTGAATTTACCGTCATTCGACGGTTCCTGACGTTTCCACGTTACCAACTAGACGATGAAACGCTACAATCAAGAAAAGGTAGGTTTACGGTTTAGGTAGGTTTACGGTTTACGAAGGTTAGGTTGAATACGTCTTTTTTCATAGAGTTATTGCCAGAAGAGCGTATCCAACAAAGTGAAAGTTTACTAGAAAAAAATTACAATTTTTTTAAAAGGTACGGGATTTGGCATTAGTCTGCAAATTGATTACTGGCAGAATAGTATTTCCCCAGTGCCAACTCACGTTTGCCTTTAAATTTTTGACTCGAGACGAACAGCGAATTTTTTAGAATCGAACATTTAACCAGCTGAGATTATCAATATCCTGAACCTGTTGATCTACTTCACGTTACAATATTTGGTTTCGTTATGATCAGAAATCCGATCAATCCTAGGATTTACTCTAGCTATCTAATTCGTCTTAAGTTAGCTATATTGGCTTTGTGAATTTGGGCCGGCCTAATGATGTCATTTCGTTATCATTGCTCATTGAACTCGTGTTTTAATTTCTAGTTCGTTGCCGACTTGCGTAAGTGTACTAATTCATATTCAAAATTGTGGTAGAAAAACACGATATCTCATACAGTGCTATAAAAAACATGCCATCGTCTATATCGCTGACATAAAAGAGATCACATTTTTCAAACAAAATTTGAGAAAACATGTTCTTTGAGCAGAATTTAAGATACCATTTTTTTCCCGTGACGCGTCGTCGAAGTGTTCTAGGTATATTCCCTTCTGCTCTACTTTCTTTCGTGTGACTTATACCTTGTTTTGTATTCAATTGATTACCAACAGTCATTGTTCAATTTTCCATAAATATTATAATTGTTCGAAACTATGGATAAAATTTGTTTTTTTCTGAAATTTCATAAGCCATAAGAATTTGGTTTCACTTTTCGCTCGCGCGTTCCCGTCACTCTGAGCTTAAGCCCTGCACCGTAATCAATAATTAATTGTTTTAGGATTTATCGAATCACCCAAATTAATTATTTTGCTATCTATAAAAATTCTCCAAGCTGTTCATATTATGAACTCTTTCGATTTTACACTCAGGCTTATTACACAATCGTCTATTTCATAAAATCACGCGAAGAATGATAAACTTTTAGCGAGGTTTAATTTTATATCTGGGGTCAAATGGCATCACCGGAGAAAGATGCTCTCAGCTATTGGAAAGCTTATAATTATATAACTCACTTACGAGAAATACATTCTACACGCAAAGCTAATTTCTTTCAGTCCTATATATCTGCAGTAGGCAGTATCACCCGGGTATTCCAGAATGACCGGCTGCTAGTCTTGACTATTGTGGAATTGTCATGACAAATTTTTATTCGGTCTCTGAATTTCAACTTTTCGATTGGCTTGTTATACGTAGATTCAGGAATTCGGATATTTCGAAATGGCAGGCGTGTTTCAAAGTATTTGGATTTTGCCGATTTTTTTGGTTTACGCCGGCTGGTCGTTCGCTGCTAAACTGGAAACCGTTTACGAATGGAAGTACATTGACTACGCGTGGGTTAACGAAACTGAAAAACAGGACTCAATAAATAGCGGGGAGTACGACCACACGAAAATCATTCCTATCGATTTCAAGAAGATCTCAGGTACCAATAAAATTTTATTAATAGCGTATGGCTTTTGCTCAAACTCGATGCTTCCAGGTAATCGAGTTTTGGTTACGACACCGAGATATGAAAAGAATCCGGCGAGTTTATCTGTGGTTTCGAACAAGAGTGGCGACGGCGGCCCATTGCTGGACCCTTACCCCAATTGGGACTGGCACAAAATAGGAAATTGTTCTGGAATCACAAGCGTGAACCGAATCTTCGTAAGTATTAAATGAGACGGATCCAAGGGGTCTACTTTTTCCATTTTACTGATGCACTTTGTATGGCAGCTGGACGAATGCAACAGAGTATGGCTGGTCGATTCCGGTAAAATCGGAAACAAAGAGTTCTGCCCCCCCAAGTTACTTGCATTTGATACAGAGACCGACGCGCTGCTCGTACGTGTTGAAATCCCAAATAACTTGACCCATCATTCCGTAAACGTGAGAAGGGGCAAGCTCGAGGTACACTTCGTCGAGACACAAGGAGATTCTTGCAACCAGACCTGGGTCAGTGAACTGCAAGTCTGTGCTTCATTCCACGAAGACGTGAGCGCATCATTTTAATTTTCATACTTCCATTTTCACAGGTATACATCGGAGACCCAGAAGGCTATGGTCTCGTTATTTGGGACGGTGAGGACATATGGCGTCTAGAAAACGACAAAGTTTACGCCCCAGACGCGACAGCGACGACATTCAACGTGGCCGGGGAAAACCTTACCCTCAACGTCGGGATTTCCCATGCGGAAGTAACTCCCCCAGGATTTATCGAGAAAAGATATTTACTCTTTAAACCCTTAGCATCGCTGAAAGGATATGCAGTATTACTCGAGGACTTGCACAATTCGAAAACAGGAAGCAAGGTTACGTATTACAGAAGCCACTTGACACCTCCTAGTCAACTACATTCCGCTACTTTTTCAAAGTCTGGAATTTCTATCGGTAACTTTGCCTCGGAGCTGGTCGTGGCTTGCTGGAACTTACAACACCCTTTGCTCCAAAGTAACGTGGTAAGTACGGTTACACGGTCCTCCGATTAATTCAGTATCAAATCCCCTCATTTCTAATGTTCGATAACAGAGAAGCGATATTCGTAGCCCTATAATCGACATTATCAATTACTTCAGGGCATCCTGGTACAGGATGAAGTGGCTCTGCAATTCACCAGTGCCACTGTGATTGTCGAAGGATCTGAATCGAAATACGAAGATGAAGAGTATTGGGTATTGACTAATCGGTTCCATAAGTTTCATCTGAACACCATCGACTTCAATGATACGAACTTTAGAATCCTGAAGGCCAATCTTGCCGCCCTCGTCAACGGCACGGTGTGTGAACCAACGTTCTCACACAAGATCGTCCCTACCATCGAACACAAATTGTTCGTTAAACTTCAAGACTAGAATATATACTATCCTTTCTATCAGTCTTTTGCTATGTGTTTACCAGGTTATTATTTGAATAAAATTTTCAATCTTTCGAGGGGAAATTTTATACTCGTCCGAATTTTTGTCATTCATCTTAGGCATTAAGTGGTCGCTTTTTAGCAAAATATATTATGAAATAAAGTAATGCATATAATATACATAGGTATGTGTGACAAAATTTGTCGATAACCGTACTATCTACAACGATAGCAGCTGTATTGCTCATATTCAGCAGACAGCAATAGTATATCAAGCCATACCATCGTTGAGAGTAGTCTTGTAATTAGAAGAATAAAATCTCTATAGAAGGCTGCAGTTTTGTCCAATCTTTAATTTCGATCTTCTTATCTAAATCCCAATGATCAAATAATCGTAGAGAAAAAGAAAAATGGTTCTTTCGTTTTTGATGTGTAGTGAATAATCGACGCCAATGTTTTAGCGAAACAGAATCAAATTTTATAAGCAGATAGTCGCGTAAGAAAGTATTCCAATTCAGTATTCCAATCGTGAGAGAATTAGGGCGTAAGCACCGAAAAGTATGATTTAAATGACAAAAGGGCGTATATTTTTTGCCATTAGATAGTAAATCTATTGAAACGAAAAATGCCGCTTAGTTTTTTCAAGTCAGAAAGTTGATGGCAAAAGGACCTAAGCGCCGCAGCTACGCCCTTCTGGTATTAAGCATTTTTCGGACTAATGCCAAACGGGCGTATCCGCCAAAAATAAATGTCCAGCAAAAAATAAATATTTTCGGTGGATACGCCTGTTGGGATTAATTCGTCTATTTTTTATGAAACGCTAGGGACGTGTCTCCGGCACTCACGCCCTTCTGGTTTCATTTTATTTTTTTGCTTTTCAATAATGACGTTTTTTCACGTTCGCAGATTTTCTAGTCGAATGGCAGAAAAAAAAATGTATACACCCTTTCGGCTTTAAGAAATGCAAAAGGGCGTAACATGGCGCTTACGCCCTTCTTTCATTAGTCACGTGATATTACACTCAGACTTGTTACACAATCGTCTATTTCATAACATTATGCAAAGAATGATAAATTTTTATCGCGGTTTAATTTTATATCTAGGGTCAAACGGTTTCACCGAAGAATGATGCTCTCAGCTATTGAGGAATTCGTAATTATATAACTCACTTACGTTCTACCAAATCAGAAATACATTCAATACATGAAGCTAACTTCTTGCAGTCTTATATATCTGTAGGCAGTATCACCCCGGACTTCTGGAATGACTGGCTGCTAGTCTTGACTATTGTGGCATTTCGCGATAAATTTTTATTTCGTCACTGATTTTCAACTTTTTCGATCGCCTTGTTACGTAGAATCAGAAATTGGGATAGTTCGAAATGACAGGCGTGTTTCAGAGGACTTGGATTTTGCCGATTTTATTGGTTTACGCCGGCTGGTCGTTCGCTGCTAAACTTGAAACCGTTTACGAATGGAAGTACATTGACTACGCGTGGGTTAACGAAACTCAGAAACAGGACTCAATAAATAGCGGGGAGTACGACCACACAAAAATCATTCCTATCGATTTCAAGAAGACCTCAGGTACCAATAAAATTTATTAAGTAGCGTATGGCTGTTGCTCAAACTCAATACTTTCAGCTGGTAATCGAGTTTTCGTTACGACACCCCGATATGAAAAGAATCCTGCAACTTTATCCGTGGTTTCAAACAAGAGTGGTGACGGTGGCC
Organism: Macrophya alboannulata; assembly: GCA_949628255.1. Taxonomy (NCBI): domain Eukaryota; kingdom Metazoa; phylum Arthropoda; class Insecta; order Hymenoptera; family Tenthredinidae; genus Macrophya; species Macrophya alboannulata. The sequence continues at coordinate 1,446,164 of OX451209.1, read as the reverse complement.
CGTTGCTCGACCCTTACCCCAATTGGGACTGGCACAAAATAGGAAATTGTTCTGGAATCACAAGCGTGAACACAATCTTCGTGAGTATTAAGTGAAGCGGATTTAAGAGATCTACTTTTTTCATTCTACTGTCACTTTTGATATTGCAGCTTGACGAATGCAACAGACTATGGATCGTCGACACTGGTAAAATCAAAAATGAAAAGTTGTGTCCACCCAAGATACTTGCATTTGATCCAGAAACCGACGAGGTGCTTGTAAGTGTTGAAATCCCGACTAACTTGACCCATAATTCCGTAAACGTGACGAGGGGCATGCTCGATGTACAATTCGTCGAGACACGAGGAGAATCTTGCAACCAGACCTGGGTCAGTAAACTGCAAGTCTGTGCTTCATTCCACGTTGACATGAGCGCATTATTTCAATTTTCATCATTTATTGTTCACAGGTATACATCTCAGACTCAGAAGGCTATGGTCTCGTGATTTGGGACGGTGAGGACACATGGCGTTTGGAAAACGACAAAATTTACGCCCCAAAGCCAACAGCAACGACATTCAGAGTAGCCGGAGAAAACCTCACCCTCAACGTCGGGATGTCCCATATGCAAATAACTCCCCCGGGATTTATCGAGGAAAGATATTTAATCTTCAAGCCCTTAGCGTCGCTAGAAGTATATGCAGTAACACTCGACGACTTTCACAATTCAAAAACAGGAAGCGACGTCACGTACTACGAAACCGATTTCCTACCTCCTAGTCAACTTCTTTCCGCTGTTTTTTCAAAATCTGGCGTTTCTATCGGTGGCTTTGCCACGGAGCTAGTCGTGGCTTGCTGGAACTTAGAACATGTTTTGGCCGAATCTAACGTGGTAAGTACAGTTACACGGACCTCCGATTAATTCTCTATCAAGTCCCCTGATTTCTAATATTCGATACCAGAAAAGCGATATTCGTGGCCCTATAATCGACATCATCAATTATTTCAGGGTATCCTACTTCAGGATGAAGAGGCTCTGCAATTCACCAGTGCCACTGAGATTATCGAAGGACCCGAATCGAAATACGAAGATGAAGAGTATTGGGTATTGACTAATCGGCTGCAAAAGTTTCTCCTGAACACCATCGACTTCAACGATACGAACTTTAGACTCCTGAGGGCCAATGTTGCTGCCCTCCTCAACGGCACTGTGTGTGAACCAACGTCTAGACCCACGATCGTCCCTACCATCGAAGCCAAATTGTTCCATAAACTTAAAAACTAGGATATAAACTATCGGTCTTATCAGTCCCTTGCTATGCGTTTACCAGGTTATTATTAATATCAAATTTTCAATTTTCAACGGGACGTTTTTTTTTTCATTCAGCTTAAGCCATGGGTGGTCGCTTTGTAGGAAAAGATATTACGAAATAAAGTGATTCTTATATATAAGTAGATATATATGTACAAGAAAATTTATCCTCATTTGAATCCGTTACGATCCTGATAATCCCACTATCTACAGCAATAGCTGCTGTATTACTCACGTTCAGCAACACTATTCCAAGCTATACTATCGCTGAGAGGATTTTTATAGATTATTGACATGATCGATAATTAGATGATGAAAACCTTCACAGAAGGCTGAAGTTTCGTTGAATCTTTAATTTTGATCTTCTCATCTGGATCCGAATGATCAAATTTTGGTGAAAAAAAAAATTGTTATTCCGTGTTTGATGCATACTGAATAATCGACACCAATCTTCTCGCGAAACATAATGCGATTTTATACGCAGATATTGGCGTGAGACAGTATAATTCTACTTCAATTATGTGATATGAAAGGCCTCAGGTCCACTGGTCAGTTTGTATTCAATTATTACTAGCAGTTATTGTTTAATTTTCCATAGATATTGCAACTGTTCGGAACTATTAATAAAATTTGGTTTCTTTCTGAAATTTCATAAGCCGTAAAAATTTGGTTTCACTTTTCGCTCGCACGTTCCCGTCTTGCTGAGCTTGAGCCCTGCACCGTAATCAATAATTAATTGTTTCAGCATTTATCGAATCACCCGAATTAAATATTTTGCCATCGATAAAAATTCTCCAAGCTGTTCATATTATGAGCTCTACTGATATTACACTGACTTGTTACACAATCGTCTATTTCATAACATTACGCAAAGAATGATAAACTTTTATCGAGGTTTAATTTTGTATCTAGGGTCAAATGGTTTCACCGGAGAATGATGCTCTCAGCTATTTAGAAGTTTATAATTATATAAGTCACTTACGTTTTGCCAAATCAGAAATAGATTCTGTACACAAAGCTCACTTCTTTCAGTCTTATATATATCTGTATACAGTATCACCCGGGCCTTCCGGAATGACTAGCTGCTAGTCTTAATTATTGTGGAATTTCACGATAAATTTTCATTCAGTCTCTGAATTTCAACTTCTTCAGTCGCCTTGTTGAGTAGAATCAGAAATTGGGATATTTCGAAATGGCAGGCGTGTTTCAAAGGACTTGGATTTTGCCGATTTTATTGGTGTACGCCGGCTGGTCGTTCGCTGCTAAACTTGAAACCGTTTACGAATGGAAGTACATTGACTACGAGTGGGTCAACGAAACTGAAAAACAGGACGCAATAAATAGCGGGGAGTACGACCACACGAAAATCATTCCTATCGATTTCAAGAAGATCTCAGGTACCAATAAAATTGTATCAGTAGCGTATGGCTGTTGCTCAAACTCAATACTTTCAGCTGGTAATCGAGTTTTCGTTACGACACCCCGATATGAAAATAATCCTGCGAGTTTATCCGTGGTTTCAAACAAGAGTGGTGCCGGCGGCCCGTTGCTCGACCCTTACCCCAATTGGGATTGGCACAAAATAGGAAATTGTTCTGGAATTACAAGCGTGAGCCGAATCTTCGTGAGTATCAAATGAAGCGAATTTAAGGGATTTACTTTTTCATTCTACTGACACTTTTGATATGGCAGCTGGACAATTGCAACAGATTATGGATCGTCGACTCTGGTAAAATCAAAAATGAAGAGATTTGTCCAGCCAAGATACTTGCATTTGATCCAGAAACCGACGAGGTGCTTGTACGTTTTGAAATCCCAAAGAACTTGACCCATAATTCCGTAGACGCGACGAGGGGCAAGCTCGAGGTACAATTCGTCGAGACACAAGGAGATTCTTGCAACCAGACCTGGGTCAGTGAACTGCAAGTCTGTGCTTCATTCCACGAAGACATGAGCGCATCATTTTAATTTTCATACTTCCATTTTCACAGGTATACATCGGAGACCCAGAAGGCTATGGTCTCGTGATTTGGGACGGTGAGGACATATGGCGTTTGGAAAACGACAAAGTTTACGCCCCAGACCCGACAGCAACGGCATTCAACGTGGCCGGGGAAAACCTCACCCTCAATGTCGGGATTTCCCGTATGCTATTAACTCCCCCGGGATTTATCGAGGGCAGATATTTACTTTTTAAACCCTTAGCGTCGCTAGAATCATATGGAGCAACACTCGACGACTTGCACAATTCAAAAACAGGAAACAACGTCACGTACTACAGAACCAACTACACACCTGCCAGTCAACTACTTTCCGCTGTTTTTTCAAAGTCTGGCGTTTGTATCGGTGGCTTTGCCTCGACGCTGTTCGTGGCTTGCTATAACTTACAACATCCTTTGGTCCCACGTAACGTGGTAAGTACGGTTTCACGGTCCTTCGACCATTTCTGTATCGAATCTCCTGATTTCTAATGATTGATAACAAAAAAGCAATATTCTAAGCCCTATAATCGATATTATCGATTATTTCAGGGCATCCTAGTTCAGGATGAAGTGGCTCTGCAATTCACTAGTGCCACTGTGATTGTTGAAGGATCTGAATCGAATTACGAAGATGAAGAGTATTGGGTATTGACTAATCGGTTCCATAAGTTTCACCTGAACACCATCGACTTCAATGATACGAACTTCAGAATCATGAAGGCCAATCTTGCCGCCCTCGTTAACGGCACGGTGTGTGAACCAACGTTCTCACACAAGATCGTCCCTACCATCGAACACAAATTGTTCGTTAAACTTCAAGACTAGAATATATACGGTTATTATTGATATCAAATTTTCTATTTTCAAGGGGAAATTGTTTACTTGTACGATTCTTTTTTATTCAGCTTAGGCATTGGGTGGTCGCTTTGTAGGAATAGATATTGCGAAATAAACTAATGCACGTACAATGTATTAAAAGTCTTTTTTATTTGCATCCGTTACAATCGCGATACCTGGACCACTTGACTTCGGTGGATGCTCTCCTGTGATTTTCAGCTTCTATGTAAATCTGCCTATCATGCGGTGAATTATTCAAATTTTTTTATTGAATCTGCTAAAGAAAAGGGCCGCAAATCACTTTTTTTATTGTCTAACAATTGACAATTTCGGAACTACTGTAAGATCTCTGTGATTTTTATTTTTATACGTCATTCGAAATGATCAGATTTTATGCAATGCAATTGCAAGCAGATATTAATATGCGACTGCGATCGGCTTTGACCATACAATATGTGTATCGAACAGGCATCATCGACACGTGCCGTTAACCGATCGCAATTCAGATTATAGAGGGCATTTCAATGACAGAGTTCGATTGCCTCGATTATTTAAACAGATTTTACAGAATAAACTCTCATTTCTGAGAAATCAAACTGAAATCGTTTTTTTTTTTAAACATCGTACGAGGTTCGTGGCATTAAATAAAAAAAACGAGCCACGCGCAAATCATTTCAAGGATATTCAATTTTTCACTGTTTTGTTTGACCAGTTGTTGAAGACGAGTTTCGGTACGCCTATAAATACGGTTAAAGAAATAATGGTCGACAGAGCTTTTAAATATTTGAGCCCGATCGAGATCAGTATAACAATCGAAATTTTGTATTATTTTTCTTAATATTAATTTGAATCGATCATTTCTTCAAGAATAGATCTCCAAAAATAGATCTTTAAGCATAGATCTCTTCTTTCTCACGATATGAGTAAGTATGATGTTGCTAATCTTACGTCTTACGCACGTTATGTATATTGAAATGTAGATACCTACCAAAAACCAATACTATAAGGTCATATTCTACAATTAATTGTGAGAAAATTTAATTGTACTTGGCAACGTTCATCAATTTCAATACTTTTTCAAGATGCATGCTTCCTCATCGAATATTTCTTTTAACAAATTTTCGTTGATTATAGCTACTACGTTCTAGTAAACTTTGCACAAAATTTCTGTACCCCAGATCTTTTTGGAGATAAATTATTACACCGTGCGTCTGGCGTCTATAATACCTGCAATGAGTGAAAATACTCGTAATCAAACTTTATACAATATTTTATGACGTCGTATATTATCCACGTGGTGGTCTATTTCTGATGAATACTCATCGGTCTTAGGCTCCTTTTTTTACAGATAATATGGTAAATCAAATCTTGAATAACATCTGAAGCAATAAACCAGTCGTTTGTATTTTAAAAAAAAAGGCCCCAAAATGTATGATAAATATAATCCACTGATAGTAGGTGTGTGCATGATACTTTACTTGGCATAAATCAGTTCTATCATCAAGAAGAAATCCACATCTTATCTCATATGTCATGTAGTAGAACTGTATAAAAAGAGAGAAATTCGACGTTGGAGTTGAACTCTGATGATAGGCACAGCGAAAACGAGCCATCACCATTCGTCCTGGTAATATCTATCGTCTATAATCAAAGTTTGCAGTTATAGATTTCGGAATGGATGTTCCAAGTGCCTTCTCTGCCCTACGCGCCGCTTTAATCTACGGACCATCATCCAGCTTTTGGGTGTTTCTGCAAATTCTAATAGTGCTTCTGCGACCAGACATCGTCGACAGAGAAAATAGAGTGAAAATTATTTCCACTCAAGATATCACCGATAGTTATGACTTTATAATAATTGGTGCTGGATCTGCTGGATCAGTTCTTGCGAACAGATTGACGGAGAATGGAAACAGCACCGTCTTCCTCCTAGAGGCAGGAGGAGATGAGAAGATGATCTCTGATGTACCTGGATCTACAGCAGTTCATCTGAGCAAAGATGCGGAGTGGAATTTTAAAACTGAACCTTCGTTGAAATACTGTCTAGACTCGAGTGGTAATCAATGCAGCTGGCCGAGAGCGAAATCACTTGGTGGTAGTAGTATACACAATGCTATGCTGTACATACGTGGCAACCGGAGGGATTATGATCAATGGAAGGACCTTGGGAATCCCGGATGGGGATACGACGACGTTTTGCCATACTTCAAGAAATCGGAGGACATGAGGATTCCAGAGCTCCAGAAATCACCGTATCATGGTACTGGTGGTCATCTTACAGTCGAGGCATACAAATACACTTTTCCAGAAACAAATTATTTCGTGAATGCTACTCGGGATATGGGCTATAATGAAGTGGACGTGAATGGCGCGACGCAGACTGGAGTCCTGCATTCTTACGGCACTCTTAGAGATGGATTGAGATGCAGCACGGCCAAAGCTTTTCTACGATCAGCATCTCACAGAAATAATCTTTACGTGAGCACGAATTCTATGGTTGATAAGATCCTCGTAGACGAGACTACGAAGACAGCTTACGGCGTCCAGTTTCGCCGGGAGGGAAAAACGTACGTTGTCCATGCGAAGACCGAGGTGATATTGTCAGCTGGTGCTGTGCAATCACCTCAGATACTATTGCTATCAGGAATCGGTCCGAAAGAAGATTTGGAAGAGCTTGGCATTCACGTTATCCACGACAGTCCTGGTGTTGGGAAAAATCTTCAGGATCACGTTGCCACGGTGCTTACTTATTCAACAAATGTACCATTGGAAGATGTCACCGAGGCAGGTTCTGAAGGCGCTAGTATTGAGACTATATCAGGAGTAGAACAATTTCTGAAACAGGGCGATGGTCCACTGTACGCTTGTCCCGGTAGTCCAGTGGCGGCCTGGATCAACAGCAAGTAAATATTTGCCTCTATAATGTCTGGCTTCGGTTGAACACACTTTTGTGATAGAGAGTTGAATGAATTTCCACTATGCAGTTTCTCATTCATAGTATTTTTCAATTCATCTGCTCCCGTAATGTTAGTGAAATTACGCCGGGGCACGATTTGTTGTGAAGCAAGAAAATTCTGTTTCAGATATGCGGATAGTTCGTCAGACTTTCCGGATATCAGATTGGGTTTTTCCATAGTGAAAGACATCGGTGGTGGTTACTACAGTAAGCAATACAACGGCAAAAGGGATGATTACGTGCTGAGCTTATACGGGAATGTTGCCGAGAACTTCAGCTTCTCCATAGAGTCATCGGTCCAGCGTCCGAAGAGCAAAGGTCACATCAAGCTGAGGAGCGTTAATCCTGACAGTAGTCCTATCATAGTGCCAAATTACTTTGACGACCCCGAGGATATGGATGTCTTTGTAAGCTGCTCACTTCTCTGTCAAAGCTCATTCAGATTGACCCGGGTTTAACGACTGTTTGAATTTTTCAGATTGAGGGACTCAAACTATCTTACAACATTAGCCAGACTCCAACTATGAAAAGAATCAACGCGCAACTGAGCTCCAATTCAATTCCCGAGTGTGCTCAGTTTATTTTTCTTTCTGACGACTATTGGCGGTGCCGAGCACGATACAGTACAGGAACGGGATACCACCCTTGTTGCTCCTGCAAAATGGGCCCTGAGAGCGATCCCGCGGCCGTTTTAGACCCACGTCTGCGAGTCTACGGAGTTAAAGCTCTCCGCGTCGTGGATACCTCTGTAATGCCAAATATTGTATCAGGCAATACCAATGCTCCGACTATCATGATTGCTGAAAAGGCAGCCGACATGATCAAGGAAGACTATAATTTGTGAAAAAACTGAATGACTAATAGAAAACCGAAGTCTTACGTGTAAATAAAAAAAGATTAATCGGATGAAGCAGCAGTAGAATAGAATACGAGGCTTGGCATGTCTTAGGACTGATGATGAGTTTCCGAAGGGCAATAAACATGTCTATCCAGAAGTGTGTAAAAAATATATATGTTATGGCTAATTGATATGATTTTAATCAAACTATGAAAATAAATGAATGAAAATAATGAATCCCAAATTGTTGTAGTGGAAAGTTGTAGGCTAAAAGTTGAGCATGGTTGAACAGCAAATTCAGCATTTAATATCCGATGAAGCAGCTAGCTGTTTCGAAATATTTTTCGTTAGGCACGTGTTGATACTCCTCCAAATTATTATGGAGAGCATTTCAACGACAGAGTTCTGACACCTCGATTATTTGAACAGATCTTTCCAGGTGAACATTTATTTCTGACAAATTTCATGATATTATATTTTTTATACCGGTGTGCCTCGTGCGAGGTTCACTGACATTACAAAAAATCGAGTCGTGTGCAAATCGATTCAAGGACGTTATAAATATGTTCGATATCGTATCATTTCGTCGACCCCGGTATAAGCGGCGAATTTTTGCATGCCACGTCCGATCTTCGCGACTATAAATTATTACCAGCCGAATATGACGACATCGCATATGGTTTTAGACATACTTTTTTTCGCCTTGATTACTTAGCTTGATTAAATATTCGATTACCCACTCGCCTGATCACGTGCAATCGTAATAAATAGAATTTAACTTAGTTTGCCTGTATTTTACTGTATCCCTTTCAATTCTGCATCCCTTAGAATTCATTCGCCACCTAAATTTACACGATTCTTATTAACTATTATTCGATTCGGGGGTGCGAACCGGACTTCGGTGGATGCTTTCCACCGAAGGATAGACAGGCCAGACTGTTCTATAAAATTTTTCTGCTACTGAATCCTTACGACCCTAGTGAGTAAGGTTGTTTCATCGATTGTTCAGACCCTTGGAATTTAGATGGAAAACAATGGTTAGATCAAAGTTTCGCTACTTTGTTTACAGGTAACTTCCAGCAATACCCAAGCACCGGCCATAATGATTGAAGAGCGAGGTGCTAACTTCATCAAAGAAGATTGAAGAGTGTCAGAATCAATATAGATCAGAACAAAATACTATAAATAAAATTTTTCTTGATTCTTGACGCCTGAAACTGACACCAGTTGACATTAAGTTATGGAAATCTTTGGGGAGGCAACCACAAATTTCCAATCCACCGAAAGACCTGGGTATTTGTATAATACCCATCGCAGCCGTAGGTATACGGACACATTCGTACGTGCGAGTACATTTAATAAATCATCAAACAGAATCACTCTGTATCGTCAGCTGCTATGTATAATGAATATTGGCGACACGAGCCGAAATATCTTATGTGTTATTTCATTCCCCTGTCTGTCACAGCTGGTCGCGAATCATTTTTTGTAATTTTTCGCTTCTAATACGCGTACGTACGATCTAGATGAAATAATGGCGGTGTGATTATAAGTGAATTTTATTTCAGTGGAACACTCTTCACTTACTTTCGTCACATTTGCTAAACAGACCTTATTCATACATTTTCAATCCGGAGCGGTGAAGTTCACAGATTCCAATACGCTGTAAAATAAAGGTGAGGTATATTATTTATAAAAAGTTCTCTTCATATTCTCTTCACGTCTCAAATTTTTCCCGCAAATTTTAAACGGGATTGCTCGGACTTTAGTTTATATCACCTACTGCCAATTATCAACCTCAAGAGCTGACGTTGATCCATAATTCCTTATCTCTTCAGCAACCATGAGGTACGACTTCACATCACCATCATCAGGATCCGGCAATCAGGACCTATTGGGTCCAAGCCTGGCAGATGTTTGCAGCGCCTCGACGTTAGTCGTCTTCATGTCTCTCCTCGACACATTGATACGATCCAATGAAAGAATATCCGGATCAAACGATCGCGTGAGGTCAGTTGAAGAACCGGACGACAATTACGACTTCGTAATAGTCGGAGGTGAGTTAAATTATGATACGTTCGCGGACATGAGTAGAAAGAAAGTACCTTGTTGCGTTAATAAATTCAACGAAACATGCCTCGATTTTCACTCAAACTTCTTTTCGCCCCAGGTGGTGCTGGAGGTTCAGTAGTGGCTGCAAGATTGAGTGAGATTTCCGACTGGAAAATCCTACTACTAGAGGCGGGTCCCGATGAGCCTGCAGGAGCCGCAGTTCCCAGTTTCGGAAGTCTATTCCTAAGTAATTGTGCATCGAAGAGCATGTGATGGTAGAATTCTGACAATAATTAACCACGTCTATGTGTTACAGATGGGAAAGATACCTGGAGCTACACAACAACGAACGAGAGTTACGCCTGTCTTTCAACGAACGGATCCTGTGTATGGAAATCAGGAAAAAACCTCGGGGGAAACACGGCACACAACTGGATGGCATATATACGGGGCAATCCGACGGACTATAACAACTGGGCCGCCGAAGGGAACGAAGGGTGGACGTGGGACGAAGTGAAACCATTTTTTATAAAGGGTGAAGATAACGGCGAAATCGATAGAGTCGGAAGAAAACATCACGGAACAGGTGGACCGCTTTCGGTTGAAAGATTTCCGTATATGCCACCGTTTGGGCAATCGATTCTTGACGCAGCTGTCGAGGCGGGTTACAACGTCAACGAGGATCTCAACGGAGACGAGCATACTGGATTTTCAAGAATTCAAGCTACGGTAAAAAACGGAGTCAGATGCAGCAGTGCCACCGCGTATCTGCGGCCGGCTAGAAACCGCGAGAATCTCCACGTGTCTCTAAACTCCACCGTCACCAGGCTGATAATCGAGAATAAAACGGCAGTCGGCGTTGAGTACTTCAAGGTAATGATTCTGAAAAACCAATCTTAAGATTAGTTTTTCGAGGATCACGAGTATCGATCTTAAAAACGTCGATAAGATTCAAATCATTGACGAATCTTTTTCAGAATGGCGAGCGAAAGAGCGTCTACGTTACCCGGGAAGTTATACTTTCCAGCGGTACCATGGGTTCACCTCGTCTCCTTCTCCTTTCCGGGATCGGATCCGAAGAGCATTTGAAGTCTGTGGACGTCAAAGTGGTCCTAGATTTGCCTGGCGTTGGTGAGAATCTTCATGACCACCCGGGCGCAGGCATCTCCTTTACTGTCAATGATACCAATAATTACGACAATAATTGGAAGGTTGCTGCAGAGTACCTTGCTGCTCAGACAGGTCCTCTATCTTGCACTGGATCGGGCCAGTCGTTCGGTATTCTAGCGTCCAATGCGACGAAAGCTGACTATCCCGATCTCGAGATATACTTCACGGGTTACAATGCGGATTGTGCACCAGGTCCAGTCGACGCTCTTCGAGGCACGGGCCTCCGCACCGTGATTATGTTGGCATCGTATCTTCACCCCAAGAGCAGAGGTACGTTTAAGTAGTAAAATGGGTCAGTTTTTGAATGTTGGTTGTCGAAGGAATTGTAGACCTTGACATAAAGCGTTTTCTGTTTTAGGTAGAGTCACTCTGGCTTCAAACGATCCATTCGAACTGCCTTTGATCTGGGCTAACTACCTGAGCGACTCTAATGACGTTGACCGTATGCTCGATGCTGTGAAAGTTATCATGTCATTTATCGGCACAAAAGCCTTCCGCTCGTACAATGTTACCTTGGCTGATGAACCCATCGAAGCCTGCTCCGATCACGAATTCTTAAGCGACGATTACTGGGTTTGCGCGTTACGGCAGAATAACTTTCCCGTTTATCACCCGGTTGGTACCTGCAAAATGGGACCTATCTCAGATTCCATGGCAGTCGTTGATCCTCGTCTTCGAGTCCACGGGATAAAAGGACTCCGTGTTGCAGATGCTTCCATTATGCCTGCGGTGAGTTCATAATATGCACCTAAATGAGTAGAAACAATTTTTTTTTTCACTGTGTGACTGTGTGAAATTCGTAATCGTTACATAAATGCTCAAACTCTAGACTGTATAGACAATTGACAGGTAACAGTGTCGTGAATTTGTTCACAGGTAACTTCCGGTAACACCCAAGCACCGACCATGATGATTGGAGAGAGAGCCGCACACTTCATCAAAGAAGATTGGATAGAAAGTCTGGCTCGTCAGGACTTTTTTCATGGATCAGGAAATAAAATCCAGACATGAGTTTCGATTCAGTTTTAAACGATTATTTTTGTGTCGATTTGAATGGCTTGCATCTTGATATTTCAACCCTGTACTTACTCTGAATAAAACTACTTTCGTGAAAATTCTTGAAAAAATAGACAAATACGTTACTAGACACAAGCTAAGGTCTACGTTAATTAGAATGTCGTCAAAATTCACATCCTCTTTTCCAATAATTTCAAGTGAAAAAGGAAAGACAACGAACATAGAGTCATTATATTCTTGTTTAGTTTTCTCTAGGTGCCTATAATCCTCGGGTCTCTCCTCTATCAGGGATCAAAAAAGCGGAGCTCTATTTATCATTATAATGTGAGAATACAGAATACAGCAGTACAAGAAATTCATTGAACCCTCAGATAGTAAGATAAATTATCTCTGTCGTGAATTGTTATTGAATAACAGAATGCTGAGTAAACATCCTTGAGGTTGATCACCGATGACAAAATCACACTGATCGAGATTACCTCATTCTCATTTCTCTTTCATCAATAAACTAATATACAAAAGCGATCAAAATTTGAGCAGGACGTTGGCTGAATAATGTGCACCCGTAGAAGGTCCATCTTTTTGCACGAATTACAATGGGCAATATTCTACTTTCGTACGGTTTTTGACACGTGCTACTCTTTCTTGCTTCTCCCACATGTTTTATAAATTACATCATATACGTCTATAATTCTATATTTGATGTAGCTGGTTATACAAAAATTGGCGCAGTTTCATATTGGCGGAAAGATACTGGCTCGATTCGTGCATTTTTTGGCAGTTGACACAGTTGCAAACCTCAAATACAGATCTACGTTTATCAATACAAATTGACGTCAATGCAATGTGAGCATGGAAGTCGAAGTGGGGATGCTGTTGAATTTCCGATAGCCAATTGGAGGATAGACGAAAAAATTGTGGGGATGTTTGCATTGGATTTATGGTGGCTGTAATATCTATATAAGCCGCGTACGTTTCCACAGAATCAAATTCCACGAAAATGTACAATAAATTTATAATTGTCGTCGTGTTCGTGAGTCTGGCGCAGAGCTTTGTTGCCCTACCCTTGACAGTTGATTACGGACTATCGGAAGATCAATTGGTTTCTCTCACTCAAATCATTGTCAACCAGGACGCGGCAGTTCAGGCCAAGTTCGACGCATTCGACCCGATTTTCGACATAATTGGCAAATACGCGTCTGCATTAATTTGGAATGTTGAGGCCGGAACTGACGACGACTCCGCGAAAATTGCCCAAGCACTTGTCAGAGCGAAAGATTCGATTGACTATTCTTTCAACGCAGTTCGGATAGCCCTGAATGATAAGGCTTGCGATGCGGTTGAAGTCGCCCGAAACGCAACCCACGCCGATTTAGACGACGCATATGCGGTGACTACCTCAGCATTGACATTGGCCCAATCTGGAAATTATTCCGCAAACCGAGCTCAACTTGAAGAATACGAGGCTAGAGTACAAGAGGATCTCGCCAATCTGGTTCAGAGTCTTTTCAACTCAATTCGCATCTGTCTAAATACCACCGACGATGGCACATTGTCTCTGGTTCAAGCGGCCCAGGACGGATCGGGACTAAGCCTCGTTCATGTAATAAATGCTGTTTTCAGTGCAATAAAAGTCTACGCAGTTGCAGTTACCGGCGAAACGACGGACGCTACTCTCATAACAACAATCGAAGACTTTCGGAGATATGCACATGTCGGACTCAGGGCTGATGTCGAGAATAAATTCAGTGCACTCAAAACCCTCTACATAGCTGTAGGACTCGATCTGATTCAAATCGTGCCTTCTTTGGCCACAAATCAATACGCCCTGACTGTATCGTTTTACCGATACGAGGCGATGGTGAAAGTTGTCTTTGGTACGATCAGCGCCTACTTGTACAAGGTTGCCTTCGGACTCCATGATGTTGGTAACGCTGACTTCTCTCTAACTGATGCTGCTCAAGCCACAGCAACTGCCAAATTCGTCGCCGCAAATGATGTAATTTTGATGTCAATTCTATCCTCCCACCCAGATGCAATCTATGCCGTTGCAGCCGCCCGGAAATCATTCTCCACCATAGCAACGGATATGATTGCTCTGCACTACGAGGCAATTAAAATTGCTCAGGACCAGGGTATAAGGTCCTCTGAAAGCCGGATAAATGAAATAAACACCTTGGAAGGGTCAGTACTTAGCGCTGCCGGGATATTCGCGGACTCCTTTTATGAGTTACTTTGCAATAATGGAATTTGGGACGACAACAGCGAAGCTGAATTCGCAACTCTTCGCAACGCAGCACCTGGGCTAGTCGAAACTATCATTAATAAAGTTGCCGAGTCAATTTTAGTCTTGGCTAAAGCTACTTCCGCAGGTGAAGCAAGTGCCGACGACTTCTCTGCGATCCAAACCGCTAAAGGCGCAGCGATTTCCGCAATCGATACTTTCACCCAGAATTTAGCCGCTGCAGGCGTAATCGCCATCAAGGCCGCAACTGCAAATTAGGATGGATATGAACCTGACTCGTCGAACGCTGTATCTGCCTGGGACGAAGATTCTTCTATTCGATTCAAGATATTCAGCTATATTAGATTAAGAAGTTCCGGGAAACATCGAACTTACAGCTAGAGCGTTAAGTTTACGCAAAAGCAAATCAGTTTTGTAAGAACTATTATTTCGTGTGTTCTCAATTAATAAAAGCATTGTAACTGACCTTTTGTTCTTATATTCCTCAAATAGAAATTAGAACTTAGATTCTAAGCAAGCTTCGATCTATTGAAAGTGAATGACGGCTCATGCTGTACATTTCTCGTCTGGAAATCTGATGGTTCAGTCAAACTATTACATATTAATTTAACTAATACCTACTAGGAGTACGAAATCTAGAAATCTACAAAATTGTACACACCACGAAGACATCAGATGCAACGGCTGATTATATTCAAATTTAGGATATAATGTAGTTCAGTTCGTGTGGTCTCTCGCTATTGCGAATACCACACCTGAATCCACATTACACTAGTAGCAGAGTAATCAAAAACACGGGATTTTACCATATGATTCTACAATATGGCGTCAAATAATTATGAACCGAACAATATATAAGGGGCGATGAAATTCAGATCTGCAGTAGTCTTACCGGAGGACTATCAGCATACGGTACTTTTCGGCTGTTTAATGAAGCACTGAACTAACAGCGTCTGTATCTAGATCGAGGTACACAGTGGGTTTAATTGAGACAAAATTTTTGTAATTATTGCGGAGGATTTTGTAGCTCAGTTTTGATTATGCAGAGTTACGACGAAACGGTGTAAAGCTGATACGACACTGACCAATATTATTCACATAATTAAATAATACCAGCTAATTGAACTCTGACTAATAATTATTCGGCGTACTTGTCTTTTTCAGAAAGTAGAATCCAATACTTGCCGAGATGACACAAGCGATTTGGATATTGCCGATTATTTTGGGGTGCGCCAGTTTCTGCCAAGCCAATCTCGAAGTCGTGTACCAATGGAAATACATCGACTACGTCTGGGAAAATGATGCGCAAAAAACAGAGGCCCTTGACACGGGAAATTACGATTATAAGACAATTATCACGAACGACATTCAACCGCTATTAGGTATCGTGATCATTTGTGAGATCTCCGTGTTTGATCAGAGGTGAGATCG
This sequence comes from Macrophya alboannulata, assembly GCA_949628255.1. Lineage (NCBI taxonomy): Eukaryota > Metazoa > Arthropoda > Insecta > Hymenoptera > Tenthredinidae > Macrophya > Macrophya alboannulata. The sequence goes on along the minus strand of OX451209.1, from coordinate 1,430,348 downwards.
TCTAACGAATCATCGTAATAGAGTTTTATGTCATTTCGTAGATGGTAGAGTACTGGTGACGAGTCCGAGATACCACGATAACCCTGCCAGTTTGTCAACGATTTCAAATGAAACTGGTGACGGCGGTCCTTTGCTGGCACCTTATCCCGATTGGTCTTGGCACAATCGACAAGACTGCTCAGGCATCATAAGCGTCAACAGAGTATTCGTAAGTAATGAATCGAGACGTGGGATATTCAAACTATTTACTAAAAATTATCTGATTTTTTCAGCTCGATGATTACAACAGACTGTGGCTCGTCGATTCCGGTAAAATCGGCAACGCACAGGTGTGCCCAGCTAAGATCCTTGCTTTCGATGCGGAAACCGATGAGCTAATAAAAGAAGTCGAAATTCCAAGTAACATTTCACACAGTCCGGATGACCCGAGCAAAGGACTACTGGAAATGCAGGTCGTGGAAACGACTGAAGAATCGTGCGAAACATTCTGGGTTAGTCATCTGTTGATCTTAGTTAATTTTGATCATCTTTTGCACGGGGTCATTAACGTGGATCGTATCGAAATTGGGGCTTCCCAGATGCTGCGAAACCGAGCTCTGATTCAGTGGATGAACAACCATTCGTTTACAGGTATACATTTCGGATCTAGAGGGTAATGGTATTGTAATCTGGGACGGGTCAGACATATGGCGGCTCGACGACGAAATCTTCCGTCCAACTCCTGAAGGAGAAACCTTCACCGTTGATGACGAAATTTTTACTCCGCCGGCTGGTGGACCTGAAGGCGTCTTGCTTACACCTGACGGATATTTGGAACAAACTTACCTGATATTTAAGCCCCTGTCTTCGATTAAGACGTTCGCAGCGTCAACCGAAGACTTACACAGATCGAAGTCAGGAAATGGTGTCAAATATTATAAGACTAGTTATACAGCACCGAGTCAAGAACCAGCAAAAGTATTCTCGAAAAACGGAGGGGTTTTAATTGCCAATTTTGTTTCGAAATTGGCACTGGGATGTTGGAATATACAAAATCCTCTGGAAGACAGCCATGTTGTGAGTATATCCATTTGCTGGCCCAAGCTCACTGCGATTTAGAAGATACTTACCACATTCGCGGGAACTATTCCAATCGATAATTGCATTTTTTCTCACGAAGTCTCTTCATCGAAGTCTGTTATTTTGATATGCAATCTCTCATGATTTCAGACTGTCCTAGTGCAAAACGAGACTACCTTGCAGTATGTTAGCAGCATGAAGATGAGCGCAGGTCCAGAAAACGGGACTGAGACAGTCTGGGTTACGACGAACAGATTGCAGAAGTATATACTAGGTACCATGGATTTTACCGAAATTAATTACCGAATTATGGTAGCCGATGTCGCCACCCTCGTCGAGGGTACCGTTTGTGAACCACAGAACTACACAACTGCAAATAGTATAGAGGACAAGCAATTTCTCTACCTCAAGACAGTCTAATGCTATTTCTAACAGTTCTCACTTGTCATTGTAACGAAATTTTCTGATCGGGAAATTATTGGGTTCCACTACTGATGAAAATTCAATTATTATATCCTTTTTAGGTATACCTATGTTATTCATGTGTGTATTATGTTTGGTGTGGAATAAAAAATTATAAAATATTTCAAAGACAACGCCATACTGATAATTGGCATCCCATTTTGACCCCATGGGCAAAATCCATAACGTCTATCCTATATCCTCTTGGGTACGAAAGGAAATATGTCTGAACGAAAATTTATTCCATTTGAAACTGTACATGAATCCCCTAACCGAGAAATTGCAAGTGGAAAGAGGACGTGGGTGTGAGATATTTTGGGAAGAGCACAATTATAATAGTTTAGGAAATAAACTTCCTTTCATTTTATTGGACACACAAAATATAGAGTAGGTACAGAGTAAGAGTAAAAGTACATAAGGCCTCAGGGACAAGTTCCCTACAAGCCATAGCATATTATCTATCAAACAAATCAATATCTTCATATGAGTTGGAATGGAACGATAAAAGAAATATTAGAACTACATCGCCGTTTCATTATAAAACTGCATCCCCGCTGAATCGCGAGTTTTTCTAACGTAGCAGATACCGCGCGCCCGTATTTACCCGGCCAGAGGCCATAGGCGTTAATTTCGCTGGCTCTGATCTCTGGATAGGTATACGACAAATGCCTGCACTTCAATCAGAAATGGTCACGATTCTCATACAAGAGTTTAGAAGAAGCATCGCTCGGGTTATTGGCCTTGAGTACGATTACACCCGCCGCCGAAACACCCTGGCCGAAAGCATTGGCCGCGGAGATTGCTGCGCCCTTAGCAATTTGGACCGCAGTGAAATCGGCATCACTTACTTTGCCTGCGGAAGACGCCTTGGCCAGGGCTGTGATTGCGCCAAAAACACTGTTCACGAGAGTTTCGATTTGGTCAATGCCTGCTTCCTGAAGGATCGTAAATTCAACTTCGCTATCGTCATCCCAAGTTTCGCCGTTGCGAAGTAAGTTATAAAAGAGATCAGTAAATGGCTTAGAGTTGAAAATTAACGAGTTCTTCAAGGATTCGATTACATCTAGGGATTCCGTACCCTGGAACAGAGCAGCTTTGATTCCCTCGAAGAAAGCGGTAACTGCATTCGTTGATATGGCAGATAGCATCTCTTCAGCGACAGCAATTGCAGAGGTTGCATCGGGGTAGGCAGCACCAACTGACACCAAAAATTTGTCATTTCCAGCGTTGAATTTAGCAGCTGCCTCGGCTTCAGCGGCATTGAATGAAAAAAAATCATCGTTACCAACATCATAGAGTCCAAGAGCAATCTTTTTCAAGCCGGCATAGATAGCGCTGAAAGTAACTTTCAATGACGCTTCGAACCGGTAGGATGTTGCAGTCAGGGCGTATTGATTTGAGGCCAGACCGGACAATATTTTACTCTGATCTAGTCGAGTGGCTATGTAGAAAGTTTTTATTGCACTGAATTTATAGTCGACATCAGACCTGAGTCCCTTATGTGAACATATCCGGAAGTCTTCGATTTCGTTTATAAGAGATACGTCTGCCCTTTCAACGGTAACTGCAACTGCGTAGAGATTTAATGCACTGAAAACAGCATTTGTTGCATGACCGAGTCCTAGTGCCGATCCGTCCTGTGCCCAATAAAAAAGAGCGAGTGCGGCAGCGTTTTCGGTACCTAGGCAGGAGCGAAATGAGTCGTAACCACGCGAAACCAGATTCGCGAAACCCTTCTGTACCTTGATCTGGTATTCTTCTAATTGAGCTCGGTTTGCGGTATAATTTCCAGATTTGGCTAAGACGAACGCATCAGCGATTACCGCATATGCGTCCTCCAAAGTGGCGTGTGCTGCGTTTCGGGCGTCTTCAACAACAGAACAAGTTTTTTGGAAGGATATCAAAACTGCATCAAAAGTATAGTCAACCGAATCTTTTGCTCTCACAAGTGCTTCAGCCATTTTTGAAGATTCATCGTCAGTTCCGACTCGAACATTCCAAATTAATGCAGACAAATGTTTTTCAATTATGTCGAAAATCGGGTTAAAACCGTCGATTTGGGCCTCAATTGCCGCTTCCTGGTCGACTATGATTCGAGTTAGAGGAGCCAATTGGTCATCCGATAGTCCATAAGTAATTATCGAGGGTAGAGCAACAGAAATTTGCGCCAGAATCGCAAATACCATGAAAATTATCAATTTACTGTCCATTTTGATAGAATTTTATTCTGTTCAATAAGGTACGCGGTTTATGTATATGTAGTACAGTCGGGCAATTATAAGTTCTTGTAGGGTCGAAATTTAAGCTCAGGTGTTTCAGTGTCTACGCCGTTGAGCAGGCCCATCGATGCGTTACGGCCGGTCATTCGACTATTATTTAATATATCCATATTCCGGAAGTATTTCCTACTTTACTTAGAGAAGGTAGTCCGCCCGATTTGCCTTCTCATGGTGCGGGGTGTGCGGAGCGAGGGGCCTACTCAACAGCGTAGACACTGAGACACCAGCTGAGCCTAAATTTCGACCCTACAAGAACTTAATTGCCCGACTGTACATACGTTGATCCTCGCGCATAAATCACGTTATTATAGTCAGGTTAAACTCAATGCAAATATCCCCACTTTTGTTCTAGTAAACCGAAAAAAAAATCTGCTCGAACGAATCGCGCGGCGTTCACGGAATTTTTTTTGTACTGAGGAATTATTCGTTTACACAGTTATTCGTTTGACCAGACTTTGTTTTACGCGTGTACGACTGAGTGGGGCACTCAAGGCCAGGGTAAGGATTAAGAGAGGGGGTATTTGGGGTTTTGATGGAAAGTTAAACAGAATGCACGCATGCACTCTGACATGAAATTCACGTAATGCAGGAATACGGTAGAACCCGAACTATCTCTCACTATACGGGGAAGAAAAGTCTTAAAATTAGCGACTATGAAGAGGTTTTCGATTTATATCGTTATTTCGCTATTTTGCAAAATGTTCCGAACGAGAAGACGATTGAACAAATACGCACGTGTATGGTCTACCTGGGCTAATTCAGGCGTTATTAATTATTTTCAATATACTGTACACCGAAGGCCACGTATATTACATACGCGTGTATTTACCCAAGTGCAATCTTGGCGAATAAATATCCGATCCCTTGTATTCGCATAATAATATAAGTAGATCCTCCTGCGGCCGCCTCTTTACGCAGAAAAAACATCGATATTTTCGAATAATTTATTCAACTTGTTGCGAAAGTTGGCTAAAACTTAGACATCGACGTTCCACTCATCCCTATATCACAATTTTCCTCCGTAAAATAATTTTCGAAGAAATTGAAAGTATAAGGAAGAAAAAATATTAATATGGGCCCGTTGAATCGCAGTCAGCTTGGCAGTGTCCATATCGGTAGTACCAATTGGTGGGTGCGAATTGTTTCGTAAAGACCCGAAACCAGATTCGCGAGGTCCAGCTGTGCCTTGGCTTTCCTTACTTCGAGTTGAGCTCGATTTGCGGAATAATTTCCCGATCTTGAACTACACTAGTATAGTGAGCTAGTTATGAAACGTTAATTCGCTTATCGATAAATATTTTTTCTCTAAAACGCATGAGACTCTCACTTTCACTTTGCATTATAATATATCGATTGATTCGGAGGTATTCCTGATGTCTGCAGCTGTGTCAACTGTCGAGGAAATATGTTAGCTTTCCCGACTAAGGTCTTTATACAGTCATCGAACACTTTCCGCAGATGTACTTCATTGAAATATACCCGGATATATTCTAATGAAAGATAACGAATCAACGTTCCGTATATGAATACGCAAGATTCGTTATTGATATAAAAACATGCAATCTACAACGATCTGTTTTTCTATGCCTGTAATTTACCTGCAATAATATCTGCGGTAATCCCAATCAGACGATACATAGATTTGGAATGAAAATTTCACACATTTATAGGGATGCAAAGCTTATCTCATTATTGGTATGGTATACCCCCATACAAGAATGCGAAACCGATATCTGTTAAAATGGGAAACTTGTCGTGCCTCACTGTGATTAGGGTCAGATTTAACCCTATGACATCAGCATTCGACAGGCATTCTGGGCACGTTCAGTTTCAACCGATCCCAATTCACGTAGAGGGCGTTTCATTGCCAGGGTTCGGACACCTCGGTTGTTTGAACAGATTGTATAGAACAAACTCTCATTTCCGAGAAATTGAACTGAATTTCGTCGTTCTTTTAAACATCATACGAGGTTCGTTGACACTGAAAAGAAAGAGACACGTGCAGGTAATTTCAAGGATACTCAATATCATATCGACCTGCCGCTGATGTGGCTGCGGATGACAAATTTTGACGCCCCGCTTCTGAACAGCTCGATCGGAAATTATTAACGGCCCAAGACCGCATCTTCTCAACATACCTATTTCTTCCGTGACATTTATCTCAATAGTCTAAGTATCTGATATTGCGCTCGCCCCACGTAATCTCAATAAATACACATCTTTATCAGAGAATAGATAACAAGATGCAAGAATAAACAGATTTCGCGGCCCTTGCGATACTATAATACGGGGTCCCTGAGGAAGAAAAGTTCTTCTCGAACTTTTACTATAATAATAATATGCGGCTTTCTTCTGATATTGATATCAGCGGATCGAGTTATTACGTATTCCGTTTATTACGTGTTATACGTTCTACATATAATGTAATTAGCGAAATCTTTATAAGTTGCAAACTACGAAATCTGAAGGTATGCACATACATGAAAGCTGAAAAACCTTAAACGTTAGAGCGAATTCTTGGCTTTTTGTAATAAGTATTTCGACCGAGAAGTCGATTGAGCAAATCCGCACGTAAAGCGGTCTACGTGAGTTAATTCAGGCGGAATTAATCGGTCTCATCATACTGTACAATGTACACTTGACGAGATTGATTATGACCGGTGTGAAGTTGCCACCACAGTCTCTTGTCTCTTTCCTTGTCTATGTAACCACGATGAATAGAATGAGACAAGAGACTGTGGTGGCAACTTCACACCGGTCATAATCAAACACGCTATGTGTACATATATCGAAGGCCACGTATCGTGCGCGCTTCTATTTATCGAGGAGCAGCTGTCTTCTCGAAAACTTCGGAATTAGTGCAAATATTGGCGAATTAGCACGGCCCATTAGGCATTTTTTTTATTCAATATACTTCCCCTTGTTTTCACGTGATCACACAGATCCTCTTGCGGCTACCTTTTCACGCAGGCAAACCATCTATATGCTTTTATCTATATAGATGCTGGGTATTTTCGCCTGACTATGCAAGTGGTTGCAAGAGTTGGGTACAATTTTTCCCTCAAGATCGGCTCGACACAGTGCCTGAGAATTTTCTCCTTCAGGAATAGAGATCTGCTACCCTCTCCGCATCAGTGCACGTTCCAGTATTTGGTAAAAGTTCTCAGTAATCCCCAGGTCGGGCCCTGGCATAGCCTAATAAAAGTCGGCATTCCCAAGAGATAAAGATATGATAAAAATGCGAATTTAATAAGTATTTCATCTTTGAAGTGGAAATGGTAACGAGTTCTTCTCATGAGAGCGAAACGTTTTTCCTTTTACCCTCTCTATGTCGGTGTACGTACTAATAAACGGTCAAAGTCTGCAATTGTCCGCGGTTCGGACCCATGATAGTCTGAATTTATTATACCAGTCGCTCTTTTTCTTCTTCCTCTTCTTCCTGATTGGTTCTTCTTCTTCTTAATTCTCGATACACCTCTTTGGACAATTATTTGAAGCAGAAACCACACTCCTCATTGGTTACATCCTTAGAACAATAGTACTTGGTCTTCAAATTTTGGACGTGCACATGCGCAGTATAACGAAGGAGGATGAACGAGGGGAATAGAACATCATAGTGGGGGGCAGAGCGCTGACTATCGTGGATAAAATTGCATAATCGTGGGGTTGACCATTGTGGGGGTCGACTGTATTTATACCGCATTCGGCGGTGGCCTTACTTACTTCTGGTGGAATTGCCAGTTGGACCCCTACCGAATTTTTTCAAATTAAGGTAAGATATATATCTCTGATATCCTGACGAAAAACTTCTCTGCATTGTCTCCGAATATTATCTAAGTGTAATTTATTTTTTGCAATTTCATTGAAAACTCAGGATATAAATCTCATACATGCGGATAGACTTTTATTCGTCCAAGTTTGTTACCTCTAGTTATTGTCATCAATTGTCAATGATCAACCTCAAACATATTTTTTGCTAGAATTCCTCGTCTCTCAGGAAGCATGGCGTCAGCCTTCGACTTACCAGTCACCAGCTGTAATCAGGACCTGTTTGTCGGTCCAAGTATTGCAGATGTTTGTAACACCGCCCCGTCGTTTTTGGTCTTCATGACTCTCCTCAACACGTTGATAAGATCCAATAATACGATATCAGGATTAAACGAGCGTGTGAAACCAGTTGAAGAAACGGACGATCACTACGATTTCGTGGTAATTGGAGGTAAGTAATATCACGAGATGAACGCTGGCAAAAATGGAGATGATCTTTTCTCTGCGGTAATAAATACAACCAAATATGTTCCGAACTTCAGTCCTATTTCTCTTCGTTCCAGGTGGTGCCGGAGGTGCCGTAGTGGCTGCAAGATTGAGCGAGATTCCCGAATGGAAAGTCCTACTTTTGGAGGCCGGTCCCGATGAGCCCGTAGGCACAGCAGTTCCCGCTATGGGCGGTCAATACTTAGGTAAGTGTACATGGTCGGAGAGTAGATGATGATGGAATACTCACAATGAGTCTTATCTGCTTATCACAGCGACGAGAGATGTCTGGGACTACAGAACAACGAATGAGAGTTACGGATGTCTATCAACGAATGGATCCTGTGCATGGCTCCAGGGAAAAAACCTGGGAGGAAACACGGCACACAACTGGATGATATACCTGCGGGGAAACCCAACGGACTACGAGAGCTGGGCTGACCTAGGGGTCGAAGGATGGGGATGGAAGGAGGTTAAGGAAGCTTTTATGAAGATGGAAAACAATACTGAAATCGATAGAGTAGGAAGAAACCACCACGGGACAGATGGACCGCTTTCGGTTGGAAGATTTCCTCATATGCCCGAGTTTGGAAACGTCGTCCTCGCAGCAGCCGCAGAGGCGGGTTTCGAGATCAACGAGGATCTCAACGGAGACAAACACACAGGCTTCGCAAGAATTCAAACCACAAACAAACACGGAGTCAGAAGCAGCAGCGCTTCGGCGTTCCTGCGACCGGCAAGAAACCGCAAGAATCTGCATATCTCCTTACACTCCCATGCCACAAAACTGATAGTCGAGAATAAAACGGCAATCGGCGTTGAGTATTACAAGGTAATAATCCCAATTAACCGTTCACCAGTACCAATCTTGAGATTAGTGTTCAGAGGATGGCTAGTATCGAGTTTATAAACTGTCTATAATCATTAATCGTCGATAATCAACGAACCATTCATAAATCCCCTGTAGGATGGTAAGCTAAGGAAGGTCTATGCCAACCGGGAAATCATAGTTTCCGGTGGCATCGTGGAGTCCCCCCATCTCCTGCTCCTATCCGGAATTGGGCCCAAGAAACACCTGGAGTCTATGGGCGTCGAAGTGGTCCACGATTTGCCTGGCGTTGGTGAAAATCTACATGACCATCCGGGCATGGCCATCGACTTCCATATGGACGAGCCTGATATTTTCGAGAATAATTGGCAGGCTGCTGCAGAGTACGTCACCTCCCAGACCGGCCCTTTATCTAGCAGTGGAACAATCCAGGTACTGGGTCTGGTAGAGTCCAACGCAACATCACCTGATCATCCCGATCTCGAGATATTCTTCAAGACTCACCTCGCAGATTGTGCACCAGGTGATGTCGGCGCTTTGCGAAGCTCGGGAAAACGCATCTTGACAATGTTCCCGTCGTACCTTCACCCTAAGAGCAGAGGTACGTCTAAATAGTAAAATGATTTTTGTTGTCAAAGGATTGCGGACCGCGAAATAAACCGATTAATGGCGTTTTCTATTTTAGGAAGGGTCACTCTTAACTCGACAAACCCGTTCGAATATCCCACGATCTGGAACAACTTTTTAGCCGAGTCTAACGACGTTGAGCGTATGCTCGATGCTATGAAAATTATCTTAAAATTGGTCGAAACGGATGCCTTCCGCGCGCATAATGTTACCTTGGCTAATGGACCCTACGAATCCTGCTCTGCTCACGAGTACTTAAGCGACGATTACTGGATTTGCATTATACGCCATGAATACTACGCCTTATATCACCAAGTTGGTACCTGCAAAATGGGATCTGCCTCTGATCCTATGGCAGTCGTTGATTCACGGCTACGAGTCTACGGAATAAATGGACTCCGTGTCGCGGACGCCTCCGCTATCCCTAAGGTGAGTTACGCGTTCATAACTTTCATCATACTGCATAATGTTCACGAACGTTAGATAAACAATGATTATAACAGTTGGCAGTTGGCAGGTAATAATATCGTAAATCCGTTCACAGGTACCTTCCTGTAACACTGCACCAGCGTCCATGATGGTTGGACAGCGAGCTGCGGACTTCATCAAAGAAGATTGGTCAAGAAATTCGGTCTGATCAGGACGTGACCAACAGTTCAGAGGATGAAACTCTAGACATGAAAATAAGTTTTTCACGACTCCTCGTTTGATTGAGGAGTTTGTTCGAATCTTGCTGTAATTTCAAACCAATTATTTTTTGGTTTCATTTGAAAGTCTCGAAATTTCACCCCTGTATACTTGCTTACTGAATAAAACTATTACCGCAAAGGTTCTTAGAAAATGAATACATGTGTTACTGGAAATAATTAGCTAAGGGTTAGTTTAAGCAGTTGGTCCATACTGCCGATATGATTTAGACTACTATGACCGATTGACCATCTCCCCTATACATGCGATAAACTGAAATATATAAATATACATTTAATCGTTGATTAAGGCACGTGTTTCAACCGATCGCCATTATTATAGACAGTATTTCAATACCGGAGTTCGATCACCTCGATTGTTTGAACAGATTGTATAGAATAAACTCTTATTTCTGAGAGAAATTGAACTGAAATTGCGTTGGTTTTTCAGACATCGTACGAGGTTCGTTGACACTGAAAAGAAAGAGACTCGTGCAGGTAATTTCAAGGATATTCAATATCATATCGACCTATGTGTGGCTGATGTGGCTGCGGATGATAAATTTTGACGCCCCGCATCCGAAGCTCAACCAAAGCTCATTTCACATCAAAAAAAAAATTCTCCAAAAAACATCGTTGGTCCAATTCAACCTCTCAAGGTCTCACTTTTTTCAGACAGCAATCCTACATCTCATGAACGTAGGGATCGGTAAAAAAAAATTCATGTGAAAAGTTACGGTCAATTATCAAAAATTTCCAATATTTAGGCCCCTTATTTGCAAATAACTTGGCCAACACGAAATTGTAAAAAAATTCCCTCGTTCACATGATGAGGATTTCTTTTCTGAACAATAAGAGCCCTCGACGACCTAGCTTAATCGGAACAACTATGTGCCTAAAACCTTACGACACAGGTTTTCAAAGAAATTTTTTTTTCTGATGTGAAATCAACTTTGGTTGAGAAATAAATGCATTTTGGAGTACTCCGAATTTACAAAACCAAGCTGTACTGGTTCCCTTAACGAGATCCTTCGAAGTCATGAACTACGAAATCCGAAGTACATAAAAGCCGGAAACCCTTCATTATTGAGGCTGATTCTCGGTTTTTTTTAATCAATATTTCGAACGTGAAGACGATTGACTGGATCTGCAGGTAAATGGTCTACGTGAGTTAATTCAGGCGTAATTAATTGCTTTCATTATACCGTACATAGATATATATATATATATATACATATATATCGGAAGCCACGTATCAGGCGCGCGTGTATTTATCCAAGTGCAAACTTGTCGAAAACTTCGCGAAAAAGGCAAATATTAGATGATCAACTCAGCACAATGTCGCATGTTCAATGGTATAAGGTCGTAGGTGCCAAAAGGGCAATTTTAGTAGGTATAATAATATTATGCAATATCTCAATTTTCCTCCTATATAATACTGCCACGTAAACGCTTATTTCGCCCCCACCCAGGTAGCAAAAAGCTATCGGATCTGCTGTAAAATTTGGGTGAAGCTTGCCTAATATTTATAGTAGGCGTGGCTCGGTTATATTTGCAAAAGTGCCGTGTGAAAATTTTGATTGAATATTGCTTCCGCATCCTCACCAAGTTTGAACATAGTCCGTGTTCCTGCTTGTCTGATTAGCGGAATCGCAATAATTAAGCCATACCTATTTTTGAGGGTGGGGAAGGCTCACCCTGTATAAATAGCGGATCCAAAACCGATCAAAATCAGTCTTGGACGAGAATCTTCAGTATACCTATACTGAACTTATCCAGATCATCCGCTTCTACTGAAGGTAAGTGGCGATTCGGGGGCTAAATTAAAAAGTGGGGAAAAAATCAACTTATACCGATTTTTTCGGAGGACAGTAGTTTGAATAAAAAGTGCCAAAGACACTCGAGGCGTATAGCCCTGAAAAAAATTCACAAAGCTTGGCGAGGATGGGCGATACAGATAATATAATCACTTACAGACAAAACCAATATCAAAGAATTTATTACAGACTTATAATTTTTCAGAACACTTTGTTTTCTGAAAGTAGAATCCGAGGACTTCTAAGATGACGCGCATATTTCAAGCGGCTTCGATATTGCCGATCGTTCTGGGGTGCGCCAGCTTCTGCCTGGCCGCCACTTTAGACGTCACGCACGAATGGAAATACATCGACTACGTCTGGGAAAGTGCTGACCAAAAAGCAGCGGCCGTTGCGGCGGGCACCTACGATAACAGGAACATAATCACACACGACATTCAACCAGCATCAGGTATTGTAATTATCTGTCGTTGATTATACTTCCTCCGTTTATTTTTGGCGTTGCATATTGTCGCCTGTGACACTATAACGTAGAAATTTTCTGATCTTGCGTAAGAACCTAATTAGAGGTATATATGTATGTATGTACGATCGTCTAATGATTTATCATCTGTCTATAATTTCGTAGATGGTAGAATATTCATAACCACTCCAAAACACTACGACAACCCTGCAAGTTTGTCAACGATTTCCACTGAGTCCGGTGACGGCGGTCCTTTGCTGGCACCTTATCCCGATTGGTCTTGGCACACCAAAACAGACTGCTCAGGCATGACGAGCGTCAGCAGAGTTTTCGTAAGTCATGAATTGGGATGACAAATATTCAATCTTGTTACGCACAATTTTTTGATTTTTTTCAGCTGGACGACTACGACAGATTGTGGCTCGTCGACTCCGGAAAAATCGGCAACGAGCAGGTGTGCCCGGCTAAGGTTCTCGTCTTTGACGTGACAACCGACGAACTAGTCAAAGAACAAGAAATTCCAGATAACCTGGCACACAGTCCAAATGATTCGAGCAGAGGAAAACTTGAATTATTCCGCGTGGAAGTTGTACGTAGCGGATCGGACGAAAAATTCTGGGTTAGTCATCTCTTAATCCAAATTATATTAATGAATATCCTTAACGTCGAGCCTTTCAATTTCGTGGCGTTCCAAATATTTGAAAGAAAAAAAATTCAGTTTTGACTCGATACATGAATGACCATCGGTTTACAGGCGTACATCCCGGATACAGAGGGCTACGGTCTCGTAATCTGGGACGGATCAGACGTATGGCGTGTCGATGGCTCCGTATTCGCCCCCGCAGAGGACAGAACCAATATCACGATTTTCGGCGAATCTTACCACACTAATACTGGAGTTACAGTCTTCCTATTCCTCACCACCGACTTTTTCGACCAACTTTACATCTTATTCCGTCCCGAGCAAGGTCCCATCAACTGGGTAGCATCCGCCGAAGATTTACACAATTCCAAGTCTGGGGGTAGCATTACTTGGTACGCGTCTGATTTGCAAGAGCCTTGGGTAGAACCTGCAAAAATTATTGATACAAAAACCGGTGCTTTGTTCTCCGGTTTTCCTGGGTCAGGGCAAGTCGGATGTTGGAACATACAGAATTCTTTGATAATGAGCAATGTGGTGAGTAACTATTCAGCTTGCAAATGGTGAAAATTCCACTGCACAAAATTCCAATGCATTTTTAACTTTTCTAGAAATAGCTTAAGTGTCAACTATGATAGTTATCCCTTGTGTATCGATATTACAGTCTCATGAGTATTGATAACTTATCCATCACCATAGGCCTACGGATCTGTAGAATTTAATAAGTTTATAGGCGTCAATTAAAGAATCGTAACAATTTTGAAAAATCAGATCGATCGCTGGAACTAACTAGTAATACAGAAATTTTTCGTTAGAACATAAAAACTGTGCTAATATTTTTTTGTCTCAAACCGAACGTACGCGAAACACTGATATGTAATCTTCAATGATTTTAGGGTTACCCAGCTGAGGATACCACGACTATGCAACATATCAGCAGCTTCAAGACTTCCACAAGCTCAGACGCCAGCAGCACAAAATTATGGGCTACGTCGAACAAGTACCAAAAGTTTGTACTAGGTAGCATGGACTTTACTGAGGTTAACTTCCGAATTCTCACCGCTGAAGTTGATACCTTGATCGCAGACACCGTTTGCGTTGTGGATGAACCCAGAACTGGACTTACACCCAAAGATATAGGCTTTACCGCCGTCTAAACAAGCTAATACTGTTCTCGGAGATTTTCGGTTTCCTTTGCAAAAAATTTTTGTGATTCGGCAATCGTTCAGTGCCTGTACTGGATACAGGCATTGATATATAAAATCTAATTATGATATCCATTATATTATATCCTTGTGTGTATTTCAAACGTGTTTTTTGTAAAACTAACACGTTATAAAATGTCCAATAAATAATTTCCCTGATAATTGGTATGTCATTTTGACCCCATGTTGTATTCTATTGGCCAAAAATCACCGACGGATTTCGCTGGAATTTCATTTCATTTTCCTCCGCGGTAATATTTGATAAAAAAAACTTCGGATGCAATCATCTAGTTGACAAAATTCTAATAGAACAATGAAAGAAGGTCATCAATTACCAGAATCTAGAATTCATTGTCGACAATGGTAATACACTTGCGAAGAGAATTAAATGAGTACAGATTTCTGTCTCAAAAAATACTACCTACATTCAGAAATTTCCTTGAACCGGTAATAAAATGAGTACTTTTACCGTTGTGGAAAAATATCGTTTATCGTTTTATATAGAAATGAAACAAATACTATGCAGGAATAATATTGGCGTCGCAAGGACCTCGTATCCCTACAACTGAGGTCTTGTAGAATATTAAACGAATATTGAGATTGGTCTCTGACCAATAAACGATGATCATGATGATTTTATGGCCGGCCTATTGAATTATTTCAATATACGTATTCACTGTCTACCCATGCCTAGGCTATGCAATGTTGCAGCTCCTATTCGAAAAGGTGCCCTGGCATAAATTTCTCCATCGCTAATAACGGAAAATAAGATATAGAGGAAGGTGGGGCAAATGGGATATCATTCTTGAGACAAAAATGTTCTTTTCTTCCAATAGTGGCCCATTTTACCTCAGCGTCATCTTTTTTTGAAATAATTCAGATGAAAAACACTGAGCAAAAATAAAAAAAAAAAATTTCCACTCAAAAATGGTGTCTCATTTTGCCGAGTAATCGTGGATAGAAAAATATATAGATACCCGATCTAAGATTGAGGTACGGTCGTCTTGGCCCGCGAACGGTGTACGGGCTTATCGATACCATATTCGTTTTAAATGAAATGGGTAGCAATTTTTTTTTTTGTATTTTGAAGGGGATAACTATTTTGTAGACGAATGAATAAAAGTACTTCCAAAAAACGAAAATTCCCGTTATTTTTTGAACACACCTCGTATATTGTAATCAACTACACGTGCGGAAATAGTTCCCTGACCATAAGTAGACTTCTATATAAATTGGATATATATATTTATACAACAATATTTGATAGCGCGAATGATAAAATGGCTGTTTCAACGTCACGGAAAAATACTGGGTATAATTATTCATGCGTCTTTGACAATTAGCACAGCTGCAGATATCGGGAAGAGCTCCAAATAAATCGATATATTAACAAGTAAAGTGAACGGATGAGTCCCGAAGAACCAATATTTAATCAATGACGCGAAATATTTAATGTGCGAAATATATGGACTCGCTGTTTGTGAAGTAAATAAAATAGGACAGTAAGAATATGGTAGATCGTCTAATGACGTAAACATTCGGGCTAATACCAGGACACGTATCAAACCCCCACCAAAGCAATCTTCAATCGACACATGATTATAATTCATAATGGTAAATCATATGGTCGATGGAAGTATAAAAAGTGGATGTAAGTAGGAGGGTAGTTAGTCTTAGACCGAGAACCCGTAGATAGTGGCAATTCTTACCGATACCCCGGTCGTTTGGTTCATTTCTACTGAAAGTGAGAAACAATTATTATTCATTGTTGAATTATTTATCATACACGGTTATTATCCGTGGAATAGAATAATATCTGATGATTGGAAGTTCGGAATTAAAGTTTTTCAGTACACTTTCTTTTTCTCGAACTAGAATCGGAGGCCTTCCAAGATGACTCTCCTGTTCCAAGCTACTTGGATATTGCCGATTATCTTGTCCAGTGCCAGTTTCTGCCTGGCTGGTCTGGACATGACATACGGATGGAAGTACATCGACTATGTCTGGAAATCCGATGACCAAAAACTAGATGCAATTTTCGACGACACCTACGATTTTAGAAACATTATCCCATACGACGTTCAACCCCTGTCAGGTAACATAATTGTTTTCTGTACTTATGCTGCATTCCGAACTTTGTCATATATCGCAGTTCAAAACTTCTGAACTGGCGTAAGAGTTGATTCAGCGGTACGTTAGTCTAGGAAATCATCGTAACTTATTTCTACATGATTTCGTAGATGGTAGAGTGCTGGTAACAACTCCGAGATACTCTTACAACCCCGCAAGTCTATCAACGATTTCTAGTCAGACCGGTGAAGGTGGACCTTTGTTAGCGCCTTATCCCGATTGGTCTTGGCACACCGGAACAGACTGCTCGGGCTTAACAAGTGTGAACAGAGTTTTCGTGAGTAGAGTGAATCAGGATGAGGAAGATTCAATATTTTGACGCAGAAATTCTTTATTTTTGCAGCTAGACGACTACAACAGATTGTGGCTCGTCGACTCCGGTAAAATAGGAAACGTGCAGGTGTGTCCGCCTAAGATCCTCGCTTTCAACGCGGCCACAGACGAACTGCTGATACAAGTCGAAATTCCACTCGAGTTGTCGCACAATGCTGACGACGAGAGACAAGGACAACTCGAAATCCAGGCTGTAGAAACTAGTAAAAACTCCCAAGATGAATTTTGGGTTAGTAAACTCCAGCTTGATATCTGTTTAAGTGTAAATTATCATGGAGGGTCCATAACATTAAACAATTCACGAATATAACTCCGGTTACTGAGACATTGCGCTGTTATCACACAAATTTCAACGTAATCGGTAACAGGCTGATTGGAAATCCCCGAATTTCATCATGTATCTGGAATTTGAAAATGAATGATTGTCGGCTTGCAGGTATACATCTCGGATATAAAAGGATATGGTCTTATAATCTGGGATGGGTCCGACATATGGCGGCTCAACGATCAGGTTCTACTCCCGGACCCAGATTCTACGATCTTTACCATCGGAGGGGAGAATGTCGAGCTAACTCTCGGACCTTCAAGTTTTTTGATAACCCCAGAGGGATATTTGAAAAAACGAGCTCTCCTTTTCAAGGCTAGAAGTTCTGTGAGGGCATACGCAGTGGATATTGAGAACTTACATAACTCGAAATCAGGGGACGCCGTGGATTTCTTGCGGCTCGAATTCGTAGCACCGAGTCAAGAATTGTCGAGAACTTTCACGAAAACTGGAGGCATTATGCTCGCCGGTTTTGCCACCGATTTCTTCGCATGCTGGAGTATGCAGACTGATGCTCTTGTCGCAGAAAATATTGTGAGTAGCTATTAATATTTTTGGACTTCGAAAAAAAGGTTCCCAGTCACCTAGATTTACATATACGTATAATCGTATTCAAACACAGTGTATCCCTAACACGCGATGTCCAATAATTTCAGGCATTCTTGGATACGAATTCAACCTATTTGCAGTACGTTAACGGCGTCAAGACTACATCAGTACCTGACGGAGAGCTGCTCTTCGTTCTTTCGAATAGATTTCAGAAATATATATTCAAAGACATGAACTTCAATGAAGTTAACTACAGAGTCCTGACGAGTGTCGTTTCTGACCTCGTAAGCGGGACCGTGTGCGAACCGAAGGAATCATTCAAGATTGAAGAAAGTATCGAAGACAAAGATTGGTTACCCTACAAGAAATCATCTGATGCACTTTATAAGAGTGTTCCTTTATCTGCGAAATGAATTACCACTCAGATACCTAACATTCGTTTTGGAGCTGCAGTGGCTCCGAGCATTATTATATTCCAATTATAACTAATAAAATGGGTGAAAAACAAACTGTGTCAATCATTCAATAACCTCTCCCTAAACAATTCGATAATCCGTTT
This sequence comes from Macrophya alboannulata, assembly GCA_949628255.1. Taxonomy (NCBI): domain Eukaryota; kingdom Metazoa; phylum Arthropoda; class Insecta; order Hymenoptera; family Tenthredinidae; genus Macrophya; species Macrophya alboannulata. The sequence goes on along the minus strand of OX451209.1, from coordinate 1,412,131 downwards.
ATTATGTTCGTCTCTTACACCAGGAGTAACAACTATAATGAATACGAAGGACTGATTTTTTGTTACCTACATAGGGAATATGTTTTTACTTCAGCTTCCCTCGTAGGGTGCCTCGGTAAAATAATAAAAGGTAGACTTAAGTTACGAGAGAAGCGGATGATGCATGATCCTATATATAGAAAAATAAATCATTAATTCCAAGAATCTGAAATTCATCGTCCCACACTATATTATTTAAAATAATAGCAATACAGTAGCAGAGGGGATTAAATGAGTACAGTCTTCTGTATCAAAAAATGTTATATTCAAGTATTTACTCAAGCTGGCAATAGAATGGGTCTCTCACGTTCGCGGAAAAATACTGACTGTAATTATTCATACTTCTTTGACAGTTGACACAGCTGCAGATATCGAAAACGGCTCTAAATCAATCGATATTTGAGTTCTGCAGAGTTTTATTAAAAAAATACGTATGTATCGATTAGTGAATTTACGTTTTATATAGAAATTATATGTACAATTACTATGTAGGAGTAATATTGGCGTCACAAGGACCTCGTGTCCTCACAACTGAAGACTCGTAAAACATTAAACGAATATTGAGATTAATCTCTAACCGATGAACGATTATTATGGTAATTTTACGGCGAGCCTACCAAATTATTTGAATACGCGTCTTCACGGCCTACCCATGCCTAGGCAGCTCCTATTCGGGAAGGTGCCCTGGCATAAATTTCTCCATCGACAGTAATTAATAATAACTTATACCGATTGTAGACTGGCATACGTAAGTGATCAAGAGACCACGCCAGTTTTGACATAGAGATGCCAGAACAATATCCATATAACTTGCGAATAGATTTTTCATCTGAAATTGTAGCGCGTGTGTTGAACCAATATCCAATCTATAATGAAATGTTCAATTAGTATAATATCACGAAGTATGGATAACTCGTAAAATATATCAAATAAAGTATGTATCTGAAATTTAGCCGTCCGTCGAAATTTCGCAATCGTACAATGGCGTTAGTTTCTGGCTGCCAGCTGAACACTCATTACGCCCCCACTAAGGTAACTAAAAAACAAAAGAATTTCTCGTGTGATACCAAGCAATCATGGTTGGAAAACTATATAAATACCCGATATAAGGCGGGGGTAAGTTCATCTTGGCTCCCGAGCGGGATACGGTCTCATCGATACTATCCGTTTTTACTAAAATAAGTAGCAATTTTTTTCCGCAAAGAAGAAGTCAGAATCTTCCATGATGACGCTTTTATTTCAAGCGACTTGGATATTGCCGATCATTTTGGCCAGTGCCAGCTTCTGCCTCGCCGATCTGGACGTCACATACGAATGGAAATACATCGACTATGTCTGGGAATGCAGTAAGCAAAGAGCAGAAGCAATTACCGCGGGAATATACAATTATACGAAAATTATCCCAAACGACTTTGAACCACTACCAGGTACCGTGATCATTTCTAATACCTATACGAGTATGACATTTCTGAAGTAGGGTGAGAGCTCGATCATACGAACGATTCTCTAACAAAAATCATCGTGGTCAAATTTCGTATGATTTTGTAGACAGTAGAGTACTGGTAACAACGCCGAGACTCTTCGACAACCCCGCCAGTTTGTCAACGATTTCTGATCGGACCGGTGACGGTGGACCTTTGCTGGCGCCTTATCCCGATTGGACTTGGCACAATCGAAAAGACTGCTCGGGCATTACAAGCGTCAACAGAGTGAGAGTGAGTAGCAAATCGTTATGAGGAATGGTCAATCTTTTCATGTACAATTTTCTGATTTTTGCAGCTGGACGACTGCAACAGACTGTGGCTCGTCGATTCCGGTAAAATAGGAAACGATCAGGTGTGTCCGGCTAAGATTCTCGCTTTTGACCCTGAAACCGACAAACTGATAAAGGAAGTAATAATACCAAATGAGCTGACGTACAACGCCAACAACGAGAGCCAAGGACGACTCGAAATCTCGGGTGTAGAAACGTATGGAAAGTGGTGCAGAAAAACTTGGGTTGGTAAATTATTATTAGAAATTTCTTTTGATGAAGATTTTCGCAAAATAAATTGGCAAAAGCCAGGCTCGATTCCCCTGGATTTGTTCATCTACCTGGAATTTAAAATCGAATGATTATCGCCTTTCAGGTATACGTCGCGGACCCAGAAAGTAATGGTCTTGTAATCTGGGACGGTTCCGATATTTGGCGGCTCAACGCTGACGTTTTCAATCCGGACCAAAATTCAACTTCCTTTAGCATCGCCGGAGACAATTTCACCTTGAGCATCGGGCTTTCTAGCTTCCATATAACTCCCCCCGGATATTTGGAAAAGCCTGCTGTGATTTTCAAAGCCCTGTCTGCTGTAAATGGATACGCAGTGACTCTAGACGATTTACACAACTCGAAATCCGGGTCCAACATTACTTTCTACAAGCTCAATTTCACGGAACCAAGTCAGGAGACCGGGGGGGATTTTTCGAAAAGAGGAGGAATTTTTATAACGACATTTAGTACCGAAACATTACTTGCATGCTGGAATATACAGAATCCTTTGGAGACAGCATACATCGTGAGTAGCCATAAATATCTTTCGAGCTTTAACAACAAGCTTCATAGTCAGCTAGATAAGTAATAGTATTACAAAAAAAAAAAATAGTATTCCCCTAAAACGCGATGTCGAATAATTTCAGGGATACTTGGAGACGAATGCAACCACATTGCAGTTCGTTAGCGGGGTCAAAATAACAGAAGGTTTTAAATGTGGATCCCAGACGGTTTGGGTATTGTCGAATAGATTTCAGGGCCTAATTCTGGGCACCATGGACTGGGCTGTAAGTAACTACAGAATTCTGACGGGTGACGTTGCTACCCTCGTGAATGGTACCGTGTGCGAACCGGCGGAGGAATACGAAGTCAAGTCTGGTATCGAGGACAAAAATTTCTACATCTACGAAATTTCAAATGATGCTCTTTCTGGAAGATATCGCATTTCTAAGAGCTAAATTTCGACTCGCCTGGTTCCGAAAGTACCCATTTCCGAGAACCATAAAAATCCAGTTATAATTTTTGTGTGCGTGTGTGTGTTTCCAGAGCATTCTTTACATATATATAAATTAATGAACTAATTTTGCCGTATGCATTTTCAAGAAATAATTAGAAAATGTACATACCGCCGAACTTTGCACATGATGAATAGTGTATTGATGCTGCAACAATAAATTCTCGGCATGCCAACAATCAATTGCATCCTTATCTCCCACATTTCCCTCCCTGCAAATTTTTATTTCAGATATCAGACAAGCGCACGAGTATCAGGAGCACATCTGACCCGAGAAGTTGGTCACAGCTTAGACAGTAGCTGAAAATTCATTTATTCCAATTTCCTGCTATTTTTGTATGTCGCAGGCTGTTTCACCTCTAAATGACACCAATAACTATTCGAAAAAAATTCTAATGAATCGTCAGAGGGTAAAGATAGAGAATTTAACAAATTTTGATAATTTGGTTTTTCTTCTTGTTTTCTACTACAAATTTTATTCCACGAAAGCTTAGGACAGAAAATATGCTTTATCTAGATTTTTAGAATAATGTGATTTTTTCTAGCATTTTCAATTCACTTCAAAAAATTTATTTCAATTCCACGCTCTAGATCTGTATTGTGATATTTGATTCACTTGCAAAACTAACCCAATCGTATTTTTGTATCATTTATCAGGCGTGTTCAATGCGAAATATTATTTTTGCATTTATATTAACTAAGAGTTGATAGGTAAACTATTTTCAGGTCGATCGGGTACTGAGCCAGATTCAATATGGCGATCCCGAAAGGGCATCGAACTTACCGATATGTTTTCTATTTGAAGTTATTACAGCTGGGTTGAACAAATATTTAACCCATAATACAATATTAAAGTAACGGAATATTATTGAGCATGAATTATTTGTGGGATACATCAAACCGGGTACCTAATACTCAGCCATTGGTTGAAATAGCCTAATTATTATTAGCATCGCTGTCTGGCCACCAACTGAACAATTATTACTCTCCCATTCAAATGATAAAAAGAGAAAGGGCTGTGCGATATGATGTTGAGCAACCGTAGGTCGAAACATGTATAAATATCCGATGAAAGACGGAGGTGAGTTCATCTTGGCCTCATCGGCATCATCCGTTTCTACTGAAAGTAAGTATAACAACCATTTCTTATTTCCGAATAATTTCTCAATCCCCCATTTTTTTAGTATAAATTTTCCGTACACTTTTTTTCTGAATGTAGAATCTAAGGCTTTCCAAAATGAAACTTCCACTCCGGGTGACTTGGATATTGCTGATTATTTTGGCATGCGTCAGTTTCTGCATCGCCAGTCTGAACATCACATACGAATGGAAGTACATCGAATATGTCCGAGAAAGCTGCACTGATGAAACAGAATATACAATGGCCATGCAATCGTATGATTATACGACAAATTTACCGTACGACATTCAACCACTACCAGGTACCGTAATTACTTGTTCTGTTAATATTGCACAACGAACGTTGTCATACCTACCAGTTTAAAATTTTTCAACTGAGGTAAGAGCCTGATCAGATGAACGATTGTCTAACAAAAATCATCATGGTCAAATTTCATATGATTTTATAGATGGTAGAATACTGGTAACGACTCCAAGATTCTTCGACAACCCCGCAAGTTTGTCAACGATTTCCAATCGAACCGGTAAAGGAGGACCTTTGCTTGCACCTTATCCCAATTGGTCTTGGCACAATCGAGAAGACTGCTCGGGCATAACAAGTGCGATCAGATTATTCGTAAGTACTGAATCAGGATGGGAAATATGAGATCCTTTTACATACAATTTTCGAATTTTTGCAGCTGGACGACTGCAACAGACTGTGGTTCGTAGACTCCGGTAAAATAGGAATCGATCAGGTGTGTCCGGTTAAGATTCTCGCTTTTGACCTTAAAACCGACAAACTGATAAAGGAATTAGTAATACCAAATGACCTGACGTACGATGCCAACAACAAGAGCCAAGGACTACTCGAAATTGCGGGTGTGGAAACGCATGGAAAGGCGTGCGAAAAATCTTGGGTTGGTAAGATGTTATCCTGAATTGAATTTTTGGTGAAGATTTAAACGAAACAAATCAGCGATAAATCACTTGGAATTATTTAGATTATTGATCATCCACATGGATTTTGAAATCGAATGATTATCAACTTTCAGGTATACGTCGCGGACGTGTTCGGATTTGGTCTTGTGATCTGGGACGGGTACGACATATGGCGGCTCAACGATGAAGTTTTCTACCCGGACCCAGATCAAACCGAAATGAGCATAGTCGGATCCAATTTCACCTTGAACATCGGAGTTAGGCCCTTCTATATAACTCCCGAAGGATTTTTAGAAAACCGGGCTGCTGTATTCAAGCCCTTGAATTCTCTTTATACATATGCAGTGTCTCTTGAAGACTTACACAACTCGAAATCAGGGTTGGACCTCACTTACTACAGGACCGAATACCAATATGCGAGTCAGGTGATGGTAGGAGTTTATTCGAAAAAAGGCGGCATTTTGATCTTCACTCTTCCTACTGAAACGGCGCTTCAGTGCTGGAATCTACAGTATCCTGTGCTGGACACAACCGTTGTGAGTAGTCGTCAATATATTTAGGCTTCAAAAAAAAGGAAGCTTCAAAGTCGTCTAGATAAATAATCGCATGCAAAAACAGTATTCCCATAATACGTGGTGTCCCATGATTTCAGCCATGCCTGGCGGTGGATCGAACCAATTTGCAGTACGTTATGGCGATAAAAACTGCAGAAGATTCAGAATCTGGATCCGAGACGCTCTGGGTAATATCGAACAGATTTCAACGTTTCGTAACTTGCACCATGGACTTTACTGAAACTAACTTCAGAATTATGACGAGCGACCTTGATACCCTCGTAAGGGGGACCCCTTGTGAACCACTGGCGAAATACAACGTTGAATGTGGCATCGAAGACAAAGGGTTCTTTTACTTCAAAACTGGAAGTGACGATCTTTACAAAAGCTACCGATTAAACCATAACACTGATACCTGTGACAATAGCTTCGTCTCGCGTCCGCACGAACAATGCGATGTTGAAAACGGTATCGATGAAGAAGAGTTTCGTGAGACTCCAACTGATGATCCTTTTGAAAGCTGTCGTTTAATTCGGACTAGCTCATCATGCGCGGTATGCAAGCAGCTGCAAGCAATTTTTTGAATCTGCATTCCGGAAAAACCACCTCAAAAAATCAGTTAGGTTTAAGATATTTATTTTTAGAAATTTCGCAACCTATTCATAGGCTTCATTAAGTTAGATTTTTGTACAAAAATTGTATTGCACAATTTATCGAGAACATGAAATTAAAAATCTGCGCCAGCCTTTCTTCAAAACTGAATAACTCGATAATTGCTACAGAGAAATCGCTTTTTTACATATTACGTTAAAAAATTCGATTTTCTTGTCATCCCTCGACGTTAAGTAAAAATTTCAGGAAAATCAGACGTGAACTTCAAAGCACGTAGAAGCTTTTAGGAACTGAAAGGTGGATATTATTTCTGTGTTTGTATGAGAACCAAAATTTCAGAGCCTGCTTAATTTGGCATTCGGCACGATCAGCTTTGGGCGGCCCCAGGTGACTCGGGAAAAATCTCGGCATGCATGGCAGATAAGATACACGTCGATTTCTGTTCAAACGCATCAAATTCCGAAGCCAATCCTGGGCACCACATGAGTAAAATATTTGATAAATCCAAAGTTCAACATTTGGATCCTGACAAAAAAATATGTATCAATCAGCTCTGCAGCTACCACCACAGCAATTACATACCTTACATTATATTGACTGTGATTCACTTGTGTGACACTTTCGGTACGTGAACGATAAAATATTCACATGACGTGCTTATGAATATTATATAACGTATACTCGAAGAATTAGAATTCGGAGATCACAGTTAGTCCCTTTTTATCAGTAACATTAATTCAGCCATACAAAGAACGCAACGAGACTGCAGACAGTAGATCGAGTTTGGGAGTGGATAATTGACCTACAATAAAAGCATGTCAAGTAAACTATTTTAAGGTTGATCAGGTACTGAGGCAGTTTAGGTATGGAGATGCCAAAAAAGCATCGAACGTGCTGATATTTTTTTCATTTCACTTTATGATAACTGGATTAAGCCAATATTGAACCCATAATAAAATAAAATGTTCAAATAGTAGAATATTATTAACCATTAATTACTCTTGAAATTCATCGAACCAGGTACCTAACATTCAGCCGTTAATTAAAATGACCTAATTGTTATTAGCGTCGCTGTCTGGCTACCAACTGAACAATTATTACTCCATCATTAAAGTGATAAAAAGAAATAGGACTACGAGATATGATGTTGAGCAACCGTAGGTCGAAACATGTATAAATACCCGATGAAAGATGGACTAGGTAAGTTCATCTTGGCCGAGGCGTGGCATAAGGCCTCATCGATATTATCCGTTTCTACTGGCAGTAAGTATAACAATCCTTTCTTATTTCCGAATAATTTTTCAACCCCCCATTTTTTGAGTATAAATTTTCCGTACACTTTTTTTCTGAATGTAGAATCTGAGGCTTTCCAAAATGACACTTCCACTTCAAGTGACTTGGATATTGCTGATTATTTTGACATGCACCAGTCTCTGCATGGCCAGTCTGAACGTCATGTACGAATGGAAGTACATTGAATATGTCCGAGATAGCTGCATTGATAAAAAAGAATATTCAATTGCCATGCAATCGTATGATTATACGAAAATTATACCGATTGACATAGAACCACTACCAGGTACCGTAATTACTTTTTCTGTTAATACTGCACATCGAACGCTGTCATATACCTACGAGTTTAAGAGTTTTGTAATGAGATAAGAGCTTGATCAGATAAACGATTGTCTAACAAAAATCACCATGGTCAAATTTTGTATGATTTTATAGACGGTAGAGTACTGGTAACGACTCCGAAATTCTCCGACAACCCTGCGAGTTTATCAACGATTTCCAATAGAATGGGTAAAGGAGGACCTTTGCTCGCACCTTATCCCAATTGGACCTGGCACAACCGAAAAGACTGCTCGGGCATAACAAGCGTCGTCAGATTATTCGTAAGTACTGAATCGGGGTGGGGAATAGGAGATCCTTTTATACACAATTTTCGAATTTCTGCAGCTGGACGACTGCAACAGACTGTGGCTCGTAGACTCCGGTAAAATAGAAAACGTTCAGGTGTGTCCGGCGAAGATTCTCGCTTTTGACCCTAAAACCGACAAACTGATAAAGGAATTAGTAATACCAAATGACCTGACGTACAATGCCAACAACAAGAGCCAAGGACTACTCGAAATTGCGGGTGTGGAAACGCATGGAAAGACGTGCGAAAAAACTTGGGTTGGTAAAATGTTATCCTGAATTCGATTTTTGGTGGAGACTTACACGAAACAAATCAGCGATAAGCCAATTGGAATTCTTCAGATTTGATCATCCACATGGTTTTTTGAAATCGAATGATCATCGACTTTCAGGTATACATCGCGGACGTGTTCGGTTTTGGCCTTGTCATTTGGGACGGGTACGACATATGGCGGCTCAACGATGAAGTTTACAACCCAGACCCAGATCAAACCGAAGTTAGCATAGTCGGATACGATTTCACCTTGAACGTCGGAGTTAGATCCTTCTATATAACTCCCGAAGGATTTTTAAAAAAACGGGCTGCTGTGTTCAAGCCCTTGACTTCTCTTTATACATATGCAGTATCTCTTGAAGACTTACACCACTCAAAATCAGGGTTGGACCTCACTTACTATAGGACCGAATACCAAAATCCGAGTCTGGAACAGACAGGAGCTTATTCGAAAAGAGGCGGCATTTTGATCTTCAATCTTGCTACTGAAACGGCACTTCTGTGCTGGAATTTACAGTATCCTGTGCTGGACACAACCATTGTGAGTAGTCATTAATGTATTCGGGCTTTAAAAAAAGATAGGAATCTTCCAAGTCGCCTAGACAAATAATCGCATCCAAAAACAGTATTCCCATAATACGTGGTGTCCCATGATTTCAGCCATACCTGGTGGTGGATGAAACCAAGTTGCAGTACGTTACCGGGATCAAAACTACAGAAGATTCAGAATCTGGACCCCAGACGCTCTGGGTAATGTCGAACAAAAGGCAACGTTTCAGAACTAACACCGTGGACTTTACTGAAACCAACTTCAGAATTATGACGAGCGACCTTGATACCCTCGTAAGGGGGACCCCATGTGAACCACTGTCAAAATACAAGGTTGAAGATGGCATCGAAGACAAAGAGTTCTTTTTCTACAAAACTGCAAGTGACGATCTTTACAAAAGCTACCGATTACATCATGACACTAATACCCGCGGCAAAGGCTCCGTGTCGGGTCGGCTGGAACAATGCAATGTTAAAAACGGTATCGATGGAGAAGAGTTTTACGAAAGTCCAACTAATGCTCCTTCTAAAAACTGTCGTTTGATTCGAACATGAATTTACAATTAGATACATCGTAATTATTGAGGGCCCGTAATGGCTGCGAGCACTGTTATAATCCAATTACTATTTTTGTGTACGTGTGTGTGTGTGTTTACGACGTGTTCCATATATGTATACCTATATTAATCAATGTGTGATAAAATAATTAAACCATAATTTGACGAATCATCACCTATCCCAGAACAATTTGCGAAGCTGATTATTACGTTTGTCCCTGGCACAACGAGTAACAATTATTCTACAACTAAAGCGGACCAATTTGCGGTACTCTATCTTGTAGGAATTATAATCAAAGCGGCATTATCGGTACACCTATAGGCCGGATCAGCCATTCACGTTCTATGCAAATATTATATGACGTATGGTAGCGAAGTTAGAGTTCGGAGATATTTAGGTCTCTTGTTATCAGTAAAATCAATTCACCCATGAAAGAAATTCAACGAGCCTGCAGATAGTAGATCGAGTTTGGGAGAGGGCAATCAGCCTGCAAAAAAAGAATTTTAGGTAAACTTTATTATGGTCGATGGGGTCGATCCAGTACCGAGCAAATTTCAATACGGCGAGGCCAAGAGAGCATCATACTTGCCGATATATTTTTTCTTTGGAAGTTGTTGCAACTAGGTTGAACCAATATTTAACCCATGATACAATATTATAGATACAAATAGCAGAATAATATGAAATATGAATTATTTGTGACATACATCGAACCAGGTGCCAATATTCGGGCATTCGTAAAAAATTACGTAAGTGTATAGTCCCATCGCTGTCTGACTACCAACTGAACAATTATTACTCCCCCGTTAAAGTAATAAAAAAAAACTAGGGCTGTGCGATATGATGTTGAGCAATCGTAGGCCGAAACACGTATAAATATCCGATGCAAGACGGAGGTAAGTTCATCTTGAGTGAGGAGTGGCACAAGGCCTCATCGATATCATCCGTTTCTTCCAGAAGTAAATATAACAGTCATTTCTTATTTCCGAATAATTTTTCAATCCCCCATTTTTTGAGTATAATTTTTCCGTATACCTTTTTTCTGGATCTAGAATCTGAGGCTTTCCAAAATGACACTTCCACTTCAAGTGACTTGGATATTGCTAATTATTTTGGCATGCACCGGTTTCTGCATGGCCAGTCTGAACGTCACATACGAATGGAAGTACATCGAATATGTCCGAGATAGCTGCATTGATGAAAAAGATTATTCTATTGCCATGCAATCGTATGATTATACGAAAATTATACCGTACGACATTCAACCACTACCAGGTACCGTGATTATTTGTTCTGTCAATACCGCACATCAAACGTTGTAATACCTATACAAGTGTAAAATTTCTGAAGTAGGGTAAGGGCTTGATCAGACGAACGATTTTCTAACAAAAATCATCATTGCCAATTTTCATATGAGTTCGTAGATGGTAGAATACTGGTAACAACTCCGAGATACTCTAACATCCCTGCAACTTTGTCAACGATTTCCGATCGAACCGGTGACGGAGGACCTTTGCTCGCACCCTATCCTAATTGGACTTGGCACAATCGAAAAGACTGCTCGGGCATAACAAGCGTCACTAAAGTAATCGTAAGTAGTGAATCGGGATAGGGAATATCAGATCTTTGTATGCACAATTTTCGGATTTTTGCAGCTGGACGACTGCAACAGACTGTGGCTCGTAGACTCCGGTAAAATAGGAAACGATATGGTGTGCCCGGCTAAGATCCTCGCTTTTGACCCAGAAAACGACAAACTGATAAAGGAAATAATAATCCCGAATAAGTTGACGCACAATGCTAACAACAACAGCCAAGGACGACTCGACATCTTAGGTGTAGAAACGTATGGAAAATCGTGCGAAAGAACTTGGGTTGGTAAAATATTATCCGCATTTAATTTTCAGTGAAGACTTAGACGAAAAAAATCGGCGATAAGCCAGTTAAAATTCTTTGGATTTGATCATCCAGGTGAAATTTAAACTGAATGATTACCCTAACCTTCGTCAAAATATGTCATTTCTCATAAATTTACCGGTGCTAAGTACGGGAAAAATGCGCGGGTAGGCAAATAAAAAGTGACATTCATATATAGCAGCAAGATGTGGCATGATAGAAAAGTTTCAAGTATCGTTTTATATCAGCAGAAGGTTATCTGAATGAGAAAATAAGGGTTAAATAAGGTTTTCGTCTGAGGAAGGTAAGAAATGTTAAAATTTGTTAACTAGTGATTATCGACTTTCAGGTATATATCTCGGACGTGGATGGTTTTGGCCTTATAATCTGGGATGGGTTCGACATATGGCGGCTCAACGATGAAGTTTTCAACCCAGACCCGGATCAAACCAACATCAGCATTGCCGGAATTAATTTCACCTTGAACATCGGACTTGTTATCTTCTACATAACTCCCGTAGGATTTTTAAAAAATCGCTCTGTTTTATTCAAGCCCTTGTCGTCCGTCGACTCATATGCAGTGACTCTTGAGGACTTGCACGATTCGAAATTCGGGGACGAAGTCATTTACTACAAGCTGGATCTCCCAGTACCGAGTCAGGAACAGGCAGGAGCTTATTCGAAAAGAGACGGCATTTTATTCGCCACTTTTCCTACTCAGACGGTGATTGCATGCTGGAATCTACAATATCGTCTGGATGAACAAACCATTGTGAGTAGCCAGTAATATTTTAGGACTCTGAAAAAAAAAAAAAAACAAGCTTCATAGTCACCTAGATAAATAATCGCGCTCAAAAACAGTATTTCCCTAATACCTGGTGTCCAATGATTTCAGGCAAGCGTGGAGGTGAATGAAACCACCTTGCAGTACGTCAGCGCGATCAAAACTACGGAAGATTCAGAATCCGGATCCCAGACGGTCTGGGCACAATCAAACAAATTGCAACGTTTCGTAACTGGGACCATGGACTGGACTGAAATTAACTTCAGAATTATGACGGGCGACGTAGATACCCTTGTAAGGGGGACCATATGTGAACCACAGTCAGAGTACAACGTCGAAGATGACGTCGAAGACAAAGGGTTCCTTTACTACAAAACTGAAACTGACGATCTTTACAAAATCTACCGATCACAACATAGCACTGATACCCGCGGCAACGGCTCCGTGTCGGGTCCGCTGGAAGAATGCGATGTTGAAAACGGCGTCGGCGAAGAAGAGTTTAACGAAACTCCCACTAATGCTCCTTCTAAAAGCTGTCGTTTAGTTCGAAAATGAATTTACAATTAGATACATGCCAATCCGGCTGTAAGCACTATTATAATTCAATTACAATTTTTGTAATAATTATTGCGTAATAAAATGGTTAAACAATAATTCAACGAATCATTAACCATCCCCAAAACAATCCATAAATCGATAGATGATTATTATCGTTGCCTGTAAGCTTTCACACAATAATCGGAATGAACTATAAGTATCTAATACAAGAATTATGATAGAAAAGAGAATGACGTATGACACTATTATTTGAAAAAAAACATTCTTTCTTCACAAAAACACTGATCTCTGGGTTAAACTTTCAAGTAGTACGAAAGGAGGCAACCCAACACACACTTCGAGCAGTGAACCCCGCTCACTCACTAACGCCTTACAGCATACAACCCAGATCACAAACAATCTTGTCTATAGGTATACCTAAATGAAGCAGGAAGGCACCGCATTTGTAATATTCAATTTGCTAATGATTCCCACTTGTTATTAGACGTTTTTCTATTCATCTAGTTTGAAACTGACGATACTAACGTCACGTTGAACTGCAATGATGCAGATATGCCATTGTGCTGATTTGTGCACACATGTTGCCACAGCTGCAGCATAATGAAAAATACGTCTAAAACAATAATTATTATACGTGTATGTAAATGTGTATGATCACTTTGTAATGTAATTTCCACCTCGACATACATAGGTATCTGGTCTTTTGAACACTTAGTCAAATAATACTGTTGCACATGACTGTATAAATATTTTTCCAAGTTATACTTTTCAATGATAAGATGAGGTATAAAAAGACAACGAAGAACGGAATTTACATAGTGCAGCAGAGGGAACCCTGGATAGGACGCGATTATCATTGATATCAGCAGCTAGAACTTTGTGTAAGCAATTTTCGGTTGAAATTATTTGCCAAATTGGTCAGATTTGAACAGCCTATCTCTACCCCCATCAAACATATTCGACTCCATATATTTTTTAACTAATTTTATGCCATTCGAGAATTTTGAATAGCCGCTATCTGCTGGACATAAATTAAATTCAACTTGAATGCGATATGCAGAATTTTCCGAGGACTTCATTACCTCGGTCTCATTAGTGGCTGATAATAACCGCATATAAATAACCAGACGGCCTCGTAAAGGGGAACAGTATCGAAGAAGCACACAACAGTAAAACTAAAAAACTTATTTCAGAAACAATCATTCGATGATGCTTCGATTGTCGATCATTCTGACCATCGCCGGCTTCGCGTTAGCTGCTGAATTAGACGTACTTTACGAATGGGAGTACATAGACTACGATTGGAACTCCGAAGAGCAAAAGAGCACCGCAATTTCTGAAAACAGATACGACTATACGAAGATCTTCACAATAGACGTGCAGAAGGTTAAAGGTAAATAGTTCTTCACTCACTGTCAAGTTTCTGCAAATCTTTGACCCATGGCTTCAATATTTGTCATGATCCTAGATGGTCGAGTCTTTGTGACAACTCCAGCCTTCAATCCGCAAGCAGTTCCCGCCACTTTATCGACGATTTCTCAGAAGAAAGGACCCGGTGGTCCGCTGCTGAAACCGTATCCAAATTGGGACTGGCATAAGCCAGGAGATTGCAACAACATAACAAGTGTGTGGAGAGTAGCTGTAAGTTGAATGGAACCAGGATTGGCGAGTACATCATTTTCGTTTTTTTTTTTTTTTATCACATGTAATACCCACACGTGGTTTCCAGGTCGACGGTTGCGGCAGACTCTGGGTTTTGGACAGCGGTAAAATTGGCGAAAACCAAGTGTGCCCGGCGCAGGTTTTGGTATTTGATCTAAGGACTGACCTGTTACAACAAAGAATTAAAATTCCAAATGATGTCTCGCATAATTCTCAGAACAAAACTCTTGGATTGCTAATCACGATCGTCGTTGAAACTCAAGGTTTCAACTGCCAACGGAATTGGGTAAGTGATCTACCGATTTATCAGCGCTCATTTTCACTTTCTAAATTAAAACCGAATCCTACCGATCGATCGACTAGCACCTATAGTCAAATGAACATGACGTTTCTAGGTTTACTTGGCAGACACGGAAGGTGGAGGGCTCGTAATCGTTCATGGATCAAAATCATGGCGTATTGAGAATGACGTGTTTAACCCAGAATCAACAGCGTCGGATTTCAGCATCGCTGGAGAGACCTTCAATCTGCCTGATGGAATTTTTTCGCTCGCAATATCCCCAAAAACACCATACCGAAGCCGTCGTTTATATTTCAGACCACTGGCTTCACTGGAAGAGCATTCTTCCCCCTTGGACGATCTGCACAGGTCGGAATACTCGAATATCAACTTTCGTTACACTACTGCAAACTATCAATTTCCCAGTCAAATTGGCTCACAAGCATTTTCTCGGGATGGTATCCTGTTCTTTGGACTTACAACTGAGATCGCCATCGCATGCTGGAACGTGAACACTCCTATGGACAACGAGAATGTGGTGAGTATACGTCTTCCTATTTAATTCGAGTAATTGAATGAATAAATAAATACCAAGTTACGAAAGGAGTCTTGAAGTAGTTGTAGAACAACTCAGACCGGCTTAGATACGAACATCGTAGCCTTAGCTAATTCTGTACTGATTCAAGATACTCAAACCACAGTTACATTTCTTGTTCTGTTGCTCTTACTTTTACTTTGCTACGGTGTAGGCGTGTGGCTGGATCGCCACCGCAAACGGAAATGATGATAAACTATCACCGGCAAGGTTCAAGGACAGCCCGCAACCAGTAATGGATAAGAAAACTTGTTAGAACCGTGTGAAAAAATATTCATGAATAATTAGTTACGTTTATAGAAGTGGAATTGCCAGTAAATAGAAATCCAAGACTACGAAAGACCGTCTGAGGTTCACACCGATAAATTAACCGCATTACTTGACAAGGACGGTTTCGCGGGAAGATAAAATAACCGCAAATACTTTGAGAGAAATGAAACGAAACCTCGTGAACTGTAACGTCATAAAAACACAAATGTTTGTTAATTGCAAATTTATTGTTGGAGAAAATAGTGGTAGGCTCTTGTACGTGTCAGACGCGTTCACACAACTCATATAACAGCCACGAGCAGATTTCTCTGAAACCCTGAAGCAAATTTTTCGTATTATTATATACTTTTTAGCGGTGGATTTTTCGTCTTTCTCACGACTCCATAAATATATGTAAAAATGTATGAATTACCATGTAATAAGGTAATTTTTAACTTTTTTCTCTCAAGGTGATCGTTGCTCAGAACGACGAGACTCTGCAGTTCGCCAGTGGCGTTAAGGTAACAAACGCCTCCGATTACCCGTACAAGGAACAGCTTTGGATATCGACAAATCGTTTCCAGAAAATCGCCAATGGTAATCAAAACTTTGACGAAATCAACTACAGAATCCTCGTGGGTTACGTTGACAGTCTCGTCAGAGGTTCTAAATGCCAGCTTCGATGCAATTAATGGTATATTGTACCCTTTAAACCGTTAACATCGTTTCTGCTTTCTCGGTTCAAAAAATGTTAATAAAGAGAAGATAAAATCGCATTTGAAATTAGTTTTTTTTTAAATTTATTTGTCCTTTCATTCTCTCCCCGAATCCTGCTGGTTGATATTTGTTCCAGATCTGTCTAACACCGTCCATAAAAATGACGTTTGATTTCACAACGAGTTTTGCAATCTGAAACTTTGATCCCTCTCTAAGTCCGCGCGTTAAGTAACTCGAACTTCTCGAATGAAAGTACGAGAGAAGATCTGGATTGTTTCATGACTGTTATAAGGTCACGATCTAGCTCACGCTCTGGCTTAGACAATCCAACCGTTCGGAGCTGCCCATTAACCCGTGAGAAGGCTTTCCCATTTAGTTAGAAACTTTTACTGTTTTCATTTTTATATTTCAAATTTGAGGCTGCTTTTCTGAATACCATTCACTGTTCGACCTATAGATCCCATTGACAGATCTCAATCGTTCTGGCGAGTTATTGATTCGATTAAAATGTCCATAGGCCTCGTGTGAAAAAGAGAAAGGTAAAAAAAAATGGACAGAAAAAAACAGAATGAAAAAATCGTAATCGATCTTTCAATTCACGCTTGCATAATATAAGTAACTATAGGATGTGAAATTTGATCGCCTAAATTGCGGGTAGGTTGTTTCCGATGCAGATCTCGAAATATGCGATGGTATATCAGATCGACTGGCTTATACATTTCGAAATATAATGAGCTCTCTGTCCGCGCACACCATCAATAAGTCTGATTCATTTAGCAGGTAAAATTAAGTCCAGTTTGTTATAGAGCGGAACGACTGTAACGTCATAGGTGGATCTAGAATCAAGAATTATCCATACAGTAACAGTCAGACTCCCCTGCATATAAAAGTTCACAATTTGACCCAGAATCGATCAGTATTGGGTGAAGTGGTCAGGAGAGACATCATCGATCAAAGTACTGAATAAAAATAATTAGGCAGTGATTTTCCTTTCGGATAATAATTAATTGCTCTTGTAAAGGACGACGGGTATGGATATATAAATTTAATACAGAGTGCAGGACGTATCTCGTGATCATAGTTTCGAAAAATGTGCATAAGCAGGTTCTTTTCTTTTATGCAAAAGAAGTGAAAATTTTTTTATCAACAGAATCATGAACCCGAGTTAAAAAGTAAGTACAAACGAGATTATATCAGTTATTAATTGTTGCTCAGCGTTAGTGTAACTCTGATGATAAAATTTCTTCCTTCCTTTCTTCCTTTCTTTTTCAATTTTAATTATAAACCCGAATTGCGTAAGTAAGTCCGTCCAGCCTGCAGAGACGAAAAAAGAAACTCTCGAAATATCGCTAGATAGAAGTCTTTGCCGTGTATCTACACGGCGATAATGTGTACGTACCCTGAAATTCGACAATATACGTGTGTCTGCGACCGTATCTTTTATCCATCTCATGATACGCACGTAATTTCGCAAGGCGTACCTGCGCTTAAAGTTAAAATAATTTTCTCCTAACGGCGAGAAAGAGTTAATATAGTGGTCTACTAAAGTATGCCGAGCAGTTAAAAGCCGGACAACAATATCAGTGTCCAGGCTTTCTCCAACTGAGGCGGTCAGTCAGCTAGCTCGAGATTGATCCGTTGTTAAGACGTTGTAATGCGGTCCGAACCGCGATGTTGAATTTGATTATAAATTCCGAGGGTTTGTGCGGCTGGATAATATCGCTAATCGCGTTTTACTGGAATCCATAAACGAACAGGAATTAGAAAATACGAAATAATTGATTCCTGCCTCCATCGCGGTGGTATGAAAGTTACGTATTTTGCCGGAAGTAGATAGTTTCAATAATAGAAGAAAAAAAAAAGTAACATAAACATGTGTTGTCTAATGCGATGCGTTGGAAAGTGAACAGAGCGTGTACTCGGTACGAGTAAAAGTTTGTTCTAACGGTCACGCTATTAAATAAGGAATTATAAAAACGAAAAAAAAATTCATCTATATACGTAAAATGCGACGTGAGAAAAAACGGAAAGAAAATCCACGAGATTATTCGATGCAGATGGAAATATATTACGATCTAGATAACTGAGGTACTTATACCAAATTCTAAATAATTGAGGTTTTCATCTTCGACGATCGCTGCTTCTCGCTGAATCTCGAGAAATCCTTAATAGCATGAAATTTCGCGATAAATAATCCACACCGATTTATTGAAAATTTTTCATTTTCTCCTCTACTTACCACGATCGTTCACCATGCTGTAACAAAAAAAGTACTGATTAGATTCCGCGGCGACTAGCCAACCAGGTAATCGGCCCATTTGCCTATTCCCTATTGCTAGCTTTCTGTTGGTACCTGCAGTACACGTAAAGTTATACCGCGATCGACGTGAAGTCTTTAGAAATTGATACAATATATTCACATACACATGGAGTTGGCTATTGCTGCAGGCGTACGTCGGTAACCAACGGTCGGTTTACAATTCTTTGTACATGGACTTTCGACGGTTAAGTTATTCCAATAGAACCAATTAGGATGCGAAAATCGTTTATGGACTCTGCAGAGCACTGTTATTCCTAAAGTAAAATGCGTGATCGATGTTTATTATAAGTTCCTGGCACGGAGACAAGCTCAATTCACATTATGCCCATTGCGAAAATCCGATAAAAGGCCGCATGCATTATGCATTGAAATTCACGATCTACGCCGATTGTAGAGAATTTCGTACGGTATTAACCGATCGCGAGCTTTGGCGAACCACTAAACTGCAGAAACTGGGTGGATGGGAAACGAATGATTTATAAACCGCAATTTTGATTCCGAATTCTACAAATATTCTCTTTTCAGAAATGCAACATGACAAGAACGGCCAAAAATGCTGATCAAGACCTCAGCAGTACGAGCTGGGTCTACAGATGGAGTCCCATAGAGAATACAGGACCTCCAACCACGTATTTCCACGAGTTAGACCACGCGGCATGGCACAGACCAACGATCTTTAAATACCACGAAGAATTTTTGGAAAAAAATAGACACAAGTTTGGAAATCCGAACAACAAGGGTCGTGAGTGCAGTAATTGAATAAATTAGTTCAAAGATTTTAAACATCCCTGAATGATCTCGAGTTTACCCTCCAAAGATTGACACCTCCCTAATGAATATTAATCGAGATAAAGATTCGGAATCGAACCTTAAGCAATAACAAGTTCGCCTTAGATTGGAATCCGGTTCTTCATAATAATTACGAAAGCGTAATTCTGTCCCATACTCCACGAGACTTTGTAAAAAAGCTTGGAATCCTGTAGAAAGCTATAAATTATAACAACTGTAATAGGGTGTACTTACCGATTCCTTGATCACCATTCGCATTTGCCTGCATGATACGAATACGTCGAGTTTAACTACATTTGCGGTTACAGGTATAATATCGTCGTTAGCATGTCAGTTATTATCTTCCATTTAATGGTCACGTGCAAGTGAACCTGGACCGAGAAATTAGTGTATAGATATACGAGGCTCGCATTACCCAGGTTTATTCCATGGGCCATTCGGTTTCTATGTAAATGGCTACTTACGTAAATTTAACGATTTTCTAGCAAGGTAGCCTACCTGCAGCCTATAACCTACCTGCCAGACGCTAGAATCCAGTTATGAAAGCGCGGCTCTTTGTTGCGGAGTCTTGTACTTTTTGCCATTTCCTCCAATCCCGCGGATTTATTGACGACGACCATCACCCAGCGGCTGGTGGACAGCTCTTTTTCTCAACATTACGGGAGAGAAACTCGTTTAAATTTTACAATAGTTTATAACGAGATTAGCCGATACCCTTCACCCGTGGGAAATTTATATACCCTGCAAAGTTTGAATACCGAATGTTGTTGCTCTTTCGATTTCTCCAAAAAAAAAAAAAAAATGGATTCACAAATCGGAGACCATCCATTAATCACACTCGTTTAAAAGATTTTATATTCCAATGGCTGTTAATTAATTCATAAGTTGAACGGCTCTGTTTGGATATTAAAAAAAAAATTAATATTTTACATAACATTTGACCCACTCTTGATATTATTATCACATACGCTTTTTTACCGTCAATTAATGGAAGTTATCGCCTTATACCTATAGCTTGCACAACTGTGTAACAAACAAGTTCTCAACAACTACATAATAGCTGGCGCCTTGACAAAAATGAGTCTGTAAAGCATCGCGTAAAAAGTTGAAGAGATCCTTTTATTTTTATTTACTTATCGATTTTTTTTCTTCTTATTGGCATGTCTGCAATACTTCTCAACGGTTTTTTAAATCGTGCGAAAATTTCGCGTTCCCGAATTGAATCGACCGTGCAACTTTTCTCAACTCGCAAGGATTGATTATTGTTCAATCGATTCATTTCACCGTTTGAAATGATAAATAATTAACCGATTCATTTTATATTCTGCTCGAGAAAACACCAGATGCCTAGTCATTGCCGAAGATGAATTACCAGCAGGTTTGATTGTCGAATAAAATCGATAAAATATCGGTGTTACTTGCGCTGCTGTAGGAAAAAAATTGACCGAGTATTTCGTTCACGGTCGAGAAATCGCGATTGTTTAATTCAATACTGTGCGATAAGTTACTTAATCGATGTTTGCTTATTTAATTACTTAATATCAAATCAAATTTCTAGCACTCACTTAACGAGCTGCTATTTCCCATAAATATGAAGCATGCAGCCCCTCCCACCGATCTCTCTTTCTCGAATTTTGCAAATTCATATCTAATATCTACATCGGTGCTGGGTCGTGTCCAGGTGGTATAGTGCGTCGGTGTAACAGCCCAAGGTTCTCACGGAGAGAAAGGTAGGGATTCTTCGGCTCTCACAGGGACGTGTGTTCCTAACAATATGCCAATACGATCTCACGCAGTGTACATCAGGGCATCATCCTCTCATACGCGAATGTCCTCTGGCGAAGAGCGCCCGCGTTTGAGTGAAGCTCACCTGCAGTGATCGTGGTTCGTGTGATAAGAAAATTTCGCGAATGAACGGACACGTTGGATTTTTTTCTTCACTCGGAACTTAGTTCGTTCGATCGAAGACCGCCGATACCAGTTTTAAACAAAAAAGTGTTTCAATTTCGAAAAGGTATTCATGACAAAGACGAAAAAAAAATGGGTTACGAGTTACGAGCGCGGATATAGTAAATTCGTAATCTTTCAATCTTTCAAATCGCATTATTTTTTGAGAAAATTAGGTCATCTTTCGTTTGTACGCTGAACTCGATGACCGGTTAAGCTCTCCGGCTAGTGTTAAGCAATCGAACAACTTACTTTCACGTGACGTAATAATTTTTTTTCTCGCAATATCTCCAGGCATGGCCAACGTGATTCCATGGCTTATGTCAATGTCCCTCATCGGGGCCCAGAACCTCGGGACCTTGTCAAGGCCAGAACTCATTTCCCAAGAACTGCTACCTCCGCTCGATACCCCAGGCTATTTCGATACCCCGGTAAGTTCTCCATGTTCATCAAATTTTTTTTGAAAATAACAGAATTACATTTTCTAAATACAAGACTCGAGCTTTTCCGGGGAATTTTTGCGATCATCCTCATAGACGTAGAATAATTATAACCGTGAGAAACCGGCCGATTTATTCCAGGGCGAGAGACTTCTGGGATCAGCTTCACTGGCTGAACAAAACGCAGGATCTGCTCAATCGTTTGGTAAACAGACGGATGATTACGGGAGCGGAAGTGACCTAGGCTTATTTCAAAATCGAATTAATCAGGACGCTGTCCAGCAACTTCCAAACTCTGATCTTGGAAATGGCAACAGTCAAGCCGAAGAGTACAAGACCCAGCACAAGTACTATCCACCTGAGAACAGCGGGTTTAATGACGAGTACGCTGGTCCAGCTATGGAACAGGTAAAAAAATTATTCGTCATTGAAATAAAGGCGACTATGAGTTTGTGCCATTCGCTGAAATCCGGAAGCTTGATACATGGGAATGATCCAAAGTCCCATTGTTAATCTTGGTGAGAACTGAGTAACTATCTCTTCACAGAATTACACACCACAGAGTTTTCTTGTCTCTCATAACTCACCTCGGCAATAAAGAACAAAGAGCTTTTAACCCGCCAGTGAGACAAGATTGTGTCTCCTTTTTTAATTGGGCAATTAATTTTCCGCTCGCTTAGTTTGCATATCAAAAAGTGAAACTCTCAGTTATTCTGTAACATTTTCAAGATGCAATCGATCCCCAAATTTTCTCATCTTCATATCTCATCGTCCCAAATTCCTGATCATTTTCGCAGGTCTACTCTTGGAAAACCGTCGACTTTGAATTTGACAGCGAAGTTTCTAGACAGCGAGCTATCGACGCTGGTCACTATGAGCTGGAGAACGCCCTGCCCCTAGGTATCGAGGTCTGGAAAGATAAGATATTCGTTACTTTGCCAAGATGGAAACAAGGAATCCCCGCAACTCTGGCTACCGTTCCATTAAAATCGACGGAAAAGAGTCCAAAACTTCGTCCTTATCCAAGCTGGGGGTGGCACGATCCAGGTGAGGATTAAAACCAGGATTTATATGTCCACTTTGAGGAAGCGTATTTTTTTACCCGGTTTCATACCTGTTCCAGGAAATTGCGACGGTTTGATTTCCGTCTTCAGGGTCCAAGTAGACGAATGCGATCGACTTTGGGTCCTCGATTCAGGACAGACAGAGATAACATCAGAACCGAACCAAACGTGTCCTCCAAAAGTGTTTATCTTCGATTTACATACGGATAAACTAATCAAAACGTACACCCTACCTAAAGAGTACATAAAGCAGGATTCACTCTACTCGAATATCGCGGTAGACGTTCGTGACGGTGAGTGCGATAACGCGATTGCGTATCTAGCAGACGTTTGGAGGTTCGGAATCGTCGTCTACGATCTCTTCAAGGATAAATCCTTCCGTATTCAGCACCACTTCTTCTTCCCCGATCCGCTCTCGTCAAGATACGAACTTCACGGTTTAAATTTCCAATGGACTGATGGAATCTTCGGACTTTCTTTGAGCCCCGTTGACGTGAACAACGACCGAACCCTCTTCTTTCATCCCATGTCCAGTTTCCGCGAATTCGCAGTTGCGACATCGGTCCTAAAGGACGAGTCAGCTGCGGAAGACAGTCCAGAGATGTTTATACCGATCGGTAAATCGAGGGCCAAATATTCGGGGCACTCTTCAGGATCAGCGATGGACAGAAACGGCGTAATGTTCTTCAATATGGTGACCAGGGACTCTGTATGGTGCTGGGACTCGAGAAAGGAATACATACCGCAAAATTTGGGAGTCATTGGACAGAGCAACGTGTCTCTAATATTTCCTAACGATATTAAAATCGACCATGAACCAGACCAGAACATGTGGGTATTGTCGAACAAGCTCCCTATGTACTTGTACGGACAAATGGACATGCGAGATGTTAACTACAGACTGTTTAAAGCGAACGTAAAAAACGCCATCAAGAACACTGTATGCGATCCAAATTACATCGTACCGCCATCGGAGCAGAGTTACGATGAGACTTGCTGACGATTTAACACCAGTAAAATTCGCAACTGAAATCGGGTTATTTTTTTTTTGGATGAGTACTCGATCACTGATTTACAAATTATCGATCTTTCGCTGTAATATACAATGAAAAAAAATAACCGGTGCATTTCTGTATATTTAATATTTTTGAGAAGACCAGAAGACGCGTGTTAGCTGATTCTTAAGAAATAAGCTACATCATTAATAATCATAATCTGAGGTATGGGACGATGGGTGATTTTGCCATTAGTGTATAACGCGCTAATTTGTACATACATATAACGATAATTTTTTTAAGCCAGTCAATTATTTTATACAGTAAATATGTCCATATATCTATGTATACAATAGAAAGCAAGGAATTTCTTTTTCAATAAAAATTGGATTCATTTTCCTCCTTACAGCCGTTCGTTAATATGATCGTCTTACCGATGATTTCACATTTGACAATAAAATTTTTCAAGAATTAGGACATAAAATTTCACGAGATATATTTAGCACGCTTAAGTTCGACGTAAGACAGTAATTATTCTCAAAACCTTGACTATAATTAACTTTCCTGTTCAATTCGTTTCTATTTCCGTTCTTTGCTGATTTTCACCGGCCTAGGTATCCCCTTTTTCTTCGTGGTCGAATCTTTTTTTGGCTTATCAGTAGACGTGCTGCCACCCGGAGCAGCTGCGGCATCGAGATCAGCGACAGAAAACTGAAAACTGCTGTCGACTTGCTCTGGAAATTCTTCAATGTACGTGTGATTAGAGATGGACATCGCTGGACAAGATGACTCAGATATTTCAATTACATTTTCGGAAGTCCAACTGTCAAAACTATCGTAGCTTATCGTAGTGGGCTTAGACGCGTCAGGATTTACCTCCGTCTTTTCACTGAGCATATTTTGATCGGAAGAAAAAGCTGGTATGTCTTTTTCTACCATTCTATTCAAGGGTAGAGTCTGAAGACTCGTTGCACTCGAAGTATTCCCCTCAACCAACGATGACACTTGGCTTTTCGCAGAGGAATCAGACTTTCCAATTTCTTTTTTCTCTTCGCTATTTTTGGGGACATTAGGCGAAGTCTGTTTTGCCACTGTTTCCTTTCCTATCGAATGGATCTTTTCAAACGTGTCCACCAGGTCCTTGAAGACTTCTACGTTGTACTCGGTTCCAATAGCTACGTGCTTCACACTGACCCTAGACTTTCGGGACGAAACCTCAAACGATACTGCGTCCGAATTCGTTAACGTCAAGTCTGAGACTTTATAGTGAGTGTTGAGCTGTTCGATAGAAATATCGTCGGCCTTAGACAACAATTTTCGGATCCTATTTTGATAGTCTTCCCTAATTTGTTTCGGTTCCTCAGCACCGTCATCGGACCTGAAATTATTCGCTTGCAAATCTGTAGAAGAGTGGATCCTTGTGGCTCCAGAAACTGAAGTTAAACTTGCATTTTTTGATCCAATTCGCAGCCTGTTCGTCAAAGGATCAACTCCACTCGATTGATGACTCAAAATTTTTTGAACTACGTCTTTCAACTTGTTTTCAATTTCTGCAATATCGACTGAAGTCATATATTGCAAATCACTTTCAGTAGAAATACTTTCCGCCCCAAGCACATGCGATTCTGCATCGCACGATGCATTCTGGGTAATTAAATCACCTCCACTGATGCCCGGCAACGCTAACTCCTTCTTAGAAGAGGCTTCGTCATCATTCGACAACAAGGAACGCGATATTTCTAAAGATTCTTCAATTTTCAGCGATTTGTCATCATCGATACTTTTTTCGGCTATCTTAATGCTCAAATTCGGACTCTTCGTCGGTAGCAACGTGTCTTTAATTGGATTTGCGGAAGAACTGCTCCAGCAGGTCTCTATGGGACGGCTAGTGGTACGAGACTGTGATGGGTCAGACCTGGGAAAAATTTCCGAGGCTTTCAAGGGGTTTAAAAAGACGTCAGACTGTCCATTATCGCATGACAAACTCTGGCTCGCTTCTGATTCAACAGAATCAGGAGTCGAAGGACGCGAGACTGTAAAATTCCCATCACTGTCAGAATCCATGAGATAACCGGAAGACAATCCTCTACCTCTTTGGGGAACGGATTTGGCACTAAAAAAGTCCACATTTTTGTTCTCAACCAATTTTACCACCTTCACTACTCTTCTAGCAGGTTCACTACCACCAACGGCCTTCTTAGGCTTACTTTTCTTCTTTTTTGCCATTTGGCGTTTCGTGGACAAAGAAATCACCTTATCCCAGCTAGAAAAGCGGTCAATCTCTGCCTTCGGACCCACAGGACCTTCGGAATCTTTTAAAGAACTTGTAGTCTTTGGTACAGAGATTTTAGCAGCCTGAGAATCGTCGGAGTTAGACTTTGCTACGTTTTCTTCAAGGATTTCGGGTACTTCTTCAAGATTATTTGAACTCTCACTCTTGCATTGAGCATTTCGAATATCAGATTCGACCACTCCGTTAGCTGTGATCGACTGTGCCGAAGAACAACCTGCAGTGATCGTCACGTAATTCACGACTGTATGAACAAGATTCTGCAATTCTTGGAGCTCCTCGTTGACTGGGAATCTGAAATTCTCTGAAGACGAAATTTTGCTTGTCATCTCTAGTAGTGTTCCACGCTTTGCAGTTTTTTCTTGTCCTTTTTCTCCTTCGGCAAAAAACTTTTCAAAGACAGTCTTCATCCTCTTAATTGCACATTTCGCAGTTTCAAAATCTCTCAGCGCTATATCCGGCATCGTATTATCAACATCGATCAAAAAATCGTCATTTTTAGGACAGACCAACGCGTTTTGAGATGTTGTTTGATCATCATCATCCGTCATCCACAGTTCTGGCATTTCCGCCTCCGTTTTTGCGTTCATTAAACATCGTGATTTCAATTCGTTGAGATTCTCATAGTCGGGAGTAAAAACCTCGTTCTCTATTTTCGTATCTTCGTTGTTAGGTGCAAGTATTTCCGCCTCAGTCCTCTTCGTAGCATCTGAGAAGCTGCCACTTTGTTTTATGGCCTGAACAAAAGCAGAACTAATCACTTCGCGTCTAAAATTCGCTCTATTCAATAAATCCGAATGCGTCAAGGGCAAGGACTCCGGCTCTGAAATATTTGACAGTAGTCTCTGATGATCGTCATGTAGTTTATCAATTTTCTCCGAAGAAGAAACTCTGCTGTCCAGATCACTGTCGATTTCCTCGACCCCTCTACGATCTAAATTATCTTCTTTCTTCTCCCGATCTTCTTTCCGCCAAAAGTCACGGTTTCCCGTGGAAGTATTCGCGCTAACGTTTCCAAAATTTGTCGCACCCGATGTTCCTGTCTGTGTCGTGGTTCGGTCAGATTGATCGTTTTGTTCAAAAGACGAGTTTCCTGAGCTACTGGACGGCGCCTCTTCAGACGCCTCGGAATGTTCAGTTGCATTTACAATTTCGCCGGCTTTACTTTCGAGCGTAAATAAATTCGTCAGCATTTGCAACTCTGTTATGAATTCCGAGCCTTGAAAATTTCTGGGGAGATACCCGTGGCCTAAGCAATTTGGAAACTGGGCAAAAAATTTGAATACTATACTCTGCATTTCATTTCCTCCGGTGTTGAAGTGATCCAATATACTTCGGCAAGACGGAACGTCGAATTCGAACTGCGGCTTGCCTGGATTTGGTATTTTCTGAATAGGAGATTGAAAGATCACATTTTGCAGCGCTAATCTGACTTGCTCAGTGCTAATTCTATTCGTCTTCGGCCCAATATGAAGAGAACGTTCAGAGTTTTGGAACTTCGACAAAACGGTCGATTTTTTGGACGTTAAGGAACCCTTGAAGAGAAACGAAGAGTAATCCTCGAGGTCTCTGACCTCAGGATTCGGAAGATCTCCGCTAATATCTTCTGGTTGTTCGGGAACATCTTCTTGCCCGAGAACAGGTATGTTTATCTCTGCTGACCTGGGCTCTACGGACGAAATAAGTTTGCTTAACAGTGACGAGGTTTTCTCGTCTTCAATGGATATGGTCTCGTCTTGGTCCAGCGGATTCGTCTCGCGCCTGACAGCCTCCAGTTTTTTCTTCTCGAGATCTGGAGCTGTGGATCTTGTAATTAACAGCGACTCTTCGTTTTCAGATCGTTTTTTCAGCGATCTAATATCCTCGGGTAAAATACTACACCTCAAAAATCCAGAAGATGAACTCCGCCTTAATTCGGAAGTCAAGTTCGTCAGACCGTATAAATTTTCACCCTCGATTTCCGGTATTTCAATTTCTGTAGCTGGTTGGCTGATGAATTCGTCACTATATCCTCTCAGTGCTGCCGACCTTACGATTTCTTTCATGGCTACAGCGAGTGTATTAAAAATCGGATAAATCTCATTTGCCGTTTCTCCCAGCCGGAATCCTCTCTCGGAATTTTCACTGTTGGCAAAAACAAATTGCAAAATATTTTCTGTCGTTTGATGAACGATATTTTCGAGCTCCAAGCTAATATCTGCTCTCAAAATTCCTGCACACGTATTTCCAGCTTGTCTTTCGTCATGAATATTACTTCCGATGGAATTTGGCCGTTGGAACGACCAGTCGATATTTTCAACAGCTTCCTTGACATTTTTAGGCGCATTATTCCTTCGCAATTGCTTTTGGTAGTCGGTGTCATCAATTCTGCATGGGTTTTCTTCAGGTGTGTTGAGAACCTCGACCATCGAGGATTGCGTACCTCCAGGTGTCAGGATCTCAGATGACACGGCGGGAAAAGGATCGGCGCCGTCTTTCCGTGAGAAAGATTTAATAGTTGTCAATGGGTCGTTTTTGCTAGTAGTTGGTTTTTCGTCGATTTGTCTTTCCAAAAAGAAAACCTCCACGTTTTGTGATCTGATGTTTTCCTTCGCTGGAGTTCTGTCCAAATCCCGACCTTTTTGCGATCCTTCGATAAGTTTGCAAGATCTCGAAGTTACATCAGACTCATTTGTCACATCGGTAAGTCTACTGTATTTAGAATGCTGCTTTCTCATTCCTGTTTTTTCACTCACTTTAATCTTACGCGAATTTTTCTTTAGCCTACCGTTACAGGTGTAGATGTCAAAGAAGTCTTTCGTCACGCAATTACCATGCAATGCCTCACTATTAACAGGATCTACCGGCTTCGATCTCGTGAATCTTGCGTACGCCTTTTCGATGTTCAAAATCAGTTCCTTCTCGGGTTTTTCAAGCTCGGGTAGCGAAGGGACGTAGAAAGCCTGGTCAAAACTATTCCCACAGATATCAACAGAATTCTTCTTTCGCAATGGATCTCGATCTTTATCCTGAGCTCTTTCGTGGATCCTAAAAGCATCCATTTCTCTTTTATACTTAACGAGCGTCTTTTCGTTGTAAGCTTTCAGCGCCAGCATTTCTTTGGTCTCACGTTCTTCGAGTGTCTCACTGGTTTTACTCGACCTTGATATCCTGGATGAACTGGCCAAAGATCGCCGGTCCTTTGAGCTTATTTGACGACTGCTTTTCGAACAAGACGATTTCTTACCGGTTACAGACTCGTCCTTTGCAATAAAAGAGGTTTTACTATTCTCTCGTTTTTCAGTCTGTACTATCCCTTCGGAATTTGAGTTTGACTCGTCTTCTTTAAAAACTTTTTTAAACATCATAGACGACGTTTGCGGGGCACGAGTTAATTCATTGTATTCTCTCGCCAGACTCGTTCGACTGGAAGAGAGAAATTTTTCGGCCATTTGTAGAGACGAATCGTGAATTTTAGAGTCTGTAATTATTTGCTGGTTCTCTGAGTCTTTAGACTTGGTGCTTCCCGCGATATCTCGAAAAACGTCGATTTCATTTTCTTTGGAATTCCCCTGATTGAAATTTAGACCATCGTAATTATCCCGATGATATTGCGGACTGTTGCTACTCGATCTATAACATGGCAGACTATAAGAATAATCTCCATCGGTTTTTTCCTCAACAGAATTTACATCTGTTTGACAGAACCGCGAATCCTCATTAGCTCCATTATGCACCACTCGATAATCAGGAGAGCGCACTCTGCGAGAAAGTGGCTCAAGTTGAGCTCTCGTATCATCAAACATATTAGAATGCCTTTGAAAGCTGGATTTGAAGTGGGAGTCTAATTCAGCATGATTATCTGGTCGAATCAGTTGTTTAGTTGGCGTTATAGGCGTTGAATCGAAGCTTTGAGCCTCTGAAATTGGATTTTTTTCAAAAATGTAGCTCGTGTTAAAAGCCAAAATATCAGACTCAACTCCAAAGCTTGCTGAGGTTGGTCCAGAAAATGCTGTAGGGTCCAGCTTTAAGGATTCCTGAATTCTGTGAATAAATTTCGTACCATCTTCCCTCTCAGGAATAATTTCTTTGACGTTATGGTTGCTTTGACGCCGGGAATCTTCTTCTCTGTCTTTGAAAAGATTATTAAAAATTGGACTGGCAATTTTCTCTGGATTTTTACCATCCCTTTGCAGTTTGAACGGCTTTATTTCATTGCACAAGACTTTATTGATCACCGATACGAAGTTTATTTCTTTTAAATTCTCCCAGGCGATGCCATCTCTCTCTACGACTGCCCTTAGACACAAACCGGGATTTAAATCATTCTTACAATACGTAGACGCGGTTGAAATCGTTCTCGAATCGGTAGCAGGCAGTGAATGATCCCTTTCCTCGTTACCACTTCGAATTTCATGGCGTTTGTCTTTTCCCTCGCGATTCTGATCGCAACAATCGAACGGTTTTTCTCTGCCGAAACAAACCTCAGCATTTCGCGTCGATTCGGTCAATTGTGTCATCGTTGGAGCCTCTTCTCCGTCAGAATCTGTGTCTTCTTTTTTAGAGCATTTGGTTTCCTCACAGCATTCGCATTTCTTCTTATTCGCCCTCGACCCATTCGGAATACCGACTTGTATTCCAACGGCACGAGGTTGAACGGTTTCTCCTCTTAAGGAGAAAAAGGAAGACTCTACATCCGCGTCTATGGAGCTCTGCAAAGACCCCGTTCCACTCTCCGCAAGATCAGTAGTCGAAGTCCTTTTATGTATGTGGAGAGCATTGGCGTCAACTTCTTCGCGAGTCAGGCCCAATATCTTCAGGGTCTTTTCTGCCGGGGTGAGATTCTCGTCGTCAATAATATTCAGACAAGACTCTTCCTCCACCTCGTCAGATTCCTGACTTTCAATGGTCAACAGAGTCGTCAAAGACTTCGAAAGCTTGTTGTCTGTATCCGACTCCCAATTCGCTGGACCAAAGATCTCGTCGTATGTCAAGCAGCTGTTAACCCTTGACCGATTCTCCGAGTACGTTAGTGTCGGAATAATAGTACCATCCAGGGATTTGGCGGCTCTTCGACGCTGCGCCAAAGTCAAACCCTGAATCGCCTTCGTAACTGGGAACGAAAATTCATCATCCAACTCAGCGTAGTAGAGATCAAAGTAGTAAGATCGAAGACGACGCCATAAGTATATCGAAGGCACTGTGAATTGCAATTGCACAATGTCAGTGAAAGAAGGAGACTTTTCAATGCACGAAATCACTCACGCATCGATATTATTCGAACGACCAGAAACTCCAGAACCAGTGACCCGCAAGAATGGAGAACCCAGCAGAGGAGTACCCCAGCAATTGTGCAAATCACATCCGTTATTATATTCTTCATCATCTGGAGATACAGCCAGGGTAGTATTAAGCGAGGTCGTTCTCCAGTTATCACTGGGTATAGCATGACGATGTAGAACAGAAGATGAAGATGGGTTGTAAAGTTTCGAAATAACACAACCAACGACAGGACTGTAACATCAACATGTTATTAATTGATTATCATTGACTCTTCGTCGCGCAATTACTCGCTGAAAACATTGCAAAGATTTTTTTTTTTCTCCTAAACTACTACTTCGAAGCAAAATCTGTTTTTGACCATTTCTTAAATCTGGTTTCAGAGACACTACAGAGAAGAGAACGAGGTATCATCTATGCCGCATCTAAAGTCACCAACAGCTTTTGTTCGCTTTGTTTGCAAGCGTAACGGTGCAGGTATAGAATGTCATGGACGGTGGTGAGGACGATGCCACGAAGAAGATATCAGATTTGCACTTTCCTTGCACCTCTTTGATGGTGTATATTTTTTTTTATTTATTTTTTTTCTCTAGCATATAGGTATAGATACGTGAAGACATGTATCATACGACACCGGCACGTTCTCAGCATCTGATTATATCGTTACTCAATCCCAGCAGAGAACCAGTACGTGTAAAAATGATCAACAACAGTCTACGTGATAAATTAAATTCTCTGGCAATAAGGAAGCCAATTTCCATGACTGAAACTAGGTAATTCTATTCACTCTTTAAGACCAGATTTACAAGTCCGGAATCAATGAACGAACTAGAGTTTGCAATGCCAAGTCTACGTTTATGAGCCGTTAATTTCATTTCGGTACGGTTGCAATCACATAGCTAAATAGCTGAAACGTGATGCAGAAATAACGAGAAATTTCAATCGCTCAGCAAAGTTTCTCTACGGTAGTATAACTAATGCATGGGAATGTTTATTCCGGTTGATAGTTAAAAAATTGCAGAGCCTCAGTACAATTACGATAATTGAAATGATCGCACGAAATTGACCTCGACTAGTTATTAAGGTCGAACTTAATTGCCAATTAGCTGCACAAAGCGCATGGGTCAATTAAACTAACCGTTTTTAATCCAATAGTCGAAATGATACTTGGCGCTAAACGAAGGCTCAGGACCTGGCAGATCCCATATTTTTTGCACGTTTCCATTCCAGGCGAAGGAGAACCAATCCATAATGTTTCTCACCTGCGTGACGGATACCAAAACCATTTTATCAACGGCATGTACAATAATTCGGCGAATTTGGTTACTACGGTTTACCATGCCGAGCGAAACCATGATTATTAATTCTGCGTTCGGCAAAATTTCCACGATTTGTCTGAGGCCGAGTCTGCTAGGCATGTATATATCTCGTTCCTCGACGTTTCAGGAAGACCCTAAGCGACCCCCGAGCGCCTAGGTTGCCTCTGACCTCCGTCTTTCTGGTCATCATCAAATTGACTCGGAAAATTTGGAGCTCTTTTACTTTCTACTTTTCGGAGATCGCCGATCTCATTACGTGACTGGAAAAATTTTGAAGCTTCTCACTGTGACAGATGATCGACTGACGACCACGTTGCTACGAATAACGGTTCTGCTGTAGAACAAGAGAAAAACGAACCTCGATGATCGTTCTCTTTGGTGTCCTTCAAGTTTAAATAATTCAAAAATTTGATTACCAGCACGGAATATTCAGACCAACGGATGCAATTTTTTTTATCTGTACTACCTCGACTGGGAAGACAATGAGATGCAAATTGCGGAGGTGCTTCAACGCTGATTAGCACCTAGTTGAATATGCATGAATTGTTGCTGTATTTTTTTTTTTTCAATTCAATTTTCAATCATGGAGAATTTTGATGGCTGGGAAACAGCCCAAACAGTCAACGTATCGCTGTGGTAATAATAGCTGAGCTACTTTAGTACATGTTTGATGATCAGCTGGTATGGTCATGGAGTCATTTGAAATGAGGAAACCTGTTTTTATACCCAAAGCTATCAAAATTCTTTCTGTCTCTAATACAGATACATACGTACGAGTATGATTTAACACGTCGCGACGCAAAGGCGGGCTGATTCGACACGCACTTGTACATTACACGTCTAGATATTACGATACGGTGTATTAACACTCGTGAATAGGACAGACCCACAATTACATCATCATCAACATCGCAGCCACGTATAGTAGAAAGTTTAACAAGCATGACATAAAATTTTCTCACAAGCAAATCTAGTAATATATATAATACGTGTACAAATTTAATGACTGAATTTTATTCAGCAAACTTTCTTCTTCAATGAAATAAACTATCCAAATCTCTCGAGAACATACTATCAGTCTTTTTGTATCAGGAAAATAAAATACCTCATTCGCGTTTTATCAAACTACTTATCTCACGTCCATTTCGTAAATTAGAAAAATCCACAATCTGCAGTTATCTCGTGATACAGGACCTCAAATCGGTAGACGAAACGTCTGGAATTTATCCTCAATGGTTTATATTTTTTTCTCTCTTCTTTTTCATGAACTGTGGAATACTTTCATACTTGTGTAACATATTTTCTGACAGGTTTACTCAACGGTTTGCACATAAATCGATCGCCCTTTCAGCTCAAGGTGTGTCTAACCCATATTTAAATGGCCTATATGCGATAGTACCCTGGCTCATTATACCTATAGCAATATCAGTAACATCGAGCGATTTGTCTTGATGTAAATTGACGAGAAAGGTATAACATCGCGTGTTAAGAACGTATATTCATAGATACCGTAATATGAATGGGCAAGTGTCTAACCCGCAGCGCATTTCTAACAATAAGTACAGCAAGCAAGTTATCACCTATAATTTGCACACAGCTGTCGAGTTGCTGCAGATCAGTTTCTCCACATATCGCAACTTGCAATAAATCAATAACTATACCGTATAGCGGCTGATCTCTTAGCTCGTTTCATTCCGATAATCTCGACCTTGTGCATTATAGTTGCAGAGAAAAATAATAACGGCGATAATGTAACTAAAGCAATGGGAGAACCGACGGTGGAACGATATACAGTAATACCTAAACTATCACGCGGATTCTCTTCAACACGTATGTGAATTAACCGAGTGTGTGCACGCATCTACATGTTACGTAAAAGTTTATAGTGGCTAGCATAGTGGGTGTAAGGTCAGCTATTATCTCATTGCTGCAGCCGCAAGTTACGCTATAGTTTGGTCCAATAAAGTCGAGTCCAGGCTCGTAGTTTCTTTTATTGATAATCAACCGTGCAGTAGCGTGGGTTGTATTCGCGATATAATTTTTATGATACGGTGAATAGAATCTGAATCCAAAATCAATTTCGCATCATCTTTTATTGTAGATCATTGTAGATCATCCAAACTCACCCCGTCCCACATGAGCGCGTTTCCTAACTCGCCCAATTCCAATTATGCATGCATGCATGTAGTTGTACAGATGTATGTCTCTATGCGAGTCTGTATATGCTTAAGTTACTTAGGATTTTCGAAATTTTAAGTCGAAAATTGCTCCTGGTATCAGGAGAACATCTGACCCGAGGAGGTGTGCTGAAATTTTTGGCGGGAAAAATTTAGAGCCTACATGCAAGCAAGCATACATTCGTATAGACGTGTCTCTCTGCATGTCTCTTATTCGCTGACGATATTTAGAATTTTCGAAATTTTAAGTCGAAAAATTGCTTCTGGTATCAGGAGGAATTTCATTCGAGGAGGTGTGCTAAAATTATTGACAGGGAAGTTGTTTGTGCCACATGTCGATTATGCGATTCTTAAATAAAGAGTCACAAGGAGGGGACCTTAGAAGATAATGAATAAATTCATCAGTATACCTAGTTCAAACTTAGAACTGATAAGATTTTGGATTCAATTGGTCGAGTAATTTTCGAGATATTCAAGGAACAAATTTTTGAAAAAAATAATTCAATTGACGATATCTGGAGAAAGGATTGGCGGATTCGAATAGTAATTGGTATCTCAAAGTTTTTTGCATCTTTGATCACAAGTAAACCGTCAGATTTTTTTAACCCCCATCATCCGAAAATTGCCTACCAATAATTTGAGGAAATCTTTATACATGTGTTTTTATTTGAACTTGAAAGGCCGGGAAGTTTTAGGTCTGGCCCATCGTGGTCAGCTAATTTACCAGCTCGTTTTTCCTTCTTTTTGTGGCTCTCATTCACGACCTTCCTTACGGCGTATAAAATAAGGCGAATAATATATACGCCGTCATTAAGTGACGCCATACACCTGCCAAACTATATATATATATATATATATATATATATATATATATATTTCCCGCCCATGTGCGCAGCGATAAAACTGAGCTGCGTGTAAATTTGAATGTGTGAGAATTGAATACATGTGTGTATATATGTAAAGCTGTACGGTGATATAGGTTACTCAAGTGTCTACATAGGTATACTCGGCCAACGTTGTATCGAACACAGTCACGCATTTGGCGTGGAGTCGTGGTCTTGGCACAGTTTCTTGCCATCCTCTCTTCGGATCGGACCAAGACCGATCTGCGCGCAATTTTAAATCGAGAACGTATCTGTCCCGCTCTCCGTCTTCGATTATAGTGTTTTTTTTTTTTTATGTTTTTCCGAAAATCTATGAAAAGTTTCGAAGGTGTGATAGTTCGACGTTGTACAGATTCATAGATAGATAGAAAATAATTTTAATAAGGAAGTGAGTATAATGATTATTCAACGATCATAGTTCAACGTTGTCAGAATTTTTAGCGAACAGCTTCGCGGAGTGACGTAAGAAAGGCGCGACAATCTACGCTGTTATTCGGCGAACAAATTTACGTAAACTCTTCGTTTTTAGTTCTCAGTTAACCAGGATAAGTATAAAAAAAAGATACCACGGTTCACCGAGCTAGAACAATTTTCCGAAAATTAGTTTCCCAATATAGGAAGCGCGCTCCTCTGTAGATTGGCAAAAAACTGAGAACTAGCGGAAACGGTCCGCCGCACTTTTCCTAACGATTTCACGTACAAGTCATTAGCAGAAAATTTGTACAGGCAATTAAGTCTGTCTTCGATAGAATCTCTCCTAATTTCGCTAATTGGTCTGATTCTCAGTCGATTATTCGATCCTCTGAATCTACACGAGGTTTTATTTCCTTTTATCGAAATTAAGATAAACGCCGTATCTATTTTTGGTTTGAACTTTGCCACTTAAGGGTCAAACGGTTCGGAGACGGTTAGCGTCGTGATCTCTGCTCTGGTCAAGTGGTTTTCGATTATTTTTAACCGTCTGTTTACCATGTGGCTTACTCACCAGCTATAAATATAAGCTCACATCAGATTTTGATTCAGGAGACTGAATGCCGAGGTACAAATCGCTCGAAGCTTCAGGGACCCTTAACTCACCCACGATCGTCGCTTATCTGGACAAATCTGAATAGCAAAATGAGTAGGATGCGATCTCTCAACGATTCTCTGTGGTATTTTAACTCCCGTTCTACAGAACACATCGCGGTTATACTTTTTGCACAAGTCAAACAAGGTCCGTCACTCTACTCTGTCTTTCCTTATGAGGAGCGTAGTCAAGACTCGATGTCACCGTATTCACGGTCATTTATACGACACACCGGTTTTCCACCGCTATTTGTCCCTGAGACTCTTGGTCATCGAGAATTACTGACGTCACAAAAATTGCCTAATCAAAATCGCCCCCGTTTAGGTGTAAACCGTTACCGAATAGAATCGCATATCCTCCATCCATCAGACCACGGAAATCCGTAGAACGATTTACAGCAATTTTTTCCTTCCTGGTATAGCCTATTTATATAAAAAATTAAAAAAAAATTCGTATGTATGTACTATCACTGCGTTTCACGTATTGCTATAGCCTACGCCGGCATAACTCTTTCAAAAAATCGTATATCTAACCGACTGTTTGTTTGAGTAAGAACCAGGAATCCGGTTTAGTTTAATTGAAACATGCGGTGACCACTGCAACGCTCACAGTTTGAACTTTAGTTGTGATGATAGTGATGATTGACGATCGGTACAAGGCGAGCTGGTAGCGTTATAATAACCGAAAGCTTACTCAGAGTTCTAAAACATTACTCCATTCATTATACACGG
Organism: Macrophya alboannulata; assembly: GCA_949628255.1. Lineage (NCBI taxonomy): Eukaryota > Metazoa > Arthropoda > Insecta > Hymenoptera > Tenthredinidae > Macrophya > Macrophya alboannulata. The sequence continues at coordinate 1,374,501 of OX451209.1, read as the reverse complement.
TGGAAAACACGATCAGTGTTAAACCACCGAGTAAAGCTTTTAACCCCTCGAGATACGAGTGTGACAGGCAGTCGGAAATGCCGCTAAAATCTATAAGAAAGGTCACCAGCACGCGGACCAGACCTACGAAGTTAAAATAGCGAAGGTCTTCCCCACGACCTATATTTCAAGAAAATTATGGGATCTAAAGTTTCCATTCTGGTCACACTGTAGCTGCCAAAAATTAATCCAAAAGTAAAATTGAATTCGAGGTAAACGACGGCGGTTAAATAAATTATACAATGAGCTATCAACGCGCGAGCTTTTATGAAATTCGTGTATGTGGATACACGTTCATATAACCATGATGCATCGTGCTATTTCAAAGTCTGACACAGTCCGGAGTGTAGCTAACTAGTCGTTTGAACAACTATGTCAAGGGTAATCTCGAGGTCGAGTTCAAACCGAAAAGATGAGAGAAGTAAAGAAAATACGAAGGAGATAGTAAAACCATAAACCATAAACCGCAAACGCATTGTGTAGGCGCTGGACCCCACGGCGTAGAGATTAAGTAAAAGACAGAATAACACATAACTATTTTGAGCGAATACGTCGTTAATTATGTCACCGCTCGAGTTGTACGTCTCTCTTTCAAAGACAGACTATAACAATCAATTATGAATAGTGAATACGCAAATGTCCATATATGGATAATGAACAACTCGCTCATGAACTTTCAACACTGTTTTATCGTTGCAGTATAAAGTCAAACAATTTTCTAAAGCTCTTAACATTAAGCTTCATACCTCCTCAGGATGCAGCTCACTACTTGCTGTTGCTGCTGTTCGCTGAAGACGGGGACCATAGTCAGCGGAATATGTGGAATTGTGAGTATTAATTATGGTTTACCTTGATCGTCCAGATCGGGATACCGGCTGGAAATCAATAGTGTAATTGATTATCGATCATTGTTTAATCTCGCGATATAATTGTTGCCAATTTCTGTTCAGGTACTGGCAGTTATCTCCATAATTGTTATGCTAGTGACGGACGTAGAGTGGAAGACAATTGTAATCGATATCCTGCCACAATGGGCAGTAAAAATAATTTTGGGGATAAATTTGGGCATGACGATCCTGATCTCAACACTCCTGATCATCGGTGCTCTCAAGGTAAAACTACGGGCTTGACGGCCCTGAGTTGCTACATAAAATAATGACGTAACTGATCAGAATGCGAATAGTAATAACATCCAGTTTCTATATAGCGCGATGACAAGTCAATAAATTTAGACAGTGTTGAAGAATCTTTAATTTTTGGTTCGAAAAAATGATATTGGAATTCATTCCCGCGATAGCTCTGCGAATTTCTCGTAAAGAGGTTTATTTAAAAAATGAGAACAACGAGTGACGCGTATTGAGATAAGTAGACGATTACACGCGATTTACTTTTGTACAGATCTGACAATGGGCCACGAAACGGTTTTTGTTTAAAGCAGTAGAATGATGTGGATTTGGTTGTTTGGTTAAGACCAGCTTTTTCTGTTTAAATAAAAATCATTGTCAGAGGATAGATGAAACCGACTTTTTCTCCTGCACGTACAATATAATCGTCGGTAATTTAACGGCTCGTTAAATGCTCGATGTAGCGTAATTAAATTAAATCTAAGCATAGAGCGTAACTACGTTTTTCTAAACGCCATACATCAGGTCTGAATACTCGAAATTCTGGAACCAACTGAACTTAGCGATTCCTATAAACACAAAAAAAATAAAAATTCTGTATGCGAGGAACACGCGCCGCGTTAGCTTCTTCGTTTCTTGGTTATTTATAATTCAAACGCCGGACCTCGACATTCACTATCATAAATTCTGGTCGAATTCGTTCGCAATACTAGTATAGCAAATGTAAAGAAAAACGTATATCGAATTTTTCAGAAAGGATTTTTCTTCCCAAACCATTCCACTTTATTTTGCCACTAAAAGCCTGCGAGGAAAATTTAAACTAGTTAATAAAAATCCCATTTTTTGGAACTTTATTCCCTCCCCTCATGCTCATACAATTCCTAATGAATTTTTGTCCGCTCGTTAAATTACAGAGAAATACATTTTTGATGCTACCTTGGGTCATATTGGGCATAATGCTGGCTGTAGCTCTTCTGATCAGCGTGATATACACGGCGGTAATGTTCTTCATTAAGGAAGAGGTCATCATGGGAGTTTTTTGGATAGTATTCGGTCTTGTAGCCGTTGGTGAGTAGATAATTGAACAATTTTCAAATGAAAAATATCCCTAAGGATCGTGATGGTATACTTTTTTGCATGAAAAAAAATAATACGATCAGTATCTACTTGGAGATGAATCGCTCAATAAAAATGAAACAGTTTTCTTCTGAAAAAGAAATTCAATGCATTTGCAGTAATTACTTCATCGATCATTTTGGTATTGAAATTAAAGATTTTTTGTACATTTCAGTGGTTTACGTCTACATGTGGCTAGTGGTGTACAGCTTCTTCCAGCAAGTGCGTATCGAGAAGGCTACTGTAAGACTAGGACCGTATGGAAGACCGTATAATTACCGGAGGCCATAGACTGCGTTAGGGTGAACAAAAAAAAAAACGTCGGAAAGAAATTTGTTTTTTTGAAATAATTTATATTTCAAAATATGTATTCTACGACTAGAATTTTCGCCAAAGCATCACACATGACACATCGCGCGATTCGTTATCGAGCGTTATACTATACATACATACATATACATGCATACGATATTTTACTTCTTGTTAATATCATACACGTAACAAAAGTGAAGATATCCTATTTATGTACAAATCTTCGTGTGAGGGTATGAGATCCGTTTATTTTACGAGACGTTTTACACTTTGTTATATCGAATGAAAAATCGGAAAGTTCTTTTATACAGATTTTCCGATCCTCATACTCGTACCTTCGCTCGATGTCGATTCATATTTTCTAACATTGTTATTGTTTGTCGCAATAAATTATTATCGTTTTTATTAACCTGCGTGTGTCCTTATACCTATAAATAGATCATCATCCCCTCATTTCCCACCTCGCAAATATTTCGTCAACCACGTAATACATCATTCTAACAAGTGAGACGGTACAAGATCATTTATTATATTCACGAATTACAACCCTGCTGATTGTGACCCCAAAGTCTCAACGAAATGACGAATCAGAAGTGATAAACTAGCTGCCCCTAACGCCGTGGCGTGATTGTCACACCCGAAATCCATCATCTCGGTTTCTCTTTTTGATCTTCGCTGGTCGATTCCTTCCTGAAATCTAATCAAATAGGTTTATAAATACTTTTGTGAGAATGACGGAGCGATTTTATGATTAAATGATCTTGTGTGGCCTGTCACCAACTTACCCAAAGGCACTGTAACATTTGGCAGAATTTGACCAGCTGATAATCAATCTGGCGTAATGCTCGTTAGCGAATTCGGTGTATCCTTGCATTCCGCAGAGAAGAACTACGGGAGTTATTTTATTTTTTATACATTTGTGTGAGATGAATGAGAAAATACAGAGAGAGGAGAACATCCTATCACTATTCCAAAAAATTTGGCACTGTACGTACAGAAAATTTTTTCACAGTACATATTTAAAAAAATTTACCCTGCTCGGAAACCATGTCTCTTGCTATTGCTGGGAATCTTGTATCTTCCATATCAACTGCGTCTTGTAATATCGCGGTGCAGTAGGCCGGTATTAATCTTTTGAACGGGGTGTTCTTTCGCTCCTTGCATCCCAGCTTGAAAATGAATAAATTTAGCTTGAAAGGGTCAAAGAAAAATCCGGAAACTTACAAGCTGCAAATATCTGTAATTCACGATTTTATTTCAAACCTCCGGATACTTACAGCGATGGCAATTTGGACGTAGAGTAGCCTATGCGTCAGAGGATATCCTCTTGGTTGATCATTTTTCAGTAGCATATCACCGCACTCTTCAGACACCTGACAAATACGTTTACCAAAATCATCAGCAAGCTGAGCAATGCATCGATCGCTTTCGGTCTCGTTAGGAGATCCCTTGTTGAAATAAAATATAACATTTTCCCTCGTGATATATTTGCTTGGCGAAGGTCTTGGGCCTAACAATCCGAAGGTCCAGTTGATTGGATGGATCCAAATGTCCGGCTGATTCAATACTCGGTTTACTGAAATCAGACTGATTGTCAACAAGTTTTTTGGAAATTTCGTTTTTTCTTACAACTACGATCGAAAGATTATTGTCCAATCTTCTGACGGTGATCCAAAGACGTAAGACTAGCAAAAACCGATATTAACGTACGTTCACCTATTTCAACTTACATATCGCACTATCCTTGGTCTTCGTGGTGACCATGGTCATCGCTCGAAGACGGGCCAATTGACTAAGATTCAGGACCTCTGAGAGGGTGTTCATGAGTTGTTGGTCAAAAAATCGCGCATTATGGTGATAGAGGGTTTGCCTCACGTTAGCTGTAAAGATTTTAATTTAATTTATCCTGTTCAGGCAAAAGGAATGAAATTTTGAATACTTCTACTTGTTGAGTTTCAATTATCCTTTCAACAGATGGGTTAATAATAATCAAAGAAATCATTTTTCTGAATGTGGACTGTCGATTTATTGTAAAACTCTCCTATATATACCTTCGACCAAGGTAAGACCGAAGACCGCGTCCACGTTCATCTGGTTAGGTCTTTGCGCCATAAAATCTACGGTTTGGTAAAGCGCGGTGATTCTTCGATCTGTAAAACGGTACTTTAAAGTTTAGGAAAAACTGTCGCAGGCCTTGCAGTGGGAAAAGATGGGATTTAAAAGTTGTTGAAAATGAACAAAAATATATACTTTTAGCTTTAAATTCAACAAGACGTCGTAGCAAGGTGTATTTATTTGAGATCTATTGAAACAAGTGTACAAATGGTTACTGTACGTCTCTGATATTCGTGTTTGTACAAGTGTGTGATGATGAGTTCGTGAATTTTTTCCGGTTTTAAGCGTGTGCTTTTGAATAGACAGCATTGTCTGAATATTCTACATAAGGATGATTGGTGTAATCCGATTTTTGAAAATTCCGTATCGAAACGAATAAAAAATAATTCAGAATCACGTCAATTTGAATTCTTTAAGATTTGCTTCGATCTGGAATTTGATAAAATAGGATTCATCAATCTATTTTCGTTTATTGAGTAAATATGAGAAAAATTTATCTAAGGAAATGAAACTTACCCAACTCTTCCTGTTTGCTGTTAATTTCTGTACAACAAACACCCCTAGATTGTAAGATAACGACGCCAATAAGCGCCACGACGCCGTATAAAAACACCCGAGGTTTCATACCGAGCATGCTATCGCTTCTGATAACGTTTACACTTGGTATCGTTGAATATATACGGTCCCCACCATTCGAAACAAATTACAAATCTCTGTGGTGAACGTAAATTAAACATCTCTTAACGTAGAAAAATCGAGACAAGTTAAGTCGGTCTCTGAAGTTGATCTCAAGGTTTGAAATCCCTGTTGAGAGGTATGTCACCACAGGGCTAAGCCAGAATTGAAGCTTTCGTATAATAAATCTAACGAAAATTAATTCGAAGACATTTTTCTTAAACCCTGGGTAAACAATTATTCAAGCTTTCAAGAAGAGAGGCTGTGCCAAGCTTTCTTTAATACATTCTTGAGCTCGTCTCGTACTCTGATCTAAGGGTAGAGCCATATTAAAATAGAAATAAACAAATAAGTCACCAGGAAGGGATAATTAAATTCATTGTGAGAGATCTGCAAGTTGTAAGTTTCATTGTATTTTGAAAAAAAAAAGTTAGGATTGGTGTTAGGAAAATAGAAAAATTTTTGTAGTATGATATTTATTAATTGATCAATTTTGTTATCTTGTAAAGTAAAAGATATGTTCACATCATAATAATGAACTTACAATCGAAAGAAGCGCAACGAATTATACCAGAAATATTAAAATGAACTGTAACACAAGGTGAAAAGTTCATGCTTATAATTAGGAGAGGGTATAACATAGCTGTAATCCCGCTCGTAATCCTAAGCATTTATCGCAACAGAGTTAAACCTTAAAATAACATAAGTATTAAATATTGTATAGAAAATCATGGATCTCGCAGTTTTTTTCCGGCTTTATCGATCATCTTCATTTCTTCCTCCTCAAATGTCTAGATTCGATCACGAATTACATACACTCGGGGTGAAAAGGGTCCAAGTAAGTGTCAGAAGCACAGGCCCGCATACCTCGACCCAACTTTATGCATCGACCAGCCTCACGCTTCGTCTACGAGAAAAAAACGACCAAGAGGCAAGAACAATGCTTTTAAGTTTGGTTCAGTATTACTTTACACGATATCGCACTTGCTGCATGAGAAGTCAATCTCTTTCTCTCCAGCATTCTGTGCGATTTTTTAATACACAGAAATTTCTGAACGTAATTTTACTGCGACCCTGGTTTTACTTACGACTTTATATTCCACGTGGCAAGGTGTTCCTACGCTATTATCCTCCAAAGCATCCCTGAAGGAATTTGTCTGTATAAAAAGAACGGGATTACGTAACTTAAACTATGCAAAATGTTCCTCTAAGCTAAACAAGCGAGAATATACACAGATTCTTGCAACAAGGATCTAAATAAAACACAAGTCTCGATAGATCTAGTTGATTTTTAATTCAGAGATTTTCTCAATACCAGGATGGCTTGTTCGGGAGTCATTGGCACGTCCTCGATATCGTTTAGATTGAGAAGCTCAGCTATTCCAGCAGAAGTCACAGGGTGAATCGTTGTCGTTAGGAGTGCAAAAGCCTGCAGAGCAAGATAGAGGACTGCGGTGTGCCTTGAATCGATAAAAAAAAATTGATCCTTATTCGTTGAAATGAACCGAAAATATTTTAACAATTAAGCTGCAGATAGCGTGAATGATAATTAACTCACATAGTAAATAAAATTGATTTTTGCAAGTACACTGCGCAGAGAATGATGTCGGAGATGACTGATGCTGGAAAGATGCCCTCGGCGAGCTTTATACTCGATAGTGAAGCCCTGCAAAGGCTTCCTAATCAAACAAGGTTTCACAACGCGATAATTGTTCACGAGTTGATACAAGCCCACCAATTTTGCCTGTTTTACGGAAATTGAAACATCGCTACGAAATTAACTTCTTCGTGATGATGGGTAGTTTTACGGATTCCAGCTATTCGAACAACATTACTCCATAGATAGGAGGCATGGCGATGGTTTTCAGCTTTCTGGTTCTTATATTTCATAATCTTATGCTACCCCAACCGATTTACATTTTTTTTTTTCTTAATCTACGCAATTCTCACTCGAACGCTGATTAAAATTTAGGTATATTTCACATTATTCAAGAAGCAGAAATAAAAAATATTAGAATAAAAGTCATATGCTCATTATATTTCGATTTCGTAGATAGACTAAATTATGTTGTAAGCCTAAGGAATGAAATGAAGGGTAGAAATTTGGTTGGTTTTTAGTTTTTTTTTTTTTTTATTTAGTTTTAAATATTTTTCATTGTATTATAATTTGAATCACACGCTCTTCGATTTGATGATTATTAATTAGATAATCATCGTCATGGGAAATAAAGTATAATAATAGATATGGGTAGAAATGAAAATAATATATTAATATCGAATGATGATTAATTTCCAGGAATCGACGATACCCTCGCGAAACTAATTCATATTGATAATTAATAATTACTCCATTTATAACGAACGAACAATACATATAACATCATTTATCATAATTAGACAAAATATAAGATAGATTATATTTGTTCAACTATAAAATACGACGCGTCTTATATGACTCCGTTTTAAACTTTGAAATAGAATTTCACATAAGTATGTATATTAAATCTGATACTTCACTAGCTACTGTTACAATATAATTAATAACAATCCATTCGCATGTGTAATATACTAGTGACTCTATATTCTATACGTAGATATCTATACCTACACTAAATCCCATATGTTATAGCGATTTCCCAACGTTGTTATAAAGATTGTATAAACATATAAATATAACACGCCACGTGCCGAGATCCATACAATTGAATACAATTGTATAGCGCACAAGTATCAATATAGTATCTTTATTATACATATAGTGCTATGATATTAAATTAACGTAGTCGCCACACGTATTCGTAATCAATATACTTATATAGTACAATTATGTCTGAATACTTAATTTTATTAAATCTTATATTAAAACAGTTATTTCATGATTAATGGGGAAGGATTCTAATCATCCATATTTTATCCGATATGTATTTCCAATTCGACCCTTTCGTCGAGCGCAAGAAATGCGACGACAATTAATACGGGAAGTCGAAATCTAGATTTCCATCCTAATTTCATCATAAACATGAGTGCCTTATGCAGAATCCCGCCGCTCCCAAAGAATACCTCTGCTGACATCTTCCGCATCTTTTATCAACGAACAGAAACATCCAGTTTTATGGTAAGTACAAAAAACGTCGATAAAGCAGACTAACGCAGAGTAACATAACCTCTCAAATGTGTTTTTGTCAAATGTCAAATCACCCGACAAATTGTACGTCAGTAGATTAAACCTAATATAATTACCTCGTTCGCTACTATCACTACGAAATAATCTTCACTATTATTTATACATTCGTTAATAACGTATCTCAAGCTTTCACTCTCAACGTTCACCGTCGACTTTGACAGATCTAACGAATGGTGACAACTATTTATTTTACCGATTGAGAAAGCGATGTGTCACACCAGCTTCAAATGCTGCAAAGAATTTTTTGACAGATCGAATCTGAAGAGTTCAGATATTATTTATCGGAAATTCCTTATCACCAATTGAAGATGTATAGGTATGAACGTATAAAGGTAACGCTATCACGTAGATAAACTCAATTCAACGTTTCTACAACCAGCTGTTTTAAGCTTTTAATCCTCTCTACTAACTGCAATAAAAAAAATTAAGAAAATGAATATTTCCTTCGTAGGAAAACGCATCCTCGTTACTGGAGCCGAGCAGGGTAGATATTAAGAATATTCTTAGACTTCAACTATAATCTGTCTTCTTATCAATTTCCAGGTATGGGTCGAGCCCTTGCCCTGAGGCTTTCAAAGTTCGGAGGCAAAGTGATTGCACTTTCATTGAACCAAAAAAACTTGGAGACGCTCTCAAAGGAAGATCCAAACATTGATATCGTTAGTGCAGACCTCAGAGACTGGAATCTAACCAGAAATGCTGTGCAAAGTGCTTTGCCTATAGACCTTCTTGTTAACAATGCAGGAGTGGCTATTATCCGCCCATTTCTAGATGTAAAACCGGAAGATATCGACATTTCTTATGATATCCACTTGAAATCGGTAATCAACGTGTCTCAAATTGCAGCTAAGAGTATGATAGATAGTGGGAAAGGCGGAAGTATTGTAAATATTTCATCTCAAGCTAGTCAAGCTGCTTTACTAGATCACACTGCTTATTGTGCTACCAAAGCAGGTCTGGATGGACTAACGAGGTGTGTAGCGAGGAATATGATAAGCAAGAACTGATTAAACTATGTCCTAGCTTTTGATTCAAAATATATTTCACATATTCGACGCCATATTCTTTTACTGCAGTGATAAAACTTCAGTGAATATTATAAATAGAAGCTGAGCCATTCATTTAATATCACAGCCTGACTGTTTTCTTGTGATATTAATACACAAACATTATAATTCTATAAAATTCATTTTCCAGATCAATGGCGTTGGAATTGGGCCCCCACAATATCAGAGTGAATGCAGTTAATCCCACTGTTGTAATGACTGAAATGGGCCGCCTTGTATGGAGTGATCCAGAAAAGTCAGCTGGAATGACGAGCAAAATTCCACTCGGTCGTTTTGCTGGTGATTAGCTAAGACATATTTACAGAATATAATCAGTTATTGATTTTCAGAAATTTTAGAATCACATCAAAGTATAAATACTTCAAGATTACCTAATATTATCGAACGAAATGATCTAGAATCGAATCGAGAACTTTATGGTGTTAGATACTGACTCATTCTTTTTTTTTTGGTTTATTTTTCAGAAGTTGACGAAGTCTTGGATGCCATAATCTACTTGCTGAGCGATAAAAGCTCAATGATTAACGGGGTGACCTTACCAGTTGACGGAGGCTTCCTAGCTACATAGACATCACTTCTAATTCAAACGCTTTTTTACACCTCATAGAAGCACGAATTATCTTTTACATTTTAGAGATTGAAGAGACGTTATCACCAAATGTTATCTTATTTGGATGTAATTTTTGTAACACCTTTGTGTCTGGGGGAATGACTATATATACGATTAAGAATTTCAATCTCAGTTCTTATCCGTGTTGTCTATTGAATAAATGAACAATTAAATAATAATGAAAACAATTTTCTTTGCTATGTATTCATTATAGTAGAATCGCTTTGTTATGTATTCATTATCGTGAAGATCGCCCTCTCTTCGCCTCTCCGGTTTAAACACGTGGTCCGACCTTGTAAAGAGATTTGAAAACTTTATTACTTATCTTTACTTAAGTGACCTTTGCTTCAAGATATCCATTATCGAACAGAGAATATCAGCCTTAATATCATTAGTTTTTGCAGCCAGTTATTCCACAGCCGGTATCCGAACTACTGTAACGAAATGAACATTTCCTTCGAGGGTAAACGCATCCTGGTGACCGGAGCTGAGCAGGGTAGATATTACAAAATTTATAACTTCGACTATAATCTGTCTGTCTCTTGATTCGCAGGTATCGGCCGAGCCATTGCTCTGAGACTATCAAAGTTCGGAGCCAAAGTGATTGCACTTTCATTGACCCAAAAGAACTTGGACACTCTTTTGCAGGAGGATCGAAAAATCGAGATCGTTAGGGCTGATCTAAAAGATTGGAATGCGACAAAGAATGCTGTGCAGGCTGCTTTACCTATAGACCTTCTAGTGAACAATGCTGGAGTGTGTATTCTACGCCCTTTTCTGGACGCAAGACAAGAAGATATCGACGAGTGTTTTAGTGTTAATCTAAAAGCAATAATTAACGTGTCTCAAATCGCAGCTAAGAGCATGATAGATTCAGGAAAAGGCGGAAGTATTGTAAATGTTTCATCAAAATCTAGTCTATGTGCTTTACAAAACCATGCCGTTTATTCTTCTACTAAAGCAGGTCTGGATCAACTGATGAGGTGTGTTATAAGAAACACCATAAGCCAGTACTTGAAATTTTTTTTAAAACGTAAAAGATCTTGAGATATTTAGCAATTAGGTCTATCATTTTATCACAGCTGGGCAATATCATATATTATCATACATCGTAAAAAATTCATTCTTTCAGAGTAATGGCATTGGAATTGGGCCCTCACAATATTAGAGTGAATTCAGTAAATCCCACTACTGTAATGACTGAAATGGGTCGCCGTGAATGGAGTGATCCGGTGAAGGTGGCTAATATAACCAGTAAAATTCCACTCGGTCGTTTTTCAGGTAATTAGCTACTTCGCATGTTTTTAAATCCAGTCAAAATATACAATCGACGAAATTGCATAATATTTTCAGAGGATACTATCTAGAATAGCATTGAGAATATCAAGACGCTCAATAGTTGAATCAGAATCATTAATTCCGAATCCAGAGCATCAAGTCTGAATGCTTTTTTACTTTCAGAGGTTGACGAAGTAGTGGATGCCGTAGTCTACTTGCTGAGTGATAAGAGTTCGATGATCAATGGAGTGGCCTTAGCAATTGATGGAGGGTACTCGGCTACATAGGCAGGATTTTTAATTCCAGCAGCTATTTACACTTAATAAAAGCACACATTATAATTTACATCATAGAAATTAGGCAAACATTGTTACTAATTGTTACCAGTTCACGTTTTCTCTGGCATCGTAATTAACTCTAGTTAACTGCTTATATGCTTATGTCTCGATTGTGTCCTAACTTGTAATACATTTGTGCCTGGGGAAGAACTATAAGATCTATAATTCCAATACCAGTCTCTTTTTACCCGTTTTGTCCTCTGAATAAATATGCAATCACTATAAATAACAAAAATAGTGTTCGTTGATTATTTATCATTACCCATATATTTTTTAAATTGGAAAGAAAAACTCGCACCTCAAGTCTTACCAATACTATTTTTGAACAATGTAAAGAGGTGGTAAGAGTTGAGCACGACTATTTAGAATTTCCTTTCTCTCTCGCACTCATTTTATATACCGTAAGTTCCTCCCTGATAAATATAAGGCAACAGTGGCTCTTCCTCATACTCGTTGGTGAAAGCCATATGAATTTCACTAAAGAGAAAACCACACTGTCAATTGAACGTAAACATCTCAGAACTCCTCTCTTCTGCTCTCTAGTTTGGCAACACAATATAATCTTGGCAAGTTATATAATAACTTTATTTCTTATCTTTACAAGTGACCGTTAACTCGAGATATTCTTTATCGTATTAGTATCATACTGAAAATATAAAGACCAAGTTTCTAAATTTCGTCAACCTGCTGTCAATATATTGATCACCAAACCACCATAGCAAAATGAATATATCCTTCGAAGGCAAACGGATCCTGGTGACTGGAGCGGGGCAGGGTAAGTATGCAGAATATTTTAGGTTTAACTGTGATCTGTATTTTTCTAAATTCATAGGTATCGGTCGAGCCCTTGCCTTAAGACTATCAAGGTTTGGAGGCAAAGTGATTGCTATTTCACGGACCCAGGAGCACTTGGATACACTTTCACAGGAGGATCCTAATATCAAGATCATTAGGGCAGACCTGGGTGACTGGAATGCAACGCGAGATGCTGTACAGAGCGCATTGCCAATAGATCTTCTTGTTAACAATGCAGCAGTGGCTAAACTACTGCCGTTTCTTAACATACAGCAAGAAGACATCGATACAACTTTCAACGTCAATGTAAAATCGGTTATCAACGTGTCTCAAATAGCTGTTAAGAGCATGATAGATGGAGGGAAAGGTGGAAGCATTGTAAATGTTTCATCTGTCGGAGCTCAAGCTGCTGTGCAAGACCATGCTGTTTATTGTTCCACTAAAGCAGCTTTGGATCAGCTGACAAAGTATGTTTTAGAGATCAGGATGAGGCGCAACTGACTTTCACTTCTTTTTCAACTGTTTATGGAAAAGACAAAAAAGGAAAAACTCCATAGCTCTCCATAATTAGCCACTCTACTTTTAAGTCGATATTCAAAATCTTTCATTTCATCGTGGAGTAACGGCTCGTTGATTATTATTTTATAAAATTCATTTTTCAGGGTAATGGCTTTGGAATTGGGCCCTCATAACATTAGAGTGAATGCAGTGAATCCCACTATTGTAATGACTACAATGGGTCGTGCTGCGTGGAGCGATCCAGTAAAAGCTGGTAATAGGATGAAAAGAATTCCACTCGGCCGTTTTGCTGGTGATTAACTTCTACATACTTATAGAACATGATCAATTATTAAATTTATAAAATTCTAGAATCACTTTTCTTCGTTCTATTTTTATTGGATTCTCAGTAAATTACTTTTTTTTTTTTACAGAGATCGAAGAAGTTGTGGATGCTATAGTCTACTTGCTGAGCAATCAGAGTTCAATGATCAACGGAGTTACTTTACCAATTGACGGAGGATTCCTGGCTACATAAGCAGATTGCACCAAATAGAAGCACACATTGTACTCCAAATTTGAGAGATTATGGAAATAGTTGCTAGCTTCTCTTTTCTGTAGCATCCTATCCAGCTCAATGTTTCTCGTTTGTGTATAAATTTATAATACCTTGGTGCCTGGGAAAGAGTATAAGATTTAAATTAAGCACCTCAAGAATTTAACAGAATTTCAATCTCCATATCATCTTACTCGTTTGGTCTACTGATAAAATAAAGCAATAGACTGGTTCTAAAAAAAATGAAAATAGTCTTCTTGTATCATGTACTATTACATATTTTATCATCAGCATTCACATCTCACCTTCAACCGTTACTACCGTTGATAGATGTGAAGAACTGGCAAGAGTTGAGCACAGCCATTTAGAACTTCCTTTCTCTCTCTCACTTATAATCAAGACTAGAGTTCAACTGAGAGAGAGAGAAGGTAATAGAAGCTCTTTCTCCCACTCATTGGTGAAGGTCATATGGATTCCACTAGCGATAAAACAACACTACCAACTCAACATGTAGATTTGAGCAGTGCGGTGATCATCCTCTCTTAGTTAGCTCTAGTTTAGACACACAATCCAACCTTGGAAATTGATTTATGAACTGTTTCCTAGCTATCTTTATAACTGACCGTTGCTTAAAAACATTTTTTATCGCATCATTATCACAGCAAAGATATAAAGACTAAGTCTCTAAGCTTCTTCAGCCAGTTATTTAATTGACATCACAAACCACAGTACCAAGATGAACATTTCCTTTGAGGGCAAACGCATCTTGGTTACCGGAGCCGGGCAGGGTAGGTATTCAGAATTTTTTAACTTCATTTATATTATAATCTGCCTTCCTATTAATTTGCAGGTATCGGTCGAGACCTTGCCTTAAGATTATCAAAGTTTGGAGGCAAAGTAATTGCAATCTCACGAACCCAGAAACACTTGGACACACTTTTGCAAGAAGATCCAAAAATCGAGATCATTGTAGCAGACTTGGGTGACTGGGATACGACTAGGAAGGCTGTGCAAAGCGCGTTGCCTATAGACCTTCTTGTTAACAATGCAGCAGTGGCTAAACTCGAGCCATTTCTAAATGTGCAGCAAGAATCTATCGATACATCTTTTAACGTGAATGTAAAATCGGTTATCAACGTGTCTCAAATTGTAGCTAAGAGCATGATAGATGCAGGTAAAGGTGGAAGTATCGTAAATATTTCATCTCAAGCTAGTCTGGCTGCTTTACGAGATCACACCGTTTATTGTGCTACTAAAGCAGCTCTCGATCAACTGACGAGGTGTGTTGCAAGGAATATGATAAGCTAAAACTCAATTGCACCCCATTTATTTAATGCTCCTGCCAAAACGGTGAAAGAATAAAAGCATAGCTCGAAAAAACTTAGCCAGTAAACTGGCTAAGTTAAAGCCACATAAGACTGTGCATGCATGCGTGTCGTGTTTCATGACCTGTGACCTGTTCCAATGAAGAGATAATCATCGCAACAAATATTTCGCTTTTAATTACCATCTTCTTTCGTATTAAACCTATGCCAGAGATCATCAGAAACTACCAATCAATGAAATTATACCCTGGACTTTGTTTCAAACTATCTTCAAATATTTAGCTCAATTACTTCAACTGCAGTCTGACTTACGCAAAAATAAAATAGAATTAAAATAGGTACCCATCTGGCCATTAATTTTTTTGTTCAGGGCCACAGTTTACCTGCATTTTTAGATGCATGATAATTATTTTATAATATTCGTTTTACAGAGTTATGGCGTTGGAATTGGGCCCTCACAATATAAGAGTAAATGCAATAAATCCCACTGTTGTAATGACTAATATGGGTCGTATTGGATGGAGTGATCCAGAGAAGTCGGCTGGAATGATCAGCAAAATTCCACTCGGTCGTTTTGCTGGTGATTAACTACTACATACTTGCAGGAGTTTATCAATAACTAAGTTTACTAAAACATATATTTGTGTAAAATGGAGTTGAAAACGTTATGCTGTTCAATGCTAAATCACAATTATTATTATTATGTAAATGTTAATCGACTCATCATCAGTAATAAATCATATTGATCGTTTTTCAGAGGTCGACGAGGTTGTAGATGCTATAGTTTACTTGCTGAGTAATAAAAGCTCAATGATCAATGGGGTAACTTTACCAATTGACGGAGGTTTTCTGGTTGCCTAAAAAGCATTTTAAATATGCGTATATGTATATACTTTTCAATATCGATCAACACAATCTCTGAAAATAACACAATAAATGAAAATATTACCACTTAATGTACGTGAAAAATTTGAATAAAATATGTACATACATTGAGTACCTAGACTGAAATTAATTACCAAAGTTAAGTCCTATCTTTGTATTATTACATATAAGTTGAATTTTGTTAAAAAATGTTGCTTGTTATAATCGCATAAGTTGTGTAACAGCTCTGCGTAAAAAAAAAAATGATATTTCGAGGAATGATAAGTGGGAATAACAAATTATTGATCATCTTATTTTCCCTCGTATAATTATTTTCAATCAATTTCAGCTTATCCAATATGTTTGATAATCCGTATATACATGAACGTACAATAACTCGCACTTTCTCACACATGACATTAAGAAAACTGAATAAGGTGTCTAATTATAGTTCATATAGGAAATATGAGTGATAATGTTTTAGGCATTGCCTTGAACTGCCTTGCTCGTACATTTTGTTATAACAAAAAAAAGAAACAAAAAAAAATACCGGGGTATGACGCGAACCAAGGATGAATAATATCCTTGCAAAAACAGGCGAGCAGCAAGGCAATGCTTATATGAAGATACTTAACAAGATGTATCATTTTTAAATACAATACGAAAATTAATCCGTATTAGTAATATGATACTTGAAGTCGTACTTATAAGTTTATTTGGTAGAAATAGCAGGAAAATACTAATCTAGCATTCGAAACACTTACAATATCAGTTACATAAAAACAAGCCCACTTTCTACTGCCAGTCTATTGATTGTATGTTATAAAATGAAATAATTAAATGAATGATCAAAAAATTTAACTGTAAAAGTGGGCCCACGGGCACAACATCGAAGAATTAATTCTCTCAAACAAACTGTTTAATATTATTATTAAAACATGAACAATGTTTTTTTTTCTTTTTTTTACGCTAAACATAAGAACATAGAGAAAGAAAGGTGGATTTCAGTCGCGCCACTCTTTTATACACCCGATAGCACAGATTATAATTAATTTTTCAACGATTGATAGAACATTTCTACTAATCGTTACCACATTGTTCTTTCTCCGGCATATTCTGTAGAAATTTATGATTCTTTTGTGCCTGGGGAAGAACTAGACTCTAGTTAATTTGCGTCCTAATAATTTAACGAAATTTCAATCCTAGTCTCTCTCGCCCGTTTTCTCTTTTGAATAAATGTAGTGATTAGACTAGTTCTTGAAATAATGAAAATATTCTTCTTTGATCATTGTATTATTATTGCAGCTCACACCTTAAATTTTATCGTAACTATTTTTTGGAACTATACATGAACAGCTGGCAAGAGTTAAGCACAGCCATTGAGAATTAAGCACTGAATTAAAAAAAAAAAAAAAAAAAAACTTATAATATCTGCAATAATTACCTAAGGAATTATGTAAAGATAAATAAAGAGATAATATAATCGCAAGAATTACTTTGTATTTTTTTTTTCTTTTGTTAAACTGCGTTTTATTGTAATGAAATTTTTTAACAAATGGGAATTCTGGAAAAGAAGAGAATGAAGAAAAACTAAGAAAAAAAAATAGGAAAAGAAACATCCTTGGATTTAACACAATATCTAATTGATAGATGTATGTAATCTATTTATTCTTTTAAAGTAACAGCCTTAGAATTGCACGAATAAAAATCCCTGACAATGATAAATGCAGAAGTTAAAAATATTGTTTCGTTGGCATAACGCATTCCTGCTTACCCAGCACTCTTCCTTCCCCTATACTCCTATAGTTTATGTTTAGTTTGATTGATATATAGATATAGATATATATATATATATATATATATATATATATATATATATATATATATATATATATATATATATATATATATATATATACATATATATATGTATAATATATATATAAATATATCATATACATGTATATGTAATATATAATATATAAATATTCTATAACAGAAAGCTGTTGCGAATCTGTCTAAAAAAAAAAACAGAAAAAAAATGAAATGAAATATTTTCTAGTTGATTATGCTTAAGAACGTTTATAGTTTTAAATTCTATTTAAAAACATAGGCTTTATTCGTAAAGCCATTAGATTAGCTTAATTCTTTTTTTTAGTACACAAAAAGTTACAATCATGTGGCTGTTTTCCGTGGTACATTTTTTTATTATATATAACTTCTTATTTGATTATAATAGATGTATATATATACAAACTGATCAATTCGATACAGTGGTTATACACTTAAACACATTCTTTTCTTCATTATAATTCACCGACGATTGCAGTTCAAGTATTATTTTATTTTTATTCAAATCCTAGAACTTTTAGTTCTTCATAATTATTATATTAAACGTTAGAAACAAAATTGCTTTTTTTTTTTAAACAAAAGTCCACCAGGCTTCTCTTTTACGTGCCATCTCACAACAAATCACATCCCATGTGATATAAAAGGCATTCTAAAATATGCCTTGTTTAAAAAACTACATAATTTTCTCTCGCCAATTCCATCATCTAATAATAATCAGTAATTCAGGCTATACCGTCATTATTTTCATTTCGAGTCGGTAGTTATGAACAGATTTTTTTTTTTGTATTTTTCTTCCATTCGGTAAGAAATCTGATGTATACAACTATTGAGACGTTGCAAAACATAAGGTAAAAAAAAATTTCATAAATGCAGAATCAAAAACAAAAGAAAAAAAAAATACGAAGTCAGCACACGCAAAGGCAGTGAATTTAACAGTTCGTTTAATTTTTCAAAATCTACTAAATTATCCTTTCAAACTACCGATTCATTTCAATTCAATTCTATTTCACAATATACATATCTAGAAAAAAAAAATACGGAAAAAAACTAAAGAAAAGAAAAACAGAAAAAAAATTATATAGAAAAAACCCGTTGGTGTATAATATATTTATATAACTTTTTATCACGTTTTTAGTATTTAGTTGGATTGTTTCTTTTTGTTTTTTGTTAATTTTATTTATTCAGTTATTTATTTATTTATTTATTTAATCATTTCTTTGTTTGTCTGTTTGTTTGCATGTGTTGAAATATTATCATTTATTACTATATTTATTATACAAGAAGAGATAAACGCAGGTCATTTATTTGAAAAAACCAGGCGTAATCCGAGCTGCTCTGAGGAGCCTGGTAACCAAAATTCACAAATTTATTATTTTGTTTTACCACATATTCTCAATCGTTCGATTAATCAAAAAATCACACGTTAACAACGGCTACACTTTTTCTGAACATCATTTAATTCGTTCACGTCTGAGATTATACTATCTCAAAATTTAGTTCTATTAATTATTAATTATTATACACACTATATCATCTCCAAATTGTTTAATGTATCATTTAAGAATTTCTTTCTTTATTTTATCATTATTTTTTTTTCTTGTTTCCTCATTATCGATAAAACTTCGATTGAATATCTCTCTCGCTCTCTCTCATTCTCTCTTTCTCTCTCTCTCTCTCTCACTTTCTCTTTTTTTCTCTATCTCTCTCTGGATTTGTGTTGTATAAAAAAGGCAGGGATATTGCTGGCCTGTCGCAGGATTCTTTGATACTCTCTCAAAGTTACTTCCGACTCTGACGACTGCCAGGCAGAGATGAGTGCTGATTGGAAGCATGGTTGGCGCTTACTTGTTGTGCTGAACGCTTGCCCGTCTGGCCACCAGAATGGGCGGTGCCATTGCCGTCGCATTGGCGCTTCCAAAACAAAAGACACACAAACAGCGACATTAGCGCGTCACCGTCCCACCTGATTTCATTCATCTAAACTCCATTTGTTTCTAGTACCCCCCCTTTTTTTAATTTTTTTTATTACTCTAATCATTCACCACCGTCTTACTACCAATATTCGTCCAATTTTTATGTTTTTTTTACCAAACATTCGATACTTTATGATGTTCAACAAATCATTAATGAAAATAGCGATGATTTTCCCTTATAAGTGAATAGGGTGAGAGAAATAAGACAAATATTGGTATAATAGGGGTTCAAAACGAGTAACTGAATCAATCACAGTATTTCCTACTGTTACGGGAACATGGTTCCCGCTTCCAATCACATTAACATTTCACCTATCATTTCATTTCATTGCATTTCCTTTTCGATCACTTATTGCGAGACTTAGTTTCGGTTACCTGGAAATTAACGGAGAAAAATAAAAACTAATTTTAGAATTTCGATGCCAAAAGATAATATGATTAATATTATATATTATAATCTTTTAGATACATACAAGGTGATTAATTAAACAGTTTATGATATGTAAATGTCTTTCTTTAAATTAATAATCAAACAAGGCAACAAGATAAGTAGCGACGATGAAGAGATTTCAAATTTAATTCATTCACAATTACTGACTGCAGCAAGTAGATAGATGAAAATATTATTTTGATACTGTATTACGAAGACCAGGAAAGATTTTTATCCACATTTACCTAAAACATTGACTAAGAAGTAATAACGTGAGAAATAGACACAAGCAATGAAAAGTAGAGTCTAAAACGATCACATAAAAGTCCGGAGAAATGTTGCATAAATAGATTCGATTATATCGATATAAACATTGAACGATATTTGATAAGGCTTTTTGCATTTTCTTTTATATTGGAGAGACATTTTTTGTTAGAAAGTAATTACTGAAGCATTTAAGAGAGTATGATTGCTATTACTGTGCAGCTAGTAGTGATAATAAATAACTGTAATGAACCACCTTGTATATTGTAAAGATTTTACATAAAAAAGAAACATTGAAAATTTCCAAGGCTCATTGATTTATTTAATTTAGCCGATAAGAAACATGCTTTTGTAATAAAGTACACAGGCCAGAAACCGTTTCAAAACCAAAACCAACTCCCGTTACTAATTAAATTTGTGTCCCAATTGTCCACAATCTAAATACGAGGGCTTTATTCAAGGTATGAACTATTTACATGTTCGGACCACCAAAACCACAAGTGGGAACCATGCCACGGCATCAAATCACCATGTTATCTAATTATAAATGCCTACAATCTATATTAAGAGAATATCCCAAAGAAAAAAAAAAAACATCTGTACATGTGTACTCGACTCAAAATGGCAGCCAAATTGATATAATATTTGCAAAATTTGACTACAGATTTTGAAAGTTATTTAACTTGGTAGTTTTTCGTTGAGATAATAATTTTGGAATAATCGAAATATTTAGTTTCATCTATTTAGGTGCCATATTAGAGTGCCAATCTTCGTTTATCATCCCTGTAATCACCTATATACTATATAATAATTGTTGAAAATATTAAGCAACTCACTTGGACTTGGGTTGCATTTCTCCGGCAGCTGCAGCTGCGTTACTTCGGTGAAGCCGCATGCTGACCCTTCGCTCTTGGCCACCACCACCAGCTGCTGAAAGACACCACAACTAAATATTCCTTAAATCTCTGCATGCATCTTGGTACTCCATAAGTTGGAGTACGCAGATTCTCAGCCCTTCTCGCTTGTCAAGCTTTGTTTTATATAAAAAACAATATAGCTGCATTAAGATAGATGTGAGAAGCACAGAGAAACTGTATAACAATAATTTAATTCTGTTCTATTCGTTTAAATAATAAATTAATATTTGGCTAAGCGGTTTAGAAATAATGAATACAGATTCGAAGTTGAAACCTTCATCGACCTTACTTTATGTTTCTATAATCTAACATGTTAAATGATCGAATAAATAATATGCATAGGAATGTAGAATAACATTTCACGCTTGGCTATTGAAATGGAAAAATCAAAAGCAGCGAGACCGATGTTAAAAATGTATAAAATGAGGCACTGCCGTTAGAAAGATGATAGAATTCGGAAGTTCGAAATATTCTTGGGTCTTGATTATCAAAACATAGATTGAAAAAATTGTGGAATAAATTTGGAAATAAAAAAAAAAAGTTGTTTTATTATATCCTTCTTGAATATAATGAAAAAAAATTAAGACGAAAATGAATGCCAAAAATAAAAATAGTATTTGAGAATCGAGGCCTCGGGAGTTTTTCCATTCAAGCCAAGTGAGAAAAAATTTTGAAAATAAATAAATCAGGATCCGAAATTTGATGGTAAGAAATAAATAAAACCAGTCCTTGAATGGAAAAACATTTATTTCTACTTTTTTTTCATCATAAAAAACAGACAGATTACAGGTAGGTGATGAAAATGATTAAATTAAAACGTAAATATCTAAGGAATATTGTAGGAAGAACAGAACTGGATAGCAGTGAGATATTAAGACCCAGAAATCTCGAAAACATCTTACAATTAGCAAAAAAATGCTGACTTTAGAACGAAAAACAGAAGTCTAAACCGTTGGCATTTGGAAATATAATTACTTGTAAAACCCGAGACAAATTGTCATGGAAATTATTAGAGAGCTGTAAAAAATGTATATAATTTTTTTTAATTCTACTACCAAATTTTTTTTCTACAACACAAAAATTTCCGTTTCAATAAATCTGCGCGATTCATATGAAAATAAAAAATTGAAAAAAAAAGAATTTTAATTTCTTCTAATACTAAATTGATACATGAAATTTCTCGCGCTATCCAGATATTTCTTTTCCTCGATAGCCTCAGATTTTTTGATCATCGCAGAAATAAATTAATAAAAAACGAATTGACGATGAATGGTGTTATGATGATAGAGAATCCAAGCATGGTCCTACGATGAGTGATCGTTGCACTGATACGTGGTCAAACAACTAATCTTGTACATACCAATCGACAGAAGAACTAACAAATGTTTATCTAAACTATAAAACAAAGAAACTAATATGATAATTACATTAGTCAATCAATCAATAATATTAAAAATTAATAATAATAATAATAATAATAATAATAATAATAGTAATAATAATAATAGTAGTAGTAAACTGAAAGGAGTAAAATTAATTTCTAAAAATGAACACTCAGTTTTCGATTAGGTCATATTTATATGTTAAAGGAATTTTTAAAACCTAGTTGTTTTCTGTAAATGGGCAACAACAAGGAAAAAATAGTCTTTCATCTAAACAACAATAAGCTCAATAATAAGATATACTAATTTTATGCTGCCAGTGCTCAGGGATGCGAATCATTGATTTCATCCAAACAAAGTGACTAAATAATTGCACAAATGGAGGGAAATTTTACTAAACACATCAGTCGTATGTATAATTATTATAGGGAGTTAAAACTCAATTTATATACCTCAAGCGCTAAAAAATTTTTTCTAAAATTAAAAACTACCGTATAAATCTCTACTGAGAAGAATTATATTTAGTGTGTTTGGCAATAGTCGTTCAAATGTAGATTTTAAAAAAATAAAAAAAAAATAAAAAAGAAATTTGCTATTTGGTTCCCTTAAACATTACATAGAGTAAGCTTTTTCATAAGTTACAACAAGTTAAAAGCCGATAAAACAAAATTTTTGCCCAATATTATTCTCAAATCGTGAAGTAAAGTTATATCGTGTTATGGCTTTGCTCTATGCACATCAGTCTATGCTTTTGATCAGTCTAAATATAACTAAATCAACGAATGAAAAAAAAAAAAATATAAAAATAATTAAACGAAATAAAGAAGAAAATAGTTGCTGGTAAATTGTTTTAGATATAGATTTAACGATTTCTGATGAATCCTACGTGTCTTGAGTCCTCAGCTTTTGGAATACGTTTACCAATTTCCGATAGGACCCTGAACAGCAAAATTTTCTGATCACAGTGCAGAATGGTATTTACCGTGCAGAGTAGCAAATTCTTATATATATAATATTAATTTATACTTATAACAGAAATAATTTGTCGCAATAGTTTTCTACTGTAATTTGGTAAAGAAACTCAGTAGTTTAAAATAATATTCTTATCTAATTCAACGGGATAAAACGGTAAAAAGTAGATAATAAAAAAAATCATACTAAAACCTAAAGGGACATCACAAAACACTCTTTCTATATACCTAAATACGTATTATAGTATGATAAGGCAGCTTTAGTATGTTAAAAAATTTCATAAAAATTGTCAAAATATCTTAAAACTGATTAAGCTGAAGATAATTCTTTGACCATATGATAAAACTCCGCTACTTCTTGCTAAACTAACAAAGAGATTTCACTTCAAAACAAACTTCAAACTAGAATAAGACGAAAAGAAAATTCATCGAACAACAAGATAATAGCGATTTTATGAATCAGAGTAACTCAATAAAAGTTTTAAGCTCTCATGGCCTGTTTCCAACAGCATATTTAAGCCTAATTATATATTCTAAGAGAGAAGAAAAAAACCTGCATTCAACAATCCTAGCAAATCCTAAAACGACAAGATATGTATTTAGAAACATAGTGAAACTGATTAAAAAAATAATCAGATACAAATGCAGACAAACAAATCCATAAGAATTCCTTTAAGAATATCAAGATTACCTTGAGGCTTATTATTCCCCAAAGAATCACTCGAGTTAGTTCCCTGGCTCAAAGCATCTAAATCTTTTCGAGCTAGCCAATCAACATAACGCTGTCTCTTTTCCGCATCAATAATTTCGTTCAATTTCAACCCGTCAGAATTGGTGTTTTGTAAATTTTGCAAATAAAATCTGCCGTGCTGACTTATTGAATAACCGATTTCCAAGCTATCTTTATTTCCGCTTGTAGTCTCATGAGTGACGACGCTGGCGCCTTGATCTACAAACTGAATATCTGATGAAGTTACGGTTGTAGCTTGAATTTCCTTGTTTTCAGAATTAAGAACTTGGCCAGTTTCAGTCATGTCTTCTAAAGCTTGAACACTTTCATCTTTTTTGCGAAATAAGTCGCTGGAAATTTGGCTTACTTGACTATTCAACACTAGTTTTTGGTTTAGAAGCTCATCGACAGAAGTTACAATGTCGTGAGTTAAGTCTCCGTCTTTATAATCTACTGAAAAAAGTCTTATTTTTGATTCCTGACCGGACATACCTAAGCCATCAACGTCTCCATCACGACTGTGGAAAAAATCCGAATTATCTTTAAGTGTTTCCTCAGTTTTACCGGATAAATCTAAGGTACGATCAAAAAAATTCAATCCCTGTTCATGCCTCTGTAAAAAATATTCGCATTTTTCTTGTCCGGATTGAAGAAACTCAGTTTTCTCATCTTCTTTCAATAGTACCCGAGCTTTCTCCCTTGATTTTGGTAAAAAATGCAAGCTTCGACCAACCCTTTGAAAAAAACCAGGCCTCTTTTGCATCTTGTTTAAAGAGTCATTTGATTTTTTAGACTTTTGGCACGAGTCTAGACTGTGTTGTTTTTTATGAAAAAAAGATTTAGCTGGCTTTGATGCAAAATCAAGACTCTTAGCATCTGCCCCAAAGTAATCGGGACTTCTTTCCAAAGACTCCAAGCTTCTGTGAGCCTTTTCCTTACTGCGATATGAAAAGCTACTTTTTATTCCCGCTTGACAATTATTTGGCAAAAAATTCGAACTTTTTTCACTACCCGCCTCTTTCTCACAAAATTCTATATTACCAATTGTATCAAGAGTCTGATTAAACTTCTCCTCAACATTCTGATCAAATTTAACATATCCCAAAGCTTCTCGATTAGAGTCTGCGCCTTTAACAGGAGAAAAAATATTCCCAATACTCAAATTCGTATCCCTTGCACCGCTTTGATCTAAAACATGTTCAGGAGGATCGTCGAATCGTTTTTGCAATTGATTTTGCTCTCGAAAAAAAGCCAAACTATCTTTTGAGCTTTCTCCCCGTATTTCCGCTACAACTTTCTCAGTTTTATGCCCATGAAAAAAATAGCTCTGTTTATCTAAATGCCTAGCCCTAATGTTGGGGCTTCTATCTTGGGCAGAATCTGTCGGTTGATAAAAACTCTGCGCCGTAGTCTTAGCCTCGGACCTACTATTACGACCTATTTCGTGATGTCCAGAGCTCAAATTGGCCAGATCTAAAGAAGTAACTTGCAGTTCGTCAATACCTTTGCGTAAATTCGTATCGGGTGAAGATTTGAAAGTGCTAAATTGGTATGAATCCTTTCTAGGATGACTGCTAGCAGCTGCACTGCCCAAATCTAAATGATTAGGTCGATTGGTAGTTAAATCTTTAGCTAATTTTCTGTCCACAGTTTGTTGATTTGCGTAGAATTTTTGGTAGAATTGTATTTTACCTTGAAGGTCGCTCTTCTCCTGATTATCCTGATCACCGCGCGCATCCATCGTCTCGTGTTTTTGGCGACGACTAGATGTGCCAACAGTTGGACCCGCGGGACCTAGACCCAACGCATTTGCCAGGCATTGTCTTGTGTAAGGTCTGGAACTTTGGAGTAAAGAAAAAGAATTTTCAGGCCAAATTAAGAAATCAATTGGTAAATCTTCTTATAAACAAAAATCAATTATTTAAATGCCTAAATTCTCCGTTGTTAGTTCAATTTAAATCCATAGAATGCCCGCTTACCCACAATTAGTAGTTGTCTGTGCTAAACACAGGCCAGTAGTTGTCTGTGCTAAACACAGGCATATTATCTAATTCATTGACCCAGGCTTAGAATAGCATGCATAACTGAAGGCTGAGTATCAGAGCTTGGATAATGTAAGAAACGACATTAAACTATATATAAGTGAAAAAATAATCCGGGAATTTATACATCCTTGATATTACTTTCATTCTATCAAGTCTCTGTGAATATGGTGTTGAGAAAAATGGACAACGAATTGTAAAAAATTGTATAAATAGGAAAAGAATAATCAAAAAATTTAATTATAATAATTTTTAACAAACCTTGAGCGATGTTCCTGGTCGTTATTGGTCCCACTAGGTGGTGCTGCGTTAGTGGGTTGCGAATGAGTTGGTGGTTGTTGAGCCGATGGTAGAGCAGGTTGCCTGGCATTACCGAATTTCAACATATTCCAGTCGAAAACATAGTCGTATGTAAATCCCTGGCTATGAAACAATGTGCGGAATAACTGGCGGAGATAAGAGTAATCCGGTCTTTCCTCGAAGCGTAGCTGCCGGCAGTACCTCAGATACGTTGAGAATTCGGCTGAGGATAAGTTGGTTTTTATGAGAATAAATAACAGTTGGTTATTCTTATTATTGGCGAAAAAATGGGTGAAAATGATCAATAAAATAACTTAAAACAGTTTTCATTGAAAACACCTACCAGGATATCCCTTACAAAGCTCTTCTATAGGAGTAGACATTTTTTTTTCAGAAATACGTTCGTATTTCTGTCTCTTTGTGGCAGCTTTAAGACCCTGCCAAGGCAGACTTCCCCTGTTAAAATACATCAGGACGTATCCTAAAGACTCAAGATCGTCTCTCCGCGATTGTTCAATTCCCAAATGTGTATTTATACTTGCGTATCTGTAATCGAAGTTCGTATTGTTATAATTTCTAGTTGAAGTTGTAGTCTCTAAAGTGTGTTAAATTTCTTTCCAAACTTGTGTGAAGTCAAGCCAAATACTGACCTCGCAGTTCCAGTTAGGTTTTTATTTTCTCGATAAGGTATATGCATGTGGGTGCGACCGTCACGATATTTTTTAGCCAAACCAAAATCGATGATGTATACAAGGTTTCCTTTCTTTCCTAATCCCATCAGAAAATTGTCAGGCTTGATATCCCGATGTATAAAATTTCGACTATGAATATAATCCGTTCTGCTTATCTACAAGCAAATAAAAAAAAAACGAGACACATCGTTGGTATATCAAATACTACGAGGAAATCAGTTTTTAGAAAAATAAATGAACAAGATTTTTGAATAATCAGATATAATCCTTGGTCTTATCCAAAGAAACTAAAAAACGTTTCCTATATAACTATACAAATATATTCAGACATGGTCTACAAGGCATGGTTTTGAGGTCGCTGCCTCTGTTAATTATTTGACGTGAGGCTTGAAGGCTTGAAGAGCGTCTTAACAATCACTAAATTCATTGAAGCATGATTTCCTGGTCAGAGAATTTGACCCATCCCTAAAAATGATACTTATAAAAAGAAAAATATGTTTAAAACCGTCCATCTTCATAGCTCAAGTTGATAAATAAAATAATATTTTTAAAGGGATAATGTAAATAACTTTAAGTTCAACAGCCTTTGGCATTTGTTCAGAATATAAAAAGTCTGTATAATGTAAATAAGTGTGAATATATGATATAAAATGAAGAAGAAAAAGCAGTTGAACTTTCGACTTTGACTGGCTAGTATATACAATGCCGAATAAATTTTCTAACAAAAAGTGATGTTTCATTGAAGGGCAAGCATGAAAGAAACTTTATTTATGCACAATCAATGCATTTGATAAAAAACATATGAAAAATAAATTGATACACTAATTGCGATAAGAACTCCTCCTCTTCTTCAGACTTGCTTCTCCATGACTCATTGTACTACCATTTAACAATAAATCTACCGACTAATAACAAATTCTAGTTTCATCTTTTGTTGTTCCATTTATATCTATACATATACGAAAACCGCAAAAATACGCAATTATAAATAATTGTTAACGGTAGCCAGCCTCAGGATGACCCAGTTAGAACACAGGGTAAGTAGAGCGTATCGCTAAGTGAAGTCTGATGCCAGTGAAAGCATGTTTCAATTCAGTTACTTTAAGACTGTAAGTATCAAGTTGGTTAAACGATCTTTGAAAAGATTATGAATTTTCTTCAAGCAATAATTAAAGAAGACAAAGAATCATTCATTATTTCTTATTTCTGTTTTTTTTTTTTTCTCTTTAGAAGCGACGGACATTTATCTTTTTTCTCATTCTTGGAAAAAGAATATCTATATAACATTTTTTTTTCGGGATTTTATGCTCACCAATTGATCGGCGAGTAGTAAAACTGTTTTTAACGAAAATCTTCGAGAACAAAAATTGAAAAGATCTTCTAGCGACGGACCGAGCAATTCCATCACCATAACGTTGTAGTCACCTTCGGAACCGCACCATTTTATCGTTGGTATACCGACTGAAAATTACACAATAATATTGAAACTATTGTTAATCCAAGAAAGATACAAAATTTACTTATAAGAAAAAAAAAAAAAAATTAAAACAGATCAAATATGATAAGGATATAAATAAACTTGAGAGCAAAGGCATTAGGTAATCATAAAATTTCTGGTGAAAGTGATGAAATATTTAAGAAAGTCATTATTTAACATTGAGAATCATGTTAATGACTAGATTAGAGCAAAGTAGTTTAAAAACAGAGAAAAAAAACGTTGATAAAATGTTAAAATAAAAGAGGAAATCTGACAATGCCGGAAGTTTTATAGAAAAAAAAAAAGAAAAAAAATTTATAATAATAATAATAATAATAATAATGTAGATAGGTTAAAGGGAAAATAAACTGCTGAGAAAAAACTAAAATAAAAAAACATCTGAAAAAAAAAAAAAAAAAACTGATTTTCAAAGAATGATTACTCGATGTAAAATAAATTCATTTTAGGAATAATATGTATATATGTGATCTATAAATAAATATGGATGCAAATGCAGCAAACATATTTATGGCATTGTATCCAGGGGAAGGGGCAGCGCCCTGGGACCAGCTGTGGTGGAAACAAACAAAGCACTTTGACAGTTGAAAGGGTTGTTTTGCTAATATATATAAATATTTTACGGTTTGGGTATGGGTAATTGATATAGAAAAATAAATTACTCACCACCGCCTTGCATCATTTTGTAGAACTTTGACTCTATGTGGAGTTGGGGATGCCTTGTTTTTATGCATTCTAGCTTTATGGCGACTTCCTCGCCAGTGGAAATGTTCGTTCCTGTGTTTTTAGAATATTACATTTGAAAAGAGAATAACCTGAATATACATTTAATAAATGATAAATGGTCACGGTGCATTGAAAATATATCGCGGTTATAAGATAGGCCGACCTTTTGATGTCCACTTCAATTTCAGGAAATAGAATATTTTATTTGTGTGTAGTCGCGATGAGCGAAGAGTAGGTATCTACAGTTGTGGATAAACCGTTTGGCGTAATGAATAGTTTGTTTTCTAATAGTTACCTAGATAAATATCACCGAATGAACCGCTCCCGATCTTTCGTCCGAGCCTGTACTTGTTCCCAACGCGTAGCTCCATTTTACCCGAGTTTACGCGAGGACTAAAAAAGTCAGAAAACACGACGCGGTTTGAGTAAAACTTTTTCGTTACATTGTCAGGTCCTCCATGTTTGATATTTGTGGACGGGGCATCTTTCCGCTGTTAGCCTTGCTAGGACTGGCCACTGGGACGACGGGCGACGACTCGGAATTTTACACAAAGAGTTATCTTCGCCCCCGCCTTGCGGGCATCAGTCGTTAACAATTGCACATTAATTATAAGGGCAAATTAAAGCCTGGAGTTTAATGAATACGATACGCTAGTCAGAAAATCGAAATTTTTGACGTCAACCGAGGATTAAATGGATTTTTCATGGCCCGTCTCACGGATCCGCTAACGGTGACACAACGGACCTCTGCCACAGACACAAACGCTCAACACAACAAGATACGTAACGTGGATTGGCTCGCACTCTCTTCTTTCCCTTTATCGTCTCTAGTACATTTAATTCCCGCCTAGGATCGCGACGATACAACAATTCAATACGTCTACGGCGGGAATAATTTGAATAACTTTAGGTGTAAAATTGAACATTGTAAAAACTTTAATTCATTTACTTATATTAATTTTATACATATAAATAGGATGAAAATTTCAGTGCAAATGAGATAATCTTTGAATCGTATGATAGTCATTTGCAAACGGCCACCTTCAGAAACGAAAAAAGATATGATATGCGCAAAACTGAGTCATCCATGATTTTAGCTTAATTTATTTCAGATCAAATTGTTGCATGGTCATCCAGCTATATCATATAAATTTCACATTGTTAATAAAAAATCCAGTAAACTCCAAATAAAATCCATGTTTTTTTTTTCATTCTAATTGAATTATTGTACCTTACCAAGATAATCCAAGACAATTACCCAGTCTCCTTCTGCAACAATATAACAATGTTTGAAGTAACAGTTGAAATAAAAATTAAAGCAATAAAGGAATAACATGAAATGAAAATGCATGAACATCGCATTTTTTTTTTTTTTTTTTAAGGCGTTTATTGTTATTGAAGTAAGTGATGTTATAGTCAGTATGTAATAGATACCTAAGCTGTAGAAAAATTCAGTTACAAATTTGTTGATTTTCATTGCGGTAATTAAAATTAGGGTAATATAATAGTAATATTACATAGTTACGCTGTTTTTGCTTTTTTTTCTTTTTTTTTTTTTAATTTTTTTTTTTTTTTTGGTTTTAATTTTTTTTTTTATAATTATTTTTAATGTTAAACTTTGTTAATTTCTTTAGCCCTAAGGCAGTGTCATGTTAAATTCTTTGTATACGGAATTTGCCTTGCAAAAGCATGAATCACAAGTGACTGTGTTGTTTTGTATTATAAATAAGAGAATCTAATTCAAAAACTAGTTTCAAAATGTTCGATATAGTTTTGAGTTGTAATATTTCATTAATAGCTTTCCAACAGACGCATTCCTAAAAAAAATTGATAACAAATCTTCGTGTAAAAATCACTTGTATATTGATAATTACAAATTGAATTCTATAATCAAATTGATCAGAAAAAAAAGGAATAAACAAAGAATGAAAAAAAAATAAAAAGAGAAACCAGTGTAACATAACGCTTTTTGAATAAAGCTAATAAATTTGTATTAAGATTAGTAATACAGAATATTTTCCTTCTTTTATCAATAATTAAAGTATATTTAGTATAATAGTAATTAATTATTAATTCAATATTAATTATACAATTTAAGATAATTAGATAATTAAAATCTATCTACAAAGGCCCCACGTAAATTCTTCATATTGTTTAAAAATTAGAAAAAATAAAATAAAATAAAATAAAAAACATGGTACTTATCAATTAGATTTAATTTATGTCAAACTTGAAAACAGGGAATGGAATAAAAAGTTTGTCAACTTATATCTATCAATAGATAATTAATAGGTAATATATACTCTTCTAACGCAGGGCAATTATTCATTTACTTCTTTTTTTTTTTCAATCTTTTTGGGAT
Source organism: Macrophya alboannulata (assembly GCA_949628255.1). Classification (NCBI taxonomy): domain Eukaryota; kingdom Metazoa; phylum Arthropoda; class Insecta; order Hymenoptera; family Tenthredinidae; genus Macrophya; species Macrophya alboannulata. The sequence continues at coordinate 1,342,470 of OX451209.1, read as the reverse complement.
TTTTTTTTTTTTTTCAATTTCATTTTGTAATATCTTCCCGACTCAGAGCTGATATTGTCCCGAAAAATTTGATAAAATTCTGAAGGATATAGGTATCTAATCACGGCTCCTACATTGAGATCGGATATATGGAAGAAATTCTATCCATCTATATATGCCCAGAGTATCTTATGCGCCGTATAAACAGAAAATAGCAAATCGATGGCTAAAGATGATGAAGAATTATCTATTTAGCATTGATTCAACGAGCGTCTATTAAATATAACAAAAAAAAAGAAAGAAAAAAAAAGAAAACAATCAAAATAATAAGGATTTAAAATAATATGCTGTGTCCTCCACCAAATATAGAATACATATTATAAGTATACCAAAACATTTGTATAATGTTAAACTGTATCCTTAGAAGAAAATTTTCTTTCTGTATTAGCTAGATATCAACGAAATCAAGGGTCAAGTATCCTAAGTCGTATGAACACAATCTTAGAAGATAATCATCTTAAATATTGATCAAAAAATAAAATAAAATAAAGAAGAAATTATTCATAGGCATAACGATCACAAAAGATAGATAATACCTAATATTGTGAACTGGGAGAAAGTGAAAACTTAAATATTAAACAACATCGATAAAAAATATACTTTTTTTTTAATGTGTATGTTGCTGCTCGTGTTTAAAAAGTTATACTTCAAATTGCTATTAAAAAAAATATATATTTACTATTAAGTCGCTATATTTTAATCTGTATTATCAATTCCGTAATGAATTTTGTTGTTTTTCCTCATCAAAAACATCAGAGCTTAAAATATATAAATTGAAACATTATTAGAATACTGCAGACGGTTTAAGTCGCATTGTCACTATTGGAGAAAATGAAAATTATTATCATTATCAATATATTTTAATATTATTATCAATTACCATTATTAATTCTACGATATGGCTGCCATTCTCACAATCTGTGATGTAATGTTCATTTTATAACAGTGTTTTCAACAAAAAAATTTGTTAACACACAATTAAAACACTGTGCTTTCTACATCTTCGTCTTCTATACTATTCTTACTTCGCTTTTTAAATTTACTATTCAATTATATGCAATTAAAAAAAAAAAAAAGTTCATACACTCTTCTAACGAAAACTTATTTTTCCCCTCTAATCGCTACTCACTGTGTTTCAAAACGATAAAACATAGGTATCTATTTTATTGTTCAGAATTTTGTAAAAATGAAACGATCAAATTCAAGGGCAGTAAATTTCAAATTTTATCTAGTCAGATTGTTTCTTAGGCCAGGTTTCGCTTATTGATTCGATATCCTACAATATCTGATATCGTTGAAGTGGAATACAGATAAATTTAGCAACAATAAAAATGCCTGTTTCAATTTCATGTAAGTAAAGTGTATAATTCGGCGAGCTTCGTTTCGATGAGATAGATTGAGGATAAAAAAAAGATTAAATGCAACAAATTGCCTTCTCTTATATTAATATTGTTATAAATAAATGAAAATAATTTGATAATCACTGTTTATCATCAACAACTGTAGCAGACTACAGCCTTAAGTACAACAACAGCATAATAGAGATAAGAGGACTGATTAAAAATTGTGTAGTTTTTACTATTTTTGGTATACTATTGTTTTCAGAGTAATAAAAATATCATTATAATAACTACGTTTGAATAAAATTCGGATTGAAAGGCCTGAATCGCTGTGTTTCAAAAGAAAAGAGAAGAAAAAAAAACTGAAATATTTATACCACGATAATAAAAATGGGAAAATAACATACAGCTACAAAAGAAGTAGACACCAGCCCCCTAAGCTGCACACTACACTATACAGCACTCTTTTAAAATATACTTTTATATGTATAATATAAAAGTAACGCCAATGTTGATTAATAATATTATGTATAGATTTTTAAAAAATCTACGATATTGTATACATATAAATCCTTAGCTAGCCATTGTGTACAATATTATTCATTGAGTAGCATATGATATATCAAACTATACCCCGCTTCTCTGGATATCTCAATGTTTTTTGTTCTCGAATTCGGACAACAGTTCTAAGCCCTAAGAACCTACTTCTTCAGGTCTTGCAAGTGGTGCCTTGGACTTTTCAGTCGTCACTGTTGTCGTCGTTACCTCAAGATTAGCCAAATCTGCTGCACTAATCTGCAAGACCAAATAATTTCTGTTATAAAATAAAATAAAGATATATTGATCAATAGCTGTAGATCTTGTTCCACAATCGTGCCCAACACCAGTTAAACAAGTTACATATCAGAAGTGGTAGCAAAAATAAATCAAAAAAATATAAACAAAAAAGATGAAAATACTTTTTATATTTTTGAAAATAATTTATCAGCAACTAACAAGAACTGCAATCATGAGTTCTCTCTATTATTCAGCATATCAGATGTTAGTACTGTTAGAACAAAAATAAAAATAGGGAAAAAGCAAAAAATCATAAAATATTAAGACAGTTGTTAAAATAGAGAAAATCCAATAGCTACATGTTTTTATTTTTTAGTTTTCTTGTATTTTTTTTTTGTTCAACTTTGTGTTGTTGCTGACCTCGACATTTGGGGGCAGCGTAATCGTCGCATGTGTTGTGGTAGTCTCAGTCCCGCTTGAAATTTCTCTCTCTACCGTTGTGCCTAGGCAACATTAGGACGAAAACGATAACAAAATAAAACAGCACAGGAAGAAACGATAAAAGCAAATAATAATGGTGAACGTAAGACGTGAAACGAAGAATTTGTGGAATATTTAAATTGAACAAAATGAGAAATCAGGAAAAATTCATAAAGTAAATAGATAATCGAGACAACAGTTGTATCCTGAAAAATAACGACCAGTAACCACAAGAAATCAAATACATGATACGAAATTTAAACTAAGATAAGAAAGAGCATAATATTATAAATATTAATCATCCGATTCATTTAAATGAATAATAAATTAATGCATAAACCAAATAATAATTACTCACTGTTGAGCTGTTGTACATCGTTTGCCTGACTTGGTTCAATCTCTCCATTGGTAGTCCCATTGCTAGGAGTTTGGGTAATGACTGTAGTAGTCTTAACGACTAATGACTGATTTTGCGTGGATATCTCTGAGGTGCGAGAGGTAACTTCCATTTTCAAACCAGCTAATCGACTATGCAATTCTTCTGAAGACGTTGCATTTCTGAAAAGCGAACTGTTACTGCCAGAGGATGGCAAGTACCCATAAAAAGCAAAAAAATTAGCATTGCAACATAAATAAGCGGGCAACGTAGTAATAAAATAAACTAAAGTCATGAGTATAAAACCTACATTAAGAAAAATAATCATTATTGAATAAAATATTTTATAAGTCGTTTGATCAAGATCCAAAAGTCTAAAACGAAAAGTGAATCCGATGAATATTTAAATATATTACAAAGCGCACTACTTCAGTGCCGAACTAAGAAAGTCACAAGTTACAAGATACGTCATTGGACGTTAGTTCAATGAAGATTTTAATTCACGTACACAAAGTATATATATTACTCACAAGAGAAAACTTACAGCAAATGGTCCTTGACACTGTCAATTGTTATGTCTCCAATTGAACTTAAATCGTTACGATCATCATCTCCGTTGACCTCGGTCGTACTAGCTGATGGTCGAAGAGATGGTTCTTTAGGAGATTCTTCACCAGCTGTAATATATGCGTAAAAGAAAGAATCGGAACAGGGGCACAAAATAGATGGCAAAGATATAGGTAAGTTATTTAACGTAAGAAACAGAAGCCGTTCATTAGAAGTTAAGTTAAGAACTATTATGCGTTGTTATGTAACATTTACACTAATCATTAAACAGAATTAGTTTAGACATGAGAATACACGACAGAAAGCACAAATAAACACAAATATTTTACATTTCTTTCGTTCTTCTATATTTAAGACTTCGTTTAGTAATTTGAGTAACTTTTACCAAGGCCAATTCATTTCAATCTACTCTATACTTACTGGAAGCTAAAGTACCATTTTCCGACAAGGTACGGGGCGCTGGAACAGGCTGACTACCTTGTGTCTCTCCCTCAGTTGCTGGTGTACCTTCTATAGTTCCCTCTTCCCTAACTTCATCCGTAGTTGTATCAGTGGCTCTAGCATTTGGTGGTAAATTCAAAGCGCAATGAGCTTTCGTAACGCGAGTAGCAGACAATGAAATTCTCTGTAATTCCGAACTGGAATGAAGATAAAGTGCTTCGCCAGCCTTGGTAAACGTCAGTGAAGAAATACCGCTGTGAAAAACGTTCTTCGTTCAAAAACCTGACTAAAAAATCAAAGAGTTTCGCTAGTTTCATTAACAAATACACTTACTTTATATCTTCTCTCTTTATCGCAGCCGCATTAAGCTGTCTTCTAAGTTCCGGGACGCTAAGTATAAGACAATCTCCCAGATTAGTAAGGCAAAGTAGACATGTCTCCTCGTGAGTGCCCGCGGGCTCAATGGAGCAAGTAAATTTGGCGAATCCAGTTTTTCGCACCCTAGATCCTTCGTGTGCAGTTAATTTGTACTTGCAGAAAGGTTTCAAGGACGGTAGATTGAAGATTTTGAATTGTTCTTCACTTGCTATAACTACTCTGTGAGGAGAGGTCATATCAGGGCCGGGAGTAACTCCTTTTTCCGCCTCGAACGGCTCAGGTAAAGGAATGCTAGATCCGTCGAGAATAGTTATCGCAATGACTGGTGCTCGATGTTTCAACTGTATCTCTTTACCAAGGGTGCAATTAACATCCTCTTCCGTTCGCCTTACTCCAGCGGGAATTGCCAGTGTAAAAACGTAAACTGTCCCATTATTTGTACCCGCCCAAAGAGTGGGAGTCGTATTCTGCACTGAAAAAGTGATAGAATAGTTAAAGAATCATTTCAAGTTCAAAAGATCAAAAAAATCCATGTCTAAACTAGCGTATACTTACTACTTATTATATAGCTGCGTGCAAAATACAAGCACCGAACCATCGAACCTAAAGAATCGTCTGTTGGTCTTGCTTCTACTTGTCTTTCAACCGGTTTAGCTTCCGAAGGAGAAACGTCTCCAACTGGTGAAGATGCCTGACTTGGTCTAGAGGGAGAAATGATTTGATTATTTGATTATTTTAATAGTAAAAACCATTTAAACTTTTTTTTTTCTATCACTCCAATTTTATTCACAATCTGTCATTACTGACAATAAGTAAATCTTATAAAATTTAAACTTACGCTTCTTTCTTTTTGTCAGGAACAGGGTTTCTCGTAGGGCTATTCGCGTTTGTTCGACGTTGTGATCTCCCCTTTCTCAGTCTTCTGAATGACTCTCTCAGTGATTTTTTGAACGATTTTCTTCTCGATATTGGCGTATCTCCAGCCCCGGATAAATCTGAAAGATATTTGTTATTGTGAATGGTATTCGGAACCAATAATCGCGCAAACGCCAAATTTTCAATCCTTTGAACATTTAGACCTGCATGACTGCCGACTTACCATTGGGATTCAACGTGCACTTTACACTGACTGTTTTCGTTCTTGTATAATCAAAGACAGCTAAACCATGGGCAGTACCAGCAGCCAAGAGTCCCCATTCGCTGTGTAAAGCAAGAGCTGTAACAGCTGCTGGTGGATGAATTTGCAGCAAACTTTGTGGCTGAAATCCAATGCCGAAAGAAATGCTAGAAGATCTAGCCGGGAGTTGATCATGTCCTTTCCAAACAAATCCGTCTCTATCGTTTACTATGTTCATTGTGACTGCTTTAATTTCTTTATTTACAGGCTCGGACGATATAATAGCAGTGATAACGTGACCTGCTGTACCCGCGACTACAAGAGTCGAGGATAATGGACACAGCAAAACTTTCTTCACAGCCAAACGAGGATCGTCAGAATAGGGATCGAATGTTCCGACTTTTCTAAACGGCGGCCATTCCTCCTCCTCGTCTTCTGGAGGCTGTTCTAACACGTCCAAATGCTCCCCAGTAAATAAAATCGACGAATTATATTTATACAAAGGCGTAAGAGCCACGTTTGACGCATTCCAAAATCTCACTGTACCATCCTCATGGCCAGTCAACAGGAGTTCATTGTTGCGAGGCTTGTCCGGATTTGCAGGCTTTTGACATAAAATATAGCCTCCGTCGATTGGCCATGTTTTATCAGAATACAAATGTTCTGTTTGGGCTTTGCCAGATGCGGTAATAGAGTCCCATAATGCTTGGGGAACATTGGGAATATGTTGGGAGCATGTTACCTAAACAGAAAGATAAGTTTGTTGATTAAATGTCTGCTGAAAGTAGATTCAAAGAGCTTTCTGTGTAAAAATCATTGCTTACGGCGCTCGCATGCAGAGATACCAAATACGGCAGAGCCATCATCTTCCAATCCTCATTGGTAAGGTCAATGGCGACCAATTCCTCTTCGGCAAGAACTATCAAAGCTTCAGGTGTTTTTAAACCGCCTTTACTGTCTTCCTCGTCTTTTGGCATGACGGTAAAAAAGTCAATAACTTTGGAAGTGAAGTCAAAAACGACGTGTTTAGTTTTGGTCATAGCAGTTATAGTGTGTCTATCACCGTAACTTGCTCTGGGCATACCGCCAGAGAACAAAATCATCTCTTCTTCGCTGTGGATATTAATTATTGATTTATTATTATGAAATGACTGAAATTTTACTCTTTGCTCTATTAATTTTTTAACAAAACTTACTCGCTGATTGGATGTGCGAAAATTTTACTGACTGCCTTGCACGGGAATGGTCCATAGGGGGTTGTGGATTCCGGTACAGTCTCGTTACCAGCTCCCCAAAATGCGTAAGAACCATCATTGTGCGAAGATACAAAACGAGTCTCAGACACCCAGTAGACTGATTCCAACTGTTGCGTCGAGACGAATGTCTGCGCACGCGAAAATAAACCCATCAGCTGCACACGTTCACCGAAACCACGAAAGACACAAACAACAGTAAGAAAATGCGTTACCAGCATTGAGTCCCAAATAAGTTGTACAATTGATATCAATAATCGTTTTTTTTTTTATTATTTAATTACTTTGCGCGTGTAATCATTCAATTTCTTGCAATTATTCTTAGAAAAGGTAAGAATTACGAGGGTTTTTTTTTTTCTCGTCAATTGTAACAATCAAATTTCAGAAATGCTGGTATAACATATAAATAGCTTTACTCATCACGTTAGCACGATTAATTAATAATACTGACAAGACGGTGGTTCATAAATCTCATTATTACAAACAATTGTTATGATATTTAAACAAGAATACTTATAGCCATCAAGAAACATTAGCTGATATTTTAGTTAATAGATTAATAGCAAACAATTTTATTTCATTAATTAAAAAAAAAATATTTCCAACTCACCTGTTGGGCTCCAGGTGTAGCTTTGTTCCATAAAACCATAAGCCCTCGATTATAGCCGATTAAAATATTGTCCGGATGTCCTGGCTGCTCTGCTATTGCCTCAACTGCTCCAGGATTTATTTTATAATCCTCTGGTACGCTGCGAAATTTTAGAAATATAACATTTAATGATATCGATATACATAGAAACAAAGAAAGAGAAAAAATTGTATCGAAAAGAGTTTGAATTACTCATTTAATAAATAATTAGAATCTGAATGATAACCAGATTTCATAAGAAAGATAAAAGCATATGAAATTATATTTCAAGCTAATCATACTCACTTCTGCATGACTACATCTTGATAAATAATATTATCAGACATTTTAAAGGTCTTTAGATTTAATAGATAAATATTTCCGCCCTCAGTTCCTAACAATAGATGATCTCCGTTAGATTCCAGGCACATGGCAGAAATTTTTTTCAACTTTCCTTCAAGGGAAAGTGACTTTGTTTCAACGAGAGAACTCTCGTTAATCTCCCACAGGTGAAGAGAGTTGTCATCGCAGAGAGAAACGACACGCCCCTGGAATAAATAATTATTATATCTATAATAAACGAATTGTTTAAAACAAAAATTGACCAGCAATAATCTATGAGAAATAATTGAGTTTGAAGATATGAATAAGAGAACTAATCTAAATCATATCTACATACATCCGCGAAGTGTACATGGCCAGGGTAAATGAATAGCACATATGTAACCCACCCCGTCTGTTAACTGGCTTATGTAATTTTTTTGTGGTGATTGTGAGCGTAAGAAGATATCATATTACCTCGGCGTGCGCGCGTGTGACTTTTATAACAACAGTTCACAACTGGACACTTTTACTTTGTCCCGTGTCAGCAGTAATTGGAAATTTTGTTTTCATTTCTATGGCTTACTTAATTCATGATGATGACGGACATATATTTTTATACATTTATTTAGTACAGAGTAAACAAATACTCTTTTTATATTGAAATATCTTTAAGAATTTCAATAAACTTACCTCATTTGGAAGAGCGATGATCTTGGTAACTGCATTTTCCCCGCTTTCCGTCGTGTGTTGTCCATAAAATTCTACACCAGGTCTGCCGAATCTATATTATATAAAGCGTTTAATTCTAGTCAAGAAAAACTATATCAGAAACCTTTATATTTCGTCAAATAATAGAAAATTTCACGATAACATTTTAGTCAGTGTAACTGATGACAAAAAAAAAAAAAAAACAGTTCCCAGAAACATGAGCACATAGATATTTTATAACACCTGAGTAATCATAAATGCTGACGCAGTTATGTATCTAAAATCAGGCGAGAACTGATATCTTGAATTGAAACAAAAATAAAAATAAAAACAAAAATCAAACAAGATTTAATTATAGAACATGTTCAGCTGGAAAAATATGATACTTTAAATAAAATGTTTTATAAAACAATTAAAAGGATACACTTTAATGGCCCCGGAAGCAGTGCCAATGATCATAAGTCGCAGACTGGAATCCCAAGCGAAAGCAGTAGGCTTATTTGGAAAGCCATGCTGTATAGTCTGGAATGAGAATAAAGAAAATTAATAATATCTTTGGTTGAAAAATTGGATCAATATCTGATAACAGAAATGATGATAAAACGGTCGAAAATGAATTCTGGTTAATACATTTTCTATGAGTAATCTGTATAATGAATCATCTTTAGAAGAAATTTAATATGTAACATGGCAAAAAAGTTTATTATTAGTAAATTAGTAATAAAAATAAAAAGAATGAAACACAAAAATGAAGAAAAAAAAAAAAATTTTTTTAGGTAATTAATTTGTGATAGAGAATTCATCGATCAGGTTGATTTAATTCTACCGTAAACAAACTTATCACCCAAGCATAATTTGAAAAAAAAAAACATACATACATATATATATTCTCGTGATCTAACTAGGCTTAATTAGTTTTAAGTGGCTCAGATTAAATATTGGAGACGTATGGAATAATGGCTAGGCTATTTTTACAAGTGACATTCAACGATGTAAACCTCCTTACATAATTCCAATCTTTGTTTTGAATTCAAGTCATTTTTTCTAACGCTGTCTTCTAATATGTATACATATACATATAAATAAAATATATATATAAAAGTAAACTAAAATAAGAAATGCAGCAGAATGTTTCAAATTCTAAACTGTTTTTGTGTTTATTTTTTTCTTTATGTATTTCTTTTACATAAATAATAAAATGCAAAGTTATAAAACACAACTCTTACATTCAAAATGAATAAAAAAAAAAAAATAATAAAACGGCTAGAATAAAAACTGCTTATACATGGATAAACGGATTTGACGTGACTCATTTACGAGCTGTGTATATATAAGAGATAAGAAATCGGAGCAGGAAAGAATTAAGATAACGTTTTAGTTTAGCAATATTTTACTACTACATTGTAGTAAATTAGTATTGATTAAAAAAATCATAAAAAAAAAAAAAAGGGAAGATTATGCATCTTCACGAATAAAAAACGATTACTGATGCGTTTAATATTTGCGTAACGTTCGCTTCCTCGGAAATTATTATGAATGATAGATAACAACGAAAATAAGAGTAAAAATAGCAACATAGAGAATAAGGAAAGTAAACTACCTCCTCATGGTTGTGGCTTTACTCCTACGGCATGGATACATTTTATATACACACATAGATATTAGTAAATATTAGTTATAAGGGTAGGGCATCTTATCATTATGTTTGCTCAGAGTTTTATGATAAGATAGATCTCTCTGCCAACTGCTGCTGATAGGTGCAAACTGAATATAGTATATACTTTTTTTTAAATATTTTAATTAATAAAATGAGTATGCAAAGAATGTTACAAAAAATTACAAAATATTTATGAATAAGTACATACCCACGAGAATTCTATATGTATGTACTTGTTACATTAATTAATGAGTAATTAATGTTATAATTAACTGGGAACTAATACCGCGAAAACACGTGCGATAATAATGATCTTGAATAAATAAAAGAAAGGGGAAAAAGAAAACATTACTTAACTTCCTGTTATTATTAAGTTACACATTATTCTTACCGCAGGACATCTGGATACAAGATAATTATCTATTATAGGATATTGTTTGAACAAATAGTACGACAAGAGGACAGAAAGAAGAAAAAAGAAAAAGAAATGATTATTTGTTACGAACTTTACAGTTTTTATAGCAGAGCTAAGCAAACTTTGATCGAAGCGGTTTTACGCATCTTTGTACGTTACAGCAAATTGAATGGCTAAATGAATGAATGAATGTTTTTTATGATGAGTAATTATTAATTATTGTTGTTCTTACCTTCCTGAAAGCGAATAGGTCTTTTTGGAGCTTCTGACGCTCAGCTGTGGGTTGCTGACCCTTACCTCTAATGAACTTCAACATATTCCTGGATAATGCTGAATAAAATAAAACGAGAAAAAAAACAATAAATCCCGTGATAATGATGGAGTCCGAGGCAACGATCACTATTGGTATATCGCACTATTAGATCAATTAAAATATTGTTGAATGAACGCCGAACGCGTAACTCTAAAGAGGCTACCTACTACTGCAACTGCATGCCTGTTTATTGTCAGTGTGTTCGGCTCTCACGTCCTACACGCCTATCACCGTGTGTCATTTGACTACATAAATTTAGGTATGTACGATGAAATATCGTGTTTTGGTTTATAAATAATCGCGATAAAAGTTTAAAACACTTCTTACCTTGTTATTAAATAGCTTTGTGTTATTTTAAGGATGGAAAATCACGTAAAACCATGTAAAATATTTATGAGACGGGCGGTAAGTCATTCCACGACTCTCGATCGCGTCGTTCGTGTTCGTACAGTTCGTTAGTTTGTCGCGTCGTACAATCGCCAATCCGTCGGGTGTTTTCGGCTCATAGTGACGTCACTAAACACTCAACGCCCAAGATCGTGTAAGTCCGTCTAACAGCCGAATAGACTCGAACAATGACCTCGAACATTTGAAATGTACCGTGTTTGTATACATACTATCTATCTACATACCGCATAGATGTATGTATATGTTGTAATATCTGTTCTACGAACTATAAGGTACTGTTATAAATGGGTTGACGATCGACCGAAGGCCCAATGCGTCAACCGTCAAGCACGGCTAATCGATTGATGAATTATAACGACACGTTCTACCGCTTCTCCTCCGGTCCGGATAACGGGACATTTTGTAGAGAACAATTATAACGATATCACGTTATGCATGTAATGTTATACCAATATCTTCACGCCCGAGGCGTTATTGTAATATTGAACTATACATGAACACCGTAACAATAGTCAGCGTTTATTTTCATACGATTTTTCAGCCCGATTTATTGCGGTCTCTCATCGAACTCCTGTAGGTGCTGCCATCTACAATTCGATTCGTGAAACTGAACGCTCGCGAAATTTGACTCGATTCAAAAACGTCCGGTAGCGAATCAGAGAAATTTGTTAAAAAAGAGGGGGACAACTGTAAGTGAATATTACGTGTGAAATGTTATTTGCTGTGAATTTTAGGGAATATGATAAAACCGGAAAACTATAAACAAACAGTTCGTGAATGACATCTTATAAATTGGTGGTTATAAGTGCGAACTCGATACGCGATAGCATTTGTTTTCATAGCTGTGGAGTGTTTGTTAGTCGTCCCGCGTATTTAGCTGTGTGTAAAAGTAAACAATGTGGAGATCGCAAAGTGCTGATTCTGCCAGTTCGAAAGTATACATAAGCTAATAATACGTAGAAAATAATGACTAAAGTAACGTGTCTTGTGGAGAAGAAAAGATTGGATTATCAGTGAAGTGGTTCATCAGAAAAATAAAGAGGTTAAAACCGATGCACGGGTATGCATATACAAACTACGTTTAATTTTCCTGACGAATGATAACGAATAATGGTTCGTTTCTTTTATTAACAATTCTAAGCACACGTCTGCAGGAAGTCACACAATAAGGCTTTAATATTCTTCGTTGAGCGGGGCTATTATTAACGATCAGATTTAAACATCGCGTCTCGTAATAAATACGAAAAAGAAAACTAATTTCGGGTAGCGTTTTATAGGTGCACAGAAATTATAGCCAATAATCCAATATACATATGTATGTATGTATGTATGTATGTGGGTACTATTTCCTCAAAATATGTATTGTATATTTGCCAAATAATTGTATCTCAATACACGACGTTGTTAACATCCTCTATTAATAAATACAATCGTATATACATAGGTATATGGTATATATCGCATATCAGATTTGTAGAATATATTATATTATAACACAAGTCGCATTATAGGTATGCGTATACATGATATTACCAAGTGATCAACTAATCGCCTTTAAAAGTTTTAAAATTGACACAAATTTCAAAAATTCATCTGTGTGTAGGTATATGTGTGATATGTTTAAAATCCCTGTTACACACTATTACAAACTTGAGCCTATTCAATCATAACAGATTTCTCTCAGAACAAAAAAAAAAAAAATTAAGAATAAATAAACATATGATTATTCAATAATCATTTTTTCTCTCTCTCTCTCTCTCTCTCTCTCTTTTTCTTTCAATCTTTTTCTAGTAATTCCGGAGTAAAATTTTCCTTTAAAAATAATATTTACACAAAAATAACTCGTATATATGTATACGATATATATCTATCTATGCATTTGTTCGGATTGCCCAAAAAATAAAAAATGCAAAAATATATAAATCTGCAGCGATCCAAACAAGATTTCTTTTTTTTTTTTCTTTTGGTTCTTTAGTTCTTCTCTAATTTTTGCATTCAATCTTCCAATAGACTATACCTATATACTAGTATGTATTGATCTAAAATTCAAAAATTAGGTATACTTTGTAATCACTGGAAATTTTTTTTTCTTCCTTTTTCTTTTCTTTTAAAAATTTAAAAGTAGAATATTAGGTATATTCGATTACATTGAGCAGTTGAAGAATCCGATGAAATATATATTTTTTTTCGGCCAAATATTGAAGATCTAAATATTCATACGGAGATAAGAGGCCACAAATATTCTTAATATTTTATTTATATTCTCCGTAGCAGCCATGTCTATATTGTTTCTGTTATCTCCAGACTTGTGCCAAAATGATGGAAACGGAGAAGGTATTAAATGCAGTATAGGAACGTCTGAAAATTTTTAAATGTTAAAAGAAAATGACAAAATTCTCCTAAATGTATTAAACCCAAGAAATATCTCCTCACCTCTTATTAAAAATGGAATGTGATCATCTTCTATACGAGCTTGAATAGAATAGGGCTGAAAGTATAAGTGTTCGGGTCTGCCGTACGAATACCTTTCCAGTTTTCTCATTGTTGCTAATTTTTTCTCAGCGTTAACAAGCATCGAATACCATCTCTCAGTGTTTTCAAAGTAGTTGTAAAAGGTTGGATCTGGAGCCCCTATCAAGTCCAAAAGTACTAAAACATCCTGAAAAATAATACCACTTGATTTTAATGTGCAAATTCAAACAAGTATTGAACTTTTTACATATATCTGAATATTCACGACTCTCACCATTCTGTCTAGTTCTGTTGTTCCCTCATGATTTCCCGCTGGATAAGGCGTCTCCTCCCATTTTTTAGCCAGATGTCTAGCTCCGTATATCGAATCTGTATCTGACCAAGATTGAAAGGCCTCTTCTCCGTCGAAGAAAATAAACATCAGACTGATATCTTGCTAAAAAGAACAATATACATGTGAATTAAAATTTCTATCATATTATCTATCTTTGAACAGTCGAATTTTCCCAATTATTTTACCGTTTTGAATCGTTGCAAATATTTTTTCATCACTTTGGCCAAATTAATCATCTGTGCACAGGGTACTGCGCTGTCTGTAGCTCCGACAAAATCTCCTTCTCTGGTGTATTTTGAATCGAAATGACATGATAGAGCTAGGTATCTAGTTGCGTTTGGGTTTAGCCTTGCTATTATATTTTCAAATTCTAATATCCCAAAATTTGGAGTCTGTTCTGTAAACACATCAGTTTCTACAGACCAACCAAGTCTTTTCATTGAGTCTTTTATGTACTGGAATTAAAAAAATGATTCATCATTATTATTTCGAAATGAAGATTAGAGCTCGATTTATTTTCAATCTCTTGTATTTTTTTTTTTCTTCTGAAAATTTTTTCTTCGGAAAATTTATAGTTACGAGATTTTCGGTTTAAAGAAAGTGTAATTTCACTGTTGATCAATGAGAAATTTTATTTATTTTTTTCTCTGAATAATACTGTTCACATATGATAAAATTAACTCTTCAACGTCTTACTTTTTTAACTTTTTTATGTCCCGGAGTGGACACGACTCTTCTCACGCAAATGTTATCGAGAATTTCGTTGATATGATCGACGTCTGACATATCAGCCAGTCTGAGCAAATTGTCATTGTTAAGCTGTTTCGGAGCATGATTGAGCTGAAAAAGAATGATTAAATTATGAAAAAAATTAAATTCTAATATTATCAGTAATATCACCGAAGGTTCCCTTTAAATACGAATTTATTCCCGCGCCCATATGTTGTAACGTGATAAATACGACGATGACTAACGTCATAATTCACAAACATATATCGTACAGTGTTTAAATTCTCATTTCGCATTGTTGAATTGAAAACGAAACCTTGATCTATAACAATTCGCGATTTATTTAACGTAGACATAAATTATATCTGTACAGCAGCGTAGTATAAATATAATACGCGATATGCCTTTCACTCGATTGCTGTACACCTATATATATGTATACTGCAATTTCAATATACATATTATTGTTATCAGTAATTGCCTATCATTTTATCTCACCTTTTGATTTTTCAAAACTGTTTTACTCAGGGCATAGGTGTAGCCAACGATAATTAAAATTTGAATAAATTTGAGTGGAAACTCAAACATGATCACACCTTCCGCAGAGCCGCGGCCAAACTGATTTTCACGGAAAAAGTCATGCCACATGTAACCGCTCGCTCGCTCGCGGCCATGTTATCAAGGTCGTAGACGGACTTTATTTCCCCCGGGGTTTTGGCTGGTGATGATGAGCCTCAGAGAGGCTGTCAAAGGATACGCGGCGCGGATTTTTAATCTTACGTATTAAACCTGAAATTTTCACTTTTATTTATTTTCTCTTATTTTTATTTTTTTTTTTAGCATGTTTATCGATCTTTATGCTATATTATACTACTTATACTCACGCTACATGCTTGTTGCTTTCTAGTATCATAGCTGTATAGTAGAAAATTGCAGAGACTCATAAAACGATAATTATAATCCTAACTAACCATAGAGAGATATTATATTTTACAATTCTAGCGCGCTTGAAGCTGCAGTATATTAGTGAAAGCTGAGGATAACTATATGTAATTTGAATAGTTATATGTGCATACGTACGTATACATACCTATTGTATGTACATACATATCCGGTTTCCGAGACGCAAACCGACGATCTGCCTCAATTAATTCTACGGTCAACGAACGTCATTCACGCGTCACGTGTTTACGTGCACGACGTATTCGACAGAAATATATAGATTAAATCGAAGGCTATAATAAGGGTCGATCATACGCGAGATAAATTTTTATACATTCGCAGTTATAAACGGAGCATGACCAGTTGATAAGCTCATTAGAGGAAGACATATGTAACCAAAAATGAAGATAATTCATCTCTCTAAATCTCCAATGATATAAAATATACACATATCTAGAGCTATATTATTATTATAGATATATGATGATGGTTTTTAAATATTTAGATCGCGAAGTGGAAAAAAATTGATAACGACCCCTATCATATATTATTATTCCCGGAATATAAAATAAGGAAAATTCATTGAAACATAATTGGATACGATACTTTATTATTTTTTTGAGAAGGAAAAAAAAAACTCGGACGACATAGGGAAATTTTAGTTTCTCTGAAAAAATTATTTTTTCTTCAGTTGGTTTTTTTTTTTTTTTTTTTTTTAATAAAACTATATAGTGTATAAGGGTACAGATGTGTGCATGGGTTCGTCTCTATTACTGAACATTACAGTACTGTAGTATTTCAAATTTCGATTTTATTATACAGTTTATTAACTGATGATAAAGATAATAAATTTTATACATACTATATATATAATATGAAAATTGTCTACCGCTTAATACTAGGTATATAATTATAATTATAATATAACGTAATATATATACCTATACAAGATAGTAAATAGAGTAAAAATTGTTTCGTGAAAGGGATATAAGTTAGATATTTTTTGTTTCATTTTTTATTTTCTGACCTTAGTAATTCAAACAATACTTATAAATTGGGGTAATAATAAAGGGTATATGGGTATAATAGTAAAAGATATTGTATAATGTTACGTGTACCTTTTTTTTTTTTTAATTGAGTATCAGATAATAATCATATAACCATATACTCTATAACACACATATATATATTTATAAATGTATTGTATAATATATACCTAGGTATATCAAAAATTATATCAATATATATCTAATACAGAATTTGAGCAACCATCATGGTTAAATAATTCGATGTATCGTCTTCGATGTTTCATTTAATTCCCACTCGAGCTGAAGAGTAGAGATTCATTATAAATAATAATAATAATAATAATAATAATAATAATAATAATAATAATAATAATAATAATAATAATAATAATAATAATCATAATCATAATAATAAAATAAAAAAAGACCCCAACTAAGCCCCACCGTCAATATGTATAATACATGAATACTTCGAACGAGTCCCCATAATAATAATAATATTAATATTAAAATTATATATACCATATATAATTGTGAAAGAAAGAAGGAAATAAAAAAAATGAAACAGGGCATAATTCGGGTCTTATTATTATTCCGGTAGCACATTATATCGTAAAACTACATATAGATGCGTGTGTGTGTATATGTATAGACAAAAATTTATTTTATTACGATACAAATTCCATTTCTAGAATTCATACGAATGTTTGTTGATTGATTTACTTATTTAGTTATTTTTTTTTTTCAATATTTTTTCTTTACTCTTTTTCATACCTCGCCAATAAAATAATTATACATATATTTCGTTGTTTGTTTCTTTTTTATTATCAATTTGATTCGTCGGAAAATTTGGCCACTTCTTTTGCCCGCTGCATTTTGTATATCTTTAAACCATAATCCGTGTATTCGGTGTAATTTCAACGAATTTCATGTCAATTTTTGTTGTTGTTTTTTTTTCTCTTTCTCACCGATCATCAGTAGTTGTACGGTCCGTATTGTGACCCGTGATAATACGGTCCTGGATATGCGGCTGGTGGGGGATACCCGGCGTATGCGTATTGCTGCTTTTGCGGATAAACTGTAAACACAATTATACCGTAATTAACAATCATATATATTGTATATACATATACGTACGTTATATATATACATACAGATACAGATCTCGGAATAATTTCTACTACTTACTTCCACACGAGCATAGGTATTATAAAATATTATTCGATATACATACAAGATATATATTTTTAATTTATTTTTTTCTTTGCAAATCATTATTATTCGAGGTATGTGTATGATCTGTATAAATATAACTCAACAGCTGAAAATACGAGCAGTAAATGAAGAAATTGAAAAAATAGAATAAAAATAAAAAAAAAAAAGAGTTCGAAAATTTAAAAACGGTAATTATTTCGCTGATGATTCGGAAAAGATATTAAAATAAAAAAAACAACGACAAAATTTTCGTCAATTTTCATTCGAAGATTGAAAAAAATAACCCGAGAGTTGTGATTCAATTCAGGCAAGCCTACAGAGATTAATGGAAAGCAGTTTTCACATTTCTCTGATTGAAACAAAATTATGATTTGTCGAAATAATTTAAACAATTATTCAATTCTGAAGTCCTTAGAATTAGTTCAGACGCAAAGGAAACGAATGAATGAATGAATGAATGAATGAATGAATGAATGAATGAATGAATGAATGAATGAATGAATGAATGAATGAATGAATGAATGAATGAATGAATGAATGAATGAATGAATGAATGAATGAATAATTTGAATTCAGTAAACGTCATATTTGAGAGAAATCCGTCTATTATATCTATCGATTGCCGATTTACCGCGGATACAGCATAAGTATTTTTTTTTCTTTCTTTTTTTAATTTTATTTATATACCCACCTACTTTCGAAATAGAAAACTAGCCCTTAGGTAGGTAGGTGGATAGGTATAGGTATATAAAATTATAGTATACAACTGTACAGAGATGCTGTGATCATCGGACGTTTAAATGATATAGAAAGTATATTCTATACAGAGCGTGACTTTACTGGTTCAATAAATATTTGAGATAAGCAGACCGTGGGATGAAAAAATCTATAATCTAATTCCTATAAATCAGATTATAAGTGGCTTTAAGACTCCGATCAGCTGTACTCATCCGCATTTTTATTCTTTTTTACGTTTCGTTTTTTTTTTTTTTTTTTTTTTTTTTTTTCATTGTTTCTCTAATAATGAATATGACATGACTATATGATGAGATGATGATATTGATTGTTATAAAAGCAAGCTGTGCCTAGCTATTGCGTTTTATAGTATTTACATTATTTATATTTATATAATAAAATATATTGCGTACATAGAAGTTATTCGTACAGGTATATATATACAATATATGTACAGAAAAAAATCACCTGATTTTGAAAAATGATTGTTAAGAAAAAGCAGAAATTAATAAAGTCAATAACCAAGTTAGGAAAAATTTTTGTTTTAAGTAAATGAAAAAAATTTCAAAGAAAAAAAAACAAAAAACTATGAACGATAAATTAAATTAATCCAGAACCTATATACCTCTATATATATAGGAAGATTATAACGTCTCGAAAGAAATTATGTATACTGTAAAATTCCGCAACCTGTTACACATGTACCACATAAATTTATATTATATTATAATATAGATTGCTAAAAGTATATCGCTGAAATCGATGATTATTATAACCCGCATGCGAAACTTCCGTTCGTTTGAATATTTATTTCGGTGAAAAAAAAATTTTTGTTCTTTTTTTTTTTTATTTTTTTAATCCTCACTCAATCCTCGGTGCTGATAATCTTTATATTCAATTTCGAACCGTTCAAAGCTACGAAATTTCCTGCCAAAACATTTCTCCGTCATATTATTATAGCTGATTTATCCGTACCTGAGGTGACGGATAATCAATAGTCGAGAGTTAGTCGCGTGTACCGCGAAGAAGAAGAAGAACAAGAACAACAGGAAGCAGAGAAAAAAGGAAAAAAAAAAACAAAAAAAGTACGCGAACAAGAAGAAGTTGAATTACCTAAGCTTCGCAGAATTTAAAACGCGAATTATAACAACGATTTCGTTAAGTTTGATAGGGCTTAAAAAAAAGGGGGTATATAAATTGTCTTCAAGGTAAACTTTTCTTCTTCAATTTATTCAAATTTCATTTAAATAATTTTGAATTTTCCTCTACCAAAAAATGAAAAATAGAAAGAGACTCGAACGAAATATTTCATATTCGAAATATTTCGTTACTCGTACATGTATAACGCGTAAACCTGCATTATAATGATTTCGCAGCCATAAACCTATAAAATATAGACCATGCCTTATTTTTTTTTTAATTTTTTTTGTTTCGTTTTTTTATTTTTTGTTCATTAAACCGTTATCGTTAGTAGAAGCAAATTGTTATACCAGGCATGAGGTACTGCATGTTCATAGCCTCCTCTCGCAAGCGTTCGCCCCTTAAGCAAATGGCGGCCGCGCTAAACAGGATCGCGCTGACCAGAGACCAACCGACGCCGACCCAAGCCACGACGTAAGACCAGTCGTAAGAGACTAAAGCGTTGTCCTTCAACACCTAGAATCGGTAATTTAAGGATCAATTAAACGTCCTCGTTAATTATTTTTCACCTGGCATGATGTACTGGATATTTTGAGCCTGCTCTCTAGCCCGTTCTTTTCGAAGACACGAGGCTGCAATTAGGAAAAGCGTCATGGCTCCCAAACACGTTGCTACTCCGAGCCAAGCCAAGTAAAATGACCAGTCGTACCACTGACCGTAACTCTCCTTCAGCACCTGCGTCGATAATTCGTCAAATTTTCCGCTTTTAGATGATAATCGAATAATAATAATAATAGCATCACAATAATCGAATGTCTCTTCTTTATAATTGGGTCAGAAATTTCACCATCTTTCGCGGGGTTCTAGGATGAATTTTTGCAATTTTTGAATATACATTTTCTTCGCACAATTTTATGAAATTTTTATATCATCGTGAGTGAGAGTTTGTTGATCAATGCGGAAGATTATTGTTATAGTCTTTGAGTATTGAGCTACGATGAATTCAAACGCGTTTATTCACGGTATATAATATTTATATACATATATCCTGTATGAAAATTAACTATTGTATATTGTTTGACATAGTAATAAACGTAATGACGATGAAATTCAACTCACGCTACTCCATTGCTGATAATATTCTTCACCGACGACCTTTTCCTTTTCGTAATATTCAACTCCGTGCCATAGACCCATACCTCCGGCGCTCAAAAGACCTTTGAGAATAATAATAAGGTTATAAAGAAAAAAAAAGGATTTTTTTTTTTTTTATCAACAATCTTGAAAGCAATTATTCAAAAACCGTGCATCTATGATAAATCGTTGAGACTTACAGGCGAGCAGCATTAGTATAGCTGTGGCTGTGATGTTTCCTGGAGATCTTCGCCAACAGCCGACAACTCCGGTCCAAAATGCGGAAAATATAGCCAAAAATCCGACCATGAATAAGGCGATGGCCGATCTACCCATGTCTGTATTTGGTAAATTTTTTTAGGAATTAGAATTCGTTATAGTGAACAGCAGGATCGTTAATAGAACGAGTTTATAATTGTCAGATTCATAGGGGGTCGCTATACTTTGAGAAAACAGCATATATTATATTCATATCTCTGCAGCTGAAGTAAAAAAAAAAAAAAAAAAAATACGTATAGGAAAATAATGAACCCCGTACATTCTGTTTTATGGATTATTGATTATTGATAGCCCCGAAAGTCGCTCAGGCGTATCTTATAAAATATGCGTCTTGGAACCAGCGACATAAATTTTTCTTTTTCCTTTTTTAGATATTATACCAGCTATAACTTCCTATAGTAGGTACATTAGTTTATTGGCTTGCAGGAGGCTTGTGTATGGACACAGTAGATTCAGTCTTATGAATAATATCATGGTGGGGCTTCAAAAGACTTGATAATTAATTTTTTTTTTTGATTGTTCTCGAATAACGAGGTTTACTTTTCATCTCGCACGATTCTTGAAGGTAAAAGAAAATAAGTATATATATCATATTATAATCCTTACGGAGCCGGGCTATCGCATCGTCCGAGAAACCTCGAGTCTGGTTCTCTTCGTCAGGAATAAAGTAGTCGATGTTCATACAGTGCGTTTCCACCGGGCTGAGATAAGTCTCAACTGAAATAAAAGAAAAATCATTTAATCAAGTGCATGGGGATTTGGCGACATGCTAATGAGGATAATTAATATTAATAAACGCGTTATATGAAAGTTGGAAAATGGAATATAATTATAATTATAATTAAAGAGAGTAGATAAGCTGCAGCACTGCGGTGACTATATATATTCGCGCCAATTGCGATGGCGATTCAGATATATTCTATACACATAATATACATATTATATCGCGCGAAAATTCTAATGAATTTCAAACTACGAAGCCTAGATGATACGGGTACGTTATTTTTATGTATATAGGCAAATTCATTTCGAACGTTAAATTTGATCGTGATTTGGTTTGGCCTGTGCAGAGAGGAAAAAACAGGTTCGGTCAAGAGACACGTGCGCTCGATTTTAAAGCAAATCGAAAAAAAAACTATATCTTATAACGTGTATGCGTGTACCTCGTAGAGACTGACCGAAAGCGTTCGTAATTATGCCTACATATATGTATAGGTATGTACTCGAATCATGTATATAGATATATTGTATAAGCGTGGATTTTATTATACATAGGTATACATCATTCCGAAAATGATTATATACCTTTACATCGTATATATAAGTTCAATGTTATATACTGAAATTAAATTCATTTCGAAAAAGAAGCTTATTGAATCAAGAGAAATATAAGAGGATTGTAATCTGATAGATTCGTAATAATTATCTATCTCATCTTTCTCTGAACAATTATAAGCGTGGACTTATTAATCAACGAATATATAAATACACGAATTTCAATCAAATTTCAAATGATTTTGTACTATGAAAAAAAACATTTGAAAAAAATCTATAGATACGAACACGATCGAACAAAAATCATATACGCATATTAGATTCAATTCCGCGTTGATGATGATATAATTGCTACACATATATATACGATATAACGATAGTCGTGTGGAGAACGGTATTTCGTAACCACATTTGATACTTTTTATTTTCTATCTACCTACATATATCGTACATCAAGTATTGATTGACCGTCGAGGTGTTTTATATAACTCATGATCGCTTAAAGCCAGAGATAAAATGATATTTTGAACTTAATACGACCCCAGAATTGAACTCGTGACAAAAATATTTAATCATTGATAAATGGTGTATACATATCTCTGATCACGTATAACGTACGTATGCATGGATTTATAGCTCGTTCTCTATATTCTTTTTACTCGTCGGTTTGGTTTTCAGTTTGTAATTTACCTATAGATACGTGACCGTTTCAGGGCCACCTGTAATATAATTTCACCGAAACGATAATTATCGGCGGTTCAAAACGTGCGCGTATATAACAGAATTTTTTTTTTCTAAAAAACGCGTATTTTCTACGAAGGACGCGATTTCTCATTGCAGAGGAGGCAAGGCCGTCTCATTCCGCTGCAGAATACCTGGTAATAATATTTGAGCCTAAACTTTTTCCACAAATCCGGTATCCGGCGAGCGATTGACACAAATTCTACTTTCGAAGTTATTTTATAGTAATAGGTCTAATAATAATTCATTCGAACCGTTCAGACCGAGCAACGTAAAGAATAAAAAAGGAAGTAAATTGCCTCATTTTCATTATTTACACATTTTTCCTACATTTTTTTACCATATAAGTAAAACTGAATGGATTTTTCCTTTTTTTTTTCTTTCTTTCGTCTCTTCTTCTCAACGGCTATAAGTATAAAGTAAATTGACAGCTTGGTGAATGTCGTTCCTGCATACCGTACGATGTGTATAACGTAGTTAAAGACTTTCCACATTATAAGTTAGTGGAACCAGGCCGTGGTTTTGAGTCCAAAGAGGACGAATAATTCTACGTTAAAAACTGGTTCCTGATCGTTGCTGCATAGTTGGCGTTTATCGTCGAACGATCTTATAATAATATTATACCTACATCGAATAATAAGAAGTATAAAATGTATAAAGACGTGCGAGGAGACCCCCAGGAGTCAAAGGCACTCGCGGTTCCCCGTATATATACCCGCTGGTTTTTGCATCGGTTTAGTTTCTGGTCTAGTGTGGACTGACTATCTGTGGATACAGTTACGAGTCAATGCTCTTGCAGTATTTCCTTCTTATCCTTAACTTAGACCATGTCGCGTTTGTTGAGCTCTTAGGACACTATCGTACGATAAAAAAAAATAAAATAAAATCTGACACAGGTATACCTACGCAGTAATGAAATCCAAAGAACAAAATACAAAAACCAATTGTACTGAATTCTGTTTTACATGCACCTAAAGTATTACACTGCTTCGGAAGAAAAATTTTCCAACTTTCTTTCTTTCTTTCTTTCTCTCCTTTTGTTTATATTCTATTATCATGGATTTAGGTCACCGTGTATGTGCCTACCTAGTGCCGGCACGTCCTTTTAATAAATAACTTCTATATATTAGCGGCGTCGCACGTCGATTAGAGTAACAGTAAGCGATCAACCGGAAACTTGTGCCGGAAATGAGGAGGCTCAAAGATCCTATAATAGGCGTGTTCGGTCAGGGAACGGTACACCCCGATTTTGCATTGAATAACAATTCGATTATTTTTCAATTCTATTCAATATTCCACGTCTATATTGCATATCAATATATGAATGATATGCAATTTTTTTAGCACATTAAACGTATCATATATATACGTATATATACTATTATAATATATGTGTCTAAATATGAACAGGATTTGCCTCAATTTTACAAAAAAAAAACAAAAAAAACGATAAATCCTCGTGCGTGGCACATATCTATCTTTTATCGTAGATATCATATACCGTATTGCTTTTTATGTTAGTTCCACGCAGGTATGTGCCACGCATCGTCGCTTTCGGTTTCAGCCAGGTATAGTAATGCCAGTTGTTTAAAAGTTGGAACGTGTCTAAGCTATTCTCTGGTTTATGGGTCTATAGCCGTATAATATTTCACTGAACATAATATACATAACTCTCTTTAGTCTTGCACATAAGCGTATATTATCAATACGTCAATTGACTTGAGGAGACACATCACAGAGAATTTGAAAGACGCGCTTTCTTCAGTATGGTGCATATATGTGCAGCGGAACTTGCGGAGTCCTGCACCATAAAATCCTCGCGAGTATAAATCCGTAACGGTGCAGATATATATATATATATATATACACGGATTCCGAAACATCGATTTACGAGCCGTATAATAATAACCAATTTGACCCCATAAACTTCATAGTGTCTTTTATCGTTCGGAATTCCTGATTTTTGAATAAACACACTATAATAAATCGTCGTATAACTGAACATATAAAACTCGTATTTTGTACGAAGGATTTATGTATTAACTAGGTGACTTATTATAGTTCCGGTTCGGTTATGCTACGCAATAATTAAGCTGGTTACGAAGTCGCGGTGACAGTTACAATGCAGTTATTATTTGGGTTGGTTGTATGTACATACGAGGCTTGTATATACTGTTTCTTGTATACAGAAAATACAC
Source organism: Macrophya alboannulata (assembly GCA_949628255.1). NCBI lineage: Eukaryota > Metazoa > Arthropoda > Insecta > Hymenoptera > Tenthredinidae > Macrophya > Macrophya alboannulata. Next base: position 1,317,027 of record OX451209.1, on the reverse strand, counting down.
GTGAATCGTCAAATTCACGAAATAAAAATGAACGGATCTCAGAGCCACGATTTCAACCAGTTTTTTTTTTTTTTCTTTTTTTTTTTTTTTTGGACAGCGAAATTTATCATTTCTGGGTTTCAAATCTTCATTCTCCCATTCCTAAGATACTCATTTTTTTAATTCAACGACTATCACCTTGCTGCTTGATAGGTACGGAAAGGTAGAAAGTTGCCTCGGTGAGGGTCCTGTGGAAACAGAGATGCACCATCATCTTAAAAAATTGGTTAATTCTATCTGGTAGATGTACCTAATTCGGCATCGCGATAGTATAAAGGCCGGAAATGATATCCAGTATCTTGGTTTCACAGTGATTATACGCGGTTAACGGAACCGATACGATGGAATACTCGAAAAAGATGAAAAAATAAAAAAAAAAATACCATTTCGTTTGAAGAAATTTTTGTTTCTTCACCGATTTAAAATACACTGCACGAAAGTGTTTTAGTTTATTTAGGTTGAGATGTAGAAAGCTGGCCGAAGTAATTTGTCCGACAGTAAGTATAAGTAAATAAGGTATACTTTGAGTATAAAACTCAAAGATTTACACAGGTACCCACATTTTGAAAAAAAAAAGAAAAAGTTTTTGCGGGTTAACGCGTGAAAATGAACGACCGAAAGCTATACGGTGTATGAGATTTCTACCATACCGTTCAAGGTTTAGCATGTATATACAAATCTAATTATTTTACGCAAGTATATATCGCTGCACAGTAACATAAAAAGAAAATGAATTTCTACATGGTATAAAAATCGACTAACTATGAACCTTGATTATAAAGAACGGAAATCTTGTGTTCAAACCTTGCGCAAAGATCAGCTATACATATTATATACCTATATATATATATCGTTCAAATTCATGTATAAATATTCATGAATTGACTAAAAAACAGCTATACGTATATACAATATATAATAAACGTTGAAGTTTATAATATATGGTAGGATAATTCTAATAAATGTAATCCTGTATACGATGGTCGGCAATATAAATACAGTAATTATTACTTGAGTATATATATATACCTATACTTGTACAGTTTTCACTTACTAATTACCACAGAACTTCACTAATTATTTAGATATTCTGCAATTTTAATGTCTCCATGGATAGAGTAGTGCCTATACACATCGTAAATATTCTTCCTGAGTCTTCTCTAAAATTCATAAACGTTTCTGGTTATGCATATCGAAATACCAGATGTATACCATACTTTCTTCAGCAATTCTTCGCCCTAATTCTAACGAGCGGGTATATAACGGTCCCACGTTTAATGCACTATTCCCCACGGTACAATTGCTAACTCTTATACGTACGTACGTATACGTACATTGTACAATCAGTTTGTGAAACTGTTGAAGAAGGATTTCACATTTTCGAGTCAGTATAATTATACGAGCCTCCTGTTCAATTTTATACGATCAGTGATTGTGCCTTAAAATTTTTCGCCCAAGTTAAATTCCTGATTTTGAAACAATCATCAAATTATGACTTACCGGTAGGTGGTCTCTCCTTCGGATAACATATCCTAAATAATCCTTGAGTCCTGGTGTAGTAGTAAAATTTAGAATTCATCTGTTCAACCAAGTGACTTTGTTCTCTCGTCTGTTCCCCGTTCTTTGCCAGATTCTTGGAAGCATATTGCTGAAACATAAAAGAAAAAGTCGTACGACATGTTCATAACGGAATTTCGATGAAAGATGAATAAACAGAAAATCGTATCTGCAATCGTACGAAATAATGCGAATATTTAGATACAATGCATCCATCTATAAGTTTCTAGTCGTCAAATATAATCGCGTTACTCAACACCTTTATATAGTTTTAGGTTTGAATTTTTTTTTTTTTCTCAGCACATACATATTAAACATGTTGAAGAAATTCGCTACCGCGCATACAGAATTCGCGATTGCAGATATAAGAGACAGAGAGAGAGAGAGGCAAATCCCTCATCGTGCAGACGGTGTCGTCGGTGACTATATACTACCGCAGCCATTCATTCTCTTTCGTGATGTTTGAAACGTTCGCTCATTATATTAGTCTCAGGATACGTTACATGAATAGCAAATTTTCTCACGCTACCGTAAATATAGCAGACGTTACAAATATAATATATGTTACAACTTGGATATCGGTCTGAACCGCACAATTCTCTCTCTCTCTCTCTCTCTCTACTATAATGAATAAAAAATAAAACTCTCGCGGGAAAGTTGGTATATATAAGATATTATTTCCTTCCTTCTATACCTATACTATGGTATGTAAAAGCAACAACAAAATAATTAAAAATTAAAACGATCGCGGGTCCAAAGAAAAAAAAAAAAAATCCTCGTGTTCAGCGTATCGAATTTTTCTATAGAAGGAGTATCCGTGGCTGGATATCATGACTTGTGATAATAATTATATGCGATGACGTAAATGTGATCGGTGGTAGTTATAGGTAAATGACGCGATGATCGTATATAGCTGCTTTTGTTAATATTTTTTCTTTGTTTTTTGTTTTTAAATAAATAAATGAAAAACAGTTCATCGCTTACTTTCCCGCGATTATAATTTGCTTACTTTACGCTCGATTACAGACGTTATTGTGATAGAGCAGACTGAATGGTAGCTTCAATTAATGAAAAACTGATTAAAACACGTTTCTGTTTTCACAAATTAAACTCTATACACATTTTCTAATTACAAGAAAAAGGAAAACAAAAATAAAAAATCTAAAAGAAAGACCAGCTATGGTACACCCATCTATAAAATTACCGCGGGCGCGGTTGATGACCGCTGATCCCGTAATAATCTTCAATGAAACATAAAACCCATGACTTATAGGTCTGAGAAAATATCATTATGCACATAGGGATATCCGTTCACATCCAAGGACCACAAACGGCCGTCAGTTTCCGGTGTCTTAGATTAATCGTATCTATAATAATAATTCTTGTTGTTATTAGAAGGTTAGTTTTATCATAGTTCGTGGTGTGCAGAGAAGGTAGATATCTGAGACCTGGCCTCCTCTCTCATATCACCATAAAATCCACACTTTGTGTATATATCTTGTGTATATATGTGTATATATATACACCTGCCTTGCACGCAGCTTTGAAAAAGAGAGTTCCATGTTTCAACAGCGGCAACAGCAGCTACTGCTTTCACAGGTTTAGTTTCACCGGTGAGGAGGAGACCGTCTCGAACTCTCGACGGAAGGCGAATACCTGCAACGGCGAACTCTCGGACCCCGATCGTAGTATAGTATCAGGGCGACCGATTTCTTTGACACAGAAAAGGAAATTCGTCCTGACTACTAGCGACTGGCTGGCCTTGCTGTATCATCGTTCGAGAGTCTAACTAATCGATCGTTTAATTTTCGTATTTGAATTTGGAACCGCGATGAATATTCGCGAGGGAGTATTTAGGGATTGAAAATGATATAAATATAATCATTGGTATGGATAAGGTAGCGATCGCATATCTACGCGATTATTCGCAATACGAAATTCTCTGGACATATCTCTACAGCTCTCGCTTTGCCAAGCGTTAGGTATATGTATTTCTATCCACCGGTTGACTCTGCAACTGCAGAGTGAGTCTCTGCGGTACGGGTCAGACGCTTTGGAATTTCCATCTTTCACCGACTAACTATATAAGCTGCACAATTCGCTATCGCAATCGCATTCGCGCGGGGGTTACAGTCGGTACAGTGGCCCGAAATAACTCATCCTCTGCGACGAGAATTTTGTTACATTACAGTACATGTGCAGTTCCGTTCCGTTCCGTTCCGTTAATATCAGTTTATTCCTGAAGCGCAAATTGCAATATGAAACTGGATCCGCGGTTTGCTGTTTTTATTTTCTGTTTTTCTTTTGGCTTTTCGATGTCGGAAATGCAACGGCTATCCCTGCGGCAAGAAAATGCACATTAAACATACACTCCGCACGATGATACGTCGTATAGGTACACACCATATCCGATATGGGTACCTGCGGTTATTTCTCACACCCGTATACCTCCGAGCTGGGGCTATACAGCTATAACATACACGTACTTTATACCAGACATACGTGCGGAGAGGACATAACTGTACATACATAGTATAAATGCACGAGCCAGAATCGTCTGCAAAGGCCGCAGAAAATGCCATCAGCGTGACTCGATTAAAAAAAAAAAAAAACTCGTCGTTTTTTTCACGGGCATAATTATGAGTTAAATTTTCCGATATTTATTCATCGAACAGGGTTAATCAATTATTATTGGTTTTCTTCTCTAGTTTTCTCTTTTATTTGAATTTGAATTATATACGGATTTTTCTATATTATACGCTTAGCTCGATCATCGTAACCGGAAGTCGGTTTTCGTGATGGTATATAGAGAACTCTCCGACGTGTATTATATATATTGGTGTGTATCTGATAAGGGAAATTAATATAGCCACGCACGCGAGTGGGTCGCGGCCTCGCGCTGAGAGATAATTAATTAGTCTCTAATAAACTATACAGACAAAATTAAAACGGTACATATATTATACCTATATATATGTATACCTTAATTATAATAAGTGTTTAAAAATTCTATGTAACATGTTTACTCAATGTCACGTTACGTGTCTCAAAATTCTCTATCTACAATCTACATTATCCCTATGCATATCCGCTAAATTCTTCTTCCCACGTATTTCGTCTTCCCCGCGCGAGCAAATCGTTCCTTGTTGCAATTTGCTTGCTTCTCTCAATCAACGATATATATGTATGAAAAGCTATTAAAAAACGGGTTTACCTTGTCGACGCTATATTATTGCCTGCCTCGGATTCCATTGTAATAATATCTCGCAATTCTCAGCCGTGCCGCGAGAAGCTGTGGAGGGACCGAGGAGATAACTCGGGGGGCTTTTAAGGCATGCAGTTACGAATTGCTATAGGGTCTAAAAAAAATTCGCGGTAATACAAAAAATTCATAAAAATACAAGCAAACAAACAAAAAAGTAAACGGAAAGATATATCGCGTCGTGTAGAGTAATTATTCCCACGATTATAATAAGAGAAACTTTCGAGTAGGTATTTTAGGTATGATAAGTAATTCTGCATAATGGTAGAGATAAACGAGCGTGACAAAATAATTTTTTCATCTAAAATCCTCGCACCCCGTATATATCTGTGTATATATATATATATATATATATATATATATATATATATATATATATATATATATATATATATATATATATATATATATATATATATATATATATATATATATATATATATATATATATATATATATATATATATATATATATATATATATATATATATATATATATATATATATATATATATATATATAAAGACACGTTTACAAAATGTGTTATATATGGGTGCGGCTGGAGGAATGTGAACATTTCACATACCTGTACCTCTATACACCGACAAGACAAGAAGAAATAAAAATAAAAATAATCATTACATATATCTAAGCTGTATTTAAGCAGACGGAAAAATTCTTTTCGACAATTTCCCGTACAAACTTTCCGCACGATTTATTATCATATTCTTTTTTTTTTGTTTATCCTTCGCCTCTGGCTTTTGGCTACGGATTTTCATATTTTGCTGGATCAACAACGTATGAATTCGCTGCATCTTCGCTGTTCCTGATGCACTGCTGATGCAATTCAGGAATGCGAATCCGACCCGCGAATCGCTATTTATCATCGGTAGGAACCTGCAGTGGGCGCGCATTGCAGGTAGAGAATAAACTCTGTATTCACATTCGTAGGTAAGAATAGCGAGTGTGTGTATATAATGTCTTGCCGACATGTTGAAAGTGCGAATTCTACATTCTATAGCTACGTATACTTATGCTGGCCCCGATATGACCTCACTGTCGAGTAATTCGCAACGAGTAAAATATAAATGGAGATATATATGGTTTTTTTAACACGTGAATAATTATATTTCCTCGAAACTGGATGAGGGGGATCGACTAAATAAACTGGGTTCTTAAAGGCGGAAATCGGACCCAAAAATTCACATTTTGGGTCTCAGCTAATGGCTGAGTCTCTCTAATAGGCAGAAACCCTCTTTATAAGAATCTGAATTCCATTCAGGAAGCACCGAATTCCGGGCCACCTCCATCTTGACGTCGATTGCGGACTAAACCTGGTCCGTAAAAATACTTGCGGGTATGAGTAATAAACTTTCCCAAATAAGAAGAAGAAAAAAAAATGAAAAAGAAGAAGAAGAAGGAACACCATTAAGATAAGCAATTTTCGAATTCCACAAACCTGTATTTGGGCTCTCTTGACCTCAGTATATAGCCAGTTGTCCGTCGAAAATGCTATCGCCAGAAGAGCAGTGGCGATAATACCCGTGATTGTGGCAAGGGAAAGGGTGACCGCGGAACAAGGCATTTTTACAAATTAGAGTGAAGAAAAAAAAAAATTAATACTAAATACTACGAATCAAAGATATATATTCAATTGATCGATTGCTATTCACTTCACAGAACAGTACAAAGATATCGATAAATTTTCTTTGTTAATTTCCACTGATGATCGACGACGTAATATTTATCTCTCAATAATTTCTCCCTCATCTGTATAATATTTTTTTATTTTATTTTATCAATTAACTTGTATAGGTATCGTCTGAATTATTATTGTTATTATTGTTTTAATCGTTTCAATTGAGAAACGTGTCTTATATTATAGTATTACTCCACTAGTTAGTCAGTCTTCGTTCGAGCACTGTCCTCTTCCGTAGCATATAGCATTCTCTCCGCGACCGCACTAAACACTCCTCTCAACGACGACGCGGTTAGAGGTGAGCAACTTATAGACGTATATTAAACAATACAGAGAGAAAACGTCGACGAGTACAGGATCGTGAGTATCAGTCCTCGTTTTAGCCCGGCTAGAGTAGCTCTGTAGAACTCGCTTCTTCGAGGTGTGCCGCTCAGGGACCGGACCTGGGCCCAAGCTCGATCACTACAACGGGCCCAAAAGTGGGGACGGGGGCCGAGCCGATCGCCTACAGCACAAGGTATAGGCTTTACCTACCTACCTTACTACTACGCCGATTCTCCTTTACTATACTATATCTTATACTCTCCTACCTACCTACCTACCTACCTGCCTGCCTGCCTGCCTGCCTGCATAGTCAACAACCGCAGTTCGCTCCGTACGTACGGTACATAATACGTACATACCCCGAGGTTCTCAACCCATGCCTCCCCCTTCTTCCCCCCCTACAGGTACCCAAAAAATTAAGGTTTTCGTGGAGCTTGAATTTATTTTGGAAATTGATAAAATTTCCACGAAAATTGTTGAATCCCATTCTTGGTTTTTTTTTTTTTTTTCTTCAAAAGTTTTGGGTGAATTCTTATACTCCATGAGGTTTTTCGCATTTTGATATAGGTATACATTAAGATGAATAACCTTTATATGAAACTATATAGATTCGAGGCTCCGCACGATCCTTTTTATAAACTAAATTATCTCAGATAATTTATACCCTCTGGGTATTCGGACGTTGTAATATAAAGTACTAAAAAAGTATCTAATCTGTTCGCATCACCGATCGGGATAATCTTAGTGTGTAGCCGTTTATGAACCGCGAAGCTAGACTCTCGCGATGTAGCATATATAAAGTTCGTATATCTTTATATTATTTTATGAAGATATACGTCTTATCATTATTATTGTTATTACCTATATATATATACGTATGTGTATTATGGTATATAGATGCGTTTTTTATATATAATTCGCCGTAACAGCTCTCGATCATTATTAGATATATTATATTATAGTCTTCCGATTTATTGAATCACTCCTGCGGAATCATTGAACTGTAAGAATATTAGACGACGAACTACCTGCAGCAGTCTCGGATTTTTCCTGATGGTTTCATGTTTGTACCTGTTTAGCTAAACTACCTGCTCCCGTGGGATCATCGCGCTCGCTCGATCCCTTGCTGAGGAAAAGACTCCCTGAATCTGTAGTACAGGTAAAATACCTGTTCAGTATATTAGCTGAAAGCAGAAGATCGGAGAATGGGGGAAGATGACAACTATGAGGTATATTCCGATTCTTATGGCGTTTATGTTTAAATGCTTTACTAACTGGAGAAAATAGAAGGATAATGAATTTTTCAAATAATTAGAAAACAAAAAAGGAAGGAGAGGAAGAAAGATAGGATAAGAAAATGTTATAAAAATCACTTGCATTTCAAAAAATACTATATTCAACCCTGCAGAGTAAAAAATAAAAGCAATATAGTTATTCCGAGTATAGGGTATTATACGAGTGCGTTAAAGTTTTAGACAATAGACCTATAAATACTGTTTATAATTGTGGGATAGGAAAAAGATGTGGAGGTATTTCACACGTGCTCCAATATGGCGTATTTAATAGATGCTTATGAATAAATTAGCTGAGAGAATACAGTTTATAATGAATTCGATTGTTTAGCGTGTATGTATATGTACTGCAAAGTTTTCTATATATGTGTATAAATTTCTATGTATATGTATATACATACGAAGAGAGAAACAGAGAGAGAGAGAGAGGGAGAGAGAGAGAAATCTGTGGGATGGACAAAGAGAAAAAAAAGGTAAAATAGAAGATGGAATAAAAAAAAAAAAAAAAAAAAATACGCGATATACTCCACGCGTGAGAGAAAATGTAGCATTTATGCGAAAGGAAAATATAACTTTACGCACACTCCACGTTTGGAATGTGTAACAAAGAGGATTGTACAGTATAAAGTCGTATGCATACTCATGTATTTACACACTTTCTTCCATGTTTGTTCGTAATAACTAGGCGAATACGAGCTGAAAAAAAGACTCGCTTCGCCCGAGTTGCGACCGTTCCAAATGTCAACCGACACTCTGTACTCGTTTTCAACAATAGAACGGACTCAATGCGTTTTTTTTTTTTTTTCTTTTAATATATCTTTTCCCACGTAGAATCATTGTACTTCTTCCATTTTCATTCCATTTTTTTTTTTTTAATCGTCTTTACTTTTTTTTACATTATTATACATTCGAATAATTCGATAATCGAGAGAAACTGAACACATAATAAAATTTCTGTTGTGTGTAAATTCTTAAACTGTTTCAAGTAAAAGTTAAATTCGAATTTAACAGGATTATTTCCAGTGAGTTAACGGGTTTATAATAGATATCGTATTTGTTCTCATTAGTCATTCATTTATGTCCGTAAATAGATTGCTCTAGGGTTGGAGTTCATTCTTTCTTACTATTAGAACGATATCTGTCTCAAGGTTCAATTGATTGATCAAATTCCTGATCATCGAATGAGTAAATTAAATAATAGTCAATAGTATCGATAGAATGTAATTTACATTGGTTAAGGGTTTTGTACAATTTTATATGTATATATACTATATAATAATATATATATATACGAGAATAGGTAAATAGTATATATTTATATGTATGTATTTACATTATTTTTACAGGGCATTATTTTGTATAATATAAAATATTATCGCTCTCATTACGATATGGTCAGCTCTCGCGCAACGTTCAAACAAAAAAGAAACCAAAGAGAAAAAAAATATATATATCTCGTATTGATTAAAATAGTTAAAATATTAAAATTCGCGAAAACGATATTAACCGATAAATCTTTTCTAAATATTCAAATAACCAAAATACTTTCTTTCCAATTCAATATATCAATTAAAATTCACCACACTTGGGTCATATTCCGATCCTTTGAACGGAGATCCGTCGACGTCCCACGCTTTTTTTAAAACTTTTTCCAAATTCTGCAAAAAAAATAAAAATAAATAAATGAAATAAAAAATATAAATATAATATCACGTTTTATATTCTTCATAAAACTTAAAAATAAAATATAAATATAATATCACGATTTATATTCTTGATAAAACTTCTTATTGTAATTATTATTCCAATTTCTTACTATTTGATCGGATGTCGGCTTTCCGAGCAACTTTTGCTGGTGATTCCACATCAGTTCTTGTACTTTCATTTGCTCATTTAATCCCAAGTCATCAATCGGCCTTGAACAATCGATTTTATTCAATTCTATGTTAGGTTCACCCTTGATCAAAGCCTCCCACCATCTTTCCACAGCTTTTTCTAAATGTATCTGTACAAGTTAGAATTTTAAATAACAAAACAGTTCTTTAATTTCTTCAAAGAAATCCAAAATAACGAAGAAATGAAACAAGAAAAAAAATTAGCTAAATATTCCATAAATTTTCATCCAAAGTTTCATACATTCACATATTTCCCAGGCACTAGGCACCATATCGATTCCTCTCTTTGTGTTTTAAAGCATAATTCTCCGTCAAATATAAAACTCCATTCAGTATTATTTGAATTGAATTCAGAATATTTTTCCAGATCGTTATTATCCTCAAGTGTTTTTGTCTGAGCGGCTATTCTTATTCTGTTTGCATTTATCTCCACCCTCAAGTCTTTCGCTCTTTTCACATAAGTAGGAATGTTTACTAGGACATCGAGGTCATTTATTGTCTGTGACCAGGTGTAATTTTCTCTAATAGCTCCGTTGTAGCTATCGGACGGTTGCACTGGAGTAACATAGCTGTTTACTATAGGTTCTTCATCTGATTCCAGGCTATTAACAGTTCTGACTTCAACTTCTTCAACAACCTCCGGTAAATCTAAGACTGGTAATTTAATTTCAGATCTGGTTTGCAGTTCATTTGCATATTTACTCTTCCATTTGTGCAATACTGATAATACTAAATCTTCGGCTACACCGGGAGGGAAACCCAACTTCTGGTCCGGAGTTGAGTCGATATAAAAATCAGTGCTGGAAAAACGATGATTTTTACTTAATTGCGAATTTCTGTATTTGTTTTTACTTCAAGGTAATATATTGGCTTTTAATACAAAATAAAACCAATTCTGTGTTCTTGATTTTCCAACTCCTTCTCCTATTTGCTGTTATTAACTGAATGGCTTTTATAATTAGAAATCGTAAAAAAAAAAAAAAAAAAAAGGTATTTCAAAGAAGAGGAATTTGGAAATTCTTTCTGGTGTTATCTTTCGGTATTTGAATTTTACAAAAATTTTTTATTCAAGTCGTAAAACTATGAGGAAGCTTTTCAATTTTTGGTTAGATTAGAAAAGATAAATAAGGTAAGAAAATCAACGAATACTGATATTATTAAAAGCTAAATATTTTGAATTTAATACGACTGTCAGAGGAGGTTAAGTTTGGTAAGATCGCATGCTGTCAATTATTGCGAAAATTAGGAATAATTAGATCGTTTGACGAGTGAATTTTAGATGATATAACGAATTGCGGTTTGAGTCGCTCAGCTAATTGACAAAGTATTCGAGATAAAGAAAATAGAATTAATGTATATCTGATTATTTTTTCTGAAACCATCATTGTTATTTTATTTTATTATTTTCCTAACTATTCTTACCATCTGTACATAAAACCGAAGAAAGTGTCCAAAAAATTGTTTATGTTCTGTTCCTCCTTCAAAATTTGAAGCAATGCCTGATCGTGTTTAGGCTCCATGACATTTACCGGTGACAGTTCTCTTGTTGACGTACTTTTATTTTATTCTATTTTATTTTAATTTTAATTTTATTTCATTTATACCATAAACTATCAGCAAAATACATAGCTGCGATGCATGCCTTATTACGAATATTTTTTCTCGCGTCTAGTAACATTTTAAATATCCCCAGATTATCGTAGTGTATTTCAGCTGTCAAAATACAGCAGCGTAGATTATAGTCGAATCTAACCCTAAAATAAATTAAAAGTATTTTTTTTCCGTATCAAAGACTTGTCGATTAATATAAAACAAACCTCAATATAATGACGGAAGAGAAAGCAACGACTCAAGAGTTTAAACTCGACGCAGACTGCGAACTGAGATTCGAGGTGGAACAGAAGAACGAAAGAGTCACATTAGAGGTTAGACTTAAAGAGTAAAGAATCAACTTTTCCACAATATTAGATCGTATTTCTATATCAAACGCCTTATATTAATTTTAGCTGAAAAGCGGTCTAGCCGAGGTATTCGGTACCGAACTAGTAAAGGGAAAAAAATACGAATTTAATGCCGGAGCTAAACTCGCGGTATACACATGGCAAGGATGCATCGTAGAGCTAGTAGGAAAGACTGACGTTACTTATGTCGCTAAAGAAACGCCAATGGGCATTTATCTGAATTGCCATGCAGCTATGGAACGTATGCGTGAAGCAGCGGACAAAGACAGTGTGGCTGATACTGTAGGACCAATAACTATGGTTGTAGGTCCAACGGACGTTGGGAAATCAACTTTATGCAGGATACTATTAAATTATGCAGTTCGGATGGGTCGCAGACCGGTTTTTGTCGATTTAGATGTTGGCCAAGGAGACATAGCAATTCCTGGAACCATCGGAGCCCTTTTGGTGGAAAGGCCGTCTAACATAGTCGAAGGATTCAGCCAACAAGCGCCGCTGGTTTTTCATTTTGGTCATTTCACTCCGAATGCAAATACTGCATTATATAATCTGCTGGTTTCCCGTTTAGCAGAAGTTTGCTCGGATAGACTTCAGGCTAATAAGAAAGCGCGGGTTTCTGGAGTAGTTATAAATACTTGTGGCTGGGTAAAGGGCGGTGGATATAAACTACTCACTCACGCAGCTCAGGCATTTGAAGTGGATGCAATATTGGTCATGGATCAAGAGAGACTTTACAATGAGTTGGTCAGAGACATGCCGGACTTTGTGAAGGTCGTTTTTGTTCCAAAGAGTGGAGGAGTTGTTGAGAGAAGTAAATCCCTGAGGACTGAATCACGGGATAAAAGAGTTCGAGAGTATTTCTACGGATTTAGAACTCCACTTTATCCTCACAGCTTTGAAGTTAAATGGAGCGAAGCTAGGCTCTATAAAGTTGGAGCTCCGGTATTACCGGCTTCTTGTATGCCGCTTGGAATGAAAGCAGAAGATAATTTGACCAAACTTGTTGCCGTTACTCCGGGGCCTAGCCTACTTCATCACTTGCTTTCCGTCTCCTTTGCTGATTCCCCTGAAGATGACGTTGTGCAGACTAACGTGGCCGGATTCGTTTGCGTGTTAGTATTCGTTCGGACATCTGAATATGAATTGATAGATCTATGATAAAGGAATTTAATTTTACTGTTTATACCATTTCAGAACAAACGTCGATATTGAGAGGCAGACTTTTATGGTTCTAAGTCCGCAGCCCAGGCCTCTACCAAATACTGTACTTCTTTTATCAGACATACAATTCATGGACAGCCATTGAATAATATTTTGATCAATCAGATAAAGACATACCGCTACACCTGCAGTGCGAATATCTATTTTTATAAGCGATGGGTATGGAGTTTAGAAAAAAATGATAATAAACACGTAAATTGTGTCAATAGTTTTATTGTTTTTTGTTGCTATAATCCCCTCGACATTAATAATATGTCATAAATTCATGCATAATTAAACCAAATTAAATTATAATTATATATAAATCCGCATATTTACAGTGATAATATCTAAACCCTACACCGATGTGATAGACTTTTATAAATGATACGATATCTAAACCCTTTGAAAATTAATTGAATTGATTAATAAAAGTAGAAAAAAAGGCACTTTTCTTGACGAATCAGATAAGGCTGGAGTTCATTGGTGAATTAATCAGTCAAAACGTATCCTGAACAAACGTTACATACAATACATACATCGGACCGTAATACACTAGGCTGCTTTGAGAAGCCTTCTATTATTTCCTCTAAAAATTTTTCCAAACTACCATATATCTCGTTAATTACTGATTGTATTGTGTCATAGACTATCCCAGTTAAAAGGGAAAATTTTGCTGAGCTACTAACGTCTATACCCATTTCCTGAAGATGACTATCAACTCTTGGTCTCACGTGCGAATTCCATATCTTATACATTAATTCCTCTAATGAAATAGTGATAAATTGTCTGTGCTCTTTAACAACGCGCAGCGCAAGTCTTGCCAATTGTGCAATCAAATTCTTGAATTCTTCCTTGTTAAAACCCTGCATATCTGAAATAAGCCCTCCAATGAATTGTATACCTTCAACAGCTGGTGATGCAGCTTGTGCAAGAGGTATTAAAGGCTTAACTGTTTCTACAAAAGTGCTCAGTTTCTCTTTGTAAATGGCCTGCTGTATTTCACTTGTAGGTGGTAAGGCACTCTTTGCAATTTTAGTAAGAGGTTCCGCAGCATTTACGGTATTTACTTTGACATCCATCGGTTGTTGAGATAATTCTACTGGGTCAAACCTAACATTGTCATTAATCATGGGTTGTCCATCCTTGAAAGTAACTTCAGCATTATTTTGGTTAAAAAGTTTACGGTTTCTAACAACACCAGTATAGAAATCGTCCTTGTTTTTAATTGATCTTATTCCTCGAATTATCTCAGCATCTGCAGTTGTCGAATCACTATTAGAAGCTTGAGTATTACGTCTGATTCTTCTGAAAGCTTTTCTATGTCTGTTACTTCTCAACGATTGTTCATAATCCTGGATTGTTTGCTGCTGAGTATTATTAATGACAGTCTGAGCAGTTTGGAAATTCATAACAGCATTACCAAAGAACAATATGTGTGCCATGACTTGGGTTATTTCAAGATATGAGAATTCTCGTCGCTCTTGATAATTCTGGAACATACCATGAATCCCGTTACCAATACCCATACCATTTATCACAATACTGCCAATACCAATCGCGTTGTAAGTCGTCCTGCCCACGTTTCCCACAGTCACACCTGCTCGGACCGCTTTATTCAACAAAACGGTTGACCCACTCGCTAAACCACCCGCTAAACCACCTACGACACCAAACCAAGCAGATCGGGCCGTTCTGTCAGTGACAGAAATGGATTGCTGGTGAACACTTCTATCCACCAACTGGTGAGTAGATCTGGCTGTAGCATAGGCTCCACTTACAGCACCGAAGACTGTACCTGTAATCAAAATTTGTAATGATTAAGTTAATTTAATCTTTGATATTGGTTCCTTTTTCATTTTTATTCGCTCATACAAACCTGCCAATATAACTGGACCAGCGATGGGTGCCGCTAGAGCTGCGACGCCAACACCTAGTGCTCCAAAGCCTAAGGCAGTACTTGCCATATCGAAATATGGCAAGATTCGGTTAGCTAGTGGAGAGGGGCCGATTTCAAGCCAAACAGAAGTATTTTCTTCATCTGTGTTAGAAGCGCGTGGATCAGCTTGGTAAAAACCACCCATTGGAAGCACCATCAGACACTTTGGCAGTGTATTTTTTGTTACATAGTCGGTCCAGTTTTTATAAACCCTGCCTTCTGAGTCGATGTAGTAAACGCAGCATGAATAAAGGGCTGTTGTACCAATGTTCTTGTTGGTGGTGATTATTTCTGCTGGATATGATGATCTTGAACCTTTTTCCATGCATCTTTTTACCTTGAATATTGGCACAGGAGAGACAAACTTTTCACCTTTTTCATCAATGTTGCATAGGACGTTAAATATGGTACCGACCAGAAGCGAACTTGTGGTTGTACTGGCTTCTAAAATTCGGCCAAATATCAAGTTAACTACGTTCTCTAGTTCAACCTGTTTTTCAAGTTTAGGTTCAGATTGACTTTCAGCCTGGCAAGAATCTTCGTCAGATTCTGCTTCCGGTATTCCACCAAGGGAATATCTTATGTTTTTTTTTAAATATTCAAATTCTGATTCCTCATAATAATTCCAGTCGCTTGATAGCTCATAAAAATCTTTCTGCAACGCAATTGCCTTTTCCAGGGACGTTTGTTCAGGCACTGGGGTCTCCGAAATGCTGGACATGCTGTTGCTAGCCTGTAAGTAATTTTTAAACTATTTCTAAGAGATAACGAGCTTACGTTCAAATGTATCTGTATATTCAAGCAATGAGAGATAAACAATTATAATTAGTCTACTGCCAGATAAAATAGATTATCAATTGATGATTAGATATTGAAATAGAGATAAAATACGCATGTGGAATATTTTTAAATCGTATTCACCGAGTCGATGCTTTCAGTTTATTCAAAATTATTTTTATAATAAAGATTATACGGTTGTGTATTATCGATAATTTTGATACTTTACCATTGTTGATTCCGACGTGGTATTTCGTGATTAAAAGTAATACGAATACGTAAAATGTATAGTATATCTTCAGATTGATCCTCGGAGTCTCACCGCATAATTGGATGTTATAAATAGTCCATTCGACGTCAAAATACAGCCACGTAATAATTCTTCTAAACTCAAATTTGAGATGTTTCTTGACCGCCGTTTAACAGTTTCAACCTTTCAGTACAACAGTTCAACTTCGAAAGGGACTCTTTAATACCTAGGCGAAAATTTTTACATTAAAACAAGGGGATCCCCTCTGTTATTAAACCGTTTTCCGAACGGTTAAATCTCTCTCTCTCTCTCTCTCTCTCTCTCTCTCTCTTTGTTTGATAATGGTTAAATAATCTTGAACATAGAATATTGTAGATGTGAGATTAGACTCTGGATAAGAGAAAGTAGAGTTGTCCAAATCGAGAAAGAGAAGTCACCAGACAGTTTCGCCAACCTTAAAAGCCTCGTTCTTTGTAAAACTTTCAAGATTTTCGCAGGGTCGACAAACTGAGCGGATAAAATTACGCTGTTGAGTTGAGTGGCTGTCATCGCTCCTATTCCTTGTGTCAGATGTGGTTTGATGTGATTAATTTACGACGTTAATTAGATCGGTTATAATATCTGTGCTCATAAATAGAGAATAGAAACATCACTGTATTTAAGCTACGGTCTGATAAACTAATTCGTTAATATTATCATTCGATAAATGCGTGGCATCAACGGTGGGTAGATTTCCGGGAAAGACATTAAAAAGCTGTAGACTAGTAACCAGCTGTCTTCACCACCACCACCACCACCACACCACCACCATCGCTACAACCAACTACGAATAACTCCTACGAAACATCCGGGCACGGCGAAGCAAAATTTAGTGTAGATAGTTCGTGATTTAATAATATTGTATTACTTAAAATGGCAAAGACCTATGACTATTTATTTAAACTTCTACTAATCGGAGACTCTGGCGTAGGCAAGACTTGTGTATTGTTCAGATTTTCGGAAGATGCTTTCAACACGACCTTCATCTCGACTATCGGTATGTTACAGTGTATATTAACCCACACACTTGTCATCGGAACCTATATCTGATTTTTTTTTTTTTTATCCTACTTTCTATATATTTCATTCATTTATTTCTCGTTATCTTTGTATCACATCCTTGCTAATATCTTCCTCATTTCATTCTTTTTATTTACTGCTATATATAAGGGTGTGGTATGTGTCTCATATTCCAACACCAAACAAAGGCCACATTGTGTGTCTGTCTGTCTTCCTCCCCAATTATCTCAACTGATATTCAACGACAACTCACCACCTTTTTTATCTAATTTTTTTGTTCAATCATTATCATTATTATTATTATTATTTTTTTTTTTCTGATATACAGGAATCGACTTCAAGATCAGAACCATCGAGCTTGACAGCAAGAAAGTCAAGCTTCAAATATGGTGAGTCTGTTTTTTTTTTTTATCATTTGATCTTTTTATTCACAAATAAAAAATAGTTTTGTTTCATTTGGTAAAATATGTTTGATGATTTAATATATTTTATTTCATTGCGCAGGGACACAGCGGGACAAGAGAGGTTCAGAACAATAACAACAGCATATTACCGTGGCGCTATGGGTATAATGCTTGTTTACGATGTAAACAATGAAAGGAGTTTTGAAAATATTAAAAACTGGATACGTAATATCGAGGAAAACGCATCAGCAGATGTTGAAAAAATGTTGTTGGGTAACAAATGCGATTTGGCTGATAGGAGGCAGGTTTCAAAGGAAAGGGGAGAGCAGTTGGCTGTTGAATACGGTATTAAATTCATGGAAACTTCAGCCAAGGCCAGTATTAACGTTGAAGAAGCTTTTTACACCCTAGCTCGTGACATTAAAGCAAAAACAGAAAAGAAATTGGTAAATATACGCTTTTCCCTGTATTATATTACATACATAGATAAATAGATAGATACAAAGATACATTTTCCTTTTATTTTTCTTGCTTTTATCATCTTCTTTTCATTTAGATAAACATTTAATAATTAATCCTTTCTCTCTTTTTCCCATGTCTCTTTCTATCTGTACGGTGCGGGTCTATATTGGCAGAAGGTAACTCTAGCTCTAGTCTGTCTCCTACTTTTATGTATTAATCCCTAACTATTCTCTAACTTATTTAAGCCTTCAATTTATATGTTGTTTCTGAAATAAGGCTGTGATTTAGAATTTTTTTTTACTCCTAAACGATGGAAAATAAAAAAAATAACTTAATCAATTCAACTTAATCACATAAACTTAATGAAATAAACTGCTTTCTTAAATCGTTTGAGAAAAATGAATCCAAAGATGAAAATTATCATTTCAATTCTTAATTAATTTGATTTCCTATGCAGGAGGCATCGAATCCAACAAAGTCTAGCGGTCATCCATTAAGAGCGTCGGAAGTATCGAGAAAGCCACCAGTATGGCTAGCCCGCTGTTCTATACTCTGACCCGCCAAGCCAGAAGAAGCAGACTTTATCGAGGCTCATTCATGTACTTCTATTATAAATTCGCGTTATTTTTGTCGAACAAAATTAACGTTCAACGAGGCTACACGCTTGCTCGATATCGCACTACGACATTTTATTCTTTGACAAACAAGTTTGTTTCATCATTCGGGTGGTGTTTTTTTTTATAAATTATTATTCATTTTAAATCCTTTTTACTGATCGAAGGATTAGGGAGAGAAAAAAAAAAACAAAAAAAAAATAAAAAACGACCAATTTATTTTCAGTTAAATCATACCCTCAAGACAGATTTAAATTATAACTTTCAATATTACGAGACGTTGTTAATTTGTTTCTTTTTTTTTTATTTTATTTTTTTTTTTTTTTTCACTTAGACTTTGTGCCCGGGCTGTGATTGCTGCTTAAAAGCATCATTTTTTATAATAATATCGATCTTAAATCGTAACAGTATTTGTTGAAAGTTGATAATGCCATGATTAAAAAAAAAAGAAAATTTCTTCTCGAAATCCCTCAGCTACTCTGATTGTTGTTCCTTATATTTCCTTCGATTGGTTTACAGTGGCTAATAATAGTAAACATTAAATTACATTTAATTATTATTATTATTATTATTATTATTATTATTATTATTATAATTATTATTGAAGTTCGGAAAAAAAACAATGTACTGAAGACAAATACACGCTGTTTCATTTATAACTAAATAGAAACTTGCATATCATGGCG
This sequence comes from Macrophya alboannulata, assembly GCA_949628255.1. Classification (NCBI taxonomy): domain Eukaryota; kingdom Metazoa; phylum Arthropoda; class Insecta; order Hymenoptera; family Tenthredinidae; genus Macrophya; species Macrophya alboannulata. The sequence continues at coordinate 1,297,607 of OX451209.1, read as the reverse complement.
ATGTAACGAGCTATTAGACGTTTAAACTGAAACAGCATGTGTCTCCGCAATATATTTGAACGTAAAGAAGAAAGAAAAAAAGAATAACGGAGAAAAAAATAATAATAATAAAACAGAATTGACTGTTAATAATTATTGGTAAAGAAAAATACACTTCAATGATTATCTATACCTACGTCAGAGATCACAATCGTTTTTCACATCGTTACATTACGAGATAGCTTTTTCACGGAATTATTGATAACAAAATCACATACTTAACATGATATACAAAGTAGCCGCAATAATAATTAATTCAATAATTACAGATAAGAAATATATAAATTAAAGAAAGAAAAACAAAACAAAAAATGCAATTGCTACGTCATGCAATATATATGGCTTGTCGAATAATTATTAAATTTGATCTACTAGTATATTATAAATATTAATAAATAATTGAAGGGTGATGTTGATTGGACTGTTTTAAAAATCGGAAAGTTGTCTTTATTTTTATTTATTTTTTTTTTTCATGGTCATTATATCGTATTAATTCCGTGGGAAAGAAAGAAAAAAAAAAACATTTTGAATGTTGTAAAAAATTCGCGGGTGGGGATTTTATGTATGTACAGAGTAACTAGAGAGAAAGTCATTTTATTAATTGCTTATTACTGTATTGTTGTCACAGCTTCTTACATGTTCTACTTATCGATTTTTGCAGTTTGAATTCTGTTTTTTTTTTTTTTTTTTTTTGACTCGGATCAATTCAAATTTGAATATACAAACGATAATACATTTTATATTAATCCTATGTATGTGTTCGTTCAAAGAAACCCACGTCTTTCCCAATCCCTATCTGATTTATCAGCTCAAAAATCAAATATCAACAATACAAATTTTATATCAATTAAATATCAATGGAAACAATTTTCATAAACCTTATTCTTTGAATAGAGTTATAGTGTTCAATTTATCTTCCAGCTCTTCAATTTTCAATTCGTATTTGCGTTGTATCGCATAAGCACACATCCCAGCAGCTTGCAGTCTTCCATTTAACTTATTAGCATCTTTTACAGATTTTGCAAGACCTTCAACATCGTTACGAAGTCTTGAAATTTCGCTGAAAATAATTTCATCTCATTACTCAAAATTGTATTCACCTCAAAATTTGTAAAAAAAAAAAATGCGACTATATCACCTATCAGTAGTTTTCACCAAAAGTGAAACGTTGTTTTTCAAACAATTTAAAGTTTCCTCTTGAGGTTTTCTACTCGCACTGATAGTTTTTAACTCATTAATCTTCTGTTTTAATATCGTATTTTCTAACTGAAGATTTTTTGTTTGATTAAGCAGAGAATCTCGTTCTCTCATTATAGTTTTAGAGTGCATAGCAGTCTGAATTTGCTGGAATCTATTATGACTCTTTTCTTCTTCCCATCGTCTGATCGCTGCTGTGGCAACATCTAACTGGGTTTGTAATAGCTCAATTTCTCGTCCAGCCCCTTCAATACTTCGCTCTTTTTCATACAATGATTGACGAGCCTGTGCCAACTCACACTGAGTTTCCTCCAAGCTTTTCTTTATCAAGAACATGCGGAAATAGAAAGAAAAGATTTTATGCGTTGCTAATTACTTTACCTTGTCATTTAATTCGAAAGAAATGAGCGTCATTAAAATTCAAGTTAAATAAATTACCGTTTTTAACTGTAATTCGATTAATTTACTCCGCAAATTGTTTTCAATTTTTGAAAAATCTATCGGTGCTCCAATATCTTTGTTGATTTCCATTGTTGAGAGCTGATAAAATTGGGTACATTGATCCATCTAATGTATAAAATAGATTTGGGTATAGTAGTGGATATTTGTTCTAAATTTTATTCATTAATTAAATCTAGACAATTCTTTTTGGAATGTGGGGAGGCTTCGGCCTTGAAGATTCCTTCTCATATATATTCGACGTTTTTTTATTAACCAGGATTAGCCACTTAATTGCTAAAAGCGGACTATAATCGAGCATGAGGTCATCTTACAACAAGAGTAAAATCTTATTGCTTTGATCTAAGAATGATTCATCATTATTTACGTGAATGCATAGTCATACTAGACGACATCGCATACATTCACGGTATTCATGTGATATTACTGAATTGCTAGTTGTCATCAGTGAAAAATATCCGTGACCGGTTTTTCATCTACAAATTTACATGGGTAAGGCAAAAGGTCGAGAGACAAAAAAAAATTGCTCGCACCTTGGCACTATGCGATGAATAATCGTAAAGCACGGCGGTGCGAGAGTAATGTAAGCCAACATAAAAACTGGAGCTCAAAGTCCCTAGAAATAATGAGTCCGCTAACGGTATAGTTTATGCTTGAAGGGAGCAGAGATTGTAGATGATAAAGTTAGGTTAGGGTTAGGTTGGGACACGAGCAACCTGTTCCCTCGAATGCCATCTCGAAACCTTCGTTCGTTCGAGATGAGTGTTTTTCGCGTCTGCCATTTTGCGATCAGTAAACATCTACTATTCGGCGTGTGGTTTGACAATTGAGCTAAATGTGAGTATAATTAAATGTATATTTTTGGATATATGGTTACTCGATATTTGCGTCGATGTTTATATGGCTTATTAAACTACGTAGTTTGTTAACAGTAAATATATTTAACACCATGTTTCTACGTAAGTAATACATATTATTCAAGTGAGTCATTTATTTAGCAATGACATTTATGTCACATGCTAATGCTTCCACTATTAATTCACCAATAACGCTATGGCGTACTCGTTAATGTTCACTGTTTTCATTTTCATCAATTCAAATTGCAAACACTTCATAACCTTACCAATCTTAATCAGTCTTGCACACTTTTATTATACTCAAAGTAATTATTTTCAATAATACGAAATGACAGTGATATATTTATTTTTTATAATATCTATTCACTTCATATTTTTTTTATAAGAGAAACTCCGTTGCTAATTCTAAATGTCAAATGCGAGGCTATACAATACGATATCATCATACCTTAAATAGATACTCGGGCTCTGTTTCAAAGCTTTCTTCTTTTAACATAAAAAAAAAAAATGGAGAAAAATATTGTAGCATAATTAACAGATGTTCTGAATTACAAATAAACGAAATACACACGCTTTTAATAATCACTTAAGGACTTGCTCATTCTTTTCAATATTTATGATTTTACACTGAACGAATTAATTCCTCCCGCAACTCAAACACCTACTTTATTGCATTATTATTTCTTCCTCATTTATTTTCTTGTTTTATTTTATTTTTCACAGAATGTGCTGCTATTCCGCATAATATTGTATATTTTAACCTAAACCGTGTGACTGAGCAATACTAAAAGAAATTTTGATAAAAACAACACAAAGAAACATATTAAGGAAAAAAGAAAGAAAAAAAAACCATAAAATATTAGGATAAAGGGAGATCGAACATTGGCAAGATGATGGAGATCGATCCACCCCACTTCTCTAATAAAGATGAAGAAATTCAGTACTGGATGGAACTCGCTAATCAACTGCATCAACGGTAATCTTCAAATCTTCTTTTCAACTTTGTTCATTTTCTGGACCGCTAACCACATTTATTTTTTATTTTTTCACTTATGTTTAACATTACAGGAAAGAAGATATCGAAAGAGAATTAGAAGAATTTCAAGAAAACTCCCAAATGCTAGAAAAAGAATTGGAAACATCACTTGAACAGTCTGAAAAAGCAAATAGAGAACTTCGACAGAGAAATACTCGGCTTGCTAACGAAATTGAACAACTCAGAGCTCGGCTAGACCAGCAATCTATTGATTGCGCCTCTTTTCAAGCACAGGCACACGATCTTCAGGGCAGACAAGATCAACTGGTTAAATATATACGCGAATTAGAACAGAAAAATGACGACCTAGAAAGGGCACAAAGGTATAATGAGAAGCCGAAGCTTCTTTTTGCCTAAATATTCACTTTCTGTATTCAGTTGTGTAGAAAGTCTTGTTAGCGAACTCGAAAACAATTAAAAATCAATTTGTTTAATAGTTCCATTGATAAACGGTCTTATTTTCAACAGAGTAAACATGGTAACGGAAGAAGAGATGGAAGCAAAGTGTAATTTAGCTATCGAACGAAATGCTTTGCTGGAATCGGAACTAGACGAGAAAGAGGGCTTGAAAGTAATGGTGCAACGTCTAATGGATGAAATTAGAGGTGAGAAACTTGGGCGAAAGACTTTATGGTCTGTTGGATCCATTTTCTAGATAAAATTTAAACAAAAGTATCCAAATATCTGTATAATGTTGATTAATTTATTGTTCTTGAATAGATTTGAAGCAGGAAATTCAAGTGCAGGAACGGCATCAACCTGATAACGATAAATCTGTGGACAGAGTACGCAGTATTGTAGACAGCAATAAACTCCAGGTTGAATTAGAGACTCTAACACCATCTAGTAGTCCGTCAACACCACAAACGATACCTCCAACAACACACGCAACAACTCCTCCGTTAAAGAGTAAGATGCATAGTGCTCTAAATACCACGAAGACGACTATTTCTAATTTTATAACTAAAACGGAGATTTTATCAACTGCTAAAAAATCTCCTATAAGAGCTAAGAGATCTTTGTCGCCGAAAGTATCGCGGAAACTAAATAGGAGGATTAATTTTGAGCTTAGAATTTAGTCATTTGATTACGAACTTTTTTTATCGTACTGCAATTTTATTTAAATTGAATCCAAATTTTCGCTGCATGTGATAGTCTGTGGACTTGATGATATTTCGGATATCATCGTTTACTTTAAAAACAATCATTGTTCCTTGTCTGATAAATCCTATGGAGCACAAATTAGGATTAGTTAATAAGGATAGGCGATGTTTTTTTTTATATTTTGAATTGTGTTCGATTTTTATTGATCATTAAGATCTACTATGACAAATTATTTTAGTATCTTTGACATTAATCTAAATTCCGTTTTTTTTTTTTGCTTGTAAATAATTTATGTTTGCTGTGCTATCGCCGTTGTACATAAATATTAACACTGGTGATTTCAAGAAAATGATTACACAGATATTCTAAACGGCAAAAAAAAAAAAATCAAAAATAAAAACTAATAATAATTTTAAGAAACTTGAAGATTTCTTGCGGACAAAATTGTCTCTACATAATAGCAATACCTACATATCTATATAGATTTTAAGGAAGGGTAAATTCAAAGTATCTCAGGCCAAATTCGATGAATAACAGCTTTGAACTACCTCTGAGAATTTTTATACAAATTAAAAGTAATTCTTTTTTATTTTTTGTTTCTCTTTTTTTAAAGATTTATGTATTTTATATACACATTCCATTACTTTATCTATACAGCACATTGTTGCCTGCCTTTAATGTTTATACATTATAATTCAAATAAAATATCATTTATATTTATTATTTGTTTCATTTCTATCCAGTGAAATTATTTACTGGTATGTATTGATATCCTAGAAATGTGCTTGTCTTTTCGATGTTTCAAACGTGTCATTTGCTTGTTAAATGTCTAATAAAAAGAAATTGGCCTGTGGTTCGAATATCGTTAAAAATTATCGAGATCAGAGATTAGCGGATTGTTAAATCAGCCTCAACATAAAGAGTTTATAAGCAGGTAGTTACGAAATAATATCTTCCTTAAAAGTTATAACACTTGTAATTATTTTAAAATAGTTGGGAATGGAGTTATCGGAGGTATGATTGGAAACAACAATAACAACAACATGAATCCACCACTCGCCCCCTGTACAAGGATACTTGCAATGAACATGATCGGTGACCTGATGAGAAAAGTTGGGGTGAGTTTGAACAAATTAATATTCCATTAATCTGCACCGTGTGTAAAGCTTTTATGTATTCCTATGTAGATTGTGCAGTATAAAAAGTAAATACGTGAAAGCTAGTAGCATGGCTTTTTGTACAGTGTCTATGTTTTAGAGAATATCTTGTCTCTGATTATCCCCTTAAATTCAACAGATTTTTGATATTGGATTTCATTTCTGTATATTATCTCTTCCACTGCAATTCGTATTCGATTTTTGTTCAGTCTGATTACCGTCCCCTATTAAATACTCAAAAAAGAGCTCGAAATCCAAGACAGTGTAGAAAGTTTGATTGTAAGCAATACCAGGGCATAGTGTTGTATAAAGCAGTGAAATTTTAGGGAAAAATTATTTTCAGGCATCGCAGACCCTTCGCCTATTATCTTGTTACTGTATATTCCTGTTAGTTGAGTGTACAATAATTGATATAGCACTAGAAATAGATACTTTCTTAGCTGGTGGTTAGTGTGATGTAGTTAGTTGGTGTGTTGGTAGCTTGACAGATGGGTCTGCATGGACTGTAGAAGGATAAAGTGCTCATGCCCTGGTGGAAAAAAGTCCAATTCTACTCCACCCGCTGCTAAATCGTCAATTCAGGTTCAGACACCTGCTCAATGCATCCAGCAGCAGCCAAGGCCCGCCAAATGCTGATGCCTGATACTGTCCCACTATACTACAAATACCTCCATACGCCGCAGGTCCTTATTTGGTTTTTCTTTTTTACGTTTGCATGCTTATGCTTCTTGTTCAAAATAATAACAATAAATTCTTTCATCTTGTGTCTGGATGATTGCTCAGCGATCTAACATAGGCAAACTATCAGACACAGGATCATTGTGAATAAAAGATGAAAATTTGTGAATATGTATTTAAAACAAAGGCTCTATGAAGGTACCTCATCCCCTCAGTGTTAAATGTCCTTTTATTATCTATGAATTTTTATTTATTTATAACTTATCGCAGCAGTGGCAAATTCGCACGCTGGTACTTGACTAACTCAATGATAATGAGAGATATTGAAACTATGAATGCCGTGCCATTATAATAAATTATTTTCATAACACAGGCCCTGGAGAGTAAGCTGAATACATGCCGCAATTCGACTCGAGAGGATCAGGCACTTCGGGATCACTACAGGTAATGCTAACTTATTTGTTCAATAGGATTACGCCGTTCCTTTTGCAATATAAAATACGTGCACTTGCTAAAGAGCCACATACTCCATACGATTGTTGATCTCTTATAATATCCTTAAGAATGAAATGCCGGTATTTAATAGTAAGATTTTTAATCTTATGGAGTACACGGTGTCTAACGCATAATTTGTACTTATTCTATGTATAGACACGCTGGTTGTGCTTCCTCGTACTAGTAATTGTCAGATCTTAAGTTATCATTTTCTTATGTTAAGCTTTAATTCCTCCGCATTTTCACAGATACTGTTATAAGTTAGATGTCAATTTCATTTGTATTATTTTCATACTATACCGTAACAGATCAATTAAAACTTGTGATTATAAGGGCAAACAGGATATGATAGTATAGTACAAACCAGGTTCTAGAACTAATTATATTATGTATAGATTTATTATTCAAATTTATTAGTCATTGGCTCAAGTTCTGCTTTTCGTGTAAATATCATCCAGATTTTTAGTTTGTTTAAAATATGAATCGTTCTCTGATAATTTTAATGAATTTAGAGAACTGGCTTATTTCTTGAAGAATAATTTTATAGATAAATACCAAACGCAGTAATAATGAACAGCAGTGAACAATCTTTATTGTTTAACATTCGCAAGTCAAATTGCATAAATTCTTTGTTGATAGTTTTAATACGTAGCTGATTATGTATCAATGGTAATACTCAGTGAATGCCTGTAATAACACAGCGATTTTGTTTCTTTTCTTTTCTATAAAACTAAGAAAACTTTATTTACGTTATAAATGGTAACAATGTTGATGTACATACACAATTTCTAGGATATATTAATTATTGCGTCCCATAAGTTATCCCCATAAATAGCTTACACACATACATACTTGATACGTTCTTAATTAATTTGACAAATTTCTTTCTAAGTTAAAAAACAAACAAAAAAAAAACAATTAAATTTCGTACTTTCTCCAGTGAAGACAATAAGACGAGCTTATACATGGAAAATGTATTCTAATCAAAGCAAAGCGCATATGAAATCAAAAGTTTGTTAATCATCATAATCGAGAATAATCATACTATGTATTATAACAATTATTTTACAAGGAAAAAATGTTGAATCTAAACTTTTTTACTTTTTATAAATAAAATATTGTTTCTTCCACTACTAAACATCCGTAAAGCACATTGTTGCAATAATGTTTTTCAATTTATTGCATATGAAATTTTTTAACGAATCTTATGTAGATAAACATTGCCTCTTTAATTATAGTGCATGCTAGAAAAATATATAAATCTTCAAAAACAAAGTATTAAAAAATTCTGCTAGATTTGTCCTGCCAAATCTTTATTCGAGCCAGATTTCAAATATGATTGTATTTTTTCTAGCTGATATAATTGTGCCTGTTATAAACAATTGGCTGTGTACATATTTAGAGGAATTTTTCTCTCAATGTCTGCATATTATGATATTATCATTATTTTATATTTTGAACGCATAATATCGTGCCTATATTTAAAATTCTACGCACTGGCAGTGCTTATTTTGTATTAGCTATCCCTTTAACGAGGATGGTAACAAACAGTTCTTGCGTATGTTTACCCAGGACTAGACGGCAGGTGCGAGGCCCGGCCTCTGGAAACAACAACCACATTCGCTTATAAGTGATGAAATAAAGTTAACATCCGTACCTCTCTAATGATTAGGAGATGCTTCTTTCCAATGATACTACTTAAATTATTATCGAAACGTTGAATTACGTTATGGAAATTCTGTCTACTTACTCATTGAAATTATATTAATTGTCGATTAATTATTATTGTTATATGGCATAATTGTGGCAGCTCTGTTAGATAATATGTATACATATAACATTTTGTTATTGACGAGATATATTATTACATTGATTTTAATTTTGGGATAGGTAAAACAAAGCTATACCGACAATATGCGCATCTATCAACGATTATAATAATTTCTGAATAATTTGATTCTTTTAATGATAGTAATTTCATAATTTATTGTCTAGTTATATTTATTTAAATATTCACAGCAAATTAATGGTCTATCTATTTATTTGACGTCAAGCATTGGAAGGAAAGCATGATGAAACGCGGAACTAATGGTTGAATTTTTAAAACTTCATCAGGAAGAAAGAACCGTACCCTTTTGTAAATACAATTTATTTTTTAGATATGTTGCAATTTGTAATATAAATTATCTTAGTCTTGATTATGAAATGATTGTAGATATTTATGATGATTAAGTAAATAGAAATGTTTAATAAACAATTTATTATCATTATATAAATTTAATAATGGATCGAAGCAAATCTTCAGCAAATATATTTGGTTACAAACAATAATATTATGGTAATTGATTATTATTATTTTATACAATCAACGAACTTATCGCTGATCTAACAGACATTATTTGTTACAACTGCAATTAATAGAATTTCATTGTATGGGTAGCCTGACTCCAGTTACTGCCTACGATATTTTTATTTATTTATTCTATTTTTTTTTTCTTGTATATAAAACAGCATTTTTCAAATTCGTTTCTCTGCATAATTATACAATACATTTGTGTCAGGTGCCTTTCAACTGAATGTAACTATATTTCTTATCTTAATGTCGTGTAAAAAACTCTAATAAAATATATTTAATAAAATTAAACTATTATAGTTGTAGGGTAGTACGTATCGTGAGATATTAATTATCTGGCAAAACTTCTATTCAAATTTTTGACAAAAATACAAAAAAAAAAATTTTAGTCAGTGTATCCAAGCATTTTGTGCTTTTTTCAATACCTCAGACTTACCTTGCGATTGGTATTTACTGTATGAAATGGAAGTCTTGCTTGTCTGGTGAAAATGTCCAATCTATATCTGAATAACAATTAAGAAATTGTATACATATATGACAGTATTATCTGATCCCGGAATGGAAAAAAAGATTCACTGATACATACTTCCGTAAATTATATGCACTGTTTGAAAAGGGCCTTCTCAATCACTGGGTCGAGTAAGAAAGATTTTAATTCAAGCAACTGGACCATAGTTCATTTAAAACTCACTGAAAATTTCATCAAAATTAAGAGGAAGTTTCTCTACGTACTAGATACAGTTATGATATATTTTCTAATTCTTTTATCTCAATATCAACAAGAGGGAATAAATTCGTTAAAATATCTACGATATTGCCTTTTCAAACACTATCATATAAATCTAATGGTAATTAGTAAGTTCTGCGATATACAAGATAGGATTATCTTGATTGTTACGTAAAGTTATAAGATAATGTACTGTATGCTCTGTTCAAGATGTAACTGTGAACTGTTGTAGGATCGATGCCAATTACCGAGTAATTATTGATAATTGGCTAGTTGGTAGATACGTTTTGCTGGTGAAACGGACACCATTTGAATTCTCTGTTATATCTATTTTGATCAGTATTCCTATATAATATTGTTCTGTAATAATCTTTCTTAGTTTGTAAATTTGAATCTGCTCGCATCCTGGTATCTTGAACAGAGTTATAATAATCCTCGATGATATTATTCTGTGAAATAAAAATGGTGATTGAAAAGAAATATCATGTTTATAATTACATTGTATATCTAATGATTAGTATCGCAGAAAAAAAGTAAGTAATCAGGAATTATCGTGGGGAAAAGTGATAAATATTAGGTAAGTATCTAAAATATTTGATAATAAAAAGAATCAGTAGAATTAAATTTCGAGAATTTATTTATGAAATATGTACTCTGGACAGAGAATGATAAACACACAATGAACAAAGAGAAAAAAAGAAAAAAAAAAAAAAAACAATTAACTAAAATCAATTACGTAGCTTATAATAATATAGTTATATAAACCAAATCTGAGACCAAGGTAATGATTGATCGACTACTAAACAAAGAGATACTTAAATTCTAAACTACTGAACTTACGATATTGTGTAATGATGATAGTTAGTATTAACGACACTGTCCAACATTTAAGTGACTAAAATTCAATGATGAAAAAAATCTAGCTAGGTGAATATTTTCGTACAAAAAAATTCAATGTCTCATGCATATTTTGGTTGGACAATGTAATCGTAATATTATAATGAAGGGATTTAGTCAAAGCTGAAATCTTCAACACCGACCTTTTACGCATGTTGTCTTTACAGTGTTTTTAATAATGAATAATATTTCAAGTTTAGTCCAGTTTAAAAAAATGAATAGATACAAAGAGAAAAAAAAAATTACGATGGTGGTATTCGAATATGTACATACAGCTGCTACATGTGCGAATAATGCATATTAATTAGTCAATTAATTAATGTTATTCAAATTTCGTTGAACTTTGTGTATCCGATAAACAGATAGAGAGAGAGAGAGAGAGACTGTTCTAAGTCTGTGTGTTATTACATCCAATACACATCCGATACAATGAAAAATACAAGACAATATAGGTAGATAGGAATGAAAACACATCATCCATCATAATAATGAATATTAATAATAGTATTAAACTGTAATGCGTGAAATATAACGGCTCTTTATCCCCCTTAAGCACGTTCTCCACGGATTCGTCGAGCCAATTGAATATCCTTGGGCATAATGGTTACCCGCTTGGCGTGAATTGCGCACAAGTTAGTGTCTTCAAACAAACCGACGAGATAAGCTTCGGACGCTTCTTGCAAGGCTCCGATTGCTGCGCTTTGAAAACGCAGGTCAGTTTTGAAATCCTGTGCTATTTCACGAACAAGACGTTGGAAGGGCAATTTTCTGATCAATAATTCTGTAGATTTTTGGTATCTTCGAATTTCACGAAGAGCAACGGTACCTGGTCTGGAATATTAACGAATATCTTCTTATTTTCACTCTTTTTCTTTTGTATTCTTCTTATTTATTGATTTTTCTTTCGTTATAATAAAAATAAATTCAATATTTTATCCATTTTATTTATATTTACCGGTAACGATGCGGTTTTTTTACTCCTCCAGTTGAGGGGGCGCTTTTACGAGCTGCTTTCGTAGCCAGTTGTTTTCTGGGCGCTTTTCCTCCCGTTGATTTACGAGCGGTCTGTTTTGTACGAGCCATGGTTTATAACTGGGGAGAAAGACAAGTAATGATATGGTGTTATTTTTGAAATATGAAAATATTCCGAGAAAAAAAAAATATATATATATGAAAAAAAAACGTGACGTCAGATAAGCAAAAGAAACGCGTATGATGACGTCATATTGACGCTTGAATAATTGGATGTAATTATTGATAAATAACGGTGAATCAATAATTTTGATATCTATCATATGAAAAAGAATCTTCGAAAGTCATTTATATACTCGAATATAACACAATGTCAAACTGATTTTGAATATCGAATAAAATATGTCACGATTCAAATGTTCCGTTCAACGATGCAGCGATGAAAGAAATAGCGATGATGCAGTCAACAGAATATAAACAAGGTCTGAAAATGAATGGTTTGACGTTTGGGGAGTTATATTTGATAAAGAAATAAACACTCTTCCAGTTAATTAGGATAATAAATCGATCAAGAAAAGTGCTGTCGGTTGACATGTTAAATATCGGAGAGTTATAGATAGTTCAACAACCTCAGTATTGGAGCGTGCTCTAAAAATGTCAATACTTGAATCGCCTCTGTCCCTCAAAACAGAATATGATAAGATGGCGTCGACGCTAATATCGCAATGTCGTAAAATACGAACCAAACAATTACTTTTCTGATATTAATATATCGAAAATTTAATCCGATATAACGAAGCCGATGTTTAGCGAATTCTCAAACGAAAATTTAGTGATATTTTTGCACGATAAACTCACCTTTGAAGCACAAAATTTGCTAGAATATATAGAGATAGATTTACAACTCCCGAGTACTTCAATGGCAGTGGCTACTCTCTCCGGGGTTTTCCCCCTACCCGTTATTAAACTTCCGTCGGGAATGGTCCAGAAGTTAAACGCGGGTCTCAAAAGACCAATAGGAATGTTACTTACAGTTTTGGTATAGTACGAGACATATTATTGGCGGAATACGGCGTGTCAAGTGCAGCATGTAATTAATATTTCTTAATCATAATAATAATAATAATACTTGTTATTATCATGTCGCACATAAGTGTCTGTGTATGCAATCGTTTCGTATAAACTTGTAAAACCGCACGCAACTTCCTTGGGTAGAAATCTCTTGAAAGAGGCCAGTTTCTTCCGCAGTTTAACACAATGACTCACTTTCTTACAATTAAACTGACGTCATTGTCGTGTACTCTTAAAATTGCTACATATTGCGTTTTTTTTTCTTCGTCTTTCTCACATTTTCCTCCTCCCCCACCCCCCTCGCTTTCCTGTTTCAGAAAATGGAAAAATATTGCGTTATAGTCAAACGTAGATATCACTCTGCTAGATGCAATTTTATTGCAACTACAAGATCAATTATAAGCTAGATTTAATTTTGGGTGAAATAATGAAAAACCAAAATTTATAGAGATTTATAGTTTTTTTTTTTTTGTATTTTATATATTTTAAATTATACTACAAAGTATTTAATAATGTTACCAGATACATATCGAATGTCTTGAAAATTCAATTATCATGTTGTAGTCTGTAATTTTTTTTGCTTCTTCTTCTGAATATAAAAAAGCGAAAAATAGTTAACATTCAATTAGTATGAATCATTGAAGTGAATTATTTTCCTTTGTTAGAACAGAATTTAAAATTCAATTTCCTGACTGAAAACGGATCTCAATAGTTTCCACATCACTTTTCTCGACTACAAAATGATTAGGGCTTCCAGCATTCGATTCATATTTGTAGTTTGAATTGCAATTTTTTTTTTCATAAACTAATACATTCAATACTCCTAGCGTATTATAAGGGCGAGATAATATTATTAATTAATCGATTAATGAATTATACTAATAAAAACCAATCCTTTAATTTTTTCTCTTTGTTCTTCTTCTTGTCAGATATTTAATTAAGTATGGAATTCGACAATCTAATCTATTCTATTCTACTTCTTATTCCCTTTTACTTCACGTGAATTATTCTAGAACAATTATTCTATGTATACATACGCTAGCAGTTCTAACTACCGTAGATATATGTATATATATATAATATAGATAATTGGATAAGACAATTAAATGGACATCTTTGACAAAGTGCCTTTAGTAAATAAGTAACTTATTTCGGCAGTGACGACTAACATGATAAATACCATAATTATTATTATTGAAAGTTGTTTGTTTTTTTTTTTTCAACGTAAATAAAAAGAAATAAACATTATTCATTCGTGAAAAAAAATAACGAAATAAATAAGGTTTATAGAAAGAAAATAAAGATATTAACGATGCGTTTGACAACATCCATAATAATAAATGTGTTATATATGTATAAACATAAAATGATCAAAGCTTAAGCACGTTCGCCACGAATTCTTCGAGCCAATTGAATATCCTTGGGCATAATGGTTACACGCTTAGCGTGAATAGCGCACAAGTTGGTATCTTCAAAAAGACCGACCAAATAAGCTTCTGAAGCTTCTTGAAGGGCACCGATAGCTGCGCTCTGAAAACGTAGGTCAGTCTTGAAGTCTTGAGCTATTTCACGAACGAGTCGTTGGAAGGGTAATTTTCTGATCAATAATTCAGTAGACTTCTGATATCTCCTGATTTCACGGAGTGCGACAGTTCCAGGCCTGAAATAAAGCGTTAATAGAACATATATATTTTTCCAATCACATGAAAACAAAAATAAAAATAACACAAATAAACACAAACAATTTCGCACCTGTAACGATGCGGTTTCTTCACACCTCCTGTTGAAGGTGCGCTTTTTCGGGCAGCTTTTGTTGCTAGCTGTTTACGCGGGGCTTTTCCTCCCGTTGATTTACGCGCTGTTTGCTTAGTACGAGCCATGGCTATGAAAGATAGGAGAGAGAGAGAGAGCGATGAATATATTTATCAAGTTGCGGTAAATCGTTAAGGAATAATATCAATGTATGGATAATTAATAGGAGAGTTGAATAAAGAGCGGGATACAATAAAATCGTGAATAATATAATGATTTTGTTCGATGAAGAAAAAAAGTGGGGCAACCTCGTTGAGGTAAATGTGTCAATAGTTTCCCTCCAAAACCTTTCACATAGACAAAATGGCGGTTGTTAGGTGTACAACGGTTATTACTAGTATAGACGCGATCATCCTCGCGATCATCGGTACGATTCTGATCTCGTTGATACGTTTGATTTAGTTATTGAAAAATGTGTGAATAGATAAGATGGATTTGATCAGATTAATGTTCGACAGGGATTTTGATCGGCTTAGTAGATGCATATTATGATATTATTTACCTGACAATGATCAAGATATTTAAGCAGCGTTATTTCTACCGTCTGAACACCAAAAGAAACCACAAGCAACTCGCGAGCCTCAACTGAACCAGTAACTGCAAGGAACGGAGGGGTCAGGAGCCTACAGAGAGCGATTTCCCCTCCAGAGTTTAGTTAGGGGGGATTTTCGGTTGATTGTGTGAGTGGGAGAGAGAGAATTGGGGTTTATCTCGCTCTAGATGTTTGTGATTGGTTTAGTCGTCGGCCGCGTCTCCCCACCCAGTTTTTATAATCGTAAATACATTACAGTGGAAATTTTTTTTCCTTATTATAATCTAAGGAGCGCTGCGTAGTAGCCGATATTAACGATTTAATAAAGCTTTTTAAACGGGTATGTAAATCAAGGTGAATCATTATACGGTAGTAAATAACAAATTCAAAGATAAGATCTTTTTTATTGTCATGAAATAGGAATTCATACTAAATGCCGCCCTACTACAAGCGGCAATATTAATTTTGCCATTCGCCGCTGTGACGAAGAGCGGCTCCACATCCTCCTCCAATACATACATGTGTACCATCTTACGGATCATTTGCTAACTATTATTACATGTTTCCAACGACTGTTACTTACCAATATAAAGCTCTGTACCTTGAGTTTATAGAATAATTAACGCGAGTGAGACGACCATAGCCCCCTTTCATTGGGCGCCGATTTCGAATTGTTTCTTAAAATTAAATACACATAATACTCATCGCAATTTATCGATTCTTTCTTTATTTGCTTTCTGGCATAAAAATTCTTATAATATAAACTACATTTTGTCGGACAGAGCTTAGTCGAATGATTTTTGACTGGCAGTCGCGACAGTGGTTAGATTGCCAGAAAAAAATAACCTAATTATGAAAATTCACGTACTGCATAATTATTGCCAAACAATATGTTTAATATGCTAGAACTTCTCCGCGTTCGGAATATTTCTATTATAATATGAGATGTCTATCGAAATAGTTACGGAGCTCTCATGTGAACTCTTTCACGCCACGAAGGCCACTGAACCCACGACAGGTGCCTGTACCGTAGGTCAGTGTTTCTACTTCAGTAGTGCACTGATTCGTTGCTAAAGAAGCTTGTGCATTTGACCGCGAGATGGCGATACCAATTACATAGGTCATTATTCTGTGACGAACTGGCTGAGAATTAAGATATACAGGACTGTACTGCGGGTTGCTTATAATGAGGCGAGCTGACGTTTGCGGCGTTCGGAAATTTGATCGCGAGATGGTGATAACTATGGGACATTTAGCATCTCGTATACCAAATTGTTTGAATATTTTTTTCAAACTGTATAAAGAACATTTTTGAATTGCATTTGTCGGACCAAATCTTTTTATTCATGATAGAGGGAAATTGACAATATAATATGTAAATCGACAAATGAATACAACACGTACTATAGACAAACATGATTGATATAAGAAAAATTCTCATAATAACGTAAACAGATCAAATTTAGACATTTGAATCTCATTCATTTACTCATTTCCATGGATCCTCTTGAAAACTTTAGATACTGATCGTTGACGCAGAGAGATTCGTAGAGAAAGACATAATTATCTCTCATTTGAACCAGTCGATGCCAGAGATTCGTGTTTTTTAAGTCATCGCTTACTTTCAATCCCACAGCAGTTTTCTTAAAATTAAATTCATACAACTGAATATTATACTCACTTCTAGTTGAAGCATACTGAAAATTAATCAAATTCAAGCAATCAGCAATACATCAAATTATCGAAAATCTTTCATAACATGTCCAAATCCCGACTTCAGCCATGTATAGTATACCTATAAGTTTCTAAATTCACCATGAATATTTAAGTGATACAACGAAATACAAAATACTTTTTCAACGTTGTGGATATGATTTTCCTGAAGATATTTCAAATGAAAGAAAAGCTCGTAAGCCCATCCGTCGATAGCTTCGGTTCTGCGTATAGCATGAATCAGAGATGTCGTAGGTGGTGCGAAAGTCACGGCAAGGACTTGTAGCCATCGTTTAAGCTAAAACGGATTACAGGAGTTAAATATTTCCGAAAACTTCTCAACATAGTCACGCCGAAATTTCAGATCACCTTAGTCGTATCTGCGATTAGCTGAGCCGCAGCCGGTCTCATTATCCCAATACAATTTTTAACAGTTGCTCCAAGATCGATTTGCAGCTCAAGAGAATCCCTGCCTTCTGGCAGTGACCAAATCGTTGATGGACCACACTGTACGTGTATAAGCTGTCCACGTTGAATCAAACTATGTGAATGGATAGTCAGGTTGTTAAAGAAAAACTAGAAGGAATCTTGTTTAAGAATTATTCTTCTTTTCTTTAGCAAAGCAAATTTCGTGTCTCACGTATCCCTCAGCATGGTGAGAGCGTGATTAGCGATGTATTGCGAGGGCCTGATCACTGTAGCTTTTGTACAAACTGCAAGACTGTTCGAAAGGAAAGCTAGGATGTGTGATAAGGGTCCCGGACGACGACGTATCATTTTATGGTCCATACGACGCCCGCGATGTCTGCTTCTCTTTGATATTCTTTGGCGTGAAACAGATCGGTCTAAATTTGAAGCGGAGGCGAGGCTGGACGCTAGGTATACCGGTTTATGCGATTCAAAAATGTTATTATATCTATTGATTTTCAGATGAGGCGAATAATAGTGTTATTAAGAATAAAAAAAGTTTATTCATTGTGAAAGTGATAAGAGAGACGTATTAATTTTCCCTTTGTATTTCGCAATAACTGATAGCGTTGTATAGGTATATTCTTATTATAAAATGATCTGATCGAGTATTCGTCTCATACCGTCGAGGTTTATGGAACTTGATTCTTTAGCCGCAGACTCCTCCGTGAGGAGAATTCCTGGAACATTGTGGGTAATGTTTTCCAGATTGTTCTTCGTGATTTCCGGTGCATATGACGCTATGATATCGTTCAAGGCTCTTACTTTGTTAGGAAATCCATTCAAACATGTCAGAGCCTGTATAAAAAAGGCCTCCTCGTTAAAATAGCGAAAAACGCGGTGAAAAATTAAACCCAGATTTGAAAATAAACTCCAATAAAAATTATATTTGAAATTGGAAACTCATAAACTAATTATGTATACTTCTCGCTGCAAGCGTTCAAGACGCGATGGATCAGTTTCGCAATTCATTATCTCGTTGAGGTTTTCCTCGTGTCTCCGTAACAGTCAATTTCGAGAAACTAGCGATGACTGTATGAAAAATTTGCTGTCACGTTTTTATTTACTTTACATTTTTTTTCCTTAACGAATACGCGAAGTCTGTTATCTGTGACGGATGAATTTTGAATGAATTTATTTATGTATCACCAAATAACAAAACGAGATCATCGACGAATTTGAGTTTCGAAAAATCAATGTTATAACGCTATAGTTACAAGCACGTGTATTGTTAGATTCCGGTTCCTTTTTTTATTCGTTTTCAACGCTTCAAAATAAAATAGTTGAATAAAATCAATGTTTCTACGAAGATTTACCGGCTCCCTTCGTTGTCATTGATAATTAAATGATTCTGTATTTCAAAACGAGACTTGAATTGGTGAATCATTACTTTTATTCTTAAATATGTCTGGAAGCAAGTTTGGAATTTCAAACACCTTTTACAGAGTTAATAAAACCGAAAATCATCCTTTTCCCTCTTTCAATTCTCAGTTTTTTTTGTTATTTGTTTAATAAATAAAGAATTAACACTTATACTGTATTTTTTTTCCAATACCCAAATCTGCAAATTGAACATCAATCATCTCCAGTATTTCCTTTTTTTGATCATTAATTTATAATCCAAAACCAGAGCCATACCACAAGAACACTCTAAATAGAATATTAGATTGAGTCACGATTTATTGTTTATCAGGTAATCTGCATGCCTGATTGATAAAATGCGATGAAATTTTACACGCAGACAGTAACACCTGCCTTTAATAATAAATAGATATTCACAGGTATATAATTTTGGTACGATTTTATACATATAAGTAATATAGGTATAAAAGAAAGAAAATTGTATATCAATTGAATCAAGAGATTTTAAATGGAATTTTCTTAACAATCAGCACGAAATTAAAGTCCAGGTTTCATAAAATTTGAAAACAATATTACAAAACAAAGTTTATCATTATTATCCAATAGATTATTTTAATTATTGAGAGTAAATAATATTAGACTAATTAAATCTACAAATCGTATTTTTATAATCATTACAAATACAATATATGTATACTGATTCACAATTGTTCTAAACGTGCGAAATAGCCGATATAAATATTTCAAAGAGAAAAAAAAAAATAAAGTAACAGAAAAAGAAATTTTCATCTGTTCTCTTCAATTTGTCGAATCTATTGAAGTCCGATTAGATTCCATATAATAAACTAATACCGTTTTCAACAGTTTTAAAGTGTACTTTCAAAGGAAAGAAAAAAAAAAAAAATTGTTTCAATTTAACACGCAGAATAACTGACAAAGATGCTCTGGCCCCTTTCGAAACTATTTATTAATGACGGAAATAGTATTGGGCAAAGAACTTTGTTGAATACCGATGACGAAACAATGGAATGAACTTTGCTAACAATAAGCCTGGAAAATGATATTCTGCAATCTTAAAGTCGAAATATATAAGACTTATTTTTCATTAGATTTACAATACATGATATAAAAAAGATTAACGGTTTCAATTAGCATAATCTTAGCCAAAGTTTGATGTAACGTGATTCTTCTTCATTTAGTTTAAAATCTACATTGTTTTTTCTTCTTTTATCCACCGTTATTTACCACATGATGATACTCTTTCTTTCTTTCTTTCTCTGTCTCTCTCGCTCTGTCTCTTTATCGGATTGAAGTTATATTTAAATTAGCACTCATTAGCGAGGACGATTCTAATTTAATCTTAATACAATGACTCGGCATTCGATGAGCGGGGCCGTTTAATCTTCTCCAAATTTTTAATAACTATGTCATGTAACGAACAGTAGCGATTACGGACCTCGCACATCACCAACCACAAGCTTAGATATTCTTTTTCGTCCAATTCTTGTACTGCGCGTCTATAGTCAATTATGTGCGGGTATTTTGCTACTTTACTCACAATCTTTCCTCTCGATATGAAATACCTAAACAAATAAAGACACTGCATTAAAATCAGCTGATATACAATTGAATGATAAAATCATTCCTTACACAAGTATATATTATGTATAATAAATTACAATATTTCTTACCTAGATATTTGATCAAAAAATGCCGCTGCTTCACTCTCAACCGACTGAATTTCAGCCAAAGTGTCTTCCTGGATCGAGACACCGAAGTTATTCCCGTCTTCAATCTTCGGGATCATAAACGAGATCCACATCTTCAGCTATGTAACAAAAAATAAAGAGAATATGTAAAGTAAATTGTTTTTCATGTGATTAGTCATTGTTAAATCGTTAAAAAACAATAATAATAATAATAAGCTTACAAGATTAGAATCCTCGACAAGTTGTCTTATGTATGGTTTCGCGATATGAATCAATTCGCATAGTGGTTTGTTGCATGGAACAGGGCCGTTTGGTAGGACCATAACTTTAGTACCGCTAGCGTCTATGTCCTCCAGATTATTCTCTAGCTTCATTTTTTTAGTTGCTGGTCCATCTTCGGAATGATTAAGCGATATTGGGTCTGGAATTGGGACATTTAAGTCTTGGTGTACGTCGGACAGTTCGCGATTGCAGAAACTCGGCGTTTCCAGCAGCTCATTAAGCTTCACAATCTTCTCAGGGAATCCTTTTATTATCAGCTGTTCAGCCTGGAATTTTTTAATTCGAAAGCAATTAATTTTGAAGAACAGTAGATCAAGGATCGAAATTTTTCGATGTGTTTTCAACAAAAGCTAACGAGTTCATTCAAAGATTTGATAGATTCTTTATAACTAAAAATCATTCCGAGTGAAAATACATTGGGATGTTTCTATTATTTTTTTTTCTTTCTGTTTTTTCGATCTCGTAATTGACGTGTTATTAATTACCTTCGTTTTAAGTGAATCCTTGTATTCCTGGACCTGTAAATGATAGAAAAAGAATTAGAGCTCTCTTTGAAGTTGATGATCAAATTGTTGAACATTTTAGTTGAATAATTCAACCAGTTTTTTTGGTTTTCGTACTTGACGATTTATCAAGTACCTCAGTTTCTGTAAAAGCGTCTTTAGATTTTTTTGATTCATTGCTTGGAACAGGTCGAAAAAATATCGGCAACATGGCTGTTTGTATGTTTAGAAAATTTTTGTTACTAAAATCTCGGATGATTTACCAATTTTGACAGTTTTAAATAAATAATTTCGTCACAAACAATTGAATCCTAGGAAAAAGAGAGAATTGAACGTATTTATTATTATCACCATAATACGAAATTCAAAAACGCTGCTGTTTTGAGAAAAACGCATCGATCACAAATGTTTTATTTTATTTTATTAATTTTTTTCAATAAATTACAGTACGCATAAAACCTGGAAAAAAAACTTAGCCATAATTTTGCCATTTTCGGAATGACAGATGTTTCTGGCAAAAATCATGGCTCATCATGCACACAAATACGATACACAAGTGTGTGTGTCTCGTAGATGTGTTCAAAGAAAACGCCGTGTAAATTTTTCGTATAAAATAGGGTTCTGCTAAGTTAATAGTTTATCGACAACGCCTCATAGTTCAGAATGCAATCTGATAATCTGTGGGAAATGAACTTCTCAACTTACAATACATTTTCAAGGCGCGAAATGCGTGTCGTTGAAAGGTTAGGTTGAAAGCAAAGTGGAAAATTGATGGTCGGAAGTATTTGACTTTAGAATAAAATGGGAAATGGTTATCTCACCGAACGATCTCACGATTGAGTAGAATATTTGAGAAATTAGTAATATATTTTAACAATTACCACGTTAGTCGGTGCCATCGTGAAACACAAACAATACTGACCAAAATCTGTAACCTGTGTAACCCTACCGGTCGATGTCGGCACTATGTTTGTTAAACGATTAATTTTACCACTTATTTAACAACTATTGATCTAAAATAATTACCAAAATTGCAATATTAATTAACACTAGTTTTATTTATAAATAAATTACCTTCTGCACTGTCGAATCGGCCATCGTACAACGAGTAAAAAATAAAATTTATAAAATATAACCACACTCTTTTCCTCGTTGAAACGTGCAACTTCAAACAGGAAGTTGTCAATTTATATTACGGATACCTCGAGTCAAATTATCTGCCTTAATCGCTTTTACAACAAAGTATAAACGATCACTCATTTATATACAGATTTTTAAAATACTTATCGTATATAATTGAGAGTGATTATTTGTCCGGAATTTATTCTACACCGGGCTCTAAACATTCTCTGTTCATTCGCTACATCGAATTTGACTCGAGGTATTATCGCGATTTTGACCTACATGATGAAAATTTCAGACAGATCGTTGACTGGAAAACGGACAGATCTAAAACCCATTAATCCAGATTTCAAAGATCAGAATTTAATCTCAAATCACGATTTAAATGATCTATAAAACTACTGAGGTCCAAATTAAATTCATTCGTCGTTGAAGCAATGATTATAATTGTATGGGCTCGTAGAATTATCGCATGTCTCTCCGCGAAGTCAATTTTTTAAATTATTATATGCATACATTCTTTGAAAATATATTTAGACCTAGAAAGATATTATAAAAATACTAGCTAGAATAGTATACGTATATTATATTCCTATATTCGTTAACAATCAATGTCTTAACAATCCATAAATAAAACCTATACTTCGTATAGCCGCGCCGACGGTCTAATATCGAAGAAAAAAATCGATATTATTGACATACGCGAGTGTTGACGTTCCTCCAAAGCACATGTTGTAGCTGATCCCGCCAGAATTTAAACTGACGATGACGTCATGCGGACTTCCAAGATGGCGGCCCGCGCATGCGCGAGCATTTTTGCTCGTTGCGCCGTCGATTGTTTTGGACGTGTTTTTGACAGTTTATCAGAATAATAAAGCCACCGATTGAATTTATGGTTTTCGGCCTAAAAACCGTCGTTGGCGTGTGAATAAAGGCGAGAATAGTTTAATCTTGCTGTTGGCCGACCGTTAGAAGTAAAGTCAAGTCTGAGCATGTTATTTATCTCCGCTGAACCTTTTTAAAAAACGAAGTGTCTAGTTGTCCGGAGAGTCGGATGAATAATTCTAGGTTATAAAAAATATAAAAATAAAAAAAAAACCAAAAAACTAAGAAAAAAAAAATTTCCGCTGGTTCATACGGCTGTCCGGACGAATATAAAACCCATATTCATCCGGCTGTCCGCACGACTAGATACATTGTTTAATAATTTTGTTGATTTCGGCTCCCGCAAATCAATTAAGCGATAAAAGGCTGAAAAATGTGAATATGTTTGTGTATGAAATGTCACGATGACTAATACCATTACACATAAGAGATAAACAATCTATAAACAATGACACAATTGCCAGGCATCAGACGTATTGATATTAAACCGTATATCCAACAAGGATAAAAAAGATATTAAATCAAGCGGATATGAACTGATAAGATAACGCTTCCATTTCCCAAGATAAAATATTAGTGAATTGATTCATTGCCCACGGATGTTTGTGTGATCAGTGAAGAACTAACTACTCAATAATAACAAAATAAAGATCAAAACAAACAACACGTAAACATGTCCGGAGACAAAGCAGATCAGAAGATTCATCCGGCTCCAGAAACAACCTCTCGTAAGTTTCACAACATAATGTTTCAAGCTCGATTTACAAATCTCACAAGAATCTAAAACATTCCTAAAATCAGGGGCCTTTCCTTCCCTATTTTGCGATCTTTAAAGGCTCCTGGGTATCGCGTTCTTTGATCTAATTTTAAACGTCTTAAATTCATTTCCCCCTCTCGATTCCATGAATAATTTTTCTTTATAAACTGTCCAGAAAAAATAAACAGAATTCCGTTTTTATCATCAAAAATAAACTAACAAGATTTGAGAAGATTACATTCGGAGGAATAATTTTTTAAAATTTATTTCATATAAATAAACATTAAACAAACATCATTCGACATGTATTTTTCTCTACAGCAACTTCAGACAAGGAATGGGATGTATCAAATGCTGAAAAACGCTGGGGTTTGACCCTTCGGCGTCCATCGGTTCAGCGAAAACATGCTCAACATGCTCGTCACATGCCTTCGAGAACATTGGGTATGAAAACAGATTCTAAATCCATGTTTTTTTCTTCTGTATTCTCTTCTAGGGATCAGTATTTGTACATATTTATCAATTTTTCATTTTCTTATCTCTCAGATGTTTTGGGTGAGGAAAAAATAAACTCTTCGGTACTGGCGTACGCGACTGAACGTCCCAACAAGAAAACCATGTCTGCTACGGACAGTCATGCAATGAACATTGTCAGTCACATGGAAATGCACGATGAGTTAATGCACGATGATCCGATATCAGAACAGCTCAGATTAGAAAAATTGAGGGATATTCCTCACTGTCTTACTGTTAAAAGACAGATTAAAAGCAGGCTCACCAGCTCCATTAACGAAAATAAGAGGCGGAAATCAATCGGCATTTGGAAACGATTGAAGTATAGAATTAGCATTAGTTTCATGAAGGTGAGAACCAATTTTGGCCTTATATTATCTCCGGGAATTTCAGTTCTTAGATATAAGGCGATTATTTCAATTTCCAATTAACTTCTAAAAGATTGAAGAATGTTTCCTTTTTTTTTTTCTCCACACATTTTCATTCTACCAGAAAATAATTCAAGAATTATTATGCTTTGAAATTTATCTAATTAGAATTTTTGTACAATTTTTTATTAATACAGATCGGAATGGCAATGCGGGAGGTTGCTTCCAATGTTGAATTTTGGTATCATTCGATCAAGTCAATAGAGGGTCATTTTGGTAGCGGAGTGGCTTCTTATTTTAAGTTCCTTCGTTATCTTTTCACTTTTAACATCGTATCCTGTATTTTGAGGTACCAGTATTTCTTTTGGATTTTTCTTAAAGAAAAAAAACGTTTCATTTTGTAAGATTCCTATTTTCTTTTCAGTGTGGGATTCATCGTCATTCCGCAATCTTTCATCCAGGTATATAAAAGCGGAGCTTTTGGGGGATGGGATATTTTGTCAGGAAGTGTAAGTATATCAAATCAATTGATAAAACTGATTTGAAATCAATTTTATAATCCACGAAATTATAATATCAATATTTTACAGCTAATTTTCTTAATTAATTGATTAGTCATTTCTTTTGTCACAATGAGAATAATTCCGATCACAAACGAACAAGTTTTGCTATCTGTTGGGGAATAAAAGAGATAAGAAAATGTAGATAAGAGAATTTTGATACACGAAATGATTTTATCCATTTAACAATGAAATTGGTTTTACGTTGTAGGGATTTTTTACAAATTCAATAATGTATTACGGATTTTATTCAAACGAGACTGTCACTGAAGAAACTGGACTATCGTACAGCATACCAACAGCATATTTCATGACATTCTTATGTTGTTATGTTTTCATTTTTCTTCTTCTTTCGATCAAGTTAGTATGAAGTTTTATTTATCTATTATTTCTTTTATTGTTTTATTATTTTATCAACGAGCAGAGGCCAGAAATGATCGGGCAAAACGAACATCTTGCCACTAACAATCCTCCAGACTTAATAAAATCCAATTTATTTGATTCAGAGTCGCGAGATCATATCGCAAGAGCTTTATCGAAACTGCTGGAGGATTGACCAATGTATATGCAAATAAAATATTCTGTGGCTGGGACTTTGGAATTGCTTCATATAGAGCAGCAAACTTAAGATCGGCTACAATTTACTTAGAACTGAAGGAGCTCTTAGCTGAAACCAAGAAACGTTCCTACCAAGAATGCGCTATAAGATGTTACACGCGTTTAATTCAAATATCTGTGACGCTCTTAGTGATTGCCATCATGTCCGGCACTGCAGTATTGCTATGGAGGCTATTGCAAGAGTTTAAGAATGAGGAAATGAGCATGGTTCTAATTATGCTCACACCTTTGACCATAACAATCATCATGAATCTTTATCCGGCATTTTTCTCATGGCTGGTTAGTGGGGAATCAAATAATCGCCGGCTCCTAAAAATCTTCAAATCCTCAAGTTTTGTTATTTTAAGGTACAATTTGAGGGATATGCAACTAAACGTACAGCTCTGTACATGACTATGATAAGAACGTATATAATGGAGATTGTGATCCTTGGAGTACTGCTCGGATTTTGGTGGATTGAGAGAAAAGATGGATGTTGGCAGACCTCATTTTCACAAGAAATTTATCGCCTGATTATCATCGACTTTATACTGTCGATAATGATATTTACAGCCCAAATGATAAAATCAAAGCTGTATATAAGGGGCTGGAAGAAAATTGGAGCAACGAGATTTGACATAGCTAGAAACACACTGAATTTAATTTACAATCAGACCTTATTTTGGATCGTTTTCTACTTCAGCCCACCCATGTCAATTATCATAGTCGTCAAATACATCCTTACTTTTTACATCAAGACCTACGGAGTTTTGAATCACTGCGAACCACCTTCTCAATCTTGGAGAGCTGCGCAAACTCAAACTCTCTTCTTAGCCTTAGCCTTTCTGTCCATGGTGGGCGCTCTCTTTGTTATTGGATATGTCGTTACTAGCGTACCCACTGAAAGCTGTGGACCATTCCAAGGCTATGAATACACATGGCAAATGGTCGTCCGGGGAGTTCTGCAGCTTCAAAGCAATAGTAAATTCTGGGTGATCGTCACGAGCTTAGCAAAGCCTGGGGTTGGAGCTGGGATACTAATTGCCATGTGGTGAGTCACTAAGGTCTCAGTGGATGTGTGGAATCGGATTCTTTTACATTCAGAGTTTGAAAATTATTTTCTTATCTATCAACTTTCAGCGTCGCTGTTTACTATTTCCGAGCTAGGGCGTACGCGAGAAAAGAAATGGTTCATATTTTGAAAGGAATGCTGGTTCTGGAAGCACAGGATAAAGACTTTCTTCTCAGTGGAATTTCCAGGGTTGCTGATGATCGTGAGTATCTTTGCGCTTCGTTCTCCTCTTATCACAATGCTTCTGAATTAGGTATTTTTGATTAAAAGTCGTATTAATTACCATAGAATGGCTGTCTCGTCTCAATCCTCTAAGATCAGGACGACCTAATCTGCAGAAGGATTCTTCGGACAGTCCCAGTTCCTACCGCCGCCACAGTGGAATGAATTCCGGTACACCGAGACCCAGCGGTTCTTCGTCAAACTATCAGGAGTCTAGTTTTATCAATGAAATTGATCAGAGATATGGGTCACATACGGAAATGACTAGAAGGTCCAGTATTTCATCAGATGAAAGTAGTATACATAATTCTATAAAGAGTCAAGATGCAAAAGCTGGTATCCCTCGCCAATACGATTTCAACTATAAAAAATGAGCTCAAAATATAATAGTACCTTGGTATGTCGACTTAATATCAAAGATTTGCAATTATTTATTGCTTAACTTTTTTTCCGTCTTCCAAGAAAACAGTCAGACTGAATTTAACAGTTTCGGAGCTACGATATCAATCGCACTAATTATTTATGTTGTCCCTGTCTATTCTGTCCGCATAATCTATATCTATAATTAGCCTCTCTAGTACGCTCAAGTATTATGTCCATAATAGTATTATCGATGACTTGATTAAGTTTTGGGCTACAATGAGAGACTTAATGTTAGCCAATTAGACATAGAGCAAAACAAATGTACAAAGTTGCAATTTTCATCTACATAATGAAAAGTTTCAATATAAAAAGAATTGAATATAGAAGTCAAACAACCTAAAGCTGACTTGGGAATTCTTAAAAGACCCAGAGAAACTTTCAAGATATGTAATCAATCGTCAGTATTAAATTTTTTTAGACTTTAAAAAATTTGCCAATTGAATTGTTAATAGCAAAGATCAAAATTCTATATAATATGTGTTGTAAATATTGACTAGAGTGTATTATACTGCACAATGGATTTGACAAGACTATAAATACCAAATAGTGAATAAAAATAATATATTTATGATGAAGTTAAAATTGGCAATCAATTTACCATTAAGAATAGATTCAAATCTATTAGATTACGTGCCAATTTCAATATTAAAATGTGACCAAATCAACTATAGTATACATATATATATATATAATATATATTATGAATAAATATTTTATTGTGAACAAAGAAAACAACTTTCATTGATCTTTCAAACTCATCTATAATCTATAATAGTAATCTGATTATGAATAAGATCATTTTCAGCGAAAGGGATTCATAGTTTTATCTTTATCGCTGAAAACCACTTGCGGCTTACATGACAACCGTTGTCACGATAATAAACAAGACTATAATCCAATGGGCATACTATAATTTGGTACTGTCATATTATTCTACCGATAGTATAAAAAATTATTTTTCTACCATTAACAATTCTCAATTTTTGTCAGTTCTACTAAAATTTATAAAACCTAATTCGTCGCTGTAAGATCCACGACTTTACAGAGAACAATAATATCATGAGTAATCGAGCTAACAGGCGAATATTGAAGTAAGTACCATTTTGAGTAGGTATATTAGATTACATATCAATTCGTATCTGCCGTATTACATGATTTAAATGATTTTACAGGATATGAGAAACACAAAACAATATGACAGAAGACAAAGCTCTAGGATGTGTAAGAGCAAGGGATGGTTCTGCCATTCCATGGCTTCCTGTAGCTGGTCGTACAGACCCAATTCCCACTCCACATGTGGCGAGGGCATTGTATTACGCGGAGCGTCCAATACTGCTGCAAGAGAATTCATGGACAAAAGCAGTGCCTTACAAGGATTGGTACGAATATGTGAAACCTATAGAGGGTATTGGGAGTATGTTTACACCAACGAGTTACAAATTTCGTATAAAAACAATAACTGCTAAGCAATCTGTCACTCGTTGGCATCCTTTCGGGCCTGAAAGAAAGCTCAAATATCCACCAGCACAATGCGTTAAGGCACATTACGAAGAAGTAGCAAAAATTGGTTCAAGGAAATCTAAACGCCTTAAGATCTTAGCTGATAATGTAATCAACTTGAGGGATTTAGCCGATGGTACTTGGGAGAGACAGAAGGCAGAGAAAATTGAAGCGCAGTTTCTGGAACGCGAAGAAAAAATAAATAGGAAAAGGAGAGAGAGACGGGCTAAAAAAATACCTGAACGTGTGGTAGGTGAAGTAAAAAAGAGATATAATCATATCTGTAAACGCTTTTGAAGATAATTAACTAAACATCTGGAATATGCACAGGTTTTGGCTCAGAAGCAAGCAGAATGTCCCAGAGATATTGAAGATCAACTGCGAGAATTGCATGCACAAGTTGAATATGAACAAAATGCTTTTGTTCGACCTGAAGACATTTGTCGGATTCTTTATCTGAGGCATGAATGTATTAGAGACTCAGATCTGGAGCCATACGATTATAGTAATATCGAAAAAGCTCGAGCCCGTATAATAGGGAGACTTCGACAACGCCAAGAGTACGCTAGAAACTTGAATTAGTATATGTTCCTCAGGTTTTTATTAAATTTGAATAATAATTGCAGTTTTGATGAAAGATTATCTGCGCTTGAGCCTGAGATCATCGACGATTATAAGGAAAGTCTGCGAGTCGCAATTGTCGCTTATGCTCTGTCTGATCCTAACGAAAAAAGAAGATTACTTGTGAAGACGATGCCTGCTGAGTATCCAGTTATTAATGTGCGGTCTCCCGTGTCTTGGCACTCTTTCAAAATAACTGCCGAACATTTTATGGAGTATAATTTCTTTATAGGAAATGAAATACTGCAGGATATTAGAGACTTATGGTTTATGAAGTAAGCGAAACGGAAATTTGAGATAATGAAAATTCTATTCATAATATCAAATTGCATTGCAGATATCGAGACTTGTTGATCGTCAAACCTGAAGACTTTGGTGTATTTCCAGTCCAAGCTTCGGAAATCAGATCTAAAATAGACATTCTATGCGAAGCTGCTAATCAACAGGTGATGACCGGGTGGATGTCTGAAGTAGCTGAAATGTTTTTAGAAAAGAAACACTCATGGAAAACTTTTCTCTCTATGAAACCTGGCGCATCTACAACTGGCGTTGAGAATTACTTTCGATGCGTTAACACGTTACTGTCGAAACATTTGCGATACTTAATTGTCAAAACTCTGATAAATCTGAAAGATTTTTTTGTTGAATACAGCGAAGGAAATGAATTCACAGGTGAATATCAGGACATGACATTTATTAGGTATGTTGATTATTGCCTAAGAAAGATATCAACATCATATGCAATATCAGTAATAAAATAACAACAACTATCTGTCTAGGAAACCTTTCATGACGGTATGTGTTGAGCCAGTTTCGGGTACAAACGAATTGAAATTAACTCCTGATTCCTCTGAGCTATGCAGATCAATCTATTACTGCTTCGAGCGAATCGTTAAAATCGGAAACGCTATACCCAAAATAGAAGGACTGTTGTTTCCCGAGATACAAACTAAGTCATTTATGTCTCCCGTTCAGCTTCTAGAACCTGCGGTAGGTATCGTCATTTATATTTGAGAATTACCGTAGCTAAGTAATCTGTAATTAACGTCTATTTCAGATACAAGAAATAATCGATCAAGCTTTACAGACTCTTGATGCGAATATAAATGGTCCTCGAAGATACTTAGAGATGTATAATAATTTTTTATACATTCTTGATGGTCATGCTGAGCGTGAGTTAGAGAGTTATTTTTCCCTCGATCCATTGCCGTTCTTACGTGAATTTGGCCAAAAAATCGAGAGCTACGATAATTTAATTCGTCAAGTTTTTCTATTCCGGAATAAAGTAAGACTACCATATTAACTTTACATTACAAGCAAGCTTGTATTTTGATGCTTGTCGTATTTTCAGATACCACTGAATGTCATAGAACTTGATTGTACAAGACTGAATGAAACGATTAGATCTGTTTTGCGCAGCCTTCGTACTAAAATATGCAACCATTTCTACGCTGAGTTACGTACCAACAATCAGGAGCTGTGTACCATTTTTGAAGAGATAGCCGATAAGGTTTCAGAAATGCCAGAAACTACTCAAGAAGTAATCGACTTGTTTAACTACTTGTCTGAGAGTAGAGATTCCACGATGTTTAATCTAAGAAGTAAATCGGCTCATTCTGTAGAGCTGATATTATTTCTGATCGATTATCAACCTCCTACAAACGACGAGATTGTATTAAATACAAGAACGCTTACATGGCCTAAGGAAATGGAATCTGTTATGGAGTTAGCTAACACAAGGCTGAACCTTAGGAAAGAATTTGTGGAAGGAGTACTTCGTATAAGGAGAGATAATTTTGAGACAAGAATACACAATCTACAGAATGCGATAGATCAATTTAAGAAAAAGGATCCGCCTGTGCTGACTATGGATGAAATGGAGTCAGGAACTGAAGAAATTGAGGAAATTTCAAAGCAGATGGCTGACATTAGAAAAGAAGCTGAGGAGATTAATGGAGAAGAGACTCTCTTGGATATGGAATTAAGCCCATACATAGCTCTTCCTACAATGTGTGCTACAGTCGATGTATTCGACAAGCTTTGGCACACGATTACAAATTTTCATAAGAATTATGAAAAATGGTACTACGGATCATTCAAAGTTTTAGATGCTGAGGAAGTTAGAGAAGAAACAGAAAATGCGTGGAAAACATTATACAAATTGTCACGGCTTTTATCAGACACGCCAGGTGCGAGGCGAATTGCGGAAATGGTGAGGGGTAAAGTCGAAAAATTCAGGCAATTCATTCCCCTGTTACAAACGATCTGTAATCCTGGTTTGCAACGACGTCATTGGGAACAAATCAGTCAAGCTGTTGAGATAGAGATAATTCCAACAGAATCTAGCAACCTCGGGGAAATGGTAGACTTTGGATTACCCGTATACATAAATCGTTTGGAAGAAATATCTATGTCTGCTACAAAGGAGTACGGGCTTGAGAAAAATTTACGTAAGATGCAGGATGAGTGGTCAGAAGTTCACTTTGACTTAACTCCTTACCGCGAAACTGGAGTGCATATCTTGTCCGCCGTTGACGATATACAAATGCTTTTAGACGATCATATATTAAAGGCTCAAACAATGCGAGGCTCTCCTTATGTCAAGGCTTTTGAACAAGCTATGCAGGAATGGGAAGAGAAGCTGATGTCGATGCAGGATATTATCGACCAATGGCTCTATTATCAGGCGACTTGGATGTATCTGGAGCCCATATTCAGCAGCGAAGATATAATGCGGCAAATGCCAACAGAGGCGAAGAATTTTCGAGTTGTAGATAAAATTTGGCGTCAGATAATGACGTATGTAGCAAATAACAGGAAAGTAACTATAGCGACATCGATGCCTGATATGTTGAAGCAGTTCAAGACAGGAAACACGTTATTGGATGAAATTCAGAAACGATTAAACGATTACTTGGAGAAAAAGAGATTATTTTTTCCAAGATTTTTCTTCTTATCAAACGACGAGCTGCTAGAGATTTTGTCAGAGACAAAAGACCCTCAAAGAGTTGAACCGCATCTGAAGAAATGTTTCGAAGGAATTTCTAAGCTACGTTTTACGAAAGAGCAAGAAATAATTGGCATGCTTTCTGACGAAGATGAGTATGTTCCAATGAGCACAAAAATATTTCCTGCAGATGCTAAGGGTTTAGTAGAAAAGTGGCTCTCTCAAGTTGAGAAACTCATGAAAGTATCACTACGAGACGTCGCGCAGGACAGTATTGCTGCCTACTTCAATACCGTGCGAGAAGACTGGATCTTATCTTGGCCCGGACAAATAGTAATATGCAGTAGCCAGGTTCACTGGACGAGCGAAGTCTGTGAATCATTTGAAGCAAATTCCGTTTCTGCTTACCTTGACAAATGTAGTTCTCAAATTGACAAAACTGTGGCTTTAGTACGTGGAAAATTAGAGCCTGGTGCACGTATCACACTAAATGCTTTGATTGTGATTGACGTCCATGCCAGAGATGTTGTAAAGTTATTAGTAGAGAAAAATGTGACCTTAGTAACGGATTTCAATTGGATATCCCAACTTCGCTATTACTGGCTAGATGATACCATTACTGTTGCAATGATCACAACTGAAGTATCTTACGCCTACGAATACCTAGGGAATTCTCCACGCTTAGTAATCACACCTTTAACAGACAGATGCTATCGCACCTTGATGGGTGCTCTAAAATTGTACCTAGGAGGAGCACCAGAGGGTCCAGCTGGGACTGGTAAGACCGAGACATCAAAAGACCTTGCGAAAGCTGTGGCAAAACAGTGTGTGGTGTTTAATTGCTCTGACGGGCTTGACTACAAAGCAATGGGTAAATTCTTCAAAGGACTTGCTCAGTCCGGTGCTTGGTCTTGTTTTGATGAGTTCAATCGAATTGAGCTTGAAGTACTGTCCGTAATTGCTCAACAAATTCTAACTATTCAAATGGCGATCAGCATGCATCTTGAGAAGTTTATTTTCGAGGGTACTGAAATCAAGTTAGACCCTACCTGCAACGTATTTATTACCATGAACCCTGGCTACGCAGGGCGGCAAGAACTGCCTGACAATTTGAAGGTCCTCTTTCGTACGGTAGCCATGATGGTCCCTGATTATGGAATGATCGGTGAAATCACTTTGTACTCTTACGGATTTATAGATGCTAGAAGTCTAGCTGAGAAGATAGTTCATACCTACAAGTTATGCTCCGAACAATTGAGCTCGCAGTGCCATTACGATTACGGAATGCGAGCAGTAAAAACTGTACTGTTAGCTGCTGGGAATCTTAAACTGAAATATACATCACAGAATGAATCCATACTGGTTTTAAGAGCTATCGTCGATGTAAATCTTCCCAAATTTTTAGCTCAAGATGTGCCACTTTTCAATGGTATTTACAGCGATTTATTTCCTGGCATAGATTTGCCTCAGCCAGATAGAGTAGAGCTAATTGATTTACTGAAATCAAATTGCCAGAAAAGAAATTTGCAAGCTACGGATTGGTTTATAGAGAAAATCATTCAAATATATGAAATGATACTGGTTAGACACGGCCTTATGATAGTCGGAGAACCTGTAGGTGGAAAAACTCAAGCTTATCAGTGCCTAGCTGATTCATTGGGCGATTTATCTACCATGAGACGAGCAACTATGAGAGAATTTAGGACGATATTTAGGATCATAAATCCTAAGGCAATTACCATGGGGCAATTGTACGGCAGTTTCGATCCCGTTTCACACGAGTGGAGTGACGGTGTTCTTGCTAATACTTTCAGGGAATATGCTCAATCATTGAGCATCGAGAGAAAGTGGATTTTATTCGATGGACCGGTAGATGCTGTTTGGATTGAAAACATGAACACTGTTCTGGACGATAACAAAAAACTCTGTCTAATGTCTGGAGAAATTATTCAAATGTCTAATAAGATGAATTTAATATTTGAGCCAGCTGATTTGGAGCAAGCATCACCGGCCACAGTTAGCAGATGTGGAATGATATATATGGAGCCTTCGCAGCTTGGTTGGCATCCCTTTTTTGAATCATATAAAAAACACCTCAAGCTAAAATTGCTGGTAGAACAATTCGAATTACTTGTTGAACTGGTGGAATGGCTAACTCAATCTATATTCGACTTTGTAAAGCTGAATTGCAAGACATTTGTTGAAATATCTGAGCTGCATATGTTCTACGTAAGTATCTTGCTGTTATTTTTTTTTATCACTAACTGTTTTTGGGCAATGTAAAGTTTGATTTCATTCAAAGATCTCGCTGATTTCAGTCATTTACAAGAATGCTGAGTACAATGCTAGAAGGAGAGTCACAAGTTAGTACAGTCTGGCTACAATGTACACTTTTATTTAGCATGATATGGGGAATGTGCCCCACGTTGGTCAGCGATAGTAGAAAATTGTTCGATGCATTTTTACGTAAACTGCTCGACGGTGGCATAGAAGAAAATCCAAAACCAAAGGCTTTTAAGCTTACAAAACAGCAGCTTTTTCCTGACAAAGGAACAGTTTTTGACTGGGTTTACGACAAGAGAAATAACGGCACCTGGATTTCATGGATGGAAACGACACCACAGGTAATACAAATATTTTTACGCTTTCAATTTCTGTATTGTAAAATTCTACTTGCTTTTTATTCACAGGCTCAAATGTCACCGAATGCAAAGGTTGGCGAACTAATAATACAGACAAACGAGATGTGTATGCAGCGATTTTTCCTAACTTGTTTACTTCCTAGAGAGATACCGATTTTGTTTGTCGGTCCAACAGGAACTGGAAAATCTGCAATAGTATTAAACTACCTGGTATCTCTGGCCAAAGAAAAGTTTATACAAAATGCGATAAATTTTAGCGCAAGAACTAGCGCTTTTCAAACACAAGAAATAGTTATGTCTAAATTGGACAGAAGAAGAAAAGGGGTGTATGGGCCCACTATGGGAAAACAGTGCGTATTATTTGTAGATGATTTGAGTATGCCGCAGAAAGAAGTATACGGAGCTCAACCACCTATAGAATTATTACGGCAATGGATTGACCATGGATATTGGTTCGATCCAAAAGATACAACAATGCTTTATCTCGTAGATATTCTACTCATAGCTGCAATGATCCCACCAGGCGGTGGATCCAATGTAGTTACCTCACGACTGACACGCCATATGCACATTATTGGTATAGATTCGTTTGAGGATGCAACAATGACTAAAATATTCACATCTATTTTGGATTGGCACCTTGCCAAAGGGTTTGATCCAAATGTTACAAGGCTTGGTAAAATGGTAGTTGCCGCTACAATGGATCTATTCCATGATGCAATTGAGAACTTCCTTCCTACTCCTGCCAAGAGTCATTACACATTTAGTCTACGAGATTTTAGTAGAGTTATTAGAGGAATTGTCCTCGTACCTTCCTCGAGAATGAAAGATCCTGACAAAATGATAAGATTATGGATTCATGAGGCCTATCGAGTGTTCTATGATCGACTAATCGACGACAAGGATCGAGAAACACTGTTTAAATTAGTGAAAAATGCTTGCTATCAGCAGCTGAGACAACCAGTTGATAAACTACTCACTCATTTCTTAGAAGAAGATGAGAAAACCGTTACAAATGAACATATTCGTAAATTATTCTTTGGGAATTACATGGAGCCCGATGTGGATCCAAAAATTTATGATGAAGTAACTAGCGAAGAAGATTTGCAGGAAAAAATGGACTACTACTTGACTGAGTACAACCTTATGGCCAAGACCCCAATGTCTTTGGTGCTTTTTAGATATGCCATTGAACATATATCCAGAATTTCGCGTATACTGCTGCAAGATAATGGGCATGCACTTCTCGTAGGCATCGGTGGTTCTGGTCGGAGTTCGTGTGCTAAACTAGCCACATCTATGTGCGAATATTTGCTGTACCAAGTTGAGATGACCAGAACTTACGGTCATTCTGAATGGAGAGACGATATCAAAGCACTTCTCTTGAGCGCAGGAGGGGATGGAAAAATCACAGTCTTTCTGTTCGGGGATAATCAGATTAAAGATGAGTCGTTTGTCGAAGATATAAATATGATACTGAACACGGGTGATGTTCCAAACTTGTATGCATCTGACGAGAAAGCTGAGATCCTTGAAAAGATGATGAACACAACGCGAGAAGGTGGCGGTAAAAAAATCGAAACCACGCCAATGGCATTGTATAATTTCTTCATTGAAAGAGTAAAGAACAATTTACATGTTGTTTTAACCATGTCGCCAATAGGAGATGCGTTTAGAAACAGGCTAAGAATGTTTCCTTCACTTATAAATTGCTGTACGATAGATTGGTACACAGCTTGGCCAGAAGATGCCCTAGAAAAAGTAGCTAAGATGTTTCTCAAGGATTTGGACATCACATCCGAACTTCGTGAAAAGTCTGTACTTATTTGTAAGCAATTTCATACCAGCGTGCAAAATGCTAGCAAGGATTACTTCATTACTCAACGTCGTAAAAATTACGTAACTCCTACTAGCTTTCTTGAGCTTATTAAGTCGATATATAAATTGTACGGGCAGAAGATCGAGCAGATAACAATGCAGCAAAACAGGTACGAAGTTGGCCTGGATAAGTTAGACTTTGCTGCTGCGCAAGTTGGAATAATGCAGGAGGAACTACACGCTTTACAGCCAAAACTTTTAGCCCAATCGCAGCTCAGTGATAAATTAATGATCAGAATAGAACAAGATACCGTTACAGTAGAAGCCAAGAAAGAAGTTGTTGCCGCTGACGAAGCTTTGGCTAATGAAGCTGCAGCTGCTGCTCAGGCAATAAAAGATGATTGCGAAAGCGATTTAGCTGAGGCAACTCCAGCCTTAGAGGCAGCTTTGTCTGCCTTGAATATACTGAAGCCTGCAGACATTGTTATTGTCAAATCTATGAAAAGCCCTCCTGCCGGAGTGAGGCTTGTCTTGGAAGCAGTTTGCGTACTTAAAGGAGTTAAACCAATTCCGGTACAAGATCCGACGACTGGAGCTACGGTGGATGATTACTGGGCAGCGTCTATTAAAATGCTTGGTGATATGAAGTTTCTCGAAAACTTAAAAACCTTTGACAAAGACAATATTCCGCCAGCTAATATGAAAAAGATTCGAGACAAGTACATGAACGATAGAGCATTCGTTCCGGAGGCTATTAAAAAATCGTCCACCGCTTGCGAAGGACTTTGCAAATGGGTTCGGGCAATGGAAGTCTACGACAGGGTGATCAAAGTAGTTGCACCTAAGAAAGCAATGCTGGCCGAAGCTGAAGGGGAGCTACTGGCACAGCTTGAAACTTTGAATGCCAAGAGAACGCTCTTGCAAGAAGTATCTGATAAATTGCAGTCGTTGAATGACGAGTTTGCAGAATGTATGCGAGAAAAAAAGAAGCTTGAAGATCTGATAGATCATTGTATGCAAAAATTAGACAGGGCTGAAAAACTCTTGGGTGGTTTAGGCGGGGAGAAAACAAGATGGAGTGACACGGCTGCTGCACTTGGGGAAAGTCTTGGAAGTGTTATAGGCGACGTTATACTTGCTTCTGGCATTATTGCCTACCTAGGAGCTTTTACCATTGAATATCGTAACGGTTTGATAAAAAAGTGGCACGAATCTTGTACTGAATTGGAAATACCTTGCGATTCAGACTTTGGCCTGATAAAAATTTTTGGAGAACCAGTTGAAATCAGAGCTTGGATGATCTCTGGCTTGCCTGCAGATACTTTTTCTGTTGAGAACGGTATTATAGTAAAGAATGCTAATCGGTGGCCTCTTATGATCGACCCACAAGGACAAGCCAATAAGTGGGTAAAAAATATGGAAAAGCAGAATAAATTACACATTATTAAACTAACAGATCCAAACTATGTAAGAGTTATGGAATTAGCTATTCAGTACGGAAATCCAATTTTACTAGAAAATATACTAGAAGAAATTGATGCCATCCTAGAGCCAGTATTAGTGAAAAACATCTACAAACAACAGGGTGTATTTTACATGAAATTTGGCGAGAATGTTATCGAATACCACGCAGATTTCAGATTTTACATAACAACTCGGCTTCGCAATCCGCATTATTTACCAGAAATAGCAGTCAAAGTGAGTCTACTTAATTTTATGATAACACCACAGGGTTTGCAGGATCAGCTCCTCGGTATCGTAGTCGCTAAGGACCTGCCTGTACTGGAAGAGAAGAAAAATCAGTTGATAATCGAAGGTGCGAATAACAAGCGGATCCTAAAAGAAATAGAAGATAAAATCCTTGAAGTTCTTTCCACTTCAGAAGGAAATATTTTGGAGGATGAAACAGCAGTGAAAATTTTGTCGTCTTCAAAAGTTTTGTCAGCTGAAATTCAGGCGAAGCAAACAGCTGCCATGAAAACAACTTTGGAAATTGATGATGCTAGAAACAAATACAAACCTGTATCATTCCACGGAGCTGTTTTATTTTTCTGTATATCTGAACTAGCTAATATCGACCCCATGTACCAGTATTCATTAGCATGGTTCATTCATCTCTACACCATGGCCATTCTGAATAGCGAAAAGGCCGATGATCTGAACACAAGGATGATCAATTTAAATACATATTTCACCGGAAGTATATACAGAAACGTTTGCAGATCTCTATTCGAAAAAGATAAGCTAATATTCTCATTTGTTCTCTGTATCGGGCTTATGCGGGCTGAAGACAAAGTCGATGAAGATCTTTGGGTTTTTCTATTAACGGGCGGAGTCGCGCTAAAAAATCCTTATAATAATCCAGCTCCGTCTTGGCTATCAGAAAAATCCTGGTCTGAAATAGTTAGATCAACTCCATTGACTGGGCTCGGAGAATTTCAAGCCTCAGTTGAGAAAAACACTCCGGAATGGAAGGCATTTTACGATCTCTCTGATCCTCAAGATTATCCACTTCCAGCTCCATTTGCAAACGAAGTGTATACTCTGACTAAACTTGTCATATTGAGGTGCGTAAGACCAGATAAAATCGTCTCTGCTGTTCAAACATTTATCATACATCACATGGGCCAATCGTTTATCGAACCACCACCATTTGACTTACAAGATTCTTATAACGATTCGAGCAACGTATCTCCATTGGTATTTATTCTATCTCCTGGATCCGACCCGATGGCTGGTCTGATAAAGTTTGCAGAAGACAGAGGAATCCAGAAGAAGAATCTTATGACTATTTCATTGGGTCAGGGTCAAGGTCCGATTGCAGCAGGCATGATAAATAAGGGTATTAAGAGTGGCGAATGGGTTGTTCTCCAGAATTGCCACCTCGCTGAGAGCTGGATGAAAGAATTGGACAGAATTTGCGACGAAGTTATTATACCAGAGAACACACATGCCAAATTTCGAATATGGCTAACCAGTTACCCATCTAAGGCATTCCCAGTTTCCATACTGCAAAACGGTGTTAAGATGACTAACGAAGCACCGAAAGGCTTGAAACAGAATCTACTTAGAAGTTACCTCAACGATCCCATTTCAGATACCAAATTCTTCCACAATTGTTACAGAGTAGTCGAGTGGAGAAAACTACTCTTTTCTCTATGCTTTTTTCACGCCGTAGTCCAAGAGAGACGAAAATTTGGACCTCTTGGATGGAACATTCCGTATGAATTTAACGAATCGGATCTGAGAATCAGCGTCTTGCAATTACAGGTAAGCAATATCATTGCAGAAGCAGAATAATCAATACTGCAAGCAGAAATGAGACCATTTTCTCAACTTGATATCGAATTATACCCTTTTCTCTTACATAGATGTTCTTAAATGATTATGAGGAAGTTCCGTTTCAAGCTCTGCTCTACCTAACAGGAGAATGTAACTACGGAGGCCGTGTCACAGACGATAAAGATCGTCGTTTAATGAATTCTCTCCTGAAAAATTATTACTGTGAATCAGTTCTAGAAGATCCTGGGTAAACAAAGATTCTGCAGCCTATTTCATTAATAGCAAAATTCTGTAACTCATAATGTTCCTCATTTTTTACAGATACTCCTTCTCGGCAAGCGGAACTTACCACTTGCCACCTGATACAGACATGGCTGGGTGTTTAGAATACGTTCGCAGCTTGCCGATCAATCAGCTACCGGAAGTATATGGGCTTCACGCGAATGCAGATATTACAAAAGATAATAAAGAAACTTCCCAGTTATTATCGGGAGTTTTACTGACTCAGACACAAATTAGTGGCAGATCAGGCGACGGAGATGCTGGTGAAATGGTAGTGAAACTTGCAGATACGATTCTCACATCAATGCCGCCTCAATTCGATGTAGACTATGTATCTCAAAAGTATCCAGTCCTCTATACAAACAGCATGAATACCGTACTTCGTCAAGAGCTAATCAGATTCAATCGGCTAACAGAAGTAATTAAAAGCACGCTAAAAAATGTACAGAAAGCAATAAGAGGTCAGGTAGTGATGTCCGCCTCTTTAGAAGAAGTTTACAGTAATATGAATGTCGGTAGAGTACCCGCCTGCTGGGATAAAAAGTCATATCCATCTTTGAAACCGCTTGGCAGTTACATCACTGATTTGTTAGCTCGATTAGAATTTTTACAAACATGGATCGAAAATGATGCTCCCATTGTATTTTGGCTCTCTGGATTCTTCTTTACACAATCGTTTCTTACCGGAGTCTTACAGAATTTTGCTAGAAAGCATAAAATACCAATCGATCATCTGGACTTTGAATTCAAAGTTACAAAGTTCGAAAAAACTACAGATGAACCACCATTGTACGGAGTTTACACACGGGTGTGTAAAATTAGTTTGTTATACAAAATCAATTCGTTTACAAATATCTTTATAGTTTCTATATTCGCTTTACCTTTGCTAATTTGGGTTTGTTTCCCTCTCCAGCAGGATTACATCTTAAAAATTTAAATTTGATTGTTATTTCGCTAGTAGATCATAAAATTTTTATTATTCCAACATTATTTATTTTTGTATAGTAAGCCTTTACTGTTAGAAATTCGCGAAAAATTGATCTCCGTTATTATTTTTCAGGGACTATTCCTCGAAGGTGCTCGTTGGGATAGAAAACTAATGACATTGAACGAATCCCTCCCTAAAATAATGTTTGATGTTGTACCGATAATATGGCTGATGCCTGGTAAAAAAATCGATTTCAAAGAACTCCCAGTATACCACTGTCCTGTATACAAGACCAGTGCAAGACGAGGAGTATTAGCAACGACAGGGCACTCGTCAAATTTTGTTATGTACATTTTATTAGAATCAAATCATCCAGAAGCTCATTGGATTAATCGTGGGGTCGCAAGCCTTTGTCAATTAGATGATTAGAAGTAGTTTTTCGGAAGTAGAATTTACTTAGCAGAGTCATTCCTTCAGGAATCAACTCGGTAAAGTAGAATGAAAAAGAATTAATATTCTGAAGTAACGAATATATTCGTTTAAGCAAAAAGATTTACTTATTATGTATACATCAGTGTCTTATAATTTTTAATGTCATTATTTATACAGTTAGAGTGTACTCTATCTATTTCTTGTATCCAATTCTTATAATATGTCATTCGCATCTTAATATTCTCGATATTTGATACAAGATAAACGAAATTGAATAAACTGGATCAAAGAATTGAAAAAATACTTGAATATATTCTTTATTATTGATATAAAAATTTGAATAATTATTTGCCGCAGTTTCATTTGCAATTGGAAACGTGGTGAAATGAGTAATTATCAGCAATATTGCATCATTTAAAATTTTTTTTTTGGAATGTACGTTTTAATAATTCTATGACTAATATTATTTGATGGTGATTGGTTGAATATGGTAGGTTGTTTGAGCTTGAAATAATTACTTCTGATATCTACTAAGCCATTTATTCAACAATAAATTAGAAAAATATCGCAAAGGTGAATAAAGAGATTCAAATTAAGCGCGCAGTTTATTGTCGAGTCAATACAACAATGGCATAAAATACGTGATGATGAATCATCGGCTATATCCCACTGCATAAATAGATCAATTGTCTCTAATTATATCTGCATTAATACGATATTAAAAACTGCGTCATTTCTTCGAAAATGAATTTTGTATGACATCATATCCGCCAACCGGCGCGCCAAAAATAATTTTGGTAGATTCGTGTACGCGAATCATACGAGCTTATATCCATGAAAAATTTGAATTTCGACCGGTTCTAAAACAAGGATAGGATGCATCGAAATTGGTTAATACAATTATCAGTGTAAGTGATCGTCTGAAAATGTTAATTAGTAAAAATAAAAATGAATTTGATGCAAATATGAGTACGATGGAT
The DNA here is from genome assembly GCA_949628255.1 of Macrophya alboannulata. NCBI lineage: Eukaryota > Metazoa > Arthropoda > Insecta > Hymenoptera > Tenthredinidae > Macrophya > Macrophya alboannulata. The sequence continues at coordinate 1,254,233 of OX451209.1, read as the reverse complement.
GCGAGTGTTCGGCCATATTGAAATTGCGTAAAAAATGGCGTCGTGTTAAGTTCCGCTTCCTTTTGTCCCTTCAGCGGCTGGAGCAGAAGACAGAGATGCACCTGTGTCGTGTTTTCGCTTCAATAATGTGTACTATCGACTTTTCCGTAGAACGGAACAGTCGCGTGGCATGAAAACTATCGATGGATAATAAATAGATGAAACTATTAGATAAATATATCGTCGTAATGAATATTTGACTTTGACGAAGGGCGTACCAGGGGTTTTGAACTAGCCGCTAGTGAGGACGTATTCACGGTCTGCGTCACGTGGTGGCCACCCACGTTTCGGATTGTGGGTAAACAAGGAGGAGAGAAAATATTTGTGCGTGTCGAGTCGCAGCAGCAGCAGCAGCAGCAGCAGCAAGCAAAGCAAGCAACCGAGCAGCCATCCAGCCAGTAGTCCCGTGTTAGTAAGGGCCGGCCATATTACACACATAGAGAGAGAGAAAGATTGGCAAAGTGTTTAGTGATTTAGTGATGTCTACGTATTCGCGAACACAGGAGAGTGACGCCTGGGCCCTTTTGGCATTAAAATCAGCGCCCGCAAGCCCATCAAAAGTCCAATGGAACCCAGAGGCAAAGGGAATACCGATCGCGAGGTTGGAGGGCCGCGAATTCGAGTACATGGTTCGCCAGAAGCGTATAACTATCGGTCGAAACAGCAGCAAAGGCGAGGTCGACGTAAACATGGGCCACTCAAGTTTTATATCTCGGAAGCATCTAGAGATATTTTACGATCACCCGTACTTTTTCATGATGTGCAACGGGAAGAACGGTGTATTTGTCGACGGTGTTTTTCAGCGCAAAGGGGCGCCCGCATTTCAGCTGCCAAAATCGTAAGAATCGTTTATGTTTTTCTTATTGTTTATTTTTATTTTTTTCATTTATTTTTTTTTTAATCCCCCTACTCCACCTCTCTTTTTCTCTTCTCTTCTCCCCCTCTCCTCCTCCACCTCCTAGCCCCTCGATCTCGTCGCGGCGATTCCGCCGAATTCTAAACTGAATGTAAACAAATAATGATTCCTAGTATAGCTGCCCGGGTTCTATTTGTGACCTTAAGTCAAAATATCCATGTGATTTTTTAAATGATTAAACACAGGAAAAGTCAAAAGTGCAGGGTGGCACACTTTCGGAAATAGAAATTCCACGTGAAATTTCATAGATATGTGTGTATGTTTTGTGTCTCTAATGTGTGTGTGTGTATGTGTTGAGACTACAATTAGCACTTTTGTTTACTCTCGAGAATTCTATTTATAGAATTTTCTGCTCGGGGGCAATTTTCAAACCACCACCCGTTCCTTTTAAATCATTATTAAATAGGGGAAACAAATGTTTTCGATTCTATATTCTTGAAGTGTGTTTTTTATTTAATATTTTTTTTCCTCTTTTTTTACTACAAAACTAAATATGATTCTATATCTAGACATAATATGACAGAAAAACGTAAACTTCGATGATGTAACTTTTAACTATATAACCTCTTTGTCGTACAACATACCCACTGTAATGCTTCCAACTTTGCTCACGCACGCGATCTTATTTTCGCACACGTTTACTACTCGATTTTATTTCTGTTCCTTTAAACCCCTGTCATTCAATCTGTCTATTATTACACACATTTATCGAAACAATATCCTTTCTAAATAAATAAATATATAAGTAAATAAATAAATAAGTATAACTAGTCAATTATGTCATGTTGTTTGTTTTTTTTTTTTTTTTTCTACAATCAGCAATCAATGATGTAATACCTAGAACAATAAGGTATTCATCATCATGACTGATGATATTTCAATAACATTACAAAAACGTTTTGTTTTCATTCAACATTTCGCATTTATATCAAAATCAACATACGTCACGTGATAGTCGAACCGATATCGCTGTATTCCGAAACAAATAAAATTACAATTTATTTTTCATAAATTTTCAAAGTAAAAAAATAAAAATAAATAAATAAGAATTTCCTCACTTCCAATCTACAAATCTCCCCTTCTTCGAAAAAACAATCGATTTAATTGTTACTCCGAAATTTTTGTAAAATCTTATTTGTCATCTTTTAAGAACAGTGATAAATTATAAAAAAAAAAAAGATGATACAAAGGATAAAACAACAAAATTAAATGTTCCTTTCTTTAATTGTTTTTTTCAGATGTACATTCAGATTTCCAAGTACAAATATAAGACTGGTATTTCAGTCTTTAATCGACGAACAAGAGCAGAGTAACGTGCGTGTACCATCACCGCCAAAACAAAGAGCGCCTCTACCTCCTTTACGTATAAATATTCCAGACACTGGTTACAGCAGTCCATTTCCATCGCCAACCGGTACAATAAGTGCAGCAAATTCTTGTCCCGCTAGTCCTAGAGCTGGTCAAAGCAGGAGAAATATTTCAGCCGATCTTCAGATGGTAGCTGCATACGCGGCGGCAGTTGCTAGCGGTCCACAAAATTCTGGTATTGAAGTTGGTCAGAGTTCAAGTAGACAAATGAGCCCTGAACCTGGAGCAGAACCTCGATATAGAAGTGGGGGAGGTGGGGGGGCTAATGGAACTCCTGCACACTATAGCCCTCCTAAGGATGATTCGAAACCTCCATATTCTTACGCTCAACTTATAGTACAGGCGATCGCTTCAGCTCCAGACAAGCAACTCACATTATCTGGGATCTATTCTTATATAACTAAAAATTATCCGTACTATAGAACGGCCGATAAAGGCTGGCAGAATTCGATAAGGCATAATTTATCATTAAATCGATATTTCATTAAAGTACCAAGGAGCCAAGAAGAACCTGGTAAAGGATCTTTTTGGAGAATAGATCCACAGTCGGAAGCTAAACTTATAGAACAAGCATTTAGGAGGAGAAGACAACGGGGAGTTCCATGCTTTAGAGCACCTTTTGGTCTATCCTCTAGGTAATTTATCATCTTTTATATTATTTATTACAATTTAAATCTAAAATATCTATCGTTCACGCTCACTGATGGAGTTAGGCTTACCGAGGCCTCAGGAGACGATAATTTCATGCCTTGAATTCTTAGCTTATGATATTGTGATAACAAACAACAACTACTTCAGAGAATTATTAAACACTTTTAAAAGCAGAAAACTTGAAATACGCATTCCTGTGTAAGAAGTTTTATTTATTGTACAAAGGAATTTATAAAGAAAGCAAATACATAATAAATTGCAGAATATTACAATTCTTCTAGTAATTTTGTGCAAATGACCGATTATGCTTAAATGTTTGCACGTTGTATTCAATTTTCAAAGAACTACAATCTACTCTGTTAAATAAATATGCAAAATAATCTGTCAGGGATTTGACCTTTGAGACAAATTTTATTTCATTTGTAATTTTCAAAGATGTTAGATAGGAGACTGGGACTTCTCATTCATAAAATAATATCAGTTTAGTTAACTGAAACGAGAAATAAAAAAAAAGTCTAGTAAATTGATTAGAGAAAAACTGTTATTACAGGAGATTTGAAAAAATGTATCAATTTATAGAAGTGCTCCAGCTTCACCTTCGCACGTGGGCATTAGCGGGCTGATGACACCAGAGTGCCTGAGTCGGGAGGGATCTCCGGGACCTGAATCTTATCCAGATAGCTCGGTACCATCGCCGGCAGGTCAGCTTACGAGTCAATCGGCTCCTGGCTCGCCTGGACATCCTTACGCTCCACCTCCTAATCATAAGGGTCGTCTTATGCAGCAAATTTCGGTTGTTACAAACGGCGTAAACAGCGACGGACCCAGAGAGGGTAAAGAATTTGTCAGTAATTGTAATATCACGGTTTTCAAACTGATGAGTTGAGGATAAATCGACTTTTATTAGCATAGAAACTCTCTGTTATAAAAACTACATGAGATTGTTGATAAGTTTTTCTATAAACAGGCTCAAAATAGTCTTAAAATGTTTCAAAACAAGTCTAATACTGATATTATATTCACAGACAAATACTTGGTGCCTGGAAACGTTGGAGAAGATCACTCGTTATCTCCTGCCGGACAATATAGTCCAGCTCCTGTTATTGTACAAACTTCCTACAACTACAGGTACGCATAAAATGCTCAGTCTTTTTGAAGATGTATTTTTTTAAAGGGGATAGCTCGCATATTGCTTGTGTGAAATTGAAGATAAACCTGTTAGCATAATTGAAAGATGAACAGAAACGATAATTTCAATGATTTGGAATGATTGAGGATAAGTTAAATGGATTTTTACCTTTTAGTGGGAGCTTTATCGGGCCTGACACAGGTGTTGGCGTTGGTAAGCGAGTGCATGAAGAACCCGACAGTTCGCCGGGTTCTCCGGCACCTTTAGCCATTGTCGAAAGTCCAGAGCCACCTGATCATCATCAGCAGCAACAACAGCAGCAGCAGCAGCCGAAACGTCAGCGTCTCCATGACGGAGACGACCACTGAACTACTCCACTAATTTCTTTCTCCGTAGAACTTTGTTACGTTATAATTAACATACCATTAAGCGCACCATCCATTTTCTGTCCATTTTCTTAGTTACATTAGAGAAAAAAATAACTAAAACAAAACAATACAATACATATTGCATATATAAGTTATCAGGCATTGAAGTTTCTCAACTCAGAGGTATTTAGATATTGATGATCTTTTAAAATTTTTACATAGAAAAAAAAAAAACAATAGATAAATCATTGAAATTTCAAATATAGTATATTTTTCGTATATCTATAGGTATATCGGAGTTCAAAGTTATACATTGTTGAGATTGTATATCATTAGGCCCATCCAAACTGTATTTCTTAACATTTATTCATAGAGTATTTGAATATTCTTTAAGAATTTTACAAACGTGAAGGAAATCATTTACATACAACTATTTTTTTTTTTTTACTCCGTAAGAGAAACAGAAACAGAAAAAGACAAAAAAAAGAAGAAAAAGAAAACAAACAAAAGTTCATTTCAAATCAATTTCGATGGACATAATGCTATTTGATTTTTGTTTATATTGTTTATTTCATTTGTACATTGTTTTTATATTTCTTCAACTTAGTACACAGAGATAGAGAGTGAGTAGTATATCCGATGAGTCATAAAGTTCAATACCTCGAGGCATGTCCCTGTTTTTTTTTTTTTTTTAAATATATTTTTTTTTTTTTGTTTTTATTACTTGTTTCTTGCCATTGCTGACTTTGCGCAATGAACAAAATGGTTCGATAAAAGACAGGAGACGTATGAACAACTGTCGATAAATCTCGCCCTAGTTCTTTGGGCTATTTCTTAAAAGCCTACTTGTTTGCCTTTGAAGAGAATCTGATTTGTTAACGATTTAATCAATTTGATTATCAGGATTTCCATTTTATTTTCACAAAATACAAATATGTAGGGGGACAATGCATAATATAGTGAGATGATAATTGATTTTGAAAATGGTACCAAGATGGTTGATACGCAGCCTTTTTAGACAAGGCTATATTCTATTATTCACCGCAATGACCAAGTTGTTATTTTAAATCAACTGCTAATAGTTGTTTTTACATACACATCCACCCATAGACACACATACACACACACATTTTAAAACACATGTATGTATACACGCGTCACATGAGTCCTCATCCCCCTTGCAATGCGCTTGTGTTTTGCTATAGAACTATAGAATTAAGATAATTAGAATAATAGGCGTAGCAGAATCGTGTGAAAACATGGAGAGGTGAAATTGATTTCAATTAATCGTCGGTAGTCATTGGCTATCGTAGATTTATTTTTTCTTGTTCTTTTTATTTTTTTCTGTTCTTTTCTTTTTTTGTTATCTAAGCAAAGTTTTCTTTTTACACGTGCCGAACAAATCTCGCCGCTATGTCGTGGTTGCCCTTTTCTTAAATTAAATTCATTATCGACGTCATTGCTACATTTATTATGGGAAAGTTGATTTTTATAATTTTCTGCTAACACGAAGTAACACACTTACCTACCTACGTACCCACCTATCCGAATAAGAAATTATTTCGCTGCGAGATATTCGATTATTACAAATTACTCAATACGACTGGATATTTATTTCTGTAAATATTTTACTTGTACATATAAAAAAAAGTGGTGCTTTAGAAGACTAGTTAACGTACCCAAGGCGCTACAAAACTGCGTTAAATAAATGAAGAAAAATAAATAGAATAAAAACGGTCTCATCATTTTTCATCAAATTTTAATTACCACTGTTTGAATATAGGTATATTGAATCGGACATATTGAATCGGTATTCAATGATGAAACGGTTCTGTAGAGAAAAAAAAAAACAGAAAAAAAAGATGAGATAATATTTTAATAAAATAATAACAACGAAATTTCAAAATATTTCTCCAGGGTGACCATTACTAATCTCTCGAAAATTTATTATTGCTTATTCAGTAGAGGAGCACAGTAGTGGTTTTCCTTATTATTTTTCGTTTTCGTTTATTCTTTGTTTAATTATGTTTCTTATTCTAAGTAAAGAATTATATTAGCAATATCCTTAATAATGATGAGTCGACGATATATATTAATAACAAAGTAAATGGATTAATTTTTACGCTTTATGTTTTATTGATCGATTTATTATCGCAAGCTTGTAGTAGCCCTCTGTGTATGAAGTAATAGCTTAGTTAGCCCATTCGAAACAAAAAATGAATAATTAAATTTAAAAAAAAATAAATTAATTAAAAAAAGATAAGTTTAATATAATATAGGAACGCGTCGAATATACGAACACCGCCAAGAATAATCTGATTAGAAATATTAGTAATAACTAATAACAAAAAAAAAATACAGTAGGTAATCACACAAGTATAGTGTATAATAATTAAATAAAAAAGGAAGAAAAATGAAATGTCAGGTTTACGTTCGAGACATTGAAAAAAAAATAAAAATAGGAAAAAAAAATGAGAAAAAAAACAAAAAAAATTAGAAGGAAATAAAAAAATTAAACTACGGCAACAACAACAGCAAACAATGTTAGTGGAAAGTTGTTATATTTTATTACGAGTAAGATTGCGAGAATTGAAAATCGTTTTTCACTGCTGCAGTAACTATTATTACTTATAATCAATAATAGGATTTCTCGTCATAAATTAATGAAACAAAAAATTTTCCAATTATAGATATAAATAATGAAGAGCAAATAAAATAAAACAGAAAAAAAACATTGAACGTACCAAATTATAATAATAGCTTACTTACACATTTAGCAGCATCAATGATTGAGAAAAAAAAAACTTTATCAATTATTGGCAAAAAAAAAATTATTACTACTTATAGTATACATGTAGAAAATGAAAGAGTGTTACTTTCCCAGTATAAATAAAGAGCAATTGACTTGGTGGAAAAAAAACACAAGTAAACAAATTAATGAATAAAGAAAGAAAGAAAACAAGATCGTTTATTGAAAACATGAGTTCTTAAATTTGGTTGGTGGTAAATTAACATATAGATTATTATAGGGCTTTGGGAGATTGAATCTAGCATCTCTTCAATGCAAATAAAATGCAGCTGGTTAGTGAATCTGCTTTTTAAAACTGAATGCATATTGAACTACACAGAAAGAAAACTGAAAAAGGGGGAAAAAAAAAAGAAAAAAACTATATATATATTATATAGGAATGAAATACTACCGCAGTAGTAATATACATATAGACAAGGTACATACATATAAATCATTGCTGAGAGTGATGTCAGTTTTAATTATTATCATAATTATCATCATTATCGTCCTCACATTTTAATACACTGTTGGCCAAATTTAATAATTCTTTTATAACTACAAAACGGGCTACGCTTAGCTAGCATAATCAGAATATCGGATCACTAAGGGTGCCAGATTAGGGGGATGAGGTACATCGGCCTCCATATATCAACGAACTACTTACGTCACCCTTGAAATAATGAAAAAGAAACGAATAAAAATAAATAAATTAAGAAAAAAATAAAGGGGGGATGAAAGAAGTTAGAAAAATTTCAATCTAAAAATCGTTTATATTTCTTACACTACAGAAGAAAAGGAAAAAATAAATAAAAAATAGGTATCTGGAGGATAAAAAGAAAAACAAACAAACAAAAAAAAATAGCTTAATCTTTGAATATGATTGAAGCAGTTAATATAATTTTCCTGGTTGAGTCCTTCACCTCTGCCCCCCTTCCCCCCCGTGACTAACCAAGCCCCTATCATCCCGACAACTTGGAATAATAAATGTTTTATAAAAACTGAAAAGAAATAAGAAGAAAAAGAATGAGAAAAAAAGCGAGACAAGACAAGACAACACATAAATAATAATAATAATCAAGAAATGAACACAACTTATACCTTATTAATTATTATATATATATATGATTATTATATATATAAAATATATTATAAATATTGTGTTATAACTAATAGGGTACGGTCGATAATATCCTATTTGGAAAACTCTGACCCCCCTCTGAATTTCCTAATCAAATTTCCTAATAATATTGAAAAAAGAAAAAAAAAAAAAGTTTATTTAAAATTTTGTATATGAGACCACGTAACTATGCTACGTATATATTATATATATATATATTATTAAATATTATTCGAAGGCAAATAGATCCGTATAATAATAATAATAGATCATGGTATTCTAATATGCGAACGCAGATAATTTTACTTCAAAGATATAGGTGATTCAAATATAAAGCGATATATAGAAATCTGTAATAATACAATTAATCAATTAATTTAATTAATGAGAATTATCTATAAAAACGAAAGAAAACAAAAAAAAACGGGCTATTAGTTAACTTTTTCAATCAATTGATTTTTTTTTTCTTTATTTTTTTTTAATTTTCAATTTTTTCCTTGTTAAAATTTTCATCAAAGTATTAATTCGAATTTATTTATTAATATTATTTTCTGTTTGCCTGCGAAATAGAAATAATAGTGATATATAGCTGCTATACATATATAAACTCCGCTCCTCGTCGCGTAGATTTGATTCAAAACCAAAAGACCCTCATATAGCTCGTGTATCATTGAAATCAAATGTTTTATTTGATAACCCAGACTATTATTCATAATAAAACTAATGAAATTATTATTATTATTATTATTATTATTATTATTATTATTATTAATATAATTAGCTATAATTAGGGTGAATATAATTAATTAATTAATCAATTGAAGAAACGAGAAGAAAAAAAAACAGAAATAAAACAAAAACGACTCTGTTAAATGTTATTGAAAAGAAAAAAGAGAAAGAAGAAAAAAAATAATAATAATAACAAAAAGGACAAAGAAAATTTATTTATTATTTACGCAATCCGTTATTTTGGAAATGCTTTATTAGTACTATTATTATACATATATAAACAAAACACTAATAAATACAAGAAACAAATAAAAAAAAACTCGTTGGAGATTGAGTTGAGTGAGCTGGGAGAAAGATATAACAAAATAAACATAAATAACAAAAAAAAAAAAATCACATAAAAATTAAAAAATAAAATAAAATAAAACAGAGTGAGAAAGTTGTAAAAAGAATAAAGAACGAAAGAATTAAATAGTATGAGAGAGAGAGAGAGAGAGAGAGAGTTACGAGCTTTTGAGTATTGGAATATAAGAGTTGAATAAAATTAATAAGTGAGAAATGCGAGAAAGACATACGAAAGATCTGAATGTCTACGGTTTTTTGGGCTTTCTAATAACAATGGAGATAAATATATGAATTCCGGATATTTTTTTTGTGTATCATCATTTGCATGCGTAATTATAACCCGATTCATCTTACATCCGTAATATTATGCTTCTATACATAACATTTAATTCAAACATCAAAATACAATGTGGAATCCTACAAGTTTGAAAAAAAAAAAAACTTTCGCAATTTGAATCAACGCTATATCATATTTGAAAAGAAAAAAAAAAATAAAGAAAAAATAGAATAAAAGACTCAAAATTATGAATACTTTTTTGAAAAACTTAAATTTTATTCATAAAAATCCTACACTGTTATTATTTCTCTATTAAATATTCTTTCCTCACTTATTTTTATTCCGATAAGAATTAGAATCAATATAATAATAATAATAATAATAATAATAATAATAATAATAATAATAATAATAATAATCAATTATTTTTTAAATTTTGTTCACATATGCGGTCACGTAAAATTTCCATTTTACCATCTTTATCAATCATATCATAAATATTAACATGATTTCTAATAAGATTCGATTCTTCCTCATTTGCAGCCTTCTTCCTTCGTTATACCGTTGGCTTTATGTTTGGAAATAATCTCCCGCGATCTGCGGGGCAACCTAATACGAAAACGAAATGAATTACATAGTATGCAGACGGACGGCATTAGCTAAGCACTAAAGGGTGTTAGTTGGTATGTATATATCTGTTAATCAAGAAGAAGATTCTCAGAAGCAAGGAAATTCTCGGTTTCTCTAAAGCAGTAGGTAGGTAAGTAGGTACAGGTACATACATATATATATACATGTTCGTATGTACAATATACATCTACTGCAGTATACCACCGAAGATTTCAACGTGATGGCACTAACGTGACAACTTAAACTTTAGCGTGCTTTGTAGCAGCAACCAGTAGTAACTTTGCGAAACAATTATACGCGACTTCCTTTCTCATTACTGTACGCGTTACCAGAGACCTCACAAATTCTTGTAAAGTTATACCATCCACATTATAACAATTAGCTGAATTATATCTACCTACGGATGAATCTGCAATGAAAAGGCTAATTGAAATTAAATCTTCTAAGATCTAATCACGTCTTTTATCAATTCGCAGTTATTTACTTACATATATCGAAACTTCAATTATAGTATAATAAAAACCTCAAGCTCAAAGTTTCAAAGTATATATACGATAACTGCAGCGTAAAAATGTAGAAAATGGAAAATGTTAGACCACCGTTTCTTCTCTTTACATTTCTTATTTTTACCCGCGACAATAACCCGAGGAGATTAAAAACGGCGTTGATTTATACGATTTCTAGTTTCAACATTGCCAAGTTTATTGGTAAAATCTCGTTTATTTTTATATACATATAGGTATATGACTTCTTTCGTTGATCGTTTATTACATTTTTCTTCTACAAATGCCCATTTTCCATATCTTATGCTCGATGTTTTCTTCGGCTAAATCCATCAAGAAGCTGAATTTTTGATAAATAAATATCCGATTATCCTGAGAGCGGTAATAATCTGCTACGTATGTGTGTATAGAAGCTCATAGAAGGCGAAGTGGTTGAACTAAGCCTCGAGTCAGCCCTCCCAAGGCACTTATCCTTTTAAGGAGAAAAGCACCGTAGTTGGTCGGGCGGCCAACGGCGTTGCTCGCCGGGAACAACAAGTCGAAGGCCTCGTAAGCCTAAGCCGCAACGAACAATGTTTTAGGAATTTAGGGGGTAAAGCGATAAAGTCGTTCTCCTTATATTCGACGTGTATACGTGTATAGTAAAATGTGTACACCTGCAGCAGCTAAGTACTTAATCGTAGAAATAATTCGCCGTGAGCTTTTTCACGTTATAATACCCCTTATTAGTTTCTCTTCATTATACGATGTAGCCGATTTCAATATTGGATTTCGATATTATATCCATTTACCAATCTTAGGGGGGAAGATTCAGACGGAGGTAAATTAATATGAATAAGTTAGTCAATTTAACGCGTTCAACTGGTATATAAGGTATATACGTCTTTATACCCGGATCAACAGGACGTGTCTAGTATATCCTACCCAAGGCAAGTCCGCGGCGTAAACTTCCGAGAGTTTGCTGCTGCGGTAATCAGAAGATATTGAGATATCGGTTATAAATCTCTCAAGTTGTACAGGGTAGTAAGGAAATAAATGAATAATTAAATAAGGCGGGAGATAAGAGCTTTACCGTGTTCCTATACACCTGCAGTCTTTAACAAAAAAATAATAATAATAATAATGAAAGTTTTACCTTTTTTTTCATTCAATTTATTATACATTATTCAATTTATCGCTTAAGACGGGGATGAGGACTTCCGGTTCGGGGTGGATGTAGGAATACACAAGTTCCGCCTATACTATAATACTGCTAACTCTCAATTATTGTGAAAGTATTTGAAACATTCTGCAACAGATTTCTGAATTAATTTTTTTTTCTTCTTTTAACCGAATGAAATTGATTCTTTTTTTCTCTCTTCTTCTTCTATCACTCTTTTTCTGCGGTATGATAATACACTCGTGCAGAAAATCCAGCTAGTAATCGCAGGGTGCGGGTAAATTTCCATATTGGAGAACAATAACGACGATACGATACCTATTATACTGCCACTGCCGCTGGTGCAGTGGCTGCGAAAATTTGTACGAGGCTACGCGGCAAAGTCAGTACTTATTATAGGTATACATACATACCCATATACAGGTATGTATGTACGGATCTTTACGGGCGTTTAATCTGTAACGTGGACTACGAGTACGTGCGCAGGTTCGCCAAAAAGCAGATTCGCAGCTCGCCGAGTATAAGAACCTGTGTAATATGTCCCTCTCGAAAACACTTTGGGTATAGTTTCGCACGTAAAAGTCGTAGCTAGGTCGTTTAAGAATTTAACGATAATTTACCCAACGGATTCAGATACGATGCAGTATTCAATAATAGATAATAAATACTCCCAATTCCCATAAAATCGTTAATATTATATTGATCTATTTTATCGCACGGCATTATATGTATACTGTGAATTTTTCAATACGAAAATCGCGTTGTTTCTATACTCCATAAATATTTCTATACGATACAACCGAATCTAATTCCTTTTGATACTTAATATTTCACAAGAGCTCGCAGCGTCACGCCTAGCACAATCGATTCTCCTCACTTTGACGTTTCTGTACTTAAGATATCGGAAATATTTAACGAGTATTCTATATAATAATACAGGGAAAATAGTAGGTCGATGGTCGGCCCGCTCTAAGCGATGTGAAAATTATATCACTATCAGACTTGTGTTATATTAAGTCAGAAGATTTTATAGAGGAGCTTGCAGGGATTGCGAAGATTGGAAATTAATGCGGTAAATATCTATATATATATATTTTTTTTGCGGTTTTTTTCTTATCTACGCAGCTGTTGAATGAAATTTCCATTCTTGTTTTCAATTGGCTGAAAATCTATAGAAGTAAAGCGGAACACGCTATTCGGGTTTCGAGTTTTGTATTCGACGCTCAGTATTCGAAGTAGATTCAAAAGCTTTAGGATTTTTCATCGATTTCCAGAACGATTTAACACAAAGTGCGAACATCTCATTCTCCCTTTCTCTACTCTGCATGTTGTAGCTATGGCTTCAGGCTTTCTCATTTCTACCCCAAACCATCTCCCCTACTCTTACTCCATCGAAACATTTGATCCTCTACCAAGCACTCCGAGATAATGACGTCTCCCCGTGTCTCGCGATCTTCTTTAGCAAAGGAATATCTGCCTTGACTCTTTATTATTCACTCTTATACGTAGTACACGCAACTATTATACCTCGCGATATAATATTTCCGAAGTATTTTTTTACAAGGTTAATAATTTTCAAAAGCTTTAATTCAGCAGTGCTGATTTTCACCTGACTTTTTGATCCTAAGGGACTCGAATCTTTCTAGATTTTTTCTCTTTTTTTCTTCCTTTCTTTTTTCCTTCTCGCTCTTTTTCTCTCTCTCTCTCTTTCGGTCTCCTCAATTCCCTCGTTTTCCTCTGCCTCATACCCGTCACACAAACTGCGGGTATAAGTTAGCGCCAGCTCGTTCAGAACCAGCAAAAACCGCGAGTCGTGCCGAGCCCTGATATTGCCTTACTGCTCAGCATAATGTCCCCAATGTCCCACTCATATTCTCTACTCGTATAGATAGCTTTAGCTTTCAGCAACGGGTAAGAACTACCCTAGAAATCGTTCAATTCATATCAAAATTTATCCCGTTTAATTTTTATCATTTCAGTTTCAGGTATCAGTTTATTTATTCATTCATCAATGTTTCCCTGACATATCATACGTTCGTGATTTTTAGTTTTTTCTATTTCAAATTCTGACACAATTCCTCGACACTTTCATATCAAAGGGTTGTACGTTCAGAGCTTTTGCTATCGTTATCTGTGCTCTTCGCCGTAACTTTAGTCTGTTCCTTTACGTTTCTTCCCTCCTCATCCAATAAGATTGAAATATTTTGAAGATTTCTTTCGAGACCATGGCTATAAGGAGGGAGGGAGGGAGGGAGGGGGTAGAGAGAAGGGGTAAAAGCATCGTTCAAGAAAATAGATTTTTTTTTTTTTTTCTTTATTTATTATTTTCACTTGTAAAAGGGTTTAAAGCTGGGCTTTAGTTTGGAACTGTCTTCTTTTTATCAGGGAGCTTTTATGTCCCGAGATGGTGTAATATTTTATTCTCAGTTATAGTCCCTTATCGACGATATATATAGATCTGACACGTGTCCCACTATACCTACCTACCTACCTACAGCCATGCTTACAGCTATAAGATTCTATTGGATTTGGTTAAAGATTTATGTGCCGTGTCGTACCGTACGTATATACCTATACCTACATCTACATCTGTACCTACACTGTTATACACCCGTATAGCCGAGGTCTAATCCAAACAAACTGCTGTTTTCATCGTAAACCGGCTAAGCACTGAACAAACTGTAATATATGTATTTTTCTGACTTTTGGTATACACGTTATACTATGCGGGAGCTTGAGGAATTTTTTTTGATTTATGTACACAACTTTTAGTTGAGTGAAATAGTTTTCCAAATTATATCTATATCGATAGTTCGAGGATACAGTACATTATACCTACATACTTAATATATACAGGGTGAGTTTTCTCTGGTATCGAACGAGGGAGGAGCGTATTATTGCAAACGCTCGGCCCATTTCTATTCATACCTGTTATCGTCAAATCGAAAAACCCCACTTTTATTCTCAAGTCCAGGACAGGTATGTTTCTATTTGCGACAGTAACAACAGAGTGAGGCTTTTTGATATGATGATAATAAGTATGAATAGAAAGGGGCTGAATGTTTGCGGTGATAAGCTCCTCCCTCGTTCGATACCAGAGAAAACTCACCCTGTATATTCTGATCGATTAATTGAGCTGCTATACATATAATTAATATGTACGCTGTGTGTTATCATTTAGAGGGCTTCATTATATTAAAAATTTTTCATTAAATTACCCCATTGCCGAACTGTATGGTAGTATAGCAGAATATATGTATAGTACAATAACGAACCATGAGTTCCTCTGCAGCAGAAGCGTATATATATATTTTATAAAGTAGTTTAATTAGCAGAAAGTGATTTAATTCAATGGAATTAAATGGAATGAAATTTAATTTAATTACGGGAAATAATGTCAAGTCTCGAGAGTCTCGAGACACCCACCCACCCACCCTTATATACGCTTTGGTAATCGGAAACACAGAGGAAAGGAAGTTGCCGCCAAAAAATTTCTATTCTTCCTTTTTTTCACCGTACTTGAGTAAATTTAATGATCCTTTTAAAACTAGAACACAAATGAATGGAAAAGGACAATAAAAAATTAATAATATGACCACTCACGACAGACAGGGGTTTACGACGTCTGCAGCGGTACACAGATACGTATGTATTGTAGGTATTTCGACGTACCACATACGTATAGCCGATAATTAATATCCTGTAGTTGTGAGGGTGGGAAACAAAGACTTGGAAAATTATTTTCACGGACAGCAGTTAGAGCGTCCACGTTAAGGTAGTGGAGGTGGTATAGAAGGAGGAGGGTGAAGGTTGAGGTCTGCGGTGGACACATTAATTCGTAAAAATGGTGGCCTTTATGGGAAAAGAGACCGGTGCGGAAATATTAGAAATGGAGTAAAAGGGGAGAGAACAAAGACGAGAGAACCGCAAAAGACGAATGGCAAGAGGCGAGAAGAGCGAGCGGAGACGTCGCCCGCAGAAGAAGGGTACCTTTTGTTTTCTACCCGCAGAAACGGACTCCCTTGCGTCTTCGTATATTTCGTATAGAATTTTATCTTACCGTAGTCTTGACACGTGTCCGCCTGTTTCTTGTCTCTCATTTTACTCCCTGAGATAAGACAAGCAAAGATTTAACCGTTCCGCGGTCCACGTGGAACCCCTTAAATTCAGAAGTTGATGCGGCCTGTGCAGAACGAAATGATAGTAATCAAAATTGCGAATGGGGATATGAAATTTTAGTTCTAACAATTTTTTTTTTTTTTTTGGTTTTCCAATTAACTGAAAAACCTGACCCGATGAAATACGTGCGTTTTTTCACTCGGCGCAAAACTGCATATAATGAAATAAGCTGCTAATAGTAAAACGGCGAAATACTACAATGAATTTTCCTGAAATAGTTCCAACAGAATTATTCGGCTATGCAGCAATGAAATTTCAAACTTCAACTCCTCTAACACCTTGTTAACAAATTTTTCTACATTTGGCGAAAAAGTACCAACAAACCAAGTTTCATCGGAATCGTAGTAACGGTTGGTTAGATATTGGTACTTGAATAAAAAAAAGTAGATTTTTGCCTTCCCTTTTTCTACGTTTTTTTCGAACTTGTGAGGAAGGGACGAATTTCTATTCTGCAATATTACAAAGTAAACAATTTTTAGGTTTGCGTTGTTTCGATCGGCGTATATTGCCCAAGTCGTTCCGCGTTGTACCTAGTTCGGTATTGAATAACCCTTTGCGAGTAGCATGACTACGCTGTGAAAAGATAAAAAAAAAAAAAAAAAAAAGAAAGAGAGAGAGAGAAAGGTGAAAGAAGGCCACGTCGCTGAAGATTACTTCCGGAGATAAGATTTCTCCGAGACCTTATACAGAGAATCTGTTTTCTCTCCGCGTCGCTCGAACGTTTTGTTCCTGATTTTAGCTACCCGAAATAACAGCTAAGTATCCCTAGGGAGACACAGAGCGGCTCTTTTTCGCCTTGGTATATACTCTCGCATCGTTTTTCACGCTTCAGAAAACCATACGGTATACCTCTACCTACTCTATATCCGAAAAACGAAGATTGCCAGAAGAGAGAGAGAGAAAAAAGAAACAAAAAACCGTGCTAAAAGTCTGCTACAAGTTTTTTTTTTTTTTCATTGTTTCAACTTATTTATTTATAGGGGAAAAAAAGGAGAGCAAAAATGAAGCAGAACACATTTTCCGAGCACATTTTGCAGTTCTTATATTTTCATTTTTCTTTAACCATTTCATTTTCGGGAATGGTTTGTATCTGATGATTGGTGACCCTGGATACTATAGGAATCCGGGGAGATTTAGAGAAGAAAAAGTGGGGTCTCACACAAATTTTCTGCAGGTAGATATTCAACGAGACTATATAATACCTCGTCTCTTACATCTGTTCCTTTTTTTATATACCTATTCATATTAATACAAAAAATAAAAATGAAAAGAAAAAGAGAAACCGGAGAGACGAGCTTCAAAATTGAATAGGAAAATCGGAGCGTGTGGGAAAAGGCGAATAGCAACTATAGGAGAAAGTCTGAAAATCTCATTCGGACGGATCAACGCTTGCATTTATAAAAGCCCTTTTCTATTATAGGTATATATATATATACCATATTTTTTTTTTTATTCCGTTTCATCCCTTTTCATTGCATTTCCTTTCTGATTCCTCTTCGTAGCTAGAAGAGTTCCTGCATAACGTAGGTACGCGAAGAGCCCGTCCGCTAGGAGGAAGAAAAATATTTTTCATTACAGGAATGTGTATGTATGTATGTATGTACCTACGTATAGGTATATATAGGCATATACAAGAATACCTACTGCAGACTTTAATGCTCTTTTTTATTTCAGCTTTGAATATATAAAACGTCATGAAATTACTCGTGCTTTATTACTGGCCAAATCTTTTTTGTTTACCGTACATTATACCTGGATGCACCTATACGTTTGCACTGCATATATACATATATACCTAAATAATAGCTTGATGCGCAGGTTTATAAATTTGAAACGTATATATATAAAATAATATACATAAACATATACCGTGTAATATATAATTACAATTTTTTGAATATAAACTGCAGCCGCATGCTGCGCCTCCAGATATGGAATAAAATTAGGAACCACATCCGCCTCACGTATATACGGATACGTGAGAACCAGATGCAAAACTAAAAGAAAAACGACTTGTACGAAACATACCGCACTTGTATTATAGCGAAGGGAAACCGCTACGTGACAAGAAAGGAGGGAAAATAAAATTGGAGAAACTAAACCACGACATTATATTGTATAAGCGATATGGGGAGTTTCTTCATGAGCTTATATACCTTCATGGGGAAACTGCGTTTAAGAAAAAATAAATAAAATTTGATGAAAATCTTCAGATATTTTGATAAAGATTCTCGTCATGACGGGATGATGAAAAGGCCTCAAATTTTAATCAACAGTATAATTACAATTATGGAATTATTGTTCAGCATAAAGCCCCCAACATCGTGCCTCCAAGTGCCTGAATTATTATACGCCATTTCAAGGATCAGGGTCTAAATTTCGGCGCATTTATAGTTGATGGAAAGGTCAAGAGAGATGAAGTTGGAGAGGATCTCGACTTATGTGGGATTATCGAAGTATGGTGTGTGTATAGAGTGGAGCTGGCACACAAGGTGGGCAAAGCTCTCGAGGAATTGTGGTGGTAGGGTTTGGGGTTGAACCGAACCGACTTCCGAGGAACGTTAAGAAGTATGGGATGGGATATAGTGGAGTGTGGGGTTGGAATAATTGAATAGCACTTGAGATGAATAAAATAGTTGTCGAGGATATTTCCTCGTTCAGAAAAGACAACTGTGTAATTTACTTTATTACTGCAGGTAGAAAGTTATTCCTCGAGGTTCGCGCGGAGTCGACGAGTCGTCTTACCTGCTTCCTGCACTAGAGGACCATGATATCACGCCGCGGTGACGACGCGACGTTGCGTTATTAAATAATCTAGATTCTAGCCGTCCTCTTGAGCTAAGAATTTTGGACAAAGAGAAGTACGTGTTTAGGAAAGACGAAATACCAGCTCCGCTCCTTTTGTACGTCCGTTTTCACCGCGGGCTGTAACTTACAGCCATTCCCATTAAGAGGCACGATTCTGAGGATTTATTAGATCCACGTCGCGGAGAACCGCCCGGTACCTACCGCAGCGCGGGTTGTATAAAAAATAGCTAAACGTTGAAACAAAAAAAACAAAAAAGGGAGCAAAATTTGGCCAATTAATTTTTTTCTTCTTCTTCTTTCGTCTACCCACGTTTTACCCGTTTCGAGATTTACTTCTCAGAGTTGAGTTGACTGACTGATCCGAATACTCTGTGTACATTATATACCCGCTGCTATGAGTTACAAGTGACGAATGAACCGTGTGAAATGAAACCAAGAGAAAATAAATAAATAAAATGAAGAAAATAAAGGAGGAAGGAAACGAGGAACGAATTTCCTAACGAAGTTTCTGTTTGTTTAGGAATGAGGATCAAAGATTGGGCAAACAATTCCCAGCTGGATCTTTTTCATCGTCTATTTGTTTCGCCTCGTGAGCTCAATTCTTACGAACTTCTACCATACCCATACCGGACTAGAGAGGGTAGGTATATGGTACGGTATAGAATCGAGAACATCGAACTATCCCATCTTTCGGGACGATAAATAAATATCAATACCCCTAATCAAACGGATCTATACGACCATGGCCAGTGTCGCTCGATATATATACCTATACGTTTTATCTATAGAATTCCAGAGTCTAAGAGTTGTCTATCTCAAGTCCGCAGCTCTGTGAAAACAAAGCTGTAAATATAGATTATTATAGGTATTTTCAGTTTTTTTTTTCTCCTTGTTTCTTAGTTATTTATTATTTTTGTATATATTCCGATGAGCTGCGATCTATGAATCATTCATAGATTCGTGTCTATCTCTCGATTTCTGAATAATAAAAAAAAAAAAAAGAAAAAACCCGATAGTTGCATATGTATTCGTTTGATTTTTCATCGAGGAAATAGAAAATATAAGCAGGAAAACGTTTGATCCTGAAGGGCATATCGTTATTTATTTATTTATTTATTTATTTATTTTTGTTTCAGGTAAACGTGAAGAAGTATAGCTACATCAGCGATTCCCAAGTGAAATTGAATAACGAGTCATTTTACCGTTACGTATATATTTTTCTGCAAGCGACAGGATGCGAAAGAAATATGGTTCTGGTGGTTCGATCCGAAGTTTTATTCTACTTTCTGCGTAGAGGTATGTATATAGTATATAGGTATGTATGTAGCTACAGATATTTTCTGACTCGGCTCACGTTCTCGAATGACGCAATTGTTTTCGGTCAAGAATTCGCGAGTTATTGGATTCTGATATATTTCCGGCACTTATTCTTCCGCGCGGTTTTTTTCATCCCACTAAATTATACAACGTGAAAAAAAAAAAAAAAAAAAAAAAAAACAGAAAAAGCAACCCAATAAACAGAAAACAAAAATTAAAATTAAATAAAACAAAATTATACGGCTCTGAAAAGTAATTAAAAAAATTTTCCCGCAATTCTACGTATACTCTGCGAAACGTGCAGCCTGTAGCACATTATTGCATATACCTATGTATAATACCTACACACTGCAGGGTGAAATATTCATCGTCCTTCCTATATGAACACCCCAATGCATTCGGGTCACACCTGTATAAATTTTAATTATTTATAACGATATTTTTTCGCACACCCATGCCAGCTTATACTGTCCTGGCATTTGTAAAAACTGAAAAAGGCAAAAAACACAAAAAAAAAGAACTTTAATTCAGTTTCTCGTGGAATATGAAGTATCGTCACCGGTCTGAATGTACATACTTATATACTACATCTATCTACCCAAGTCGAGTTGTTCTCAAAGTTTGTTTTGCACTCGACACGACGAGTTGTGGTAGCATCAGGGTAGGTTATAGGTATGTATGTACAACCGCGAAGAGATACTTCCAATTTAAGAGAGGAAATTGAAAATGGAAACATGACGATGTCGAGACAGAGATATGAGCGTAGGTATATTATATCTATTTATAACGTATCTCTCTCTCTCTCTGTTTATAAATATGCATATATGTATATTTAATTTATC
This sequence comes from Macrophya alboannulata, assembly GCA_949628255.1. Taxonomy (NCBI): domain Eukaryota; kingdom Metazoa; phylum Arthropoda; class Insecta; order Hymenoptera; family Tenthredinidae; genus Macrophya; species Macrophya alboannulata. The sequence goes on along the minus strand of OX451209.1, from coordinate 1,233,065 downwards.
CATCGTAAATGCGCCGATTGAATCGACTGCACTACAAACGTTTCAGCGTGTTTCAGTTATAAAAGCGCAATCACACGGTGTAGTGGTTTAAATTTTATTATTATTATTATTATTATTATTATTATTATTATTATCATCATCATGATCCCGCGTTGTATAGAAATTGCTTTGCAATCAGAATATTAATCCTTGGCAAGCGTTACTGAGAAGAGGAGATTAATCTTCATTTGACGAGATTAATTGTGCAAATATTGATATTTCGAACCCCTATAGCAGAGCCCCGGAGAAGTCCCTTGTGTACGAGTGAGGCTGCAGCAACCCTCCGGCTCTTTCTCTCTCTATTTTTCTCTCTTTCTCACTTTGTCTCTTGTTCCCTTTTTGCACCCCGTCTCTCTTACTCCGCCGTTACAAACCCCTTGCTCCGTGCTTCTGGCCCCTCGTCGGAGCTTTCCCTCATTTTTCGTGGTAACATTTATGGGGAGGGTGGATCTCTTAGTGAAAAAAAAAAAAACTAAGCTACGGTTTAGCCCGAGCGAGGTATAGGTATACCGTGTTTTTCACCCTTTCGTCTTGTTTTCGTTGAACGGGAAAATTTCTGACCCCAAAAATCGGCCCTGTGAATATAACTTCGCTTTTCGATTTGTTGTTAACACGGCATGGGCGCTATTATTATTTATCAAAGCTGGAATCGTTATTCTTGAAGAAATACGATTACATAGAAAATTCCGGCTTGACTTCAAGCGCGTTGAAAGTTTGTGGATAAATTAACTTCCGAGAAAGAGAGAAAGAGAGAGAGAGTGAGAGCGGGAGCGGGAGAGAGAGGGAAAATGAATAAACAAAAAATAAAAAAATCGCATTGCCAAGCAATTAGTAGAAAATGTAAGCATCGCAGGATAATATTATAAAATTAAGCCAGGGTGCGGCGGTCTGGAAAAGTTTTAATTAAAAATTATTATTTTCTCGTTATTAATGGAAAACAGTAAACGTTGAAAACCAACTTTTTTCCTTTTTCATTTTTATTATACTTTTTTTTTTTTTTTTTTCAATCAAGATTTCAAGCTCAATATTAATTATTATTATCCCTTACCAAAGAGATCAGTTTCTGTATAAACCGCCAAAAAAATCTCGAACTAACTTCTAATCAAAAATAAAATTAAAACTAAGCAGACTTGCTTATACTCTGTCTCCGAAATTAATATCAAAAAATGAAAAAACGAAATAAAAAAGAAAAAAAAAATTTGGAAGAGATTTTCATCTATTTAATTCCCTTGGTTGGATTTAGCCAGGGCTCAATTCGACCTGGGATATCAGACGCGGACCCAAGCCTAACGTGTAGGGATTTGAAAGTTATTTACGATAAAGAATGAAAAACGATCGTGCCTAAATTAAAGAGAAAATTGAAGCATTAACTTTTAGCAATTAAAAGGCGTATATACCCACCTACTCCGAAACTAAAGTAACCCTTATCCGTTTACGCACGTAGCTGTTCAAACGGCTGTGAAAAATGGTTTGGTATAAAAAAAAGAAAAAGAAAAAACTAAGTCAGGTTTCAGTTTTCTAACCGCACACGTATAATACACAGAACATTGTGCCGACGTGTTCATAGCGTGAAACGGCGTATAAAGATATCTCTTATCTATACCTTGCCGAAAGAAGAGGTAGCTATAGCCGGTAAAGGCCAGCTGTAAAATGTAGACGTGATAAAAATCTGGAAAGTTAAATTTTGCGGACGTTGTTTGCAGTACAATATACCTGAACATGCCTATACATAGTTATATACGTATAGGTATATAAAGCTGCAGCAGAAAGACGGGTTGGAAAATTAAAGCTACCCTTCTTTCTCGTGTTTGCATGAGCTCGCGAGAAGCAACCGTACCTACCCCATTGTATATATAAAAAAGAAATAAAAAATAGAATAGGAAAAAAAAAAAAAACGGCGTTACTTTTCCTGCACGGGGATGTTCCCTGCTATATACTATAGGGCGATAAAATTGTTCATGTGGCTCGTGAAAAGACGTTCTCAAGACTCCGGAAAACAGCAATATTCTCTCGCCTTCAATTCTCCGGACCAGAAAAAAAAGAAAAAAAACGTCAAACTGGTTTTTTTTTCTTGGCAAAAAATGAAAAGAAAAATTGAAAAAAAAGAACAGACGTCCAAATTTTGTTGCAAAAATCTCACCCCGTTTCACATTTGAAAATGATATTCATTGAAAAATTCTTTGTCAATCGTAAAGAAAGTTCGGTCGACATAGAATTATCGTGTTTCCTTGCGGCATAAGTTTCCTCATTTCTGGTATCATGGCTCGTGCAGATGCTGATGTTATATTTTGTCGGTGTTGAAAACGTGGGTCGCAGCTGAGAACGGAGCTTGGTAAACTCGTTGAGGTATAGTAAAACGGGCGGTTATTATACGTATACAGAAGCTAGAAGCTAGAAGCTAGAGCCAGTATGGGTAGTACATATTTTGTGAAGTTTGAGGAAACCGGGTTGGATAGCTCGTAGTGTCATTCACAGTATGAAGGGGTTGTTTCCGCGGTGCGTCTGCTCCACGTCCGACACTGACATCCGGAGACACGACTACTTGCCAGTGCCTTTGTCGCGTTGACGTCTCGAAAATCGATCTGTAGGCAAAGTCAGACGGTGGTAGTAAGCCTCCGTTCGTACCGGGTGTACGGATAGTAAAAAAATGTCGCGATTTTATCGTCCGCAAAAGAAAAAAGAATAATAATATCAGTAATTATTGAGAAAACGTTCAGCATAATTCTCGTCTCATCATCGTTATCGTTATTGCGGTTTCCGGAGTATTCTACCCTGCGGGAAACCTCCGACTCGACTGATAAACTGCAACCAAGTAGGGCAACTCGTGTATCGAACTAAACTGCGGTTTGGGCAAACAACGGTTTGGCGGAGCGACGTTCACCGAACGAATCAATCGTGCTTCGGTTTCGATGGGTAGGTATATACGTATTATATAGGTAGACAGGTATACAGCGGAATCCCGAGGGTGGCTTACCGTTTATTTAAAATTAAATCAAACGAAATTAAATCGAGGAATCGTTGAATACAAATCGACTTGTTAATACTTGCCGCATCGATAGATCGCTCACCGCACATACCGCACCTTTGCGTGATGTTTCTACCTTTGTACGTCATCTATATAATATCGTCAATAACGCAGTTGGAATTTTCATGAAAAGCGTAAAATTATTTTTACCCCATTTATTATAATTGTTGTCACATTTTGTGTACGCGTACGTATAAATGCAGTTGCAGTTGCAGTTGTATTCTTTAATTAACGCATCGTTGTTACATGTATTCGATAACGCATCGTTTGGTATAATTCCATTTTCATAATAAATTAATTGCGTTACCTCGTGATAATTTATTTACATTCTACTGATGTAGAGAGGCGTTATAACCGCAAGCGCTGCATTGTTTAATAATTATGCATATGCGAACGTACCTGTACATATCGTGAAATGTGTTGAAATGAAAACGTCCGTTTCTCCGTGTGGTAAAATCGAATCATCAAAAAAATTCGTTTAAATTCACTAGATCAAACTGGTTAAAGGAAACGAACAAACGAAAAATTGATGCAATAAAAAAATAGTAGGTACAATCAGTAAAACTGCGGGCAAAAAATATTCATTTTACTTTAATTTTAGACGAGCGATTAAAAGTACGCGTGATCATCTCTTTCGATGTTGATGAGAAAAACAACCAGAAGAAAAAAAAAAAAAAAAAGTTATACGACTCCGGGACGATTTTTCTAATGAAAAACTCCCCGGAAATATCGAGATGGTCTTTTTTCACGTTTTAAAGTTCGTACCGAGATATAGACGAGACGAAAAACGCTTTGTAAAGTCTCCTCTAAAACGAGGCCTTCCTCTTCCCCAAGGCTCCAAAGCTGTACCATGTATATGTACATATGTATGGTATATACCTACATATGTATGTAGATACATACGCTTATTCCGGTCGGAGATTCGACCGGCGCGTCCCCATCCAGCATCTAGTATCTAGCAGCTAGCTACAGCATCAGCATCAGCTCCAGAATCTCCTCTTCCTTTTCTTCGTTACACCTCCACCTATAGAGCACAGCATGTCTCGACTTTCAGGGCAAGATGATCAATGGCCGTTAATATCGAGGTTTTGTGGAGAGCTCGCACCGAGCGTTATACACCTACCTAACTACCTGCTGAGGGGTATGAAAGTGGAGAGAGAATCTACGAGCTTTATATACACCCTCAGCCCTTGTTCTGTGATACGTAACTTTTAGCTATACCATATGAGACTCGCTCTAGCTCGAAAGTTATAATGAATTTTCTAGAATAGGTTATTGCCATTCAACGACGTAGCTGCCTACTATAGGACGCTGAGCAATAAACGAATAATTACAAAATTTGAGATAACAGATAGCTCTGATCGATTTTTTTGCTGTACTTACTTGTTTTACAACGAGTAAAGAATATGGTAGATTTCTTTTAGCAAAAGTGATTGATTATCTTGAAGATGAGTTTTCTTTTGTTCTTCTATAAACCACCCTAACGTGCAATTGCAACATGATGTTCTAGTGGTGATAATAAACGATATATAGATATACGTCAGCCTTATTCCGAAGATCAGAAAGTAATATACGACGGAGAGTTTATCAATGGGTAAACTTTCGAGGGTAAAGAAGGTGGTAGGGTAGTAGACGATGGGCGATGGGACGGTTCGGTGTCTAAGTCATCAAATTTCGGGATAATCTTTAGAGTTTAGAGGGTGATCGGGCTTGAAGAGACAAATTGTGATGGTGGAACTTTTTTGTAAATGGTTTTGTGTTATCAACGGTCTTGGTTTATCATCATATATACCTATACTATATTTATATACCTTATAGTATATAGTATATAAAAGGATATGTACATACATACATACTCTGCGCAGAATCGTATAAGTTTGGACGAAAATTTTCGTCGTCATGGTTACCTACCTACCTACCCACCTTTATACCTACGTTGCTGGGTTCCGCGAGAGTTCGACGAGGTCATCGCGTACCCAGGTCGGTTATGTCCGCCGAGGGACACCTTGACGAAACATTGGAAATAATTAGTGGACCGCAGTTCAGTTTAATTAACTCTCGTTTGAACGAATTTAGTTGTTGTAATTTTTGGCTGTGTTTTAGTTTTTTTTTTTTTTTTTTTCGTTTTTTGTTTTTTTGGAGAATAATTTGCACCCTGCTGAGGTGGAGGAACCTATATACATATATTCGTACATAAACTACCGTCATTCCCAATACCAATCCGCCCCGAGTTCGTATATATAAAGTTTTGTCGAACTGCAACGGAAGCTTGGTATTTTATTTCGAAACTCCTGATAAAACGGTATAAAGGAACGATTGAAAAGCCCGAGTCGAACTTACTCCGTAGTAGAGTAACTAATGGCATAAAATAACTTCGGAATAGTCGATTGGTGTACGTGAGGGTACAGCTTTGCCCCCGAAGTTCGTTGGTATAGTATAGCATAGCATGTAGCTGCTGCACCGGTTGTAGTCGTTCGAATAAGAAGAAGAGGAAGAAGAAGAAGAAGAAGAAGAGAAAGAGGATGATGATTCTGTGTGCGTGTCAAATTGGTACAGTCATTTGCCAAGATATTCGTTCTCGAAATGAAACAGACCAAGGACCCGCCTCCCCTCCGTCTTGGTTCACAAGAATTAACGTCAATTTTCAAGGGTTCGCGAAATTAGAGAGGAAATTCCTCGAGGGAAATGGGATCAGTATTATACGTCGTCGTTCAGTCTACTAAATAAAAGAAAAAACGAAGAAAAAGTTGAAAATAAAATACAGAAGAAATAACAAAAAATAGACGAACAGTACACAAAAATTGTGTATACCTATATACCGATCACGCTTATCAACTTATCTTTTAATTTCCGTTGTACGAACGATAGGAAATTTTATCGTCCTAGTTCGTTTTTTTCTTCTTTCTTTCTTTCTTCTACGTGCTCCGTCTTGGAATCAAGATTAAAGGCAGTAACTTGTATTTATTTGAAAAACGTGATCGAATGTTGGATAAATGTATGTATGTATGTATTGTACGTAGGTGTATACCTACAGTCGAGGATAGATTTTGACGGAGAAGAAAAAAAAACGAAAAAAAACGGTCTTCTCTTCTATAAATTTGATACTTAAAGACGGTGAGAAACCTGCGGTAGCATACCTAATTATAAGGAGTATAAATAAAAATGAGAAATATTCTCAAGCTTGTATAATATACAGGCATAATTATTATACACCTAATAAGAAAACCGCAAAATATTATGTGGGGTGGTAGTATATGGAGATTCGGCTGGGAACAGCTATATTCTGGCAAAGTTGAGGGTCTTCCAGGTTCGTAGACTTTGAGATCCGGTGCTGGATGGGACAACCTCTTCCCAGCTGGTGCCTGCGCCACCCTAGAAGCTTAATTAATAAAGCCCCTGGCTGGTGCAGGTCCCTCCTCGCTCCTTTCTCCTATCTCCTTTCTTCTTTCTTCTTTCTTCTTTCTTCTTTCTTCTTTCTTCTTTCTTCTTTCCCCGATGTTTTCTTACTCCTTTTTACCGCCCGTTTCATCGTCTCTTTTCCATCTTCAGGTGAAGAGGTAAGGTACTCGTGTCTCTATTGTTGAGCAACTTTATAATTTTTATCGCGTGACCTCGCGTCATTTGTTCGAAATTATTCTTTCTCTCCCCCTTTTTTTTTTGTTCCTTTTCTTTTCTCTATTTTGTCTCTTTAATCAATTTCGCTCTATAGAATATAAAATATCGCGATTCAAACCTGCAGCGAACCGCATTTTTCTGTGTCACGGCTACGACGATTCGACCTCGTACAATCTCTTATACATCTCTCAACTCGCATTAAAACAGGGGAAACGCGGTAAAGAGAAACTTTTTATCTCACTGCGGGACCGCGCGGATCTGCAGAGATTTTGTATAGAGCTACGGAGAACAAGGTATCAGAATAGGTATACCGTATCTTCTTCTCTTTTTTTTTTTTTTTTTTTTTTTTTTTTTCTACATTTTTTTCTCTTTAGTTTTTCCCGCAACTTTTGCAGCATAGAATGTTCGTCTAATTACGACCGTTATATTAATTCATATTTTTTACCCGACTACCTTATCCATTATTAAAAAGCAATTACTCACGCTGACCGTCAGCTAACTAATTTTAATAAAACACCAAGAGTTTTTTTTTCTGTGCTTTCGCGTGAAACGACGAAGCAAGGCAAGGCTGCGAAGCAAGGCAAGGCGAGGTAACGCAAGGCGAACCGAGAGACCGAGCCACGCCGCGCCGGCTGACTAGTACCGGACCTTTTCTACTGCGCTCAAGCAATATTTCAAAGTCCTGCTCCGCATTGTTTGCTGTACGTACCTACCTACTACAGCCCTCTTCTTGGACGGGGTCACAATTCGCATAATGGTTAAAATACAACGGTGTAATATAATATAGGTGCTGGAATGGTTCTGCTGCTTTGTTTTTAACCCTGCTGCTGCTGGGTGGTGCCGTTGCTGCCATGCAGAGAGAGCTTTAAAATTCCGTAAAAAGAAGAATACCCACCGGCGTGTATACCTGTACTGTTCTTCCCGTTGAACCTTTTCTCTATATTTTTCTTTATCTAATATTTTTTTCCTCTTTCCTTTATTGTATGTTTAATATTCGAATATGACGGGTGCCGGATGCCCTCCAGAGGCAGTCTTCGCGGCGCTCTTGACTTTTGTAGCTTGTTACGCAGGATGAAAGATATGATTTATGAGGGAAAAACTGGCCCCGAACAATTTTTCAAATAGTTTTCGACTGTCGAGCCGTCGCCTCGTATATATATATACGTATGTATGTATGTAATATATATAACACGGGATTTGGCCGTGGTCTGAAGACGGAAACGTCAAACAATTTTTCACCAATATCGCGCGAGACGTATAGCGTCGGGTAAATTCGTATTCCTTAGATTTTTGTCTCGTTGAGAAATACCATCCCTTCAAAAAAACAAAAAACAAAAAAAAAAATAACACAACGATACGAATATATTACTTAAATATATTAGCCCCGTTATAACTTTATTTATTACACATCTCCCCCCTTTCCCCTGCAGCAACCATTTCATTATTACGCATACATTTCATACCCACATGTTTAATACATAAATCAAAAAAATAAAAAGCAAAAAAAGTAAAAGATATCCCCGTCCAAAAATAGGTATGGCAGCTATAACGTATAAGTAATCTCTGATCACATGCATGAGATTTACTTATACCGTAGCAAAAGTTTCCATGATTTTTCAACCGAAATCCGATTGTCCGGGGATAAAGTCCTTCAAATCCGTACCGGGGAGTGGAAAAAGTGAACAAAAAAAAAAAAAAAGGTACCACGTCAAGAGGATTTTTCTCTGCACGAAAAAAATAAAAAAATAAAAAAAATTGAAAGGTAATTTTGATGTTAGTATAGAATCACCCCCATCAATCAAACGTGACGAAAAAAAGGAAAAAAGAAAGAAAAAAAAAAAAAAATTTGATGGATCGAACGAAAAAAAATGAATCCCGTGATATTTTTTAGACATTAATTTTTCTCTAAATTTATATATACGTACGGATAGGTACGTATATTTCTATCTACATGCAGGGTGTAGGTACAGGTATAGCCTTTTCCGCGGCGGGTTTAAGCACCGACTAAATTAATCGTTGAATGTCCAAATTACAGTTGCGGCGGTTGTTCGAGGGGGTTGGTGGGGGGACGGGGGGATTTATATATTTTTTTTTTTTTCTCTACAAAAGTTAGTGTGCACTAGATATCTAAGCGAGGAATTCAGAGTTTAGGTTGGTTCGGGGGACGGCGCGGTGGTAGAAACTCTGGTACCTAATTGCGACTACCAATTTGTCACGTAGACAAATGGTGCCTCATCAGGCCACACGACCGTAGCACGAGTTCAGATCTCCCCTGGCCGTTTTCTTGACTAACACGAGTTTTGCTATGTTGAAGGATGAATTGGTTCTGCTTTATTTGATTCGAGACACGGATTGTGAATACGATGATAAAAAAAATCTCGGTGGTAAAAGTGTTCCTATACAGATTTATTTTTCTCATAAAAAAATGTGCAAATATTTCAAGTAGGTCTATATATGATACATATCGCAGAAAAAGGAAGAAATAATAAGAAAAAGAAGAGCACATTCGTGGTGACGTACCGCTCCGATTGGATCGGTCTTTAATTAAAGAAACGCAATGTTCGAGCCCTGAATTCTAAATAGCAAACGAACGTGACTTGGTTTTTAAATAAATTAGTGAATTCTGGATCCCATATAAAAGACATTGGAAAGCTTTTGCCCGCCTGCTTTCAGCTGGTGACACGCGGTCTATCCTCTAACTCTTTTCTCTAACTAACAATAAGATAGAAACTTTTTCCCATATCGTATACCTAGCTATATATCCCGGAGGTTTACTAATATAAAAACAAGGGTCTAGACGCGAGAGTTGTATATTATATGTATGTACGTATACATACATACATACACACAGTTCGTAAATCACGACGGGATCCCGGATTAACTTATGCCCGCAAAAAGCACAAAGCAAAGTTTAATTAAACTAGCGGGAATATTAATGTACGATAGTTTATTACTGTATGTATGAAAAATTCTATGACAAAATTAAACTTTACATATAGGTATAGTTATTGATATACCTAATTGCTCGGATAAGTGAACTGATTCGTTCAAAAGGATTTTGCTAAATGAATATACGTATATAGGTATGGTATGCAAATACTGCAGGCGCAATTATGCTCTGTGATAATTTTAATTGTCTATATTTGTGTATACCATATATAGTCACACGTCATATACCTACGTGCACTGAATATGTAGAATGGAGTCGAATCTATCCACGAGTGAACAATTTTGAAACGACTTCAGCCCCATGCTGCAGCATGCACGCATATATGTATACCTGTACAGGTATAACTGTATACGTATGCATACTATACGTATGTACCAACCTACCCTTGGCTTTTCGACTGCAGTATGCATGCCCGTCTGTGTTATCCACACACAGATTATATTAACAAGGCAAACATTGGGACATAGATTACCCGGTGCATAGAATTGTTCTACTAAAAGCTGACTGGATTAGTAGACTTAATCTGCTAAATGAACAGCACGGGCTATGTGTTATACCTGCTGGTCCTGTGCTGAAACAAATGTTTGCTAAAAATTTGTCGAAGAGTTAATTTTTTTTTCGTTCTATTAATTTCTCTCATATTTCGGAAGGATCGTGAGAATTTTTGATAGTGATTAATACCGCGGCTTATATGATTGACGATCTTCTAGAAATTTATTTTAGTTGATAAATCGGGTTTTCTAAACTTTCCAAAATCTGTGGGAGTTTGCATAAATTTCACACACGATCCTAGCGCAGAATCAGTTCGTAGCTAAAGCTTTGTTTAGAGGTAGGTAGAGTTCCGTTCCGTTCAGTTCCGTTTCGTGCGGGAGGGGCCCTCATCCACTTTGGAACCAGTTCGACTAACTGAATCACAGTAATTTCTGAAACACTTTAGCGGGCAATAAGCTGCATTGAACGCCTAATGGAATTCTGAACACGACCTCGAAATCCACCATTACGTGGAATATGCGGAAACCTCTAACAGTCCTGTACCTAGCTACGAAAGGATCTAAACGGCTTAAAACGTTGCACTGATTGAACTTGTCTTATTATAAATGATCGCGATGATCAATGAATTTACAAATTCACTGAATTTCTCATTCTAATCCACAGATTTGATAAAAACCAGCAGCCGTATACCTCTACAAGGATATCGTTTCAGCGAGATCTTATAGAACTTTTGAGAAGAGGATAAAGGTTGATACTCTGAGATTATGGGGTCGGATCCTGCAGTGAACGGTGAGAATCTTTAGAATTTCATTTGTCGGGTGGTGGTAGGTATACAGGGGTAAGTACAGACTGAAGAGAGAAGAGAGAAGAGGGAAGAGAAGGAGAGAGATAGGAGTCAAAGTTTGAGTAAGGTTTGAGAAGCGCGGGAGTTTGTCGACGACGTTGACAAGTATTCTTAGCACCGAGTAAACCCATTGGGATAAGAGAGTTCGCCGGGTATCGTGCCGTAGGATATATAAGGTAAAGGTACAGAATACACCTACAGGTATATCTGTAGGCGAAGCTGCGTAGCTGAAATGGATTTTTACGGGTCTTCTAAACAGTGAGTAATCCTGAAAGGTGATGGTAGGAGCGAAAGCTTATTAACAAAGTTGCTACGAAAGTGCGAAAAGTTTTTCAAGAGAGAGAATCCATCCCCTTCCTCTCAGCCCACCTTCCCCCCTCGTCATCCTCTCGCAAAAATCTCTGCAGTTCAGGACACCCAAGTCCAGTAGCTGATTACCGTGCAGATTCAAGGAACGCAAATTATACCGAGATTCGTTAAAACTGGAAACTGGAAAGTGGAAAGTGGAAACTAAGTTCGCTGCGTACGCAAAGAATATATAACACGCACCTAATCTTCTCATTTAAAGCTCCTTCTTTAAATTTTCGTTACTAATTCCTACTCTTTTTCTTTCACCCCCGCCCTTTTTTTTTCGCTTTTTTATTTTTTATTTTTTTTGTTCGGAGTCTGCACGGTTCCGACGCAGTCTCCTGTACGTATACGTTGAGCCGCGATCGTTGAGAGGATTAAACGAAATAAAGCTCACCGCGAGTTTTGAACGCGTCAACGTTATATACCTGTGAAAAACGTTGCCCCGATGTTTTTGCGGCGACGAAATAACGAGGCTGTGCTGCAGAATACCCGAGTAGGAAAATACAAATGCACCGTAGACTAACCACCAGCTTTTAAACCCACAATCTCCCGTTCCACCATTCCCTCTTACCCGAAACCCCTTGACCCCTCTGTAACCTCAACGAACTTCATCTGACGGGTAATGTTTGGTTTAAATTAGGGGATGCATAAAGAGGGGCGTTGAATTCGTCGGAAAATTCTGCATCTTGCAAATATTATATTAGACGATCGATGAATTATATCTTAATCAGCAGAGTATCCGGGTTGGCTTGTTCGATTATTCGCGAGGTTTATTCCGTGGTCATAACGTCTTCTTGCAGTTTTTCCACCATAAGATGTGTAAGAAATCGGTTTAGTCGTCTGGAACACCTGGAGGTGACTGCGTCGTCGTTATAACAGCAGTTTGGTCGTTAGCGGAAGATTCGTACCTCGTGTCGCCCTAATAACGTCTCCTAACGTCGAGGTAGGTACATGGTAACACGCCCTGTAAGTGTAAGTGTACGTGAAGGCAGGTACCCATATACCGAAAGCTATATACATCTGTATGGTAAAAAAAAAAAAAAAATATATTATGTGAGAAAAATGACGAAAGTTTAACCGCTAGAGAGTCCGCATTGTATAATTAATGGAAATTTCTATTACTGGAAGTCAGGCAGCTCTGTTTCTGTCTCTACTGCATACTATACTGCATACTGCATGTAACATGTTCCATGCAGAATATATATCGTACCTCAGGGAGCAACGACGAGGAATCGATAATAATTTTTGTCGTTAATTTCCTGCCTGCAGTGAATAGCGAGGGGAGGAGAGAGAGAGGGAGAACAAGGAAGAGAATGATAGGAACAGAGAGTAAAATAAATGATGAGATAGGGGAAGAGAGTGTTGATTGAATATGAGAGGCGTTGATTAGGACGAAGATTTCTTTTTACGGTATCGAGTTTAATTTATTTGACGTTGAAAGCGTGATCGAGTATCGAGGCAGAATGGGTACTTATACTTACTCACTTATTTTCGCCGTTACAAAGGCACTCGAGGAATTTTATCAAGCGGGGATTTTGCACCTTAGTTAATAATTATTATCTCAGATATAATAAAGAAGGAGATGAAGAAAAAGATCGATGGAGAGAGTGAGAGAAAGACAGAATTGATAAATTATTCAGGAAAATTAATACAAGTCCCCCAGCTCGGGGACTGTAAGAATGTTGGTAGAAGGAAATCGCTCAGGTAAAGTACACTGCGGAGTTTGATATTCAAGTTTAATCATTACAAGAAAATTTCTCTGATTTAAAATATTCCCCAGCTGGTACAGAACAAAAACGAAAAAATAAAAATAAAATAATTAAAATTGCATATTGCAAATTATTTCATTGCCTTGAAATATTTTCGTGATGAAGAAACGGGAGGATATAGAGTATATGGAATGATAGTCCCTAGGGACGCCAGCAAATACGAGTGGAAATAGAGAATCTGTGGGATGGGTGACTGCCCAATTAGTCTGGGGCGTCGCGGCTGTGTAACTACTTAATTATTTTGAGTTATCGGACCGGACATCGTTCTCTGGTGGGCTAGGAAATCCTCTGCCTTTACCCCCGCCTCGATCTAGTCTCTCCAGTCCCGACGAAGAGAGGGAGATATAGAGGAAGAGAAAGATATAAGAGAGAGAGAGATGGAGCTTCACAGATTCCCCTAAATTGCCGACATCCTGATTAGCAGTCAGCTTGCAGCAAACTGAACATGGGGCCCAGAGGCTGGTCCGCATGGGCTGTGTGGATTCTGTGAGGAGTTGGGAGGAGACCGCGGAGAAGATCTTTGAGCTAGTTGAATTACCGAATTTGTATGCGATACTAAGGTAATGTGTATACACACCGAGATTTTGGAGAGACAGAGAGAGAGAGAGAGAGAGAGAGAGAGAGAGAGAGAGCGAGAGAGAGAGAGAGAGAGAGAGAGAGAGAGAGAGAGAGAGAGAGAGAGAGAGAGAGAGAGAGAGAGAGAGAGAGAGAGAGAGAGAGAGAGAGAGAGAGAGAGAGAGAGAGAGAGAGAGAGAGAGAGAGAGAGAGAGAGAAGTGTCGTTTGATAATTAGTAGAGTCAGTACCGTGAACAGATCAGTTTTCGGGATCTGTCGAGGGGAGAGAAAAGCGTTGAGTTGAGTTTAGCTGAGTTGAGTCGAGTCGAGTCGAGTTCAGTTCAGTTCAGTTGTCGCTTGCCGTGGCGTGAGAAACTTTCTCGATTATTAAAAGAGGGTTTAATATCGCCCAGGGCGCGCCCGGCTTGGGAAACCCCCTCGGAAAACTTGGTCGATCAGCTTACCCCCAGTCTGAAACAAAAATGACGACATTAAGCAACGGTGCAGGAATATTTATATAGAAAGAAGAGAAACGCGGAGAGATTAAGATCTCGGGGGTTGTAATGAATCAAGCTTTGCACCGCGAGGCGTGAAGTCATTGGAAAAATATTTTCATGCGACTCTGTACGTCAAACTGCGATTTGGAATCATTTTTTTTTTTTTTTTACCAAAACACCGAGTTTCTCCCCGACGATGACTAATTCCTGAAGTCTGAACAATCCTTCAAACTTTTCATCAAATTTTTACGTTTCGTATGAACAGTCTTGACAGAAAAAAAAAAAGTTTCATTTTGTTCTGATAATGTTATACCTATACAAGATTATGAAACTGCCGGTTGAAAATCCGGCGGATAAAATACTCCGGATAAAGCCCAACTTATGGAGTATATACCTTCCCAGGGTATAGTACAGCTGTGTACAGGTGGTATAATGATTATGTACCTAAGGTCCCTATAAGATGGTTTTGTAAATTGGCTGGGTCGATTCTACGTTAGCGAAACGAAAATTGGCAAGTTTTAGCCTCGGTAGACATGGCAAAGAGCTATTTTCTACTCTTTAGGGATTACAAGCGGTTCGGCGAAAGTTGCGGACCAATTACGCTCTAATCTGAACATAGAGTTGGCCAGGGGTCCGACCTCGAGGGAATGAATTAGGCTCACCCAGACACAGCAGTACATATATTTATGTCTACATACATACATACGTACATACGAATAATTATCAGTCTTTTAATAACGCCGAAAAATGAGTTTTAATAAACTGCACAAAAAAAAAAAAAAAATAGGGTAGGACGAACGGATTTCCGGACAGCACATTCATCCTTTATTTGATTAAAAAATTTTCCAACGAACAAGTAATACGATGTACCCATTTTTTAGTTGCGAAGTGAAGTTCGGGAAACAAATTGGTTTCTCTTTTTTCTATTTGTTTTTTATTATCATTATTATTATCGTATTTTGTTCATTTTTTCTGTTTCATCATTTGATACCGTAATGTAGTGGGTAGAGAAAACTTTGTTTTTCCCTCTTCAGAAAAGTTACGCGGTTTTGCGGCGAGCGCTGTTGGAATAATTTCGCATATACTTACTTCCGCGAGCTTCGTCGTCTCGAGAATATTTTAACAAATAACAACGCTACTTATAAAAAAAAAATTAAAAAATAAAAAATTTTGTATTCCAAAGTCCGTATAGATATAACAACCCGAGCTAGTGAAGTCTGATTATCTCAAAACCGCGGAGAGGGGATATAGAATGAAGAAAAAAAAATTCTTTCATTTCATTCCCGCATGAAAACTGCAGTAACGAATCTTCCAAAAAACCTTTGGCTGTATACTCACATGCTTAAATAATTTATATCTCATACCTGAATACGCTCTGGTTTTTTATAGGCGTATATATGAATAATTAATTTCGTCTACAGAAGTTGGGGAAAATTAATCAATGAATAATTGAACTTTGAATCGGATTAGAACGTGAGGTGAGGTGTAAAAACGTATTCGGGAATTTTGTAGATCCATTCGATTGCGAGAGATAGCGTAAATGAAGTTCGAGGTAATGATCTATGTACCGTATATCTACTGGTAAGCTCGTGCAGCAGCAGCAGCAGCAGCAGCAGCAGCAGCAGCTTACGTTGGCTTTCCATCCCCCTTCTCCAGAGACTGCAGTTGGGAATAAAAATACGAACCTAATTCCCCCGAGTCTTCGTAAACTACAACCTACTTAGAGTCTAGACTCGAGACTATCGTGCCTTCGCCTTATCATGGCTGGAGAGCTAATGAGCCTGCCATTTTCCAGAGCCAATCACTCGTCGTAAATCGGCTTAGCGGTTCCCCAGTGGGTTCCGAGGTGCTAGAGCGTGATCCGCTAATCACTATACTTTTTTTAAATCAAGAATTAATGCCCGGTTTCTACTTGGAAAGTTAACGTTATTTATGACTCGTCTGTAGTATTTTTCTAGTACGAAAAAATCTCGTGGGATTCTTCAAGCGGCGAAGAAAAGAGAAAACATAAATAATCAAGTTGATAAAAATCGGTTCTTGAAAGAAAAAAAAAAAAAACTCTAGAAAATCGTAAGAATATCAAGTGGCTTACAAGGATCGTAATGGCAACCGCTAGAGGCACGTCTAATAAAGAAGTGGATGCAGATTTCGTGATTCAAGATCGGCTTCGGCTGGTTTTGCGTGCCGCCAAACACACAGCTCTATAGCTGCAGAATAAGGGGCCAGGTTACGACCTCAACGTTCGAGTTGGCTGAAGTAGATCAATCCTGATTAGTCAGGAGGTAAACATGCGAAATGGGGATGAGGGCGAAGCGCGGAATCGCGAGGGTCGTTTCTGCACGGTTCAAACTGGAACTCGAGTTCGGTGGATGGATACATTGGGGTAATTCTCGGCAAACCGAAGAGCAGACAAGTAGTGGTATATAGTAGTGGCGGTATACATCTATCTACTATACCTACAAAATTTGTCTTTGACTTTACGTAAATATGTATATACCTATGCACAGGTATATTATATACGATCGATAATCAACCGCTGTTTGAAGTAGGTATAGACACGATAATTGCACAAAAGAGATTTTCGACTTCAGTCTGAAAAGCTTGCTAAACCGTATTTGACATCTCTCTTTGTCCCCTCGAAGGAAGACACGAGAGCCTCTCCGTTCTTCTTTCCTTCTTTCGGTTTCTCGGTTCCTTTGAGACATCCTGAACGTGTACCAGCCATGATCGAGTTTCTCCTCTTCCTTTCTCTTATCTTCCCTTCTCTGCTCTTCATCGTATCGGTATACCCTCGACTGTAACGCGTATAATATTTCCATCCTCGTATACATATAAATATAGGTATATAGATGAGCTACGTATAGATTTTGTCGCGACAAAAGCCAGAAATTCGAACCACGGCAGTGTGGGTTGATTCGGTAAGTAGGTTCGGTCTTATTCGGTATATATGCGGTATAAAATAAGGGGTGGTATTTTTTTTATTCCTCTTTTTGTTTCTTGCGGTATACCTTTTTAGATTTTTATACGTTTCTTATTTTCATTTTAAATTATTTAACTTCTTCTTCGTCTTCGTCTTCTTCTTCTTCATCCCTTAACCTTTTATTCTCACCCCGTATTATTACAGTGGAAAAAAGTGACGAAAAATTATTGCGACGTCTACCGGCCTTAAAGCTAGAGAAGGGAACCAGAAGGATTACGCTTCGTGAAAAAAGCTCCCGCCCATCAGTCGGCGTCAAAAATTGAAAATGAATGGGTCCACGTCGAAAGTGGATAATTGGAGGGCTGACGTTATAGATTATTCGTTATCATTCCCGCACCCAATTTTTACTGACATTCATATTCGTCGGGTCTGGATGGTTACACTCGGTTGATGAAAGAATAATATGCAGCTATTGCAGAATCCTGCAGGACGTATGCAGTATTGTTTCAAAAAAATTCAAAAAATTTTACAATTCACTGATGCACATGCAGCAGCACCACCCATCTACGCGTCGACGGTTCAACGATCGGTCAAATACGATCATCGAGTTAATTGGATAATTCTCGTCGGCAAGAGGCTCACGGGATTATATAATAATACGACAGATCAATTTTTAATTTCAAATTTTATTAAAAACTGCGAATTTGGGCCTAGAAAATTGTCCAGAAAAAAAATTGAACAATAAATTGAGGAATGGGGTGGGATATGGGATAAAATTTTTTATTCAATTCTCAGTTCTTCAGGCCCTATAATGCACCGTGTTTTATATGTATAGATGCGTTGGTATTTATACAAACGCGGGGATTGTGACGAAGTTACATGTGTGTACAACGACCAACACATTTATACACGAAGAGCATAGAATGAACAGGGTCAGGCACAGGAGAGTAATGACACATTGATTAGATTTACGATGCCTGGCTAGTCGAACGAAAGCAAATTAATTTGTGTATACGGTAGGTACGTACGCAGCCAGTTATATGTAGACTTATTGGTCCCGATGTGTACGCGAGTTAGGAGTTCCGTAAACAAGGAATAAAAATAACAGTAAATACCGATTTTTCTCGTAAAAAACGTATCAAAAAAGGGGGAAAGAAAAAAAAAGAACAGGAGCAAAAGAGAGATTTGAATTTGAACAAGAGAATAATAAGACACTGAAACGTTAATTTTTGTGTCGTTATATTAATCCTCTTCTTTAATCCGTGTGGCTCGTTGGATCCCAACAAACGCGACGATTTGGAGAGAAAATTGTTATTTTGATTATTAATGACTCGGCGTATAACGGTCTTATAAATATTCATAAATTTTTAGCGGGTTTTGAAATAAAAGGGAGTAAAAATGCGAGAAATGAAAAGCGTGGCATAGGCACGTTGCGCCTGTGTACGTATAGGTATATATACACTTACTTTTTAAATACACGCAAATTCTAGCCCACTGATACAATGAAAAATGAAAAAAAAAAAAAAAGAAAAAATACCCGTTTCCTGCAGTATTCCACGGTCTGTCGCGCTGGCTCGTCCCCTTCGTGCACAAATCAAGCTTATAAAATATACGTGTATGTAGTAGAAACATGCCTATACCAACCAGCTCATCTGACTACTCCCTACTCTTTACACTCTTCAATATACCTGTACCTTCGAGTAAATTTAGGATAAATTTTTTTTTTTTTTTTTTTTTTCATGGTATAAAATCTGCCCCACAAAAACCAAGAATAAAAAGGAAAGAAAAAAAAACTACGTCTCGTCTTTTCCTGCGCTCTCATTCCTCTCATCTGTACTTGCTGCAAGTCTCAGACAGGATGAATAGTACGAGATACACATATCAGAACTGCACCCTCAAAAGGCTCGTCGAGTTTCTGAATCCTTGCCAAATTCGCTGAGGATATACTTGGCTACCGAGTACTCGCTTCGTTGATTAGCGATTATGTACATGTTCGGAGGTCTGGATAAACGTATAGGTATATATATATTGCATTCAATTATTCATATATTTTTTCTTATTTCTTTGGATATTCGATTACACGATACTTCGAGATTGGGGTATGTACTATGCATGTACCCATACATATACAGAAAGGAGATATAAAAAAAAGGGAAGAAATAAACCAGGTATACCTCATAGTGGAGAACCAAGGCTGCTGCACGTACACGAATCAAGTCTGAGTGCCATCAAATCTTGTGCAGACGAGATCAGAGCGACAGATTACGAATTCTCGAGGTGCATTCAGTTGCAGACACAAAAAGAGAGAAATAGAGAGATAGAGAAATAGATACGCGACGTCATTTACTAATTGAGAGAGAAAGAGAGATACATAGATTGTTGGTTGTTCCGATTTATTGTTTGAAATTGAATGAATGAACGAACGAATGAATGAATGAATGAATATATAAAGATGAATAATATTAACGAGACGATAATTCAGGCTCATGAATAGTATCGTGTATAATAAATCCGAGGTCAAATATCCGGGTCTTCTAATGTCGGACAAAAATCTTAAACTGTTCTATTCACGTTATAATATATAGCCATTTTTACCCACATAAAGAGGAAGAGAAGAAGAAGAAAAAAAAAAAGAAATCCAAGTTTCGTAACGCCCCGAGGGGCACAAAGGAAAAGCAACAAAGGCACGTCGAGCTTCAAGTCAGCCACCGGAATCTTGCGAGCATAGAAAAAACGTCTCGACTTCGAAAAGGAAAGGAATACCTAGTATAGGACTCGGACGTGACAGTATAGAAATATTCCATCCAAAGATACAGTGAAATAAAATAAAAAAAAAAAAAACGAAACAGAGATTTAATTTACAATATCATCGATTTCATTGCTGATTCCTAATCGATTAGAATTTCGTATAGAAAAAATTCGGTACATATAAAGATGAGCTTGCGAAAATTCGAGAGGATTGAAATCAACGGTTAAATAAATGACAAGAAATGTTCTTCTTAAATTTCTATTATAAATTTATAATATATGATAATATTTCAAGCTCGTTAATTTTTTTTGTTTTTTTTTTGGGTACCTATGCTTTGTTATTTTGGATGTCAAAAAGGTATAGTTATGCGGTTATTATACGAAGTAGAAGAAACCCGCGATCCTTGGTTGTTGGTAAGAGGTGGGGTATGAAACGGGGGGGTGTTTGGGAGTAAGGGATGCACGGAGCTTGCGCGGATTCGACCCGATGCCACGCGCGCCTACCTGCTTTCGAGCTTTTGGGCTTTCGGGCTTTCGAGCTTTCGGCATCGCTACTGTCGTACGTAAACCCCGTATAGCAAAGGAGAGGTGCGCTGCAGGTTCCACTACTACTTCGTGCTCGTCCCCCAACTCGGTAACGAGTCTCAATCTCGCTTGACTTGTGGCTGGGGGCATCGACGTACCGTACGTGACGTACTCCGAAACGTACGTAGTGTTAACTGAGGAGATATAAAAAAAAAAAAAAAAAAAAAAACCTCATTCTCAGTAAAGGATTGTGCCTCGTGAAGAGTGACACGGTGAAGCAGGTGATGAAAACAAAAAAAAACACACATTTCAAAAGAGGAAAAAAAAACCATATACATAGTTTTTCAATTTCGGTTTTTCTGTTCTTCTTGTCTTCTTGTCCTTCTGTTACTTTTTAGTTTTCATTCATTTTTCGTTATTTTTGGAAAGGGTTTTTTTTTTCTTTCTACTATTCTTCGATAATAGCTGCTCCCACGAAATCGTTCTTCTCGACAATCTTTCGGGTAAAAAAAAACTCCGTTCCGTTATTCGATTCACCGTGCCCGGCGACGTGATTTCGTTTTTTTTTGTTCCAGAAAATAATAACGGCGGAGGGAAGATTTCTGTGTATTCTCGTGTATGTGTATGTGTATGTGTATATATGTGTACGTATACTTGTTTATTTGTATGTGTATTTGTGTGCGCGGTTCGATGGATGGGACGACAATCTTCATTTGTTGAATGAAATTCGGATTGTACGTGTCATTTTTTCTTTATTCTTATTTTCGTTCAATTTTCACTTCTCTATCACGTTTTTGGTTTTTCATTTTCATTTTTATTTCATTTTTTCATTCAATTTTCGCATACCCGTATACTTCGTTTTTTGACTCTATCGTTAGATCGTTTTCTCGTGTCTCCGTGTGTATCGAGAATAAATTAACAAAAATTAGTGATACAGTGTTGTTTTTTTCTCTCTCTTATTTTAACGCTGTATAGGTGCATTTTTATACAATGCAGCTTGCATGTATATCAGAGCATACCTTTGAAAAAAAAAAAAAAAATTCGAAAAGGTAAAACGTTCATCAATTTTTGATTATTCAAACTGAGTGAGCTGAGTATAACGATATTTTTCCTCCTTTTTTCTTTTTTTTGTACTTTTCAACACCGTTAAGGTATACGTGAAAAATGTAAACGTTGCTCCTGGATCCTCGCGCGATATTTCAGCAAAAGCATGAATAATATAGATGTAAATTAGCCCCGGGATACCTTGAACAAACATTCTTAATTTCTGACTTTACTCGCCGTTTTCTTAATGCTTATATATTATACACGAATTATCTATTACTACTACTAATACTAATTTATATATATGTATATATATATAAATATATTTATATACAACGTATATATTTACATATAATTGTACAGCTACGTGACCGGCTGACACTGATAGACGGTGGAGGCTTAGATCCCGGATAAAAACGTTAAATAAAATGGGTCGTAATTTAAAGCCCCTCGTAATGAAGTTATTAAACCGTTTGCTAAAATCTCTCTCTATCTATATACGACTATGTATAGGTAGATATCTGTATATACGTATATATATACATATATATCCGGAAATTCATATTCGCTTTTGAAATTGGTACGATAGGATCTGTTTCACGCATTGCGGGGGGTGAATATATAAATTTAAATTAGGACCAGTCAAACCGGTGAAACGTTACCTTTTTGCTTTTTGCCGCACAGTAAAAATGATCCCGGTTCGTGCCCGGTGTAACAAACAGCCCCTAAATTGAAAACGAACGCGTAGTTATACGCGCTTGAGGTTCTCTCTTCCTCGCTCCGCTTCCTTCCTACCCTTCCTTCCTTCCTTGCTTCTTCCTCCTCCTCCTCCTCCTCCTCTTCTTCTTCTTCTTCTTCATCCCCTGGCTCTGTCCAATCTAGCTGTCGTTTCACTTTTCTTGGACAAAAAAAAAAAAAAAAACTTCTTATTTCTTAAGTATAAGAATCAGACGCGGTATTCTATTCTCGAACTTTTGGTTGAAAAATTTATTTATCGATTTTTTTATTTTTATTTTTTGATCATTTATTTTTTTTCTTACCCCAAACGCGCAGCATATAGATATTGTATCGGTTATACTGGTACAGGGTATATATAACTTAGAGATGTATGAGCCGAGATCACAGAATCTGCAGTTCGAGATACGAGACGAATAAAACAAAACGAAAAAAAAAAATACCAAAAAATATATAAAAGAACTGTTATATATACGTTTTTTTGTTGATTTGTGTGTGTATATATTTCACTTTGGTGTTATTATTTTACGTGCTAAACTAATATTATCCGAACTGAGACGAGTGTTATTTTCTTTCCCGAGTGTTGAATTTGGTTTTTTTTTTTTGTTTTTTCTTGTTCCTTTTCACATCTATACATTCGTGGAAACGGAGTGCAAATATGAACGACGAGGAAAATTATTGTAAAAGAACAAAAATTAGACTAAAATAAAACGAAAATGAAAATGGAAATAAAAAAAAGCAAATTTCTCGTTGATTGATAATAACGTACGTAGGTAATACGGATGGGTTTTAATGTTTTATCAAATTACGTGAGAGGGAGGTAAATCGAACTACGGCTGCAGAGTACGTGTTTCGTTTTTCAAATAATGAGAAAGACAAGAGGGAATAAAAGAAAAAAAAGGAAAAAAATCGAAAAAAAATAACAAAAAAAAAAATAAATAAAAATAAAAGAGACACCCTCTAATTTCACACGGGTGTACCAGTGAAATAAAAGCAACAATATCACGAGGAAAGAATAACAATGTAATTTTCAAGCGACCTTATTTAATTTACCATCGAGTCTCGGCGCTCTCGCGTTGCCAACGACGGTTATACTCGAAGAACCGAACTCAACCCCCGCCTGTACAGAAAAGCTCCCATCCTTTCATCTCTTTCTCCTTCTCTCCATCTCTATCCTTCCCTCTTTCTCTTTTACCTCGGCGAACAAAAAGTCAAGAATTTTTCTTTCCATTATCTAGACGAAAGCTTTTTCAATACGAGTTTAACTTTCCTCCCCCTATATACAGATATATACGTACATATATACACATTATACACGGGTATAATGTACCTTACGGTGGGTATTATAGGTATACAGAAAACCGTGAAATTTCAACGTTTACTTTTAATCACGGCGAAAGGTCAATTACTTAAGATTTTCAACATTTTACTCCACGATGTATATAGGTATAGTAATTCTTTTCAAAATTTAATACAACTCCAACATCGACTAATTAATTTCCAAAAAAAAAAAAAAATCACGAGCAAAGAGAAAGGAAAGAAAAATAATAATAAGTCAAATAAATTAGAAACAAAAATCATTACTCAAGTTCAATATTCGATCACGGGGGAAGATACAGAAAGTAAGTACCTGTCCGAGGAGGGGGGAGGAGATTGTGTAATCCCAGACACCTGAGCATAGCTTATAAATTATTTAATTATTCACTTCCTGACCAATTGGTTAAGCTGTTATAATTTATGGGTACTATACTTACAGATATACCGCTGTGATAACTTTTTTTTCGCTTAATTGATATACAGTGTTATAAATTAGAAAGACTGCGGCACGCGACAGACTCGTGTTAAAATCAGAGATTAATTGTCCGCTACCAACCCCCTTACATACGTATATACATAATATACATATCTAAATTATATAGTTTGAATACAAATGAGAATTACGATCAGTGAAAATAATTTTTATTTCTCTTTCCATTTGGTATGTATAAAGTCAAAAAAAAAATATCTACGCTTATATATATACAGTGTCTTTTCGAAAATTGATCTATAAGTTGTTATTCTCATTTTTTTTATCTTTGTATAGAAGAGATCAACTGATAAATACTACGAAATAGTAACGCGCGATGAACTTTGGGCAAGAAGATCGATCTGAAAGTTTTCCCTGTTTTTTGCTAAATTCACTGCCAACTTTTTGCACACCCCTCCGTTCGCTAATGGGGATACCAATTAATGGGACAGGTTTCTCTGGTCAAATAATAAATGGGGGGGATATAGGTATATATATTATAGCAAGAAGTTATAGGTCGTATAAATGATAGAAGTTGAAGAAAAAAGAACAAAATAAATAAAAAATCGATACGATTTGACCCATGTGCACAAACGGTATAAAAATTATTTATTGACGAAAAGGTTTTTCGAGGGGGCTCTTTGATATGTATATAGATAAGGTATATATAGGTATATGTGTTAGTGAAAATGTTTATTATTGCGAAAAGGTTTTTTTTTTTTTATTATTCAACAAACAAATACCTACCTATATACCTAAAATATATATATACCTATATCGACCAAGCTGCGGTATGTTCTAGATTCTCAAAGTGTTTACCATCGTCTACTCAATTGCGCCGGAACTCACTCCAGTCCCTCCACTTGTCGTCACTTGGCTCCGCCTCGCTTCCCGTAGGCACTTTTACCGCAATTCGATCCCTATAAATTCCAACTCGGTCCAACGATTACGAGACGATGTGTATATACCTATATAGTATATATATATACCTATATACCTACCCGCGAAAAATACCACAAAAGAGAAAAATTTCTTTCTTATAATTTTATTTTTATTTTTCTAATTTTTTAGAGAAGTTTCTTTCCTAAGTTCGTCCCTGTTTTCGATTTTCTGTATTTTCGATTCGATTTTCGGAATTGTAAAGCATCGTATAAAAATTTAACTCTACTTAACTCAAGGCTAAGAAAATTTTATCTAACATTAACTAAGACGATACTTAAGGGTGGTTTTCTCCGTGCAGGTGGTTGCCGCAAATGAGGGCCGAAGAGGAAGATTGACGATCGGGAAGGAGGGTAAAGAAGCGGGTTACCCGATGGCTCCAGCCGTCGTCGGCGGTTGGGGGCTTCTTGCGCTCGCCCTACTCACCCTGGCAACTCCTAGCCCCGCCGCAATTCGTAAAGGTAATTCGAAAGCTCCCGTATATATGTTTTTCTTCCATCAATAAGTTTTCTTTTTTTTTTTTGTTTTTGATTCTTCTTTTACACGCTTTCGAGAACCATGATTCGCGATCGTTTTCACGGAATTCTATAAATAATACGATAATAATTCGAATTATGCGAATCCCTCCGGTCTATACCAGCTTTATGAATTATGGCTATTACCGTTCATGGATCATGTGTTAATCTACGGTGCCTCAAACCAACTGGAAATTATAGTTTAGAGTTCCGTTACGCATTTCCGAAATGCGTAAATACCGGTGATTTATCTAACGTGTCAACCGAGTGCCTATACGTGGGTTGGTTGTAACGTTTCTCCATCTATTGTCACCGTAGGTAGTATAACTTCTCGATAATTTCGTACCATATAGCCAAGCCGATGATGATGTAAAATCGGTACCAAAAGCACGAGAAACTTGACCTGAATATGTAAGAAATGTGATAAGTGTTAATACCGAAACTGCTTATCTGCATAACTCTCGATGAAATGAATATACAGAGACGAGGAGCTTTTAAGCTCCCACGTTCGCCGAGGGATCAGGAAATTTTTTTTTGGTTTTCGTATTTTCTTTTTCAGCTATGTGAGTAAAATTTAAGGGCTCAAGCCAGAAAAAGAGAAGAAAAAATATAGAAGAAAGAAATATTAGAAGAAAGGGGTTCACTTGCACATATACCTACACCTATACTCCCGGGCTTATCCAACTCGAGAAAGGGCTAAAGATTAAAGAGAAAAAGTTTCCTACCTAAAAGCATCTATTTAAACCTCACCCATTGAGGTTGGAAGGCCTTCCTCTCTTCGCTTTCTAGCGGCTTTGTCGCCATTCAGTGGACGATACCTCCTCGCCTCGCCTCACGTCGAGTCGCGAACGCGTGACTCGACTCTCAACGAGCTAAGGACCTCTACTCTTCTTCTCTTCGTCTCCCTCGGAGGTCTGATTTCGGCGTTTGAGTTGCCCGCTCTTCTCTGCTCCCGACACAAGGTATACGGATATACATGTATAGGTATACGAAGGAGAGAAAAATCTGAATACAAATCCCCGGACTCGAGTACCGGCTATGGTACGACCCTCGAGATCCGAGATGGCTGGATGTGCTCGCGATGTATACTATATACAGGTATACGACGGGACGAGAGAAGGGAAGAGGAGAGGAAGAGAAAGAGAGGAGGAGCTTTTCAGTTCCGTATTTCTATCCTCTTCTTCGCTTTTCTCTATTCACGGTTCGTATACGCGAGGAAGCGCGCACGGTAGCTAGCGATCCGTCGCAAGGCATTGTGGGAACGTCACGTTTTTAGCAGCTGACAAAGCAGCCACCTCGCCTCACCTAAGAGGAAACTCCGAGGGATCTTTCCTCTATCTTTAAAGGGGCAGGCAGGGAGAGAGGGTCGTAAGCGATTCGGAAGTTTCTGAATTTCTATCGCGTTAGCAGGAGCTCTACGACTAGAGGTAAAGGAGAGGCTCAGACGGGGAGTCTGACTTTCATCTCTCAGGAGTACCACCTATATCCAAAGCTACAACTGGTACAGGTCGGAAAACGTCGAACGACGGATTTTTCGACCGTCAAAGCATGAGCGAAGCCGAGGAGATGAAGGGAAGACGAAGAATAAGGAGGATGAGGATGCGGAGAAAGAGGAGGTCGTTCCTCTTCTGCAGGGTGGGTAATAATTCTTCTGCCAAAAGTAAGCAGCTTGAATAAAAGCCGGGTCTCTTTCACCCTGGACTATACCCCGGGTTAAAATTCCTACCATCTTTACACTCCCATAGCCTCCGAAATCCCGCCAACCGCGACCTCAACCTCGTCTCAACTTTCTCCTCATCTCATTTATGCGGCCTCATACTGAAACTGGAGAACCTTTAGCTACGACACTTGACGCCAAAAAGCCTCCACTCTTGAGCTTCGTCCTTATAACCCCTTAAAACTGAACACACGTAGGATATCTCTGGGCTTTTTGTTTTTCATTTATCATTTTTGAGGAGTAGGAGGATAAGTATACCGCGTGGGGTTCAGTTTTTAAACTAAAATAACGCTTTTTAACGTCCATATATATACTTTAATATGCGGACTTTAAGTAACACGTATATATAACACTCGGATATACCCTCGTCCCGTCGAAAACTAACCGAGGGATGTCGGCGTCTCAGAAAAGTCTGACCGTCGTTAAAACGTCCGAACTAAACGAGCCTTCCTTCGGGAATCCCTTTCTTTGGACGTTCATCGTCGAAAAGCGAATTTCGCCTGTTCAATCTTAGCGATAACAAGCGAAAGGTGATGTAGAAACTCTTCCGAAAATCTTACGTATATATATCAAAGTTAGTTCCTTCCAAATCTCACGTACTTATTGTCTGTTGGAACCGAGATAATTAACCAGGAAATCTAAACACCCTTTTCAGATTTGTGTATGTGAAGGAGAAAGAGAGAGAGATAGGGATAGGGAGTGGTAAATTGGGGTAAATTAATGAGAAGCAACGGTTTCGAAATCGGAGGAAATGTGTTAAATCAAGCCACCCCGAAGGTACAGCTCGTCCGGATCGTTACGGACCGAGGTAAATGAATATAATTATCAATCTGCGTAGACTGATTGTCAGAAGAACGTTAACTGAGTATTCCCAGCCTCGTTGATTCGTGTAGCTTGCAGGTGAAGCATGACTTTTAATTACCACTTTAAATGTACTCGATTTGAAATAACCCTCCGAAATCTCTGCGGTATTTTTCTACCCCTATTATAGTTCCATGCGTACCTTAAATTTCAAACTTTGTTTGTCTCATCGATTTGGGACTACAGAACTTTTCAATATTTTCTTTAAAATCTTCGAAATTTTTTCCCATCGGTTTGAGGTTCGGGTTATTCCGGGCTCCTGACTTTCTTCGACAGTATATGGCTAGACTTCCCCCCTCGCTATTATTTCGGGAATCGTATATGAGTCGATATAATTCCGAGGCCGGAGAGAGTTTTTCGGGTTGAATGTGTGTGTTTTTTTTTTTTATTTTTTCTCCTGGTATCTTTAAAGGTATGGGAAGCGGTTGATGGGAAATAGCGTGCGGAAACGGCGACAAAAGTAAAGGCTAACCAGCCCCGGGATTAACTGGGCATTAAGACGTTCTTAAACGGACTATTTAAGCTCCCGATTAGCACAACACCGGCCAATTTACGAGGCAAGGATTACAACTTTGTAGGTAATTGCGTTATCCCTGTTCCCTGGTACTCCAACACGTATCCACGTACGCTTTACATTTGTACATACATACCTATACATGGTATATAAGTAACTATATTTACTACGCGGGTATGTATACATACCTTACTCTGAAAATGTAATAGGATTTCGAATCGGCGAACACTAACTACCACCGTTCCTCCTCTTGCAGGACCGTATAACTTCAATACTCGTTCCTTTTTAAACGTTCTTTACTAGCCGGTTAACAAAGAGTACGTGTAACTACGGGGAAACCCAATTATAAACTGGTTCATTAACGACTAGTTAGTAGTTCCGTATTTTCTATTTCAAGAAAGACTCATAATCCATCGGTCGAACGAAAAGATGGGATTTTTAATTCGCAGTTAGATGTATGTATGTAAAACACAGTATCTGTTCCCTTCTTGCAGTCTAAGATTGAGTCTGAATTTTTCAACCCCAATTTACACCGTCGGAATAAAAAGAAGAAAAGAAAAAAAAAAAAGAAATGGTAGAACGGAATTTCAGAGAAAGCATTGCCGAGCTTGAAATAACATTCCTAAAGAGAGGATCGAAAATTTCCATGAAATAAAAAAAAAAAAAATCCCTTTAAGAATTTATCAGGTTCGGTTTAACGGCGCGTATACAGCTTGTTCAAGAAAATTTTTTCTTTCTCAAGGAACATATCTCGAACGTATGTAATAAATTTGAAGAGAAAATATCGGGATTTCGGAAAATTATGTGCACCAGATTGAAAAAGATGAATAGAAAATTGAAGATTTTAATTTTTTCGTTTCAAAAATTTCGCTTCAAATTTTTTGCCTGTAATCGAATGGACCGTAAATTCGCTTAAAATTAGAAGGAAATTCTAGTTTCCCCTGACGATCGACAGAATCCGCTTTGATTCAGCTCCTGGTATGGTTCAGCTTAGGATCAGAGGGGGCTAATAGGATCTGCGAAGAAGACATCAGACGACTGATTAGTCTTTTGTGGGGACATTTAATTAGCGTAATAAGGCTCTAGCGTAATTAGATACTTGGTAGTAATTCGCGTTCGGAATTTTGCTCTTGGGGATTCCGCACGATCTTGCAGTGCAGCTCAGTGCAGGCTTGCTCGGTTATGTGTAAAAGTACGTTCGTTTTATTTCCGTATAATTAATTTGCGTTGGTGTGT
The DNA here is from genome assembly GCA_949628255.1 of Macrophya alboannulata. NCBI lineage: Eukaryota > Metazoa > Arthropoda > Insecta > Hymenoptera > Tenthredinidae > Macrophya > Macrophya alboannulata. The sequence goes on along the minus strand of OX451209.1, from coordinate 1,203,388 downwards.
ATAGGTATATATAAAATTGAATTAAAATGTACAACTTTCATTTACTCACTGCAGTATACGTGTAATATCTACCATATATACTGCACCTCGGTTCCTTTACTCATTTTACTTAACGCCGGTGAAATCCGGGACCCGCCAGTCCTAATGTCTGAAGCAAAAGTCGTCTAACCATTCCAGGCTCCTCTACGAGCGGCACGCAAATTAGATTCGGTGAGATTAAATTAGGTTTCCTTCGCTGAGGTTGGGCTGGGTTGACTCCGCGGTGCGTAGCTGCTACCAAAAGTTTCTGAAATTGCGGGAAAATCGAGTTTCCACCAATCGTAACGCCGCCCATTGTTATACCTACTCTCTCTCTCTCTCTCTCTCTCTCTCTCTATTTCTCTCTCGCCACCAGTTTTACCTTATTCTAAGTTTAAACTCTACGAACTGTCCGTTCACCAACTACCATAAAAGAACCGAACTCATAGTGCAAGTCATTCCGCCAACATCCTCAAACTTCACTTCATCTGCTCCTCTAACACACGTCTATATCTACACTTTCTATACAAAAGCTTTAAGCTGATACTTATACACGGAATACAATGCAATTGAAATGCACATATCATGGCTGACTCAGCTGCAGACTGAATTGAACGGAAGTGTAACAAGACGAGGGTATATAAGGCGCGTAGGGAAATGAAATGGAATGAAATAAATTGAAATATATATGGTTAAAATTTTGGATTTATTGTTCGCGAATTAAGGTGTCAAATATTCTTCGGTGATTACCGTTGACTTTGCAGGGGTGTTGAATAGGAGGGATTTCGGCAGAGCTCGACTGTACGGTTCACGTTCTGCGCCGTAGTCTATGCAAATATAATGTCTGTATTACGAAACTGTTGAGCTTCGGTGAGATTAAATTCAAATTTCAGTAGGGGCCAGGATTATCCTGGGAGTCTTATCGCCGGTGCGACAGGCCTAAACTTTCTGAGCGGCTATATACGCTGACGACGAGACGACGAGTACGACACCCATCTCCACGACTCCTTTAGCTTCTCCTTCTAACCTTCCACGCGTTATTACACCTGCTTAGTAAACCCCATAACGGACAAACGGATGTGCCGCAAGCATCCCCCTGCGTACGTTGCTCGGGGTACCGGGTTTTAGGGCTCGGAACTGACTCAAGCTTAGTAGACCTTGGAAAATTATGAATAAATATTATACGTGGTGTAATTGAAAATTATATTGCAGAGATAGGTGTCTGTGCGTGTGTACACGTATACATGTAGTCTATTTTGGCACACCATTATTTAAACGGATGGTGAGCTCACCGAGCTGGCGTGGCATCTGCATTTCCTGGATTTTTAAATTAAGATAGAAGCTCGCTACTACAGTTTCGAATAACTATTCCAAGTCCCAGGAGCATGGAGATAACAGTATTAAACCTATGACCCTTGTATTCGAATCACGTGAGCAAAGATATCGTATTTAACGGCTGCCCATACGTGCTTGGAGAACATTTTCAGCGGTAGAAATCGAGTACAATACGAACCGAGATGGCACATCTCTTCTCGAGTATGTTTGTTCATAAAAAAAAAAGAAAAGAAATATGCGGGACTGTTTTTAGTGTCCTAAGACAGTCGCCAACTTCCGAACGAGCCGATCGATCTTGCCGAAATTTGGTAGATAAATACTTTGAATAATTTTTAGATACTGTATTAAATTTGAGAAAAATCAATCGAGAGGCTTGGGCGAGATAGCTAAAAATGGGTTTTTGAAAAAGTGTTAATATCTCGGTAATCGTTCGTACGATTTCGACGAAATTTTATTGGCTGATGCTTCTTCAGGCAGCGAGCTTTTTTGTCAAATATGAAAAAATTTGGAAACTAAGTTTGGAAGGGGTTGCAGTTTGAAATTTCATTGTGGTATGCAAACATTATACGATTTACTGTGTTGGAACACATTTTTGAATAATTTGAAAGAACCAAAGGAGCAAAAAAAAAAAATTAGGAACAAAAATGTGTAATTCTGAAACGTGGCACGGCATATCTGCGTCGATTTTCATGATGAACAATAACCCAGTCGTGACACAAATGGTAGTTGACACAGTTTCTCAACGTCGTAGTTTTCACCGGAATCAATATTCCTCGGTATGGTGCAACCAGCTAGGCGAGTTAAGGGGTCAGTGAGCGAGTGGTTCGGCGTAGCCGTTAGAGAATTGCACTTATCATAATCCCCTTCCGCCCCATTTTTCCCACTTTTCGTCCATTTCTCCAATTTCCACCGGAAGAGAATCAAATAAATCAATCCGATTGAATTCCGACCGAATTGAAGAAGAAGAGGAAAATTGATATATAGTTACGCGTGTGCAGAGAACCGGAGAACCCGGAGCTACACACGTTTGGAATGAAAAAATTTCACCCGCAGGTCAAAATTATCCGGACGAAGAATAAAGCTGTATGAAGACAAAAAAAGAAAAAATGAAAAGAAAAAAGAGCTGACTAAAACGAAGAGGAGAAAGAAAAACCGTTATAGAGAACGAAGAGAACGTCCAGACGCAAATGAAATTTGTCTGCTAGGTAGGTACGTGCCGGGGCACGTGACTCGATAACTTTTGCACGCCATTCACGTTCGTCGTCCATCAATATGAAAATTTGACTGCATATTAAGACGCGTGGGGAGAGAATGGCTCCATTGATTTTCAGAACGATCGATAATCCGTTCCCGTATTTTCCCTTCAACCCCTCGGTACGTCTGGAGGTCTCTGTGAAGGCGATCCTGCCCGTGAACCCCTTTTAGCGAATAGTTATCCCTGGAGGCCCATTCGTCCAGAATATAGGTATACAGTAGAACCGAGTAAGAGACATTCGCGAAGAGGCGTGCACAAGGTTTCCTGGTACTGCGGAACAACACGTATCTCAGTCAATGTGTTTGGTTACCTTCTACGTAGCTACCAACGTATGTATGTATATACATACATACCTACCCACGTACATACACAATGTGCACGTGTACATACCCCTGCCTTGATTCAATTACAGTTATCCGGGTATTTCGGGGGTGTCCGTATCGCCGCAGGTAACAGCGAAGTATCCCCTCGCTTAGAAATCTCGCGGTGACATCCAAAATCCGAGTGTAAATTGAATGTACGAGTGTCATTGGTACGCGGAAGAAATATATCGGGTCCAAATGATGGTAACGCCTTGCAACACATGTTGAAGACGAAAGGAGAAGAAAACCGACGAGGAAAAAGAAGAATATGACAAAAAGTAATTTCAAACTCTAGTGGAACTCGGGATATTTCCTGATGTTTTTGACGTACCTATATATACCTATACTTATGCTATCTTTGTTTTTTGGTTCTCTCACCGTTTCATTTCTTTTCTTTTTTACTCTCTCTTCCCTTTCTTTCTGATCCCCTTTATTTTCGCCACGACGTATAACAATAATTCTCAGATTCCTTTGGGTACCTCCGAGGTATATAGGATTTTCATCGCGAATGCGGAGCTGAGAGGGGAAAGAAAAAAATGAAAAGATAGAAAGAAAGAAAAAGAAAAAAAATCGAAACGGAAATTTATCAGGAATTTTTTATCAAGGCTTTACCGCTTGTATTGTTTAGGTGTGAAAATGGGTCGTGCGAAGCTTTTAGACTTTACGTCAGGGATCTACGACATTTTCTGTGCGGGTAAAGTTTAAGCCGTTGAAGGAACGTTTTTTTTCTCATTTTTCACCACCACCACCACCACCTCGAGGAGTAAAATGTTTGTTGCTTGTTTGTTCCGCGAAGGCCCTTTCTCTATCTTTTTTTTTCTCCTCTTGCTCTCTAGCTTTTTTCCCCTCTTTTCTTCTCGTGGCTTGGGAAATAAGGCGGGAGATCAGGTTAGCCGATTGAAAAATCCATGAAAAACGGTTAAGCTCGCGCTGTATTTTCACATTCTATATTATATTTCTTGTACATATACCGCGCCCGATTTCATCTGGACGAATAACCAAAGACGTCAGTATCTCAAAAGTGTTCCTTCATCTTTTTGGAGCTAAAGCAGATAAGCGATAATCCTGAGCCCCCTACCCCTCTTTCTCATTCCCTTTCTCTCTCGCCTTTCCATTTTCCACTTTCCAATTTTCAACCTTCACTCGTTTCCTTGCTTTTGGGATTTGTATTTAGGTACCAACGATTAACCTCAGAGTAGCTGTATCAAGTCTATATAGCGAATGTATATTTTACCCCTTGATCCTTTCATGGAGGAAAATCTCGATCCTCTTCACCTTGTTTCATTATATCATCTCTGTTTTATAGAGCGAAGTACATCAGTAACTGAGAGCTCTGTTTATATACTCACGTGCTCATTTCGTGTACCCACCTATCTTCCCGCAGCTCGAGTAACGGGATATAGTTGACAAAGTCTTTGTGCCTGGCAGTTTCAAAATATATTGTTCCCTCAGAACCAGGAGCAACTAATTAACGCTACGGAAGATAATATCGCTCGATCCTATCACCGCGTTGTCGCATCCCTTTATTGGAGTTTGCAGAAAGCGATTTTCCTTCATTCCCTTCTCGGTTACAACATCAGACGTAACTTTGGGTGTTTGACTATCCGACTACGAAACGGTATCAAAAAGAAAAAAATATATTCTCTCATCATTACAAAGTAGAGCTTTTATACTTCAAAGTGAAAAAATTCATTGAAACGGATTTTAATCGAATACTTTATACTCGGAAGAAAAAAAACGCCACAATACTGCGAGATGATGAATTTCATATCGTTTGTGACGAAAGCAGCAAAATCGAGTCAGTCGAACGAGTGAAATTTATAATTTAAAAACCAAAGGCTGCGAGTGTGCTGTGAGAGAGAAAAAGGGGAAAAAGCTCCCTGATTAAAGGCAGGTTCCAAAGGGATATGCCAGGTTGAAATTTTTCAACTCAGAAGTTAGAGCGAAGAAATTTTTTGAGTCAATACCACTTCAGAGATTCTGTTATTTTCTTTTCATTTTTGTCTTTTTTGTTTTTTCCGAAACTATATAGAAAAACGTGTTCCAGTTCGTACACCTCATAGTCTAATGAAATTTCGTATTATAATATAAGCTGTTTTCTTTCCACTGTATGTATACGCAGATATACATACATATGTATAACTATAATTATTCGGGCGAGTTAGGTAAGCTAGCTAACTCGAGCGAGGAGGGAGAAAATTCGCGGTCTGTTTTTGCCCCGGTTCGACCCAAGCCCAAGTGTAAGCTCGGTACAATAGAGGTATTTGCGTTGTTCCAGAGAAATTAATTACTAGGTACGCCCTGGACTCAAGTGCCTATTCCTCCATTAATAGTCTCTAATCTTCTCTCTACCCCGCAGTCATCTCTCACCAAAGTGCCCTCTCCCTGGTTTAACAACGACTATGTGTACATATCTGTGTCATAGAGCGAATGTGAAACGTGAAAACAGGATACTCTGCTTTCCTCTTCTCTGCTCTCATCGTCGAGGCATTTCTACTCTCATAGTTATAATTTCCCCTGCGCCCAGGAAAGCCTCTGCCAAAAGCAGTGATGTATGAATGTTACGTGTGTGATTTCGCAATGAACTTCCCTTGTCCCTTCTCAAAGTACGAGAGTAAAACTTCACCGGGACGGAATGAAAAACGAAAAGAAAAAAGAAAAAGAAAAAAAAATTGGACGAGAGAAAAAGGCGAAAACCAGAGACGGATAGAAATGGAAAAATAAACACCGTCTTGGGGGTTTTTGCAGAGAGAGAAAGAAAGAAAAAAAAAAAACTTATTCCCAGATTACATCAAAGAAATATGTTTTGCAAACAAAAAGTGAAAGGCGTGTTAATTTCACATCAAAAAACACCATTGCGACGTTATACTTATACATATAGGTATGTGGATTGGTGACGAGTAGTGGAGCATAAAAGCTGTAATCAATGCCAAATACGCTTTCTAGCTTTTTGTCAGTATAATAATCATTAAAAGCCTGCTTAATGGACCGGCCGACGTAGCCATCAACCCTTTGTTGTATACAGGCAGCCATTTCCGTTGTGTATTGTGTTCTCGTCAGACTATAATTGGCGTGTAAAATTTTCGGTCCTCTATATCTAGCAAGTAAAGACACATAGTATATCCCTTGTACATACATACATACGATAATCTTAAAAAGCTGCACGTCACGTCGTTTATAATTTTGTAAAAAAAAAAAAAACATGAAAAATCTCGTACGAGTTCCATTCTGACTCGTCAGCCACAACGATAATAATCTCCATTCCCGACGATAATAATCCTCATTCTTTTTCATACGCCCCCCCCCCCCCCCCCCCCCGTCCGCGGTTTGGTCTGTTTTCCAAAACGGATCCAAACGGCTCCGCAAGCTCTTGAGTTTCTGTTTGCTCAACAACAACAAGACGTTGCTGTATTCTTGCGGGTTTCGAATTTGCGACCCTAAAGCACGTACCTACGTAAGGGCTAGTGGGACGCGCATAAAGGACCGCAAGAAAAAAAGGAGAAAATAAAAGGCTGAAAAAAAAAAAGAAAAAACCTACGTGAGGAGTCGTGACCCTGTAGGAAAGAACGAACGACTATCGGGGATTAACCATAGTAAACCCGTCAGTTCTTATTCGAGTTTTATCGAGGCTGGCAGGAGTGTAAGGCCCGCTTTACGATCGTGTTGTCGTTCTTGGAGCACCACTGCAGGGTCTCCTGAGTACCGGGGAAGGGAGTTTTGTTGATGCCAAACTTCCTGTAGACCTGTACCTCCCTACACAATATATAACACAAGGTCCTGGTTCTTACATTGCACGTTAAACCACCTCGTGCACACTCACTCTAAGGTATTACCTAAACCAGCGATATTTGTTGCAGGGTATGCTCTTTTCCTTCCGATCGGAAACATCGATCTTCTCACTTGTTGTATTTTTTTTCTTTATTTATTTTTTTTCATTATTATTCTCATTCTTCTTCCCTTGAGCCCGTGCCACTGTAGTAGATATCTATACGTATGTAATACATATATACGTTAATCTAAACGACTTGAATGACTGTGAGAAATGTCCGCGTCGTTTCAGCCAGACACGAACGGTTTATTTAATTTTTTTTCCAGCTTCTTTAAACCGCACTGAAACGAATAGCGATTGGTATCGGTATACCTGGCTATATAAGCATCAAATCCGATCTTAAATTTTCTGCTTTTGTTAATCTCCCGATAGTATATATCGACGGTTTTACTGCCTTGTATGGGAGAGTGATCGCGCGGTAGCTGCAGGTATAACGATCCGCTCGGTTTATCCGTATTAATGATTTTCTCACCTATCGTAGGTAGGATCGCAGAGTCGTATGAGAAAATGTGTATTTTATTTTGGCTTTCTCTTTTTATAGCTAACTTAAAATCGCGCTCGAGTGATTTTATTCTACACTGTAGCCTGCACGCGCGTATAAGTATAGCATACTGCATGAGAGAAATTTTGAAATCGGTGAAGCACACTCAGCTGTAGCAGATTATATAATTCACATTCCAGAATCACGGTTTTCGCATTATTAATATTTTTTTCTTCTTCTTCTGTTCTCTATGTGCAGTAAATTTTTCGGTATATATATAAAATAGGAATGCAGTTTTGTTCTAACGCTGTTACAATACAATTTTATTTCTTCGAAACGTTCTCACAGCTGCAGATGATATAAAGCAGAAGGATTTCGATTTGACGAACCGCTAAATATTCGATTCTTGAAAACCGAGCCAGACATCGTAGTACAGCTGATATCGATTATCCGTGAAAATTTTCAAGCATTTTCTTGACTTATATTCACTTTTTTTTTTTACTTTTTGTACGATATCTCTTTCCCTGCATGTTTGAATTTCAACGGATATCACAGAGGCGATAAACTGATCTAAAGTCTTTGAGAATCTTTAACTAAACTCGGATCTGGGTTCTCTTAAGTCTGTAAATATATGTCTATTGGGACAGAATCGCGATCTAAACCACCCGGCGCCGATTCAATTTTATCGACAGTTACTCACTTACGTGCAATCAGACCACTTCCCTGCCTCGTTCTCCGAAAAGCTTGTAGAAAGCTGTTTGCTTGGTCTTCACCAAAGACCAGAATTACTTTGCTTTTTCTCCCTGCAGCACCACTCAACCTTTAATGCCGTCAAATATCTTTCCCAAGCTTTTCATTTTTCGTCTTTTTTTTTTTCATTGCTGTTTTTTCACATCCCCTCGTTCGGATAGTAATTTCAGAATTTTTTTTGGCTTTTTTCTTTTGTTTTTTTTTTTTTTTTCCACGGTAGACAGATCCTCAATAACCGCGAGGGGTCATTTTAAACCAAACGTTAACGAACAAAATTAAAAGCAAAAAAGACGCATCCATATGTTCCTTGATGAATATTAAAAAGGGGGAATGAAAATGAATAAACAAAAACAATTTTTCGTAGCATGCAGGAATATCGTTCCATGTATAGTTTAATCGTCGTACACTGCATGCAGGGTCTCCGTTTAATCGCGAGTAATCAATTGCCGCGTTGATTGCTACCGCAGTTATATAAAATTATATAGAATGCAGGCTTTAATAAGGTTTGTGAAAAAATTGCATACCCACGTATATATGCACGTATGTACCTGTATAACTATGTATACGTATTATTATTATTGTAGCTCGGCTTTCAAGCTCGAGGGAATATTCCTACATACACACGTATTGTACGTTGTACATATCATACGTATATTCATGCTGCTGCAGCAGCTATCGGGTTTACAGTCATATCCACACCGCTGCAGTTGCAGCATGGTGTAAGATATCTTCACCCTAGGTCTCGAGCTAAGTGCAGTGTTCCATGATATGATGAAATTGCTGCGGTACATGCGCCACGACGATCTTGCAAACAGTGTTTATCGCGAAACTCACTTGGCACGTGCCTTGGGAGCGAATTTCCTGCTTTATATAAACATACATATATCCACCTATATACACTCATACGTATTGTACATACATACATACATACATTCGTCTTTAAGAAAACCCGCGAAGCAATTTGAATGATTGTATCACCGGTCAAAAAAAAAAAAAAAAAAAAAAAAAAAAAAAAATCCTGTCTCTTTTGCTTTTAAGGTAATATTAATTTATATTTTTTTTTGGGGGAGGGGGGTTTCTTTTTTTTTATCCGCATATTAATCAGGGTACCTAAACCGGGTAATTTCGAAACGCTGATTTTACGGTAACGTATTTAGATACGGGCTTTGAGAGCGACCCCATCCATTAGCTAATAGTATATATCAAGTAAATACACAACCGTGTACGAATTTCTGCACCATTTGGATGAACACGTATCGGTAATATATATAGGTATATATACCATATATATATGTATATCTATATATCGAGACATCGAAACTCATGGAGAAAATTAGATTAACAGACTCGTGGAGCCGATATCCAGCCGTATTTACTATACTAGCGATATGGATTCACGTATATGATACATGTAGATATTATATCCTATATGTAACTATACATTTTCAACGAATCTATACGAACGATCTACTACATACTTACTAGAAAATTAAATTATATATCCACGTATATATATATATATACCTACCGTTTCTATGAATATATTTATTATATATCCTATACTATATATAATAACGCGAGTATATAGAGAGAGTATAAAGTAGCTGGGTATTACATGTATAGGTATTGATTTACTCCTTTCTATATATTATACAGTCGCATAATATGACAATAACTTTTTTTTTTCTCCATCTTAAATGAATTTTACAGCGGAAAGGGATCACTGTAATAAAACGGTAGACATTTACGAAGACGTGTCCAGCCCCGCAGTGACCACCGCTACTTGGGGCCGACCCTTGACCTGTTGGTACCGTTTTCGATCGTTTCGTGGGACGCCTCGTGACTGGATTCTTCGTGTTCGTTTCAAGAAATTCAAAGTCGGAGTATTGGCGAACGCTACTACTTGTGCCGGAGGATATTTACAGGTAAGAAATCGCCTAGTAACCATCGATTATAATTGTATAAAAAACAAAAAAAATCATTAACGAAAGGCTGATTAACTTCCATTCGTGCTTCGTGGCCGGAGCATAGAGCATTGTGTTAAATATATACAAATGAATAGGAATGAACAACTCTGGTGTTTGTGTCAGTCGATGATAGTTGAATTAATTGAACTGCCTATATTCGGTTATACGATTCTAATTTCAACAACAAAGCGATAGTATGTGTATATTGTACAGGTATATGCACATGGGATAACAGTTCGGCTGCAATTACCGAGTTGCAGTATATACCTATATATAACGAACGTCGAATGTGCTTTAACTGATCAATTCCTGTATATCGAGCTTTTATTGAATGGACTTCTGTTTGTTATCAGGCTAATTTCCGCGAGCCATGTGATCCTGTAATTACCGGTTTTACCGTGTTTATAGAACTTAGTAAATTTTGGCCCTTCGAGTTACCCCGGAATCGTTAATATTCTAATTGTAAATACGATTTCTTGGCTCACGGGTTGTATTAAACGCTGTTGATTTATACCCTTACCCAATTTCGTTATACGAGGCTCGTTAATTTCCGTGTTAGTGCCTAATTTCTACGTATGTATACGGTACACACGTACATACGTAACATTATTATACATGGGCTGGAACCATAAAGCGAGAATCTAAATTTCGCTGATTATTGCAAGGTGGCTTGTATCTATACGTTCAGGGGTATGTAGGTAATAGGGTGGGCCGAACAAACCGTCTATTTTATTTTTTCAAAAGGCCCCTTTTGAAAACTTGTTCTTTATGATCAAATAACTAGCCTCGAAAAATCTGAGCTCTTAATTTTAATATTTAGAGGTCACTCATCGCGATTTTCTATTTCCCATGGCACTTTTCGATTTCTATAACTCAAGTACTAATCTACTCAGAAATATTCTGCATAGCTACTTTTGTTCAAAATTGAACGCTCTAAAAAAAAGGTCTCTTGGTCTTTTTCGCTAAATCTAGCCGTTTCCAAGTTGGTTATTGACGACGACTAACTTGGAAACGGTTGGATTCATCGAAAAAGATCAAGAGACCTTTTTCATAGAGCGTTCAATTTTGAAGAAAAGTAGCTGTGCAGAATTTTTCTGAATAGATTAGTACTTGAGTTATAAAAATCGAAAAGTGCCATGGGAAATAGAAAATCGCGATGAGCGACCTCTAAATATTAAATTTAAGGGTTCAGACTTTCCGAGGCTTGTTATTTGATCATAAAGCACAAGTTTTTGAAAGGGTCTTTTGAAAGAAAAAAAAAAAATAGTCGGTTTATTCGGTCCACCCTAATATGTATAGGTATATATACTGTGTTTGAAATTGTATTATATACAGGCGGGTATACAGAACAGGTATAAATACATATACGAGAACGTGTATGGATATATAAATTCACAATTTTACAATCACGTATGTATTTGATGTTCGTTTGATGACAAAGATAAAAGAAAATGTTAAAAGTGAACGAAAGGGCTCGCTGACTTATCGAATATCGAATATCGAAACCGAAACAAGAACGGGGATTTCATTTTATTTGAATACCATGATACTTCGAGGTTGAAACGAAACTGCGAACTTTCGATATAAAAAGTTACCAAAATTTCGTATCGACTGCGGAGGGTTGAAATAGCTATACATATACATTATATACATATATACAGGTATATTATGGTGGAAATAAATTTTTCGAATATATACCTGTATCTATAATATACAATATACTGCACATACCTACTCGCTTCTGATAATATTACAAAATATGCAAAATTCTTCGTGCACGAAGAGCGAAAAACTGCAATTCATATAGCTGCGCTTGCTTATATGCTGTACTGCAGTTATTTCATTCCCGGACAAAAAGGGAGCAAAAAATAATAATAATAATAAATAAATAAGCTCCATTTCAAACTCGGATGGCAGAATAAGGTGTTACCTTACTCACGGAAATATGTATGCTGATGGTGTAATATGTATTCCATTGTGGTGGCCGCTTGGTCGGTATATGGTACACGCTACCCGCTTCTAGCCCTCCATAAAAGCTCGCGGACGAGTCGACGCTGGTAGCAAGGATATGAGGGCGTTTTGAAACTGGGTAAAAAAATAACAAAAATAACTCGAGGAAGATGAGCTCTTCACTTTCAGGATCCTCCGTCAATGATTTTTGGAGTTTCTATATACGCGACGAAGAACGTTGAATTATTCGTCTCTTGCAGTAACGAGTTTCGTTGGTGAATATATAGATAGTTAAATATAGTTGTTCGGATATTAGAAATTTAATTATTTCATATCCCGCACGATGGGGAAAAGCTACATTGTTCGCTTTTAGTTGGACTATTACAGAAATCGATGAGTCGAGCTGTACTACGTTATTAACCCATTAATTTACCGCGACGGAATTAGGCCACAGCTGGAATCAAACTGTATCTACTAAAATTAACCTTCGAGCTACCCTAATTGGTGTAAGTGCGAAAATACCCTTGCTAACTATTTAGTATCCACGGTTTATTAACCAGTCGATGGAACTAATCGTAACCCAAATTATATAGGATCACGGAAAGGGAGAGAGCCGGACCATGCAGTAGCTGACGCAATCTCTCAATTATTCAAAAAATATTTATATATTACTTCTTTAGCAAGAAGATTTCTTTCCTCTCTTTCGCAAACTTCTGAACCGATTCTTTCCAAATTCAATACCGTGTCTAAAAATTGTTCAAAGTATTTCCGTACCAAATTTTGTTGAGATCGATCGACTCGTTCGGAAGAAAAATTTGAAGAATTTATAAGAGTTCTTTTTTAAGGATATCGACTTCCGTATTATAGTTCGTGGCTCCTTCCTGGTCAGTGTAAATAAAGGTACCCATCTTCTTGGATCTGTTCTATATATCTGTGGGTAGACATCTCTACGCACAAATAAACCTTAAGCTTTAGATACGGGTTAAATCCTCAAAGCGTCTGACGACTTTGTCCGCGCGCAAGAAACTCCGAGGATACGGAATCCGCAATATACCGAAAGGAAACAGGGCTGGAAGGATGAAGGAGTAAGGAGTAAGGAGTAAGGAGAAAGGACAGACCAGGCTGACCTGGCTCGAGCCATCACCAACGGAAATAGCAGTTCGTATCCCTTTTCCACGCGAGTGCCGATCGCCTCGGAGACGAACCCCTTTCCTGAACCTAGTCTTCGAATCGTGGCTCCGTGGCTTTGGACGTAATCAAAGGCGAGCAAACGGCGGGACCAGGACGCGGCCCACATCCTCTACTTCCGAGATCAATAACTGATACGGGTTACGGTTTACGGGTTACAGGGTGCGCGCTCGGTTGTTTCGGGTGCCTTATTGACACCGGACCAAACAGAGAAAGATTTCTCATTTCTTCAATTTCTCATATAAAAACGAATCTTTCTTTTTCCCCACTCCTCTTCCATTATATATCCGTCTCACGCATCAATACATGCATCAAGCAATAACCGCAGGCTCGCGGTTTGCTAAACAGCCACGATATACAGAGCTGGCAAAAAGGCAACGAAGGGGAGACAGACGTACGTAAAGCAGGATGGTGACCTGCGACCGGAAGGTGAAGAGTGCGGTGACCATTTCCGTTCATTTAACTGACGGTCCCTATCCTCTGCAGTTTGCAGTGTGCTCTTCATGAGCCCCAGGCCACTTTGTGTACAGAGAAGTTTGAGGATCTGAAATTTCGTTATTCGTAAACGTGTATGCGGTTCCCAGGTAAATTTACAGTGGGAGTATATACGTATAACAAGCATGGAGAACGGCGTTGACCGATAGAGTATAATCAACAAGCCATTAACCAAAATTTGAAATCGATATTACACGGGGGGCTGTTGAATTTCGACAATGAACAACATAACATGGTTTATGGATATACCTATCGATCCCATACCCCGCTTATTCACAAAAGATATGCGTATGTATTCGATTAACGGAAAGCGGTATATACGTATCCATATATACCTATCGAGAATATGAAATTTACGGTCGTTAAGTTTATATATCCAGAGCGAGAAATTGACTGCTGCAGAGCATTTGTAGAATTGAAAATAAAGTTTATGTTTCTATATGTACATACCTACCCTTGGGTATGTGTACATAAATATACATATACATACTTCTCAGTATATACCGAAAATAATATTGATTACGGAAATGTTGTAAAATATAAGTTACCTTTGTTCGCTAAAAGATTTTTCAACGATCGTGACTATAATCTAATGCTAGACTCGAGCTTGTCGTAATAGATACTATAATCTCCGACAATCTCAAGACATTCTTTTTACCCTGATGACAGAGTTTTAACTTTATTGCACGAGTCAAATGGCCGATCAAATATCAAAGATCAGAAGAGGTTTTCCGCTGGCACGAATTAGATATCGCGTGTCCATTCATCATTCCTGTAAATCGCTAAAAGAGCTGACTTTCGGTATAATATCTCAAAGTCAAATTATCTTCTTGGATTTATGGATTTTCTGAAAATTTTATATCTCATACTATCAGATACCTATAATATAATAATTTTTTTCTAACACGCTTTTGAAAATATATACCCTCAAAGTTTGGGGATATATCTTATTAACTATTGACTAGCCGAATGGAATAAACTGTCTTATAAATTAATCAACCCTCCATCGACGAGGGTGTGCACGAAAAATGGAAACTCCATCATCATTATTAGCCGGAAATACTCAAGTATGCACCTTGACAGGGGCTACTCTCGAAGGATCAGTCTGTGCGAAAAAAATCTTGCAAAATTCATCTACTCGATAAGCAAGGATTAGTAAATCCAGACTTTGACCTGCAGATTGTACTTAAAAATACCGAGAAGTATTAGAAAATTGAATGATTGGAAGATTATCTTTGTAATTGGGATCTGAGGGGGTGTAAAATGATCGTAATCGAGAAATGTGTTCGGAGTAAAAGACCTGAGGTGTATAAGAAGTGGGATAGAAACCATTAGAGCGGAGAACCATTGTGGAGAAATGACGAGGAAATTTAGTTAATTATTCATTCGATGATAGAACGACGAGGTCGTACCCTACCCACTGCAGGATGCGTGCCATAGCTACCTGTCCCGTTATGGGAACTGAGGAATGGGCTCTTCACTTGGTGCCTGGAAACGTGGTATGTACATACCTACAACGTTGAAACATGCGGTGGTAGATAGGTACGTAGGATACGTAGGTACGCCAAGAGCAGAACGTCATTAATCTTCGACAGGCTCGCCTAGAGTTTCGCATCTATCGGGGTAAATATCGCACGCGGTTTTCTCTACCCCTATATATACCTATAACTACGCGAACAACAACCACCACCATAAATTTCCTACACATATCTAGTTCCGCGAATCGAAAGTCGCCGAATATTTTTGCCGTCGATACCAAAAACGGAATAAATAATAAATTGAATTAAATATGAGCGATCTCTTCCTACCTCCGGGCCATACCCGAGTTCCCATATCGCATCGAATCGGTTAGATTTTTGCAACGCCTCGTACTGCAGCTACCCGCGGTAGAAAAATAATTTGAAAAATTTATTTCACCAAGATTATACTTTTTTACCCGGGTATTCGCTGCGGGCGCAGGACTCTCTCGATTAGTAGTTTCTCTCTCTCTCTCTCTCTCTCTCTCTCTCTCTCTCTCTCTCTCTCGTTTTATTCTTTTTTATTATTATATCTTCTTTTTTAGTTTTTATGTATGAGGGAGTAGCGTCGTTACGTTAGCTACGGTACCTACCTACCTACCCTCTACCAATTTACATTTCCATTACTATATACCTACCTGGCGGATGTCTGACGGCCGTTTTCACTGCGCTTTATGATTAGCCGTGGCTCAGTTCTTTATTATAAACGAGTTTTAACTTTTTATTATACTTATTTCTCACGTCATAAACAGAGTTTGATTTTACCCGCGTATACCTAATGCGAGGGTCGTATATAGTATATAACATATACCTACATACCGTACAGTCAATTAACTTCAGTAATTGGAACGATTTTAAATCGTTTATAAAGTCTTTAGAATTTCCGTTATTGCCTCAGGCACGTTTTACGCCTTGATAATTTCATTCGAATTTATATTCTAAAAATCGTTCGTTTTATGAACATTTTTTTTCTTGAACTATATACATATACATATACCTAGTCTGTCTCAAGAGGTCCAGGTTTTTGCCAATTTTTTTTTCCCACACACTGCGGTCATACCTTACTGCGAAATTGTACATATATCCCTTTTTTCGTTAGATGTGAAAAAGGATGGCGAAAACTAAAGCAATTTATTTTTAATTGAAAACGAAAAAGGATTAAATTTAGGGCTCAATATATACTCGCGCGGATTAATCGGCAGAGACTTTTTTTTTATATATCCCCCATAAACTCATTCAAGAATTTTGCCAGGGCTGAGTTGTTCGAATTTTTTCCAATCATAACGGTAATAATTTTTTTTTTTTTCCCCGTTCTTTTATTCATTGTATATAGTTTCTTCGAATTTTTATCTATATTCTGTATAGCTGTATATAATCGTTAAAAAGAAACCACGAAATCGCATTTCCAATTCCTCTCGTGGAAAACTTGAACGTCAAGTGAGGCTGAGGATGTGCTAACAACGGTGAAGTATCCTTAAGAGATAAGTCAACGATAATTCAGTATCATTCTTGAAAGGCAAGTTGAAAAAGAAAAGTTTTCGGCATATATAGTATAATACCGGAATATCCGAATAGTCGATTATATACGGAGGAAAAAAAAATACCTATAATAGAAAGAAGAGTAAAAGAAGGGTAAAATATATTCGAAGACTGAAAGTGCTCGAGTATCTCTATAAACGAGGCGTATATAAAATAATATATAATTTATCTTTAGGGTTGATCACGTGTATCGGTACTAAACGGAGTTTTACGAGACGTTAAAATTCGAATTATGGGTCAAAGTTGATATACGTACGGAGTAATAACAATTTGATTTTTCTATTCAGTCTATATCAATCAAATAATACGTATATAGATATAGTAAGAAATTTAAATCGAGATTCAAGATCCTCGATAAAAGCGTTTGTTTGCATAAAACAAATGACAGATATTTTAAATTAAGTTCCAATCTAGACGGGGTAGGTATATAAAATCAACCGAAGGGAACAAAAGGCTACATTTCGAAGCCATTTCAATTTCCGTCTCACAGAATAATGAAGGGAGTAGGTAGGTAGCCGGTATAACGACGGAATGATCAATACAGGATCAAGTATCAGGTTCGTTCATTCGTTCGTTCGTTCCGACTTCGACGTTATACCTACATCGATACATATAGGTATACCTCCATACCTATATACCGTACTATATACAATGATCGAATTCGTCGTGATTCGCGATTTGCTCGACTGAACTGCAGCCCGGAGACCGTTGATTCAAATATAAAATAAAGTTAGAAATATATCCTGATCCTGATGAAATTGATTCGCGCAACAAAAGGCTTGAGCAATAAAGAAGTCAGACACTCAGTTTCACAGACTACGTTCTCTTTATCGAATATTTCACTCGATCTATAAAACAGCTACATTTCCATTATTCACTACCGACGTATTGAACAGTGTGATTTTGACTACTATAGTGACTTACGTCTTTAACTCGATTAGGATATTTCCGATGACCGAATCAGAGTAAAATAAAATCAGTAAAAGAAACTGATAAAAAAATTTCCTTCAAAGTATTAGAAAAAAGTATATAAGTACACTTAGTCCGGAGAAGCTACAAGTTGTATAGAACTTGATCACCCCTTGAAGAATCTCTCGGCAAAGGATGTTGAAATACGTCAGTGAACCGTCTTGAGTTACCTCAGCTTTTTGGTGGTCCATATACCTAATGCTGCTCTTGGTGTCTTGAAAGAAATTCATGTATGTACTGCAGGGGTTGGTATAGGTAGGATAGGTACCGGGAATTCGTAGAGTGGGAATAGGAAAAGTGATGTAAAAGGGAGGTTGGCTCTACTGATGTAGAGGGCGATGGGCAGAATCCTTTACAGAACGAGTATAAGAAGGATGAAAATATCCAAAGATAAACTGGAGGGACGAGGAAGGCGTCGCGGCGCCCGCCTACCAACGAGCTACATTGAAAATCAATGAACTTCGAAGTGTGAGGCATGAGTATTTATAGCCCCTATACTATGCGCCTTTGCCTTTGCCTTTCTGGGCATCCCTACAACGTTTCTGTGCATATATGAAATATTCAATGAAGAAATATTCCTGATAAAAAAAAAAAAACGTCGTTTTTTAGTCGTAAATTTACATATTGTAAAAGGTGTGAGTGCGAAACGATGAGCCATTAACACCGTTAAACGTCGTTAAACTGCAACCCCCCCAACCCCGGAGCATCTTCACTGAGAGTAATATCTTCTCTAATGTTAATGAGCCGGCCTGAGGCCTCTGCTCCCATCCCTCGTTCATGATCCTCGAAAGCCCCTTCTAAGTCGCAGCCTGCAGGTTCCTATCAGTCCAACACCCAAGAAGTCAAACAGGAACTCTGATGGTTATCCGAGCGTAACGGTACTCGATAACGACTAAAAGGGTGTCTTATAGTTTATAAGTTATAACTTACTTATACCGAACTAGAAATAGAACGACCCTAGCTTCCTCCCGGCACTATGGCAAATAAGAAATGGTCGGAAAACTGAGTGTCGGGTTATACCTATACTAGATGCACATAATACATTGGTATAGGTATATACGTATGTATATGAATGTATGTAAGAGGGAAAGAGGGTCGAGTGGTTTTGCAGATGTGGTGTACGTTACGTGCGATACTTTCCAGAAACCGCGAGAACTTGAAAACGCAATGAGATCCTCTGAAAGCGACGCGGGAACTCGAGGATACTTCATAATACGAAACACCTACGTATGTACTGCCTGGCGCGTGTGTATAATATACGTGTTAGAGAAATATAGCTAGAGTGAGATTATGATTTTTTTGGAAACCACCGAATAGAGGATTCAGGGAATTATTATCATCGTTTATTTTTCGGCTTATTAGCAATAATTAGTGTGTACGCATGGGTATGCTTATAAAGTATAAAGGGGGGGCTCTTTGTTTTTTTAAATCCCCGTGAGGGGATTATATACCGTTGAAAAAGTTCGAATCTTTTTTTTCGGGGAAATTCTTCTCGATAAGCGGCTCGCTGTTACCGAGAGGCATATAATTAACCCCCTGCAGTAGGGAATAAAGAAGAATAAATGTTTCGATATCCGGTCTGCCTTTTAACAAGCTGAACTTTAGCTCTACATAAGGAGTTTTCTGTGTACCTTACAGGTATATGTATGCATGTATGTATTATGTACTACACTATGTACCATTTCAGTGTAACGGCAAATTCTCGAACTCCGCTGATTCGAGGAGAATTTCAAACGGCATAGAACGAATCAATAGTTGTTACTACTCCATCCCCCTCATCCCCATCGTACACTACCCACGATGTTATAATTTTTAAGCGTCGCGGCGCCCGCCTTGGCGTCTCACAGTCTGCCATCCAACAGGACGAATCCCCTCGCGCAGAATTCTGCGGTTAGTTTTATTTTATTAGATTTTTTAGATTTTTTTAGAAAAGAGATGTAGAAAATTTCGCGCGAACGTCGATGTGCCCAGTTCGGAGGTCATCGGTTGTGGCTGTTTTTGGACCCCGGGGAATGGTCAGAGGGACGAGGGACAGGGAAATATTGAATTTGCAAGTGGCAAGCCGCAGCGCTTAATTAGCGTGGAACCACGCAACCGACGCGTCGCTTCGGATCCATTCAACTAGCTTGGCAATTACCCTCGCAGAAATTACGTCACGTTGTTCAGGTGTTTCACTCTCTCTGTCTCTCTCTCTTTTTCGCTTCATCCCCATCCCTTGCAGAAGCCACCAGCATTTCCATGTGCCAAAGTTAGGGGAGATACAGAGAACAGCGGCAATGTACATTACGTATAAATACACCAACGCTAGGCCCGACCCTACTGGTACAGCGAAGATTGCGTATGGCTTGCAAAGCTCATTAAGCTTCCATTGCCAGGTGACGCCCGAGATAAATCGGTTCCTCAGAAAGTTGGGCCTTTGAAAGGTCTTGGAACACCTCCGTGCGTGTTATAAATTAATGGATAACGCAGGTGCAGTTATACGATGGAAAAATTCGGCAAAAAATAAAACAATCGATAAAAGCTCAATAAAAGTTCGAATCTTCGGTTGATTAATTATCAACGGTGACGTTGCACGGTTAGAAAACGCTCGGAAACACACTTGTATAGCCTTGAAATAAAATGATTACATTATTATACATAGGTATGTATATACATAGTATGTGTTATACCTGTAGGTATAGGTGTGGGCGAATTTTGGAAGCTTACTGTTCAGCTGGCGATAAATATTCGTGTAGAGGCTTAATTAAGTCGAGGAATGCTCGAGCCAGGATGCCTCCACCAGCGTGCCATTGCAAATTACAATTGAAGCGTTCTAATTAAATTTCCACACTGATTCGTTGAAATAATTTTACCTCGAGCCCGGGGTAGGTATATAGGGTAGGGTACGAAGGTAGGAAGGTATATATTATATGGTAGCTTATAAATTTCTTCAACGGTCCAATTTTGTACCAGAATGGTAACATTATAAGAGAGAGAGAGAGAGAAAAGAACTAAAAGTAAGAAAAAGAAGAAGATGTAAAAGGAGAAGAAGAAGAAGAAGAAGAAGAAGTAGAAGTAGAAGAAGAAACTATGTAGTGAAAATCTCTCGCTTTGTACAGCTGCTCCAGAGACCCAACTCTCGTGGGAATAATTCTCTAACGCTATCTTCCATTCGTTTTTTTTTTTTTTTTCTTTGAACGTCACACCAAAGGCAAGAAAAATGAATTCTTGATAACAGAAATATTCCCATATTTTTCTGCGGCCGGTGCATTTATATTCTCCGAGCCAGATACATGGGTCCCATGGGAACTAATAGATTGTCGTATAATCCGTGATTCTAAAAGCCTTCTATGCCCTGTATCCTCGTGTGAAACCCGATATATAGTACATTAATAAGAGCTAAAAGTCCGGGTGAATATAGATTTATGTAACCCGCGTAAAATAATATATTATATTCCCATCGTATACCACGTATGTATGTACAACATACACACATATCGAGAAACTAACGTTACGGAGGTTTGAGCTCATTTTAACGGGCTTCTGTTCCATAAAACTTGTCATTTCATGGAATCAAACTGCTGATTTTTACAGTCTGACCTCAGGGCTTTCATTTATTTATCAATTATTTTTTCCTTTCGGGTATAATTTCGGAGGCCAAGAACAAGAAGACAAAAAAGAACTCGGTATGATTGAAGGCGCGAGTTTTAGTGGTGACGGGAAGTCGTAAAGTCTTTTCGTTTAAACTTTTTCATTTTCCACTTTTTCTTCTTCTTCTCTTCTTCTTCTTCTTCTTCTCGGGTTTTTTTTTTTTTTTTTTTTTTTATTCTTCTTGTTCTTGTTCTTCTCCCGTTCAGTGGCAAACTTCGAATGTTTTATTCCCGCATAATACAACTGAATAAAGAATCCGTGTGAGATCGACACGCACGTATATAGTAAGTAACGCGGTTGCGAATTCATCCAGTTCACAGAGTTGTCATCCAACAGTAAGTGGATACAAAGTTTGACGTAGCCACCAGGGGTTAAACCAAAAGTTTTCCAGTTCATTCGAATCTTTTCTCCTAGCTTTCGCTCCGCGCAAAACTCTTCTTTCAAACATCTGAAAAGAACTGCGAATCCCCTTTTATATTTCACACACACACACATACATAAATATGTACACATTTATCCACCTAAAAACGTATACCCATACGGCTATAACTTGAAGCCGATAATTTGAAAGACGAAATAATAAAGCCGCAACTAACTGACCATTTATTTTTTCTGTCTCAGATAATCGATGGCAACGCAAAAACGGAAGTCAGTAACAGAAAGGACCCGGGTGTATTTTGCGGTGAGTCTGAACAACCGCAGACATTCATATCCGAGACAAGTTTCGTGCGAGTATTATTCCACGCTGAAAATTTCACCGATCAGACATACTTCAGTTTTGATTCACGTGCCGAACAGCAGTTCGAAGTTTATCTCAGATACGGACAGCATCCGGAACTTTATCCAAATCGTAGAGGGGAAGTCGTCGCAGGAAGTTACTGCGAGAGGGTATTCAAGGACTGCCGACTCCAGACTTGTTACGTACAGAGTCCAGCTTACCCCGGTGTCTACCCTCGCGCTTTGCACTGTAAATATCGTCTCAATACACGGCTTCCCTTCATAAAATTGTACATCGAAAACGAGGAATTTAACATCGACGGTCAACGATGTGAGAATATAATGACTTGCCCGATGAGGCCCATTAGTTCCGGCTCTGAACACTGCCCGTACGATTACATCCGCGTTTACGATGGAAAAGACGAGACCAGTCCGGTGATCGGTACTTTTTGTGGTATGGGAAAATTTCCGTACAGTATAATCGGTACCAGCGAAGATTTGTACGTTGAGTTCGTCTCCTCGCCGGCCGGACCTCTGCTAAATACCGGGTTCCATTTCAACGTTGGGAATTGGCCCGGTCACGTAGAAACAGCGGGAGTAAAAAACGGGAGTTGCGACTGGCTGCTAAGTAGTGAAACCCTGGGGTCAGGCGAGGGAATATTCTTGTCGGTTGCACATTGGTATCCGCCGCACACAAGCTGCACTTATTTGCTGAAAGGGCGACCGGGGGAAATTGCTAGACTTTACTTTCCAAGCTTCAGGGTAAACCGCATAGAATCACCGATCCAACTGTACGACGGTGACTGCGGCGAAAGTCTGACGCTGTACGACGCCGACTGGCCCGACGATGCGAGGATAATAAAAACATTTTGCGACACGTTCAGCAGACCGATGGAAAAACACGATTTCGTATCAACCTCAAACGCGCTTTTCGTCAGGTTCGAAAGCAAGACCGGAAGTTATTCGGGAAGTTCTCTATACTATTGGGCTCACTACGATTTCTTCAACGCTACAAAGTTCGGAGAGCCTGTTCCAGGATCGGAATGCGACGAGACGTTTGCCGCGTGGAAATCAGAGTCCGGTTATCTACGATCTCCGCTCAACACTCTGGTATATAAACGGCCCGGTGATCCACCCACGGATTTGTCCTGCACGTACAGTTTCGTAACGGACAAACGGCTATTCGCTAGAGTAATACTGACCGTTGAGTCGGTCACGTTCAAAGACCACCCTTACGCCCAGTGCGGTATGTGCTGGGACAGTAGGGCAGATCGAGTCCTGGTGAAAGAGCCATCTCCGGGTTCAGGTAAAGGGAATTGCGTGTGTCGTCTCGGTGCGGGTTCACCGGCCCTTAGGATAGTCTCCAGGTCCGAGAAGCTGGACCTTAAATTATTGGTGGACGGAGCCCACGCCGCGGCAAGCTACTTCAAACATTCATCGCCGCTTTTTGAAGCCAGGTACGAATTCGCCCACAGTCCATTGTGCGGTCCGGCATTATTTCCGGCCACCACTGACGGAGAGATTGAATTTCCTCACTACGAAGCACTCGGCTACGTCACACCTCCAAGATCGATCAAGTGCATTTGGGAACTCCGCGTTAATCCGGAACGAGACCTGTGGCTTCACTTCGACAAGATCAAGTTCGCCTCCCGATCTTGCGAGGACGGTAAACTGGACATTTTTCTCCCAGGAACCACCGAACCTTACCTCGGTATCTGCGGAGAAAATGTAAGCGTTGTTAGAGAAATGCCGATACTATCGGCTGCTCAACTTGGTCCCGTTGGACCCATATCTGACACTAATGACGACGAGCCTCCTGCAGTCATAATACAGTTCACCGGATCCATGGCGCCAGCTAGAGCAGCCTTCAAGATCGCATGGACCGAACTCTTCCATCTTCCAAGAGACGGTTCAGGCGCTTTGAACACCCAGAAACTCGAAGACTGTGGTTTCCGGTGCCCAGGTGAAGCGGGGTGCATCTCTGCCCGGCTTCTTTGCAACGGTGTTGTCAACTGCCCGACGCCAATCACACCGGCTTTTAACTCTAGTTTTACCGAGGCAGATGATGAATCTGTTGAAACTTGCGGAGGACCAGTTTCCGGAGGTGGAAGTGGAGCCGTTGGACCGGCTGGTTGGGCTGGCGCTGGTCTTGGTGCTGGATTAGCAGCTCTTTTAGGACTAGCTTGCTTCGTTGCGGTTTGTAGACTTTGTCGACGCCGTGGACGATCGAGGGATATTCACGTACCTTACTGATAATCATACAATGATTATGATGATTTGGTGATATGATGTGTAATGCAATGTGAGCCCATCCCCGAATGATATTAACGTTTACTTGATTTTAAGGTAAAAAAAAAAAAAAGAAAAAAAAAATTAATGTAAGACGTGATGCATTCGAGTTCCACTTCGGATTTTATTCGCGTTATTATAATAACGGAGTAAATTTTTTTTATAGGTATGTAATTATTATCGATCATCGGAACGTGTACCGTTTGGCATGAAATATGTATATTTAACAAAAATGTGTCTGTACCTATATTCGTCGGTTTTTGAATTGCGGAGAGTTAATGCTGCAGGGTTGTAGCTCGGGATATTTTTTGGAAAAAGGGGGGGTTAGTTCTATATATCTGTATAAAGCGGGGCTGGTTATTCGTTCGGTGAAAATTGCAAATGAAAACACATTTGTGAATATACGTGACATCTGGGACGGTCGTAAAACTTCGCTCGTGTCAGATGCGACTTTAGTATCGGCACGGTATCTGTATCTATATATATAGTATATCTACCTATATACTTTTTTCCGATGCAATTCCACAAACTGTGAAATATTACAGGTATTTCTGCCTGTCTACAGACGTATCGATTCCTCCTTCTCTCTTTCTCTCTCTTGTGTATACGTATGTATGTGTGTACATACATATATACATACAATGCATACGAGGGGGGGAGAAAAACACGAAGAAAGATTGCGAACGTGTTAAGAATTCTTATTATTAAATGTGATAAGACATCAGTCGTTCAATAAATGGCAAGAAAAAATTCGTACTCTTAATCGCTGCAGATCAACGAGTGAAGAATAAAATCACAAAAAAAAAAAAAGAAGTGAGAATAACATTTTTAAGAAAAAAATACGACAGCTGTGAATCGATCGAAAACATGACAAATGTCAGAGGTGATATTCAAGTTGCAAATTTCGTACGTCTTTAACGAGCCTTAATGGACCGGAAGGTAAAGGTCCTCGATTTAGAATCGGAAATTGAGGAATACTAACGTTGAATTTATGTCCCAAAAAAAAGAAAGGCGAAAGAAAGAAGGGGAAAAAAAAAAACGGAAAAAAGAAGGGAATAGTAGTCATTCAGGAAGAGCAATCAGTCGCAGTAAAATTTATTCCCACGATTGACGATAAGCGTTACGGGGTGGGACAGGTGATCAGAGGAGCTTTTAGGAAAATTGTCAATTTATTCTTGCCACAATTTTTCGCCCCTCGTAGGTATAAGGTATTACGACGTATAAAAGGGATTTTTTTTTTTTTGGGTTTTTTTTTTTTTTTTCTTTTCGGACGGGCTCGCGTAATCGGCATTTATATATAAAGGCAAGAAGATATATACATACATATATATATATATATATATCTATATTCGCGAAGGTTCATTCCACGCTTGTAAATAGCCCGTGTTTTAAGTAGATGTAGGACAATCATATAGCATACACGATATTACATGACTATACATATTATAAATATATATAAAACATTAAATTATCTATATATATATATATATATATACCGATGTAATTATACGTCAAAATGTAATTATAATTGTCAAACGATTGTAACGATATAATTATTATATTTTTTACTAATAAATAACGCGCGTATGGTAACTAAACCAAATAAACGCAACATCGCGAACTGGTTTAATATATATATCATCGTTCCACGATCGATTCCGTAAAGGAAATCAATTTTTTTTTCGTTTCCTCCCATTTCATTTATACCCAATACACGAGACTTGTTTAAACGCAGAGATGACTAGTTTAAATACTATAATTCTAATTGTAAGTAACGTAATTTAGACACTCGGACTCCCGGAGGAGAAAGAAAAAAAAAAAAGGTTACTGAATACCTGTAACAAGGAGTCTTAGCCGCCCCAAGGAACCCGGTAACTAATTAACTACACCGTGAGTACTAATGAAAGACACGAAGGAGTACAAAGAACTGCGAGAAGTGAATTGTTCATTTCTTTTTCAATTCCAAGGCGAATAAATGTTTTACGAATTGTTAAACAGGCGCCATAATTATATTTAACAAAAAGCTGCTGAAGGTTTAACAATTAGGAATTATATGTAAAAAATTCTCTGTGTTTTCTTGGTTTTTTTTTTTTTTTTTTTTTTTGTCAATACCTTCCAAAAGAAAGAGGGAAGAAAATTTATGAGACAATATTATCATTTGAAAAAAAAAAGAAGGAAAAAAAGATTCCGGTTCAGTTTTACTCATTAAATCAATCGATCTGTTTTATAGTACCTTCATACGTACTGCACATATGAACATGCATGCATGTACACAATGCATGCTGCTGCAGGTCTCCTACTATTGATTTCACTTTAAACTCGCATGAGCACGCGATGATATCAAGAAATTTTCTCTACTGCAGTACAGTAGTAGCTACTATCTAATTACGTATTTTGATGTCATTAGAGATTCGATGCGAAAGTGTGATTCGGATTGAATAACTGCCGCAGCCTATTATGATCATGCATATACTCGGAGAGATAAGATTTGTCTGGTTTTAATATCGACGTATAAGACATTAGACGAAGAATTTATATTATATCTATGGTATTATATAGCGGTATAGGTATATATAATATGTATATCGATTCGATTTAAAAAATTCTAATTTGCTCGTTGAACTCGGAATGGAATACCTACCGCGTATATATGTATATATATAGCTTCCCCGCATCGTTTGATTTATTGCTTTTATCTCTATTCCACCTGTAATGAAATTTTAAACGGAGATTAATGTAAAACGGCTTTCATTCCGCAACCGAGCTTTTAATCTCCTTTGTACCTACCAGATCCCACCGTCCTGCCTCCTGAATTCAGTTTTCAACCTATTTCCTTTGAGTTTCATAATATTGCACGACTTGGTTAATAATCTAGCTATCTCTTCAGCACCAGATATATACATAGTAAAGTATTTCTTTTTTTTTTTTTCTATTTATTTTTTGCTTTTTTCATCGCTTCGGACTATAAATTCAACTTGGTATCTTTTATTTATCACATTTCTCAAAGGGTAGCAGGAATAAAAGTATAGAAATGAGAAGAAGAACGAGAAAAATAAAATAAAAAACGGATAACATACGCACAATGAAGAAGAGATTTTCGTTTTTTAATAAATTTCCAACAATGGGAGCTTCACAGAATAATTCATGAATACATTTTTAGAATATTTTGTTCCAGATCTCAATATATAGGTATATAGATAAAGAAGAGGGAATAAAAAGATGAAAAATTTGCTTTCAACTTCGTACAATTAATCCAAGCCGTTGTTTCGTGTCCGTAGAATCGGGGGTTGGGCGGCAGGAGGGGGGTGACGTATTTTCCCCGGGCAAAAGGAAATGTCGATAAATTTTCAAAGGGGTTTGAAGCACGGAATGGTGGTTGTTCGGACCGTGACTTGGGACAGGAATTTCGTAGAATACCGTTGAAACAATGATAATTCAAATCCGGCAGATTGTCAAGTTTTAACAATCGGGTGGTGCGCGCTAACTTGTTACAATGGAACTGCGATTTTCACAAAGGACGAACGAGCGTTGCTACAGTCTCTGCAATTGTTTCAAACTTTACGTGGATCGGCCCGCCGCCTGTTTGATACATTGTTTCCATCGGCCATTGGATTTCACACGTATTATATTATACTATAACCGCTAGATCTATACAAAACGATATATTATTTAATAAAAATGCTCGATTTATTCGAATCCCTGAAGTCACTTTTGCAAGAGGAAACTGTACGCATCGATAACATCGTATTCAGGCTTCACTCAAGAGCTACGGTTCTTCTTTTATCAGCTTGCGCCATCCTAGTTACGGCAAAGCAATATATTGGCGAGCCAATATCCTGCATCACAGACAACAGCATCGGTATTTATCAACATTATCAATCTCAGTATATTTGAAAACAGAAAAAGAATTTCCCTTCGTCCGAAATATTCAATGATAAAAATTGATGAATTATATTCGCGAATTTTTTGTTACCGAACATTTTTAACAGGTTATGCATTTTTTCTTTCGTTTTTTTCTTTTTGCACACAAAGTCCATTTTTCAGAAGTTTTATACTATATTACATACATTTGTTATTTATGAATACAGGAAATGTTTGGGATTATCGGAAAACGTTTAGTCGAAGCTTTCTCAGACTGAATTATACTGAATAATAAATTGCAATGAAGCATCTTTGCGAATCCCTTCAAATATCTTTAATTTTTCACATCTATGTGTGATCTGCAGTTTATCATCGTTTATATTAAATTCTTGAACATTGTAGTGCAGGAACGAAAATATGAAATGAACTCGCGTTATATTTCCTCGGTATTAAATTCTACCTTCGTTTCTTGATTTGCAATCCAATTTCCTCAATTATACCCAGACCCTTATCAATTCCCGTACCTTTCCGACAGACAAGGACCCGGTGAACGCCTACTGCTGGATCTACAGCACGTTCACAGTCTCCCGGCACTTGACCGGAATCCCAGGAATCAACGTGGCAAGTCCAGGGGTTGGCCAAGCCCTTGAAGGCGACGAAACACACCATCATCGTTATTATCAATGGGTAGGTATTGAGATAGAAAATAAATAGGAGAGGAAAAGAAGCAGAAAATACCTTTTTTATTCCATAAAAAAATAACGAAATATCGTATAAAAGCTTTCAGATTTTTATTCGACTGTTAAATTTCAGTTATCATTTTTTAGAAATAAATTTTAAGCATAGAATTAATTTTTTAAAAGGTCTGCTTCGTCCTCGCCCTCCAGGCATTAATGTTTTACACACCGAGAGCCCTGTGGGGTGTTTGGGAACGCGGAACGGTGAGACTACTTTCCGGAAATTTAGCTACACCATTTTACCGTGATGTTTGGTCAAAAGAGAGGAAAGACCAGCTGGTGGAATATTTCACAATCACTAATTTGCATATGCATAACTTTTACGCATTCAGATTCTTGGCTTGCGAAATTCTGAACTTCTGTAACGCGGTGAGTATGTCAAGATATAATTACGCGAAAAATAAAAAATAAATGGATAAAATGAAAAAACGAAAATAAATCCAATTATGGGTATACGTGGTCAAAAATTTGACCTGTTATGCTCGAATTTCCCATTTCCCCTGCGAGCTATTGATTAACAATTTAATATTCGTCGAGTTAATGAAAATTTTCAACATATCTCTCATGCTGCAGGAGGGAAAATTAAAAGGGCGAATTATTTATTACAGCAGAGTATAGAGTTTGTAAAAAATAATATTGATACATCGATGTAAAGCAGTAGGGGAAGAAGCTTTGGCGTTTATTAAGTCGTTGATTTTTAATTAAACCAACGTCGTTAAGAGCTTGCCGAGTAGTCGGCAGGAGAGAGCTCTCTCGTCCTTCTTTTTAAAAAGTTAAAAGGAAACTGAACTCCTGAGCAGCAGGGAGCTAAGGCAAAGCCATTCGTTACATGATTATTATATATTTATTAAAAATCTTTTTCCGCAGTAG
The DNA here is from genome assembly GCA_949628255.1 of Macrophya alboannulata. NCBI lineage: Eukaryota > Metazoa > Arthropoda > Insecta > Hymenoptera > Tenthredinidae > Macrophya > Macrophya alboannulata. Next base: position 1,173,629 of record OX451209.1, on the reverse strand, counting down.
CTGGTATATATACATTATATAGATTTCTCGAGCTTCTATGGATTATAAAATATATGAAAAAGAAAAGAAGAAACCTTTGCTCTTTGACTTCTTAATTATCGAGTGTATATATAAATGAATCAGAGATTGAAAAATCACTTTAAAATTTTAACATTATAGATCGGGCAGATATATCTACTCGACGTATTTCTCGAAGGTCAATTTACTAAATACGGACCAGCAGTTACCGCATTTGCCATTGAAACAAACCCGTTTCAAAGAGTTGATCCCATGGCTAAACTTTTTCCTAAAGTTACTAAATGCACCATTCACACTTTCGGATCTTCCGGCACGACTCAGACCCACGATGCTATGTGTGTTTTACCATTAAACGTCGTAAACGAGAAGATATTTGTCTTCATATGGTTCTGGCTCGTCTTTTTGGCAGGAATCAGCGGACTCGCAGTTATTTACAGGTTTTACTAATTTTGTTTTACAATCAGGGACAATAGCTATGTCTACATTTTAATAATTTCTATACCTATACCTACTTTCCGTTAACTGTAGTCTATATTGAATTTAAAACTTATTTCACAGGATAATAGTCTTTTCTCAACCGTGGGCCCGCGTCTATCTTCTTCGAGCAACGACACAGGTCATTTCTCGATCAAAAGCAGAGACTGTAGTACGAGTTTTTGGGATCGGTGATTGGTTTCTGCTACATCAACTCGGCCACAATTTAAACCCCATCGTTTACTGGGAGCTCGTAAACGAGCTGGCCTTCAAATTCTCCGGAAAACATTCCGAAGAGGGTTCAAAAAGAATTGAATTCGTTTGAATTATATACTATGATTACTATTATTATTACTATTATCATTATTATTGCCAGTTTGATTATAAATTTTGATTCAAATCGAAAACTCACATCTATAAATACTGTACCGTGCAAAAGCTCTTACTTACTTTCTCCTTCATTCTATATTCTATACCTAAGGAAACTTTTAGGAACTGATCGCCGGTCGAAAAGAGCTTTGGCTCTTACTTTCATACATATTTTGTATAAGACGATGTACAGCTCCGTGTTAAGTATTACAATTACGAAAAAAAAAACAAAGGTAATAATAAATAAATAAATTCTAGATCGATATAGCTTCCCTAGTGGTTATTTATTTCTTAAGATTAGAATAAGAAGCAAGATTTCCTAATATACAAAAAGGTAATTCGGAAAAGTATGCAATTCCGTATACTTTTCATATTAAATCGTAAAAGTTGAAGAAATTCATCTTTTTCAGATAAATTCTTAGGCAAAAATGTCCACCAGGCTGTTGTTCTGCTAAATCATTAATCATGCCTTAATAATTAGTTTGCCGCAATTTCGAACCCATGTCAAGTCACGGTAATTTTCAAACAGAAACCGTAGATATCGCGGGCTTGATTCTGATTCGTAGCTAATTTGAAATATCAAGTCACGTGTAAGTCGCTTAGACCGCCATCTGTCAGGCTGCATGTTAAACACTTTGAAAAACATACCGGCATGGGAGAAGGTCTGTCAATAAATTTTATAACCTAAAAACAGTATAATTATAAAAAAAGAAAATGTGCCGGCGCAATTTTCGCGTAAGAGTAGATCTATCAGAATTCTACGATGATATTAGGCGATCGAGTTGGATCTATGTAGACAAAGATTCTATATCGTACATCTATCATCTTCAGAATCACATAATCAAAGTTTTCGACATAAAGAGATCGATCCACCTTCTGTTAGAAAGCGGCGAATATCTACCGCCTAACGAAGATTCCCGTATTTTGAAAGAAGACGAAACAATCCTGTGAGTCATTGTCATTTTATTTTTCCTCGCTTTACGATCGATGTAAATTTTTTTTTTTACAACAGTTTTGAAAGAACGATATTAACGTCGATATCAATTTGATTTTAGGGTCGTTCCCGGTACTGGATTAGAGAATAATCATTCGAATTCTGTCAAAAAGATTTCTGATTTACAAGTTAATAAAAACTGCGTTGTTTCGCAACAAAAACAATGCTTTTCGGACCCAAATGTCTCTCTCAAGGCCAAGCAGAACGAATCGAGCGAAGAGGAAGACGAGGCAACAACTGTGATGGGTGAGATTTGTTTTTTGGTCCAATACATTTTCCTAAGAACTTATGTAACCAAATTCTTAATCCCGCAGATACAACCAGCGAGAATACCATCTTCTTGAGCATGATAAACGATTCTCGAATGGAATCTGCATCAGAGTTGGGAAAGTCCGAAGTAAGCTTAGTGGAGGAAAGTCCAGCCCCAGAAAATTCGCCTTTGAAGAATAAGCGTAAACGAGTAAGGCGAAAGAAGTCAAAGATTGATACACTGCCAGAGAAGCAGCCAATTGCGAATAACAGTTGTGGGGATGACCACGAGTATAAGAAACCAAAGATAATTAACTCTGTTACAATTTCTAATGGAAAACACATCCGATTTGGGGATGTGGAACAGCTGGAATTTCGTGGATACGATAGCTCCGCTTCTAACGATTCTAAGAAACATGATTCAAAAACGGGTAAAAATGGACTGGAGGATTCATATTGGGATAAACCTATGACTGGATCGAATTTATCGAACCTTTTAGCTCTTCGACAAAGCTCTACACCCATTACTTTTGGCAGAAAGAAAACAGAGAAGGTAGTAAATCAGGGAAATTCTGAAATATCGGAAGTTAAGGAGACTGTAGTTGAGGAAAAGCTGATATTGAATAAAGATAGTCATGCCTTCACAGTAGATCCCAAAAGACATCCTCCTTTGATGGAGGGCAAGGTCCTCGACATCATTGCATTTAAGGTGAATATTAAAAATCAATGAAGATGCAGATATGAAAATACTTTTTTTCCAAGCATTTTTGTACAGCAAATTCTTTAATATATTCATCATATCAATTTCAGATGTTGAAAATGGCGAGTGACTACACACCCCAAATTTCTGAATACATAATAGCACGGCTGATCCAGATTTCGGCTGATAAATCGATCTACATGTTCAAAATAATTGGTGATAATAAATTTCATTTTAATATATTTAGAATCTTATTAATCATAATACAATGAGAATGAAATAAATATTTCTTTTTGTTTTTCAGACGGAAAAGGCGAGGTACAAGCGCCTCAAGGAAAGTTTGATCTCGAAACGGATGAGACCGAGGATACACGAACGGACTTTCTTTCTCTAAATTGGTCACAACTTATTGAACCCCGATTGATATACCGTGAATAGAGTATAAAGGTATTTCGTACAATCACAGTAAATCGGAACGAGCTCGTCAATTCCATTTAAAAAAAAGAATTTAATTTAAAATGAATAGGAAAGAAACGGGTTCTGGCCCTAAATAACTTCTCTTGATTCATTGTAAACGAAAATCTTAAGAAATAATAAGAAAACGGAAATGTGGATCAATTCTTTTCGATTTACTGACTGATAAAGCGATGCTATTACAAAGTATCATTTTAATCCCAAACTATTACTTATTATACTTGTTTATTTAATCTATAGTTTCGTCAGTTTTTCTAATATCAAAAAGGACAAGAATATTATTTTATTTTATTGATAAGCCGTTGCTGTCTTACGAGAAATTAACCGAAATAATAATTTTTCAAATACAAACGTTGAATTATTTAACGCAGATTTTTTTTACGAAATTTAAAAAAAAAATAAGTTGGCGCCTTGTGCACCGCCACCTATCGAACAATCGTGTTTTGTATTATCTCTAGTTATTCACAGATGGCAGTTCTTGTTTGACAACCGCTAAAAATATCGATGCAAGGAGACTAGTGTCTCGTATCAGTCTCGTATTTCGTTTAATTTGTTTATAAATTTCTATGTACGATGTAAGACAGTGTGACTTTGAATCAAAAAAACATTAAAAAAAAAAAAACTACAATAATAATAACAACAATTAGGAAATATACGTTTTCAACGTTCGGCGATCTGCATATCTCCAACGGGACAGAAACTTCAACGTCAGTTTATTTTTTTATCATACTTTTATTATTAAAGCCGAGGTTAAATGTATCTGAAATACGTCTTTTCCCTGCATAATGAGTATTTTTATTGTTTATTTTTATTCCTAGCCACACCCGATACTATTCCTTGTAGGACTGTATCTTCTTTTTAAATCGCCTTTATACTTGTAAGTATCGCATATTTTTATACTGTATGTATAAGACATTCTTAATTTTATAACCTAATGTATGATACGTCGCATCTTTTGATCTCTTCAACTATTATTAACGTTTTGAAGTATAACATATTTCTAACCTATAAATCCAAAACCTTAGACGTAGTGTTTTTTATACTGTATACTTAGAATTAGTGAGAAACCAAATGTAATAAAAACTAATCATATTTTATTTTCTATTCAATGCCTTGCTTCCTTAATTAATAACGTTTAATTTATTGATCTAAAAAAAAAAAAATTACCATTTTTCGTTCTTTACTGTGTTGACGGATTTTTATCGGACAATATTTTGTATAGTTTTAATACAGATGGTTGACATAGAGTCTAAAACAAAGAAGATATAATTTAAGATATCATTGAATTCTGTCAATGTTTATTAATAGATTCGCCGTTAGATATTCAACAGAAATGGACAATAAGGGAAAAGTTAAATTGAAATCCTGCGTGAAGAGAAATCGAGAGCCTCTTTTAAAGCCAGACGTTATCTTGATAACAAAAGACTTGATGGTTCCATTAAAATTGCCTATTTCCACTGCCCAAAATTGCCTGAAGACTAAATTGAGGACAGAAAAAGGTCAAAGACTTTGTGCTCAGCCATTGAAACCAGTTTTCAGCTCTGGAGGTCTTCGCCGAAATTATATCGAACAACCACTGCCCCAGGTGCAGAAATATAACAATGCTGAGAATGCTATTATCTGAGAAATATCTCAATTTAATAATTTCTGATATTAGTTGTAGTCTAGATCATTTCCAGTTCAATTTCTTACTTATTTTTAAAATACCGACTTTCATAGGTGAAAAAAATTTTGTCTGGAAAGAAAACAGGGGAAGAAACAGTCTCTCAGAATCCTTTTTATTGCCCTTTGAGATCTCATGCCAGTAAAAAAATTGTTTATGGTGATGAAAGAGAAGCTGTATCATTGGAAAGGGAAGATTTAGACTTGCGATCAAACTTGGAGCTATTTGACTTGGACTTAAGAGATAAGAGGCACATCAAATCTGTAAACATATCCCAAATAGAGAAGCCCCTGATTTCATCTAGGAATTCTAATAGCAGTATTACTAACTCTGCGGAAACTAGGTCTTGTAGTTCTAGTAAATCTTTGGACATAATGGAAGATTTATTACCAAAACTGCCTTTAAGTATGATTTCGAGTTCTGAAAGTGAGAGTAATATTGGTGCTCCTGATTGCACAGTCCCTTCTAAATATCGTTCTAGAATTTTTGTAGAAAATGATTATAACCAGAATTCAAGTACCAAAGAAAGATCTGATGTAGATGAACTAATTATTGAATATCGTAAAAATGACCGAGATAATAGAGAAAGTGCTAAAACTGATTTAAAAATTGACGCCTTCGAGGAAAATCTGATAATGATCGATGTTGAATATCTGTTGCAAAATTTGTTAACAAATCTTGAAACTATTGAGAATTTTAATGGCTTTGATAACTGTGAAGGGATAATTGATGTTGAGAAAAAATCCTCGCAAGATGCTATGCTGTATTTTAGAGAAGAAAGTTTTATTAACAAGTCAGAGTGTAACTTGATTGAACGAATTCCAAAAATAATTGAATTTAGATATTCTCTTCACGATTTAGTGGACACAGTTTTACCTTTAGATAATTACGATCACTCTTGCAGTAAGAAAATTGATATTCATTCAGGAAGAAAGTATTCCTGGCAAGAATTAGATCTACTCAACTCAACAGTAACTGGAATTAGAAGCGACGAGGATAAAGAGTCCGAAACAGTTTATAATAATCCTGATATTAATTCAAATCAAAGCAAAGAACAAATAGAAATAAAATACTCATGGCAGATAATAACATCGAAGCATCAAGAATTAAATGACGTTGATATTAATGAGAATGAAAGTAGTAATAAAAAGAATTCAAAGCAGACTTCTACCGAAGATCTTTGTGGACTTGAATTTCGGTATTCATGGCAGAAATTAACGTCTAGGTATCTTGCAAGGAAACATGCAGAGGATAGTTTGACTGATACAAATCAGCCAGCACCTAATATAAATGATATTCCAAAGAGCATTAGTAACACAGAATTTGTAGAGGACCATTTACCTCTCAGAGAAACTTGCCTGTATAGTACTAATTTGAATACCAATCTTGAAAAAGAGGAGAAGAGCGAAGCAGCCAAAGACATTCGGGGAATCTTAACAAATTCCCCTTTGTATAATATTATTTCGTCAATGTTACCGGATATCAAAATAATCAACCGGCGTATTAACTTCAATGATACCACATCTGAAATTGTAGGCAATTGTAGAGATAGTTATCTCAGATCCAACGAGAGATCTGATTCTAATAAATCCTCCACTTCCTATTCCTCGGGTTCCAGTATAAAACACGTCATAGAAAATCTCAATGAAATGGTAAAGTCGCAGAAAGATATGCTCGAGGCTTATGTAAAAAATCATCAATTAGAGAATAATTTTAAAGTCACCGAACCCTTGGTAAATCCTGTTAAAACAGTTGAAATATTTCCATCGACTCTACATGTTTTAGGAAATTATATAGTAAGAGATATCCGTCCTGCAGATATGAATGATCAAAGAAGTTTATTGGATTCAAATCACGATGAGACTATAAAGGACCATTTATTATCAGATAATTCAGTAACTGTGCAGAATACAGGACTCGATAAGTCTGTTAAAAATGTTTTGAATGAAAAAATCCCAACAAGATCAATAGATACTTGGTCTCAATTACCCATTGATCTAAAACTAAAAGACGCTGCTTTCCCAAGCTTATTAAATCACCCTATTTCCTTCGACAACGATTCTTATCCCACAATTTTAACTGCCGATGGTATCTTTACCCCTAAAATAAAAAATCCACTTAATGACCATCCTGGAAGTTTTACCTCAGAAGAGAGTAGAAGTAGTTTACTATTACCGGTTCTAGGAAAAGATCGTACACTGAGTACAAAAAATTGGGAACCGGCAATTGCAGTCATGGAAGAAATGATCGGATTATCACTAGGCGCAGCACGTTGCATGAATGAAGGCAAAGATGATGGGAATGAGGCTGTACCACACACAAAAAACACAGGGCCATTGACACCAAGAGTCGAAGTTAGTTTCAGCGAAACGAAAGAGGCTGCAGGAGACAGTAAGATTAGAAAGGAAGAGCTATTGGCCAGACTAGAGGGTGCAATGAATAGCTTGAAACAAAGCGAAGAACACGTCGATGCTAATTGGAATCTAGACTACTCAGTACTTGATATAGAAGAAAGTAGTTCCGACAATGAAGTCCAGTTGCCAAAACAAGTCGAGGATCACATAAAAGATATCATTAAATCTGCTGAGGAGTATTTGGCGAAGTTAGAGGAGCAATTAAACGATCTCAGGAATGCGGATGACCAGGTGAGTTAATGGGACTTTTAACTGATGGATAGACTATCGTAATCCTGTTTTATATCAATGACAATTAGACATAAAAATACAAAGATTCATTTAAATTACAGATAATAAACAGCAGTGAACGAGCATTCAAGGACATAGACGAATCATATCAGATTTTTATGGATAACTTATGTCAGGAAATTAACAAACGACGAAATTTACTAAGATTAGAAACCGAGGTATTCAAATACGAAGGTCTGGCTCCTCTTAGAGCTTGCAAACAAGAAGTGGACGCCCAAGTTCGAAGCACTCAGCATCTCATCGTATTAACAGAAAATATGCTGACGCATCCTATCACCTTCAACAAGGAGAGACTTGGAACGATTATTACCGCCACCAGTCATATGGGGAGGTGCGTTTTGAAATAATTTTTAATGATTTGAATAAGTAGGTTCTTGCTCTTCCCGTTTTGTCGAATCTTTGATTCCCAGTGATTCTGAAAAGTATGTTTCTCCCTTTATAGAATACCAGCAGTTCCAATGCCAGAAGAGTTGCCTTACGTTACTTTCCGGCCCCCTAACGAAGAGATCTGGAAAGAAATTTCAGACCGTATATCTTGCCTAGGCTGCGTGCTGCGAATGGGTCCGGCGCAGTTCACAGAAGTCTGCGAAAGGCCTGCGGGTCTGCAGCTTAAGTGGCATATTGTAGATCCTGAGTATGCTTCAGAAGAGCAAGTCTTTATCGTACAAAAAGCTATTGGAGAAATATTCAAGCCTTCTTCACCTGCTTTTGAGAATGTTTACATAGGCCCAGAGACTTCCTGTCTTGTCAGAGGTATACCCGTCGATCAGCGAGTAACTCTAAGAGTTGGAGTTCACCCTCTAAAAATTGGAGTCACTGATATTGCTTGGAGCGTGCATAGAATTGCACAAACTTCGATACCAGCTTACAGTAATAAATTATTAATATTGAGAGTTTTTCAAGTACAATATATCGCGAAATGTTATCTTATTTCTCGTTCTTTTTCACTTCCAGGCTGGGATACGAACAACTCTGACTACCTGATAACAAACAGTGGACGAATTGCAACTAAAGTAACACAAAATTTTAGTACCCTGTTGTCTACGAGTGCACAATTCAGTGCGAAACACATAATAGAGTTCAAAGTGAGTTGAGAGATGCATTGAGAGAAGTAGATAGATTTAATAAATTATTTTCTTGCTTGTTTTAGTTTCTTGACGCGGCATCTGGGACTGATGACGAAGGAATTGGCCTGGTGTTTGAGCCGGGTGGTGATAACGAGACTTTGAAAAGAAACGGAGCGATTTTGATAACGCCGAATGGGAATATCTTCATGAATGGAGAACAAAAATTGATGCAGTTACCAAAAATGGAATTAGGAACAAGGATAGTATTTACCAGTGAGGAAAAGGACGATGAGACGCTAAGAATGACTATAGAATGCGCTAATAAGGCTGTTACATACGATTGGACAGTGCAAAGGCCTCTGCACTTTGCAGCAAGGTTTTTGGAGCATCATAAATGGAACTTAGTGGTCAAGTAAAAGATCGTAATGAAACAAACTTATACACAAATATTGATATGAGACGCATTTATATTTACAAAAAAAGAAAAAAAAAAGGTAATATTCACATACAGTCGTTACACAAGATTATGAATTTTAATATTTTAAAAATAAAAACAGTGCCTTATTATAATGTATGTACTTATTGTTATTAATTATCAAATATTTAGATGTATTATCAAATCATCCAGAACATCCTCTGCATCCGCAATGAATACATTCCACTATTCTTCCCTCCTCTAACTTTCCTTTAGGTACTCGGCAGATGCAGTTTGTACCAAAATTTGTATCTCTTGTCTGGATACAACGTAAACAGCACAAATTTTCGTAACCAACTTTTTTCCATTTTGCTATCAGGTTTTTGTCAGCTATGTTTTCGTTCAGGCAGTAATCGTATAGCTCTGGAACACAAGGTCAGTGTAAGTGTGAATAATTGTGATATTCTAATCTCTAAATAAAAACACAAATACAAATCAAATACCAAAACTTATACATTTCTTTAATGACAAATAAAACTTTATTTTATGATTAAACAACAAACCTCTACTGATCGCTTTACGACGATAGAAAAGATCGTAAATATATCTGGATTTTTGATGATGAATCTTGAATATTGGCCACAAAGATTCTTGCTTTCGCTTTCCTTCGTGTGGCTCAGTCTCCGCTGTGAAATAATATTTACAATTGATAATTTGACGAAAGATGACAAGTCTTTGATTACAAACAGGTTGAGGCTTAGTTTTGGTGGTTATTATTATCAGCAAATAAATTTATTTACCTTCACGCATTTTCTGTTCCAGTTCCTCCAGCGTCGGTTCAATCAACTCCCAGCCATCGGGAGGCGGTTTTTTGCTTCTGCGAACTTTCGGCATACTTTTAGAAGCAATAAAATAGAACAATATTAACTGATTCTTAACCTACTCAGTCAACTGTATGATGGTAACTACGTACACACATGAATTTAGGTTATGTTCGTATATCAGGAAGTTCAAGTGACGTTATGAGACGGTTAAATTCCCTAGAAATCAGGACAAGTAATTTTCAGTTTATAATTGGATGTGATAAACAAGAAAGTTAAAAAACATTCATCTATGATTTTTCATTAAATTTATCATTAATTAGTTATAAAACGTTTATAATCTAGAATGTATCGGAATATAATCTAGAATAGCTGATCCCGCCAGAATTTAAACTGATGACGTCATGCAGACTTCTAAGATGGCGGCCGCGCATGCGCGAGTTTGCTCGGTTGCTAGGGCCGTCAATTGTTTTTGACAGTTTATCAGAATATTAATTTTTTCGATTGAATTTATGTTTATCGTCCAGAAATCGTAGTTGGCGTGTGAAAAAAGGTGAGATTAGTTTAATCTTGCTGTTGCCCGACCGTTCGTAGTAAAATTCAAGTCTGAGCATGTTATTTCTCTCCGCTAAACCTTTTCAAAAAAACATGAATTTCCGCGTCTCACTTTTCCACTCGTTGCCCCGTCAATTATTGTTCTCGGCTTTTGGAAAAAATAATAACGATAACAAGACTTGATTAGATTTAATATTACCGTGGGATTGTTGATCCGCGTATAATAATTATATACAATACGCAAAAAGTCTAACGAGAAAAATATAGTAAAGACAAGCGAGCGGGTTGAATGGACCAATTGTTGTTTACCTCTGGAAAAAAATCGAGAATAGTCAGACCACGGTCATTTACATACAGGATTGCCGATTTGACTGAACTTCTAATGAATACTGTGAATCCTTATTGATAACAAAAAATAATTCGATTACAGAGAAAAACTGCAGCAGGTTGTAAATTGCGGATCGCGACCAATTTGAACAGATCAAATCTCGCCGATGAATCGAGAAAAGGTAAGCCGGTAATCGTAACATTAGTTCTAATTATTTCCCATTTTTATTGAAGTTCAATCATTGAGAGATCGTTGAATATTTGCAGAAAATTATTATTTGTTTTTTTTTGCTCTTTTTCGTTGAATTTTTAAATCGATATATTGAAATTTAATGTATTCATTTATCCATTAAAATCACACAGAATAAATGTTTGGCTTTTTCGTTTTATCTCGAAAATATCGCAACACTAATTGTACGAATATTCGATTGATAAATCTTTTCCATTTTCTTTATTGCAGTGAAATAATAAGTTGTGCCAACATATGCCAATTACATCCCTGTGGAATGAAAGGCGGACCGAATAGTACAACCAAGTTGAGGATTTCAATATCGATTTTTCAGCGCTTTGGAGCAGGTAAAATGCAATATCTTGATTAATTATCTTTTTAAGAAATATATCGTTAGCTATATAGAAAAGTCACGTATCTATCTCCAGAAAATAATTATGTGATCATTACTTAAATTTTCAAAACCTGAAAATGTTAGCAGTTACGTGACTTTTCTATTTAGCTAACGATATAAACTCACAATATTATCACGGCCCTGAACTTCTATCGACCAATGAAAGACTTGTCCAGACACAGGAGCTCCCTTGAATATTTGAGCCTATATGTATCTACATGTATTCAAAATCAAATTTATATGCAATTTGATCTCATTTTACTAATTTCTCTTCTTATTTTACAGAATATCGTGTCAGCAGGCAAGATCTGGCAATCGGATGTACTGAGGGGATCGGAGTATGACTTAGCTTCAAGGATAGGGTGCGGATTGACGGAGATTGATTTTAATTTAATTTTAATAATTAGAGGTCGCACATCGCGATCTTCTATTTTCCATTCAAATAACATGGAAAATATTCTTGTAGCAGATTTCGATTTTCATATCTAGAGTAGTCATCTACTTGGAAGGATTCTGCATAGCTGCTCTTGTTTAAAATTTAACGCTCTATTAGAAAGGTCACTCGGTCTCTTTCGATGAATCTAGCTGTTTCCAAGTTGGTGTCCGTTAATTAGCACATCGTATTCACATCAATAACCCATAACCAGCTTGGAAACTATTAAATTTATCGAAAAAGACCAAGAAACCTTTTTTGTAGAGCGTTCAATTGTTTTTCAAGGAAATCAGCCTTGCAGGGTCTGCTTGAATAGATCAGTTTTCGAGATGTGAAAATCGAAAAGTGCCATAAGAACATTTCCCATGTTATTTAAATGGGAGATAATAAATCGCGATGAACGATGAGCTCAAATTTTTCGCGGCTTTGTTATTTGATCCCAAAGAACAAGTTTCTGTAAGGGTCTTTTGAAAAAAAACATAGTCAGTTCATTTGGCCCACCTTAATGTATATATCGACGTCTGAGCGGAACAACATCGTATCTCAGAATTTGGTTCAACAATATCGTATCTCAGAATTTGTTCCAGAAACATCGTATCTCAGAATTTGCTCCAAAAACATCGTATCTCAAAATTTGGTCCAACAACATCGTATCTCCTGTATCTTATACACAGAGATACGATGTTGTTGAACCAAATTTCGAGATACGATGTTTTTGGAGCAAATTCTGAGATACGATGTTTTTGGAACAAATTCTGAGATACGATATTGTTGAACCAAATTCTGAGATACGATGTTGTTCCGCTCAGCCGTCGATATGTCGCAGCCTTTTCGTAAAATTAGGCTTTTTGTAAAAAGCTTAGCCTTTTCACGAAACGCCGCCGTTTCGTAGAATGAACGTTGATTCTACAATTAGACTGACGAAGAGCCTGACCACTATCAGCCTTTTCGTAAAATCAACGTTCATTCTACGATTAGCCTACCTGGATTTAGCCTTGTCATAAAGAGGCTGAATCATTTCGGCCTTTTCGTCAAACGGTCAGTCAGTAATATTGATATCAAGTTTGAATTAGAACTTCAAGACATTATTCGTTAGAGCATTTATAGTATGAAGTCCATGGTAATTTTAATAGAAACCTCGAATCAAAAAATTAAAATATCAATTATTGGAGCATTTATAGTATGAAGTTTATTGTAATTTTCATATACTACAATATGTAATTTTCATATATATTTGAAAATTCCAATAAACTTCATACTATAAATGCTCTATTAATTGATATTTTAATTTTTTGATTCGAGGTTTCTATTGCAATTACCATGGACTTCATACTATAAATGCTCTTACGAATAATGTCTTGAAGTTCTAATTCAAACTTTATATCAATATTACTGACTGACGGTTTGACGAAAAGGCCGAAATGATTCAGCCTCTTTATGAAAAGGCTAAATCCAGGTAGGCTAATCGTAGAATGAACGTTGATTTGACGAAAAGGCTGATAGTGGTCAGGCTCTTCGCGAAGAGCCGGTTTTTCGTCAGTCTAATTGTAGAATCAACGTTCATTCTACGAAAAGGCGGCATTTCGTGAAAAGGCTAGGCTTTTTACAAAAAGCCTAATTTTACGAAAAGGCTGCGACATATACATATGTATATCATACGATGACTGGGGATCTTTTTGGTAGAGCGTTCAATTCTCTACCAGAATATGTCTTGGGTATTTCTGTATGTTCGACCATTGGCGAGTTAAAAAAATTCCGAACAAACAAAATTCTTCCCTTGTTAAATCCATGGGAAATGGAAAATTGGGATTAGGATCCTCTAAATATTAATATTGAGGGCTTATATTTTAACAGGCATCTTGTTTCACCTTACTGCAACTATTGAATGTGCGAATAATTTCATGGTGTCTAGCGACCGGGAAATCCTGGAAAGCCGGAAATTATACGGGTTTTTTAAGGTACCTTTGAAAATCCGGGAAATATACGGGAATTTCTTACAGCAATCGGGAATTTGTTTTCCAAAGGGAACTTACGTAAATATTTCGCAACAGTCTAATAATCAGAACTTTCAATCGCGATAAATACCAAAAATGTTACCAATATAGGTTTAACAAGATTCATTTAACATTTTATATAAAAATAAAAAAAAAAAAAAATCTGTTACGTATTAAACCTATGAATCACGTATTGGCAGCAACAAACGTATTATTTACAATTGTATATAGTATCTTGCGCATTCGAAAGTAACGATTTCAGACAACTATGTTATTCTGTAGTTCTACAGCTGAAAAATGATATAAGCTCGGATATAAGTATCCGGGAATTTCTCGTAAATGTCCAGGAAAAATCGGGAATTTTTTATTTCGATAACGCTAGACACCCTCGAATTAGAACAAAACAAAAATAGTCGATTTTTTTTGAGTCACCCTAGTAGGTGTCTCTAGATGCGATAATGTTTGTTCTTCTGATCTCAATTGGTATTCCACGTTCCAGATTTGGAGAGGGAAACTGAAATCTGGATTATCGACGTGCCGACTCATCTGTAACACTGGCCTGACAGCATGCCGGATACACTTTCATTTTCACAAAGACTTGATTCTCCTCAGTTGTCAGGGATGCGGTACAGATCTGATGCCATATAACAATAATCCTGCAGGTAAGAGGAAGTCAGAGACTTTTGAAACTCTTAAGACTTGAGACCAGATACCTGACACCGGATACCTGAGACCGGATACCTAACACCGGATACCTGAGCCCGGACACCTAACACCGGATACCTAACACCGGATACCTGACCCCGGACACCTAACACCGGATACCTAACACCGGATACCTGAGCCCGGACACCTAACACCGGATACCTAACACCGGATACCTGACCCCGGACACCTAACACCGGATACCTAACACCGGATACCTGACCCCGGACACCTAACACCGGATACCTAACACCGGATACCTGACCCCGGACACCTAACACCGGATACCTAACACCGGATACCTGACCCCGGACACCTAACACCGGATACCTAACACCGGATACCTGACCCCGGACACCTAACACCGGATACCTAACACCGGATACCTGACCCCGGACACCTAACACCGGATACCTAACACCGGATACCTGACCCCGGACACCTAACACCGGATACCTAACACCGGATACCTGACCCCGGACACCTAACACCGGATACCTAACACCGGATACCTGACCCCGGACACCTAACACCGGATACCTAACACCGGATACCTGACCCCGGACACCTAACACCGGATACCTAACACCGGATACCTGACCCCGGACACCTAACACCGGATACCTAACACCGGATACCTGAGCCCGGACACCTAACACCGGATACCTAACACCGGATACCTGAACCCGGATACCTAACACCGGATACCTAACACCGGATACCTGAAACCGGATACCTGAGACCCGATACCATCGAGGTACCCGATGGTATTGGGTACGATGATGGGATCGACGGTCGACGGTATCGACGGGAGATGGGATCGACGGTCGACGGTATCGACGGGCGATGGGATCGACGGTCGACGGTACGACGGTCGCCGGTAACGACGGGCAATGGGATCGACGGTCGACGGTACGACGGTCGCCGGTAACGACGGGTGATGGGATCGACGGTCGACGGTACGACGGTCGCCGGTAACGACGGGCAATGGGATCGACGGTCGACGGTACGACGGTCGCCGGTAACGACGGGTGATGGGATCGACGGTCGACGGTACGACGGTCGCCGGTAACGACGGGTGATGGGATCGACGGTCGACGGTACGACGGTCGCCGGTAACGACGGGTGATGGGATCGACGGTCGACGGTACGACGGTCGCCGGTAACGACGGGCAATGGGATCGACGGTCGACGGTACGACGGTCGCCGGTAACGACGGGTGATGGGATCGACGGTCGACGGTACGACGGTCGCCGGTAACGACGGGTGATGGGATCGACGGTCGACGGTACGACGGTCGCCGGTAACGACGGGTGATGGGATCGACGGTCGACGGTACGACGGTCGCCGGTAACGACGGGCAATGGGATCGACGGTCGACGGTACGACGGTCGCCGGTAACGACGGGTGATGGGATCGACGGTCGACGGTACGACGGTCGCCGGTAACGACGGGTGATGGGATCGACGGTCGACGGTACGACGGTCGCCGGTAACGACGGGTGATGGGATCGACGGTCGACGGAAACGACGGTCGCCGGTAACGACGGGTGATGGGATCGACGGTCGACGGGAACGACGGTCGGCCGGTATCGACGGGCGGTGGGATCGACGGGCGACGGGATCGACGGGCGGTGGGTGGGATCGCGGGTGTTGGGTTCCGAGCTTGAGGCTTGAGAGACTCGAAAGACTTGAGACTTCCTCTTTTTAATTTTTGTTCCAGGTTTTTCTTACTCGTTCCTGTCTGAAAAAATTCTGCTGAGTGGAACGCGAATGGACGTGCGAGGGAGCCTTAAGATGGATCGAACGGAAAGCAGATAGGCCGCCGAAAGAATGGGCAGGAGGTAAGAATTTGAACAAGATACACATTATCTTATCGCCAAATCGTTGGGTCAAAAATAGTAAAGAAATTCGCAGATTCGAAAAAATTTTATTCCTGTTTTCTTGAAATACGACATTTAGATTGAAATTGTTTCTTATATGAAATATTATAATCGTTTCCACTTTCCAATAACTATACAATCTGTATCTCTAGATGCGACAATGGTTTTTTACTGCCGGATACTTTCATGGAGACTTGGTTCCTCTCAGTTGGCAGGGCTACGATACAAATACCATAATAATCATCCTGAAGATAATATATGTACGTGAATTTCGTCGTATTTGTATATCTTCTTACAGAGTGAGTCCACGAGAGAGGAAACGCTCAAATTTTCTATGTAAGAATAACTTTTTTCTTTCCGATAACAAACTCGAGTGCAATTGTCAAAAGTAAGAGGCTATTAACAAATCTCAACAAAATATCACATCAACTTTATTTATCTCATTGAAAGGTAGACTTGCCTTGTAATAGGGAAATATATATATTTTTTTTGTTAATTTTTTAACATATGAATTGTTATAATTATTCATAATATCAGAAGTGAATTAAAATTAAAATGAAAGTAAATATGATACAGAATCACAGAATAAATTGAATCAAGGGAAATGTTTCAGGGTTGAATGAACATTAAAATGTAAATCGATGGCTTTAAAGTTGATTTCGAATATGGAGAAGTCCCTAAAGCACATTCGCTCGTTAGGAGTTGAATCTCTGATAATTCAAAAGTACAATAACTAAATGAAGGTCTCGATAAGTCTTTGAAAAAAATAAATAAAAAATATCAATTACAATCAATAATATGTATTTTGAAAATGTATATGAAACAACATCACTGTAAAATACCTACAGACTTGGATAAAGATTATTATTAATATGACTTTTATTTTCGTTCTTTTTCAGATTCGATATTTGATACAGAACTCTAAAAATTTTCACTTAGTTACGCTAATATCAGAACTATGTCTACACGGACGAGCCGATGGAACGTGTCGTCGATCGGGCCAAGGCAACGCTTTCGCTGGGAAAGCGTGGTCGAATAAGACGGCGAAAAGTTTTACGTGCCTGTATTCACTTGTATGAATGTATTAGGGTGTGTCAGTTTGATTTTTTTTTTTTTCAATTTTCATAGTGCTACTTTTCAAGTCACTAGGTCTTATCAAGAAGAAGAATTCCCCGTAGTAAAATTTTTCTCCGTCAAGTTTAAGTGGTTCCGAAACTTTTTTTTGTTTTCTATTTGTTTGACACACAAAAAAATCTATTTTCGAGTCAATTCACATAGTTTTGTAGTTAATTAATATTTTTCAAGTCGTTCAATACCATCGAAATCTTGGACCCTTAGTCAAGAAACGTAGGATCGAATAACAGTGTTAGGAGTTTCTATTTTGTTCGTATCAAAAGAAAAAAAATAAAAGAAAATATTGCGCTGTAAACAATTTTTGAAATTCTGTATCCGAAACAAAATTAATAAAATTAATAAATTAAAATGATGAAAATAATAAAATTCGATGTGTACTCTAAAACTAAAAAACTAAAAAAAAGTTTTGGAATCACTTAGCTTTGACATACGACATTTTTCGAGCGGGAAATCTCTTTGTGTTGAGGAGAACTATCTGTTCGAAACGTAGCAAGAATTTTTTTTTTTTGTGACACTCTAATATGTATGTTGTTACGTACTTGGACCAGTAGATATCTATAGGAAAACAACGCTCAGCTCAAAGTAGCGATACCTATAGTAAAGTAACAGTAATAATATTACCAATAATTATTAATTGCAATGATACTGATAGTGATAATAGTAATGAATATGCGCATCTTATAGTAGTGAGTACCTATTACTGCCTTAATACCGAAATTGCAAGATTTGAAATACAAGGATTGGCTTTGCTGGCGAAATCATCTAAGGGTTAATAATCATACTTGTCTCTTTGTTCGGATGGCAATAAACTTCCTGAAAAGACACTTTACATTTGTCAAATATTTTCTATTTAATTGAAAAAATCGCTTCATTACTGTACTGTGCATAAAAATGAATACGGCTAGCTGATTTAACTGCAATATTTAATAATGTATCAGTGTAGATATGTCAATAATCAAATATACAGTTTTTTTCGTGGTAGAATTATTCTGCGTGCAAGCAGGCTTTAAGTATTCAATAAGTCTTCAAATTTCTAATGATTTCGCTACAATTTGAATGCAGTTTAATAATTTATAGAGTGATATCAATTTGTCCAATATCAAGTCGAGTGAGAGGAGATCCCCTTACCGACTTTGCCCCAGCAAATATATCCCACGCATCGTGACGGGATTAAAGGGGTTATTTATTTATTTATTTATTTATTTATTTATTTATTTATTTATTTTCATTGATTATAATTCCATAATTTCAAATACATAAGAATTCTGGAACATGATGATACCATGTTTAATCATGTAAATTTTTTGGTAAGTTCAATCATTGCAATACCATGTAACATTGTTGTATATTATGTATGGTATAGTAATTTACGAAGCAATGTTTCAGCTGTCGTATACATTATGATCATGTGTGTACATACATACATACATAAATATAGTTTTATTAATATCAAAATATGATGAAATGGTTGATGAAAATGAAGATTTCGATCACGAAATATTTTCTGTGGCAGAATAGCAGTCAAAGTCAAATCTCTTCGATTTTTTACTCTCTAAATTTTGTTAAAATTGATGTAAAGTTATAATGTAATTTGATGTGATAAACAAGAAAGTCACAAAACATTCACCTATGATTTTTTATTCAATTTATCATTAATTAGTTATAAAACTGTTTTAATTTAGAATGTATGGGAATACAATCTAGGGGAATAGTTGATCCCGCCAGAATTTAAACTGACTGATGACGTCTGCGGACTTTCAACATGGCGGTTCGCGCATGCGCGAGGTATGAGACGTAGCGCCGCAGGAGTGGTAGATATCTGCAGCATAGGTTGACAAGATGTTGGATTGATGGTTCAGAACAATTTGTCATAATAAACATCCAGCTTAGTTAATTAGAAAAAAAAATTTCACCTTTTCGTAGTAGGTTTCCGTGTATTTCTAATCTACAAACAAAATGCCACGTGGTGAGTAAACGAAAGTGGTTATTAAAATAGTTGAAAAACAAAATAAATATTAAAATAAAATACAGATTCTATCTACAAGAGCACGTTCTCGCAACGAAAAAATTCCGCCTATATTAGAACAGTTGGGTAAATAGTGTGCCTTATTTTTTTTAATTATTTTCAGGTAAGTTCGTCAATCACAAAGGTAGAAATCGTCGCTTTACGAATCCTGAAGAATTGGAGGAGCAGAGAAGACAGGAAGAGAAACAACGACAGTGGAGGGTCAGTGTTTTGAGGTTAACTTTAACGTACAATAAATGATCCTTTGTTAACATTTTGAAAATGAAAATTTTCGCTCTATTTCTAATTAACAGCAAACCAGGGGAGATGCCAGTTCCAGCGAAGAGGAAGAAGAACAACCAAAGGCTGCCGGCGGTGACAAACTGAAAAAAGTTGAAGAGTCTGGATCCGAGAGCGATAGCGAGTCAGAATCGGACTCAGACCCAGAAGTAATGAGAATATCATAAAAAAAAAAACGCGAGTTTTTCCACTGAAAAAAGTTATGCCACGAGTATAATTCTGCCTTGAATAATGAAAATTTTCAAATAGTTTTTCTGCATACTGGTCAATAATCATATTTAACACTCATTTTCATCAGCTCGTTAATGAGTCGGCATATGGAAGTACAGATCTATAGTCCTATGGCCGTTTTAATCATATCAACAACTTTTCATTTAACAATGGTCAGAAATTAGTCAATTTCACAACTGGTTGCATCATTTGATGAATTGTAGTTGGTCTTTATGATTCAGGTTGTTAAAAATTCAGAAACTGTTAACAGTTATGTACTTTGATCAGAATACTGAAATTTTAGGTCTTCTATGAACAGATTTTGAAATACTTATTAAAACCAAAGCTCTTTTCTATCCAATGTCTGAAATTCTTCATTTCAAGTCTTTCAAACTCGTCTAAAAAAAAAAAAGCTTAATTCTTAGCAACCCTGTGATTGCAGAAAGAAATACGGTCCTCTACATTTAATTATCTTTTTCAATTCTTTATTTACAGGGCAAAGCAAAGGGAGTAGAGAATTTAATCCAAGTAGAAAATCCGAATAGAGTGCAAAAAAAAGTGAAGAAATTATCACAGCTTAATGAGACTCTAGCTAAATCGTCTAAGCCTGAACTTTCGCGAAGAGAAAGGTGACTTTGAGTATAATAATTAAATATTTAAACATACAGAGATTAATATTGTTACTTTTTTCTCTGAAAAATGCATTATTGTAAACATTATTGTATTTATGTTCAAGGGAAGAGTTGGAGAAACAGAGAGCGAAGGCGCATTATCAGAAGTTACATGCAGAGGGTAAAACGGATGAAGCACGTGCAGATTTAGCAAGATTAGCAATAATCAAGCAACAAAGAGCAGAAGCTGCTAAACAGCGAGAAGATGAAAAGAAACAAAAAGAATTGGCACTGCAAAAGAAGACGGAACTTACGCAGAAGGCGTTGGGCAAACGTTCCTAGTGCAATAATTATTATTGATTATGATTGAACTACCAATTATCTATTATAATCATTACACTGACAGGCTCATTATACTATATTTGATTATCTCACAAACTTTATTATTGGACAAAAAAAATCATTGGAAAATCCATTGCTTTTGTTTCATGGATTTCTGTTTATTTGTATAAATACAATTATTATACTAACAGCAGTTTAACGACTTTATTTTTCATTATAAAACCTTCAGCTTTGTGTGGATTGAATGATTTTTCAATATAGATGTATATACAATATACGTAGACTTGCCTTGTAGTAGGGAAATATTTTTTGTTTTTTTAAATTTTCAACGTATGAAATATAATTATTTATGATATTGAAAAATATAAGAATAAAAATAAGAGTAAAAAGAAAGTACAGAATAATTTGAATCAAGGGAAATGCTTTCGGGGATAAATGAACATTAAATTGTAATTCGATGTTTGTTATTTGGATTGTTATTTTGGTCATATTTAGCTGACTAAAAACCGTCGTTATAGTACTTTTTCACTTTATTTTCCTAGGAACAAATGACCGGCCGATAATGCAAATTTCACAGAAAACTTGGGGAATTGGATGGGTGATTTGTGATTTTTTTCATCAAAATCCAAACGGCCCGGTGATCTAAAAACACCCTTTTACTCGTTTTTTCGACGTTGTTTTGGTTTTTGAGCACTTTCTCTCAATTGGGACACTTCTGATGTGTCCCAATTGCATGACCGTTATTGTTAGGCGAGGCGGTAAGAGTAAGGGTGTTTCTCTCACAAATTGGCATAGGTATTTAATTTAAATAAATACGAAGTAAGAAAATGAAACGGGATTATAGGGAGAATTTTTCTTCGTTTACTTAAGTTATTTGTATACTTTATAACTTGTATACGTAGAACTCACCCTGTATATCTATATGTATATGTACATTTACGTAACCTTTGAGACAATTGGTATATAATGAGTTCAAAGTAAGAGAACATATTATGGCAACGCCTTGAGTTCTAAAGGATCACTCGGAAATAGTATTAAATAGACAATTGTGTATCAAATTTTTCTTTATTTAATCGCAAATAAAAAACTAGAACAAATTATTCATATCTACACTTTATTATATTATCCAAACTTAGCAAATGTTCTCCTGATACCAGGAGCAATTTTTCGACTTAAAATTTCAAAAACTCTTAAATATGGTAAGCGAATAAGAGACATGCAGAGAGTCACGTCTATACGAATGCATGCTTGCTTGTATGTAGGCTCCCAATTTTTCCCACCAAAAATTTCAGCACACCTCCTCGGGTCAGATGTTCTCCTGATACTAGGAGCAATTTTTCGACTAAAAATTTCTGAAATTCTATATATCTTAAGCTAATGAGACATGCAGAGAGAGAGAGAGAGAGTCACATCTATACGAATGCATGCTTGCTTAGACATACACTCAGGGGGTTTTCCCGCCAAAAATTTCAGCACACCTCCTCGGGTCAGATGCTCTCCTGATACCAGGAGCAATTTTTCGACTAAAAATTTCTGAAATTCTTAATTTCGTAAGCGAATGAGACATGCAGAGAGAGAGAGAGAGAGAGAGAGAGTCACATCTATACGAATGCATGCTTGCTTAGACATACACTCAGGGGGTTTTCCCGCCAAAAATTTCAGCACACCTCCTCGGGTCAGATGCTCTCCTGATACCAGGAGCAATTTTTCGACTAAAAATTTCTGAAATTCTTAATTTCGTAAGCGAATGAGACATGCAGAGAGAGAGAGAGAGAGTCACATCTATACGAATGCATGCTTGCTTAGACAAACACTCAGGGGGTTTTCCCGCCAAAAATTTCAGCACACCTCCTCGGGTCAGATGCTCTCCTGATACCAGGAGCAATTTTTCGACTAAAAATTTCTGAAATTCTTAATTTCGTAAGCGAATGAGACATGCAGAGAGAGAGAGAGAGAGTCACATCTATACGAATGCATGCTTGCTTAGACAAACACTCAGGGGGTTTTCCCGCCAAAAATTTCAGCACACCTCCTCGGGTCAGATGCTCTCCTGATACCAGGAGCAATTTTTCGACTAAAAATTTCTGAAATTCTATATATCTTAAGCTAATGAGACATGCAGAGAGAGAGAGAGAGAGTCACATCTATACGAATGCATGCTTGCTTAGACATACACTCAGGGGGTTTTCCCGCCAAAAATTTCAGCACACCTCCTCGGGTCAGATGCTCTCCTGATACCAGGAGCAATTTTTCGACTAAAAATTTCTGAAATTCTTAATTTCGTAAGCGAATGAGACATGCAGAGAGAGAGAGAGAGAGAGAGAGAGTCACATCTATACGAATGCATGCTTGCTTAGACATACACTCAGGGGGTTTTCCCGCCAAAAATTTCAGCACACCTCCTCGGGTCAGATGCTCTCCTGATACCAGGAGCAATTTTTCGACTAAAAATTTCCAAAATTCTATATATATCGTAAGCGAATGAGACATGCAGAGAGAGAGAGAGAGAGTCACATCTATACGAATGCATGCTTGCTTAGACATACACTCAGGGGGTTTTCCCGCCAAAAATTTCAGCACACCTCCTCGGGTCAGATGCTCTCCTGATACCAGGAGCAATCTTAGACTTAGAATAAAATAAATAGTATTCAAATAAACCTTGACAACGAAGTTTATTTTTCACATTACATTATCTTACTATAGCGATAGTTCTATCAGTTAATTATTTTTACATACAATGATCGGCTGATCTACTTGAATGATAATAATATTAATATAGACATGAAGATTTCTTCGTATACAGTATAAGTATCTCGTAGATATATCTTTTGATCGGTAACATAGGTATATTAGCATTTCATGTACAGATACTCGAGCCCGTTATAATTCTATTTCAAAGCGCACATACGTAAAGGAGATTTCATTATACAGGGAAAGAGAGACATACACAGATATTTATCAACAACAAATGAACGCTATAATAATCATCCTAGCGTTGCCTCGAAGCTAAATTAAGATGTGGATGAAATTCGGCGTCACTTTCGTTCGGATTTTCCCGCTGTCCGATTGTGCGTCGATTAAGCCCCTAACGAGCTTCATTGAGTATAATTAAAAAAAAAACGGCTAACCGTACACCGAAATTTGTTTAGTCGATATCAAATAAACTATTGACTACCACTTTGAGATCACCGTTTAGGAGAAAATCGAGATAATAGTTTATGTCGGTAAAAATCGAGTGCTGCCCCCCCCTTAATATATAAATCAGATTTGTATTACATACTACAATAATATATTACCTAATGCAACTATTTTAAGAATATATATGAAATTTCATCACCGTATATGTATATGCAATTGAATAAAGATTATTATTATTATTATTATTATTATCATTATTATTATTATTATTAGATGAAAAATATCAAAATTATAATCTACAAATTGATTATCCAAAATTATATAAGAAAAATCGATGTGTAATAACGATACCATTAAAACACCGCATATATGTTGTAATATGTTGTATAATTTGTATTTGTTTAGGTTAGTATTAAGTGGACGGACTGCGTATACTGTGCATCTCTGCAGAATACAGTATGATATTTTATGGTTACTGTGTAACCTGGTTTAGATAAATAAATAAATACATAAATAAATATCTGATCAGAGTATTCATATTGAATCTCGTTAATCTTACCCCCCTATGAACTCTCCGACGCCGCTTTGACGAGGGCCACTGACCCTGCTGCAGCAGGTGCCGGTACTCAAGGTCAAGGCCACTGCTTCTCTTCCCCAACGGGGTCCGAAATGGTATGATTTCTAGCTTGCAGTGCATACAATAAGGCATGCCAATACTGCAGTGTCAATGCTGTAGCAGTAAATTCCCAGATATGCCAATAATCAATAGTTCCATTTTTCCACTTCTCACTTCCTACGGAGGAAAAGAAGTGCTGAATGAAAATAGGCTAGATATGGGGATTCGTAGAATTTGTTTCACAAAATGTAGCGACGTTAGAGGTAATGTATTTTCGGCAGTTATAGCGGATCCCGAGTAGGCAAGGAGAGTGTTTTTTTTTGCGGTTTTTGATCGGCTTAGAAAGTCGTAAAACATCTGTGACTAGGACCGCCGAAATTTTATCTCCGGATTAGTGAGTTCATCAATTCAATACACTGCTTGATGGAGGCAGTGGGCAACTAAGTATACAATTCGTATTTTATTGGTGAGAGATCGACCGAAGTTTATTCGCGGGAATCAAGCCGGGTCCTAACTGTCACCGCGGTACCTAATCGCAAGATCGCCATTGTTTGAATAAATATCTCAACATCAAGATCTATTATGGATAAACATTCGTCTGTAAGTTATACGATGATGCTTTATCCTCGGTATACAATGTATCGCGAATTAAACTAATTTTTAACTACCGATTCACCTGCAGGTACTGGACCAGGGTTAAATGTTTTACTGCAGTGATGGCCGATGACAGTGACATTGACAGCTGGTATTCAAAAAAACAAGATGAATTTTTTCAATCACAGAAAAAAAACTGTCCGATACTATCGTCCACTTCTAAATTTGACAATTCTACGCTGCCCACCTCCCATAATGGAATAAACGGACTTTCCAACAGTTACACTTCTTCCAATCTCCGTTATAATGAAACAAAACCAAAATCTTCGCGATCCGGTCCCGAGGTTCGTTTCATAAATCCAGCGATTTACGCCGAATCTTTGGACACCTCAAACGACCCTCAAGACGCTCCACCGAATGGCTTGTACACCGACGAAGAGACGAGTCTTATCGTCGAGGTTCGATGCGGTGATTCCAACGATTTAGCCGAAGGACTTTCCGCTCTCTCCGTAAACGAAGAATCGCCAAGGAGTGGCGGTGGGGATCATTATGATCAGACTGCTGCAGACACATATCGTTGCAGTCAGTCAAACACGTCGCGAACCTCGAGTCTTACTTTGACAAATAATTCGAAGTCAATAACTCGGCTGATCAGACGTTGCGCTATTACTGAGTCCTCGAAAATTTCTGCGAACGGTGAAGAGGAAGACGTGCAAAGGTTTCAACCCACCGTTACAATCATATTAATTAACAATGAACTAAGCTCTTCGTCTTGCCTCATTCAGGTTTTCTCTAAACGGTCGCAGAGTGGTGCAATTCTCTTCGACCTCTTTGTCCAGCTCGACTTTCTCCGATAGAAGAACAAGCGGATTGGCTCTTGCGAGAAAAATCGCCCACGAAGAATGGGTCCAGAAAAAGCAGCGTGCCGCACAGCAGAAAACGGAAACTGAACGACGTGCGGAACTCAGACGTTTAGAGGAGGAAGACAGGATTGAAAAGGAACGGTTAGAACGTGAGCAAAGGGAACGGGAAAATTTCCTGCGATGGCAGGAGAGGAAGAAAAAGGACGAAACAAACAGGAAACTGACCGTTGAGCGAGAACTTGATCTTCAGAGGCGTTTGAAGTCCGTCGAAGACCGAGCTGCAATTGCAAAGATAATTCATCTGCAGCAGTGGGCAAGAAAAAAAGAAGACACGCATAAAGGTTTCGTTTCATTTCATTTTTTCTCCATAAAGAATTAGGATAATCTCGACCATTTTCATCCCGCAAATGATACGATGTTACATTACCTGATGCTGTTTGTGTAGCACAACAGAAGGAGCAAGAGCTTAAACGTAAGGCGATTGCGGAGGAGCGGAAAAAGCGACTCGAAGAAAGCTCTAAGGCCTTTGAAAAGTGGCGAGAAAGTGCGAAAAGCAGACCTCGACCTGCGACTCAAGGATTGTTGCGTTAGTATTGGATTGAATGATGTGAAAAATGATTAAAAATATAACTAAGCCCTCGAGAATCTTTCCATTTAACGTTGAAATTTTATTATTCCATGACCAACCGCATAGCCCATCAACGTGCCAAACCCTCCTTCGTAAACCCGAAGCCTTGGCAGCGGATCGTCGACGATGACCCGGCAGAACAATTCCAAAAGGACTTATCTAGTAGAAAAATTATTGGCCAGTCCAAGAATAACGCTACGAAAATCATGGCATCGCATCAATGACGGCGACGAGGGGTGCGCAAAGAGGATCCCAATAAGAGGAGCTCCCAACATTTTTTAAATCTTAATCAGAGACGATCGATTAATCTCTTCATCGATCTTCACAATCACCAGAAACACTGCAGCTATTCGTTTGACTGATTTCGCTTGGAAGGCGCAGGGATTACGTGTGAAATTGGAAGAATTGGGAAGAGGGAACGAACGCTTTACACGGTTTCCTTTAACATCTTTTCTTCTGTATCAATGTCTGTCTATTTTAATTGTTTATATTCATTAATTCCTCGTATTTTCACCGCAATTTTTACCCGCGTCACTCTATATAATTTGCAAACAATTATCAATTTGTATCATTTGTTGTAATTTACACGAAGATTCTTAGACAAATATTTTATAGATACGTTTAACTCGGCACGAAGGGCCCTCGCAACTGCCGGAACTGATATCTTGTAGAATTATATACAATATTATATTAACGAGGCTTATTTGTTGTCTAATTATCACCTAACTTTATCAATTATTAAATATAATGGTCGCGGAGCTCCCCGCAAACTCATATTATCTTCATTTGATGCCATGCGTTGTGAGAAATATATACATATACCTATACTTATATATCTTTATAAAATAGAAATCTACATCGTTGTCTTTCGTAGAGACAATATCTCCAATTATTCAACGTCTGATTCTGCAACTCTTTTCCAATTTTCAAAAAATATAAAAACAGAACAACTGTGAGCTTTATTTGTGTATATTAATTAATCAAAATATCGTACCTACTTTCATGAATATCTTGTATTCTGTAATGGTGTTGAATTATTAACGACCGAGGTAATAGGTATATGGTTGTATTATTCGATATTTACTACTTATAGTTCACAGGTCAAGATCATCGAGGATTATTTCGTAACATATAGATAGATTTATTATATGTTTTTAAATTTGTGTATATATAGGTATAGATATATACACAAATTTTTGAGTCAAGTAAATTATCATTTCTTATTATTATCACTTACGATCACTATATGAGCTGATGACTATTATAATTCTTTAAATACTGATACTTATAATCACTAAACTGTAATAAGTTCCAGCTCTTACAATACTGCCGTAGATTGTTCGCTGTAATCTTGGTTATTCATTAATTCCTCCTCTTCCTCCTGAAGTCTTTGAATCTCAGATTTGTTCATAAAATAATACGACGGTTGTCGCCCTTTCTGTAAGAACAAATTTAAAAGAAAAAAAAAAAAAACGATAGTATATTAACTTCGATTTCTGGTTTGGATGTACGCGATTCAATTCTGCTGTCTAATTACCAAATCTTTAAAAACTCGTTTCGCCCCACATTTTATCAAAATATTGCTCAGCTCCTCGACAGCCATCACGCCCATCGCATAGTGCAGAGCCGTTCGTTCCATCTGCACATATAAGATAATTAAATTATTATTAGTTTTTTTTCAATGCGTATAGCTTCCAATGACTACAGATCATCGTTCGTCGATTTGGAAGAAATGTTTTATATTGAACACTACCAAAATTCATTATCTATACTGTAAAACTCACGTTATCTCCGATCCTCAGAGTCTCAGGGTACGTGTTAGCGATGAACTTAACGATATCAACGTGCTGACAGAGTGTAGCAACGTGTAGGGCGGTTCGCCCCATTGAATTTTTTCCAACAGCTAAAAGTTTCCCTCCTCCGTTGCCGTTGTTCAGGAGTTCTTTCGCAGCTTCGGTATCGCCCTTCCGGATCGTGTGATGAGCCTCTTCTCTATGAGTCTGTATAGTATTACTTATTCATTATAGAAATGATCGAAACGACTGTATTCAATTTTTTTCTTCTCTTGTAAGCAGTTCTGAATACTTGCCACAAAATTTGGGATAGATTGCAGAAACTGAACTGTCGCCGTGTGTCCGCGCTGAGAAGCTACGTCTACGATTTTTACACCTTCGTCCTCGATGTCGAGGATGTGATCGTACCCCTCGAGCAAAAGTTCTACGAGTCTTTCAGTTTCTCCTGGAAAAATATAGTTCGGCATCGTGAAGTAGGGGATATGGATGCTTTGCTTAGATTTTATTATAGAGATAATGGTTTTAGGATGATTTTACCTCTTGCTGCCAAGTAGACAACCCAACGATCAATTTCCTCGACATTTTCATTAATTTTCGCCTGGCGTGCAACGTCTCGAGCTGTTCTGTACAGCTCGTCTCTATACCCAACATTTATGTCTGCTTCTTGAAGAAATTGGAACAAACCGTTCTGGGCGTGGGAACGAACGGCGGCAAAATGTAAGAGACTCTGGCCATGATCGTCCTGCAATGAAGATCAATGAAAAAACTGATTTCTAGTAAAAACCCTCCATCAATTATCATAAATTTGATTGTATTTAGTTATTTCTTTTCTAATTACCCGATTGAAATTATTCATTGCGGAATCTGGAGTGTCGGAATCAGGACTCTGGGGATACCCAGCGTCGTCGTCTGCGCTATACTGAGCAGGATGTTCAAGAGTCTCTTGAGCACGCTCGGGAATTATCAGCACATCCGATTCCTGCGTAAAGAAAGAGAAAGGCAAGAATCTTGTTAGGAAGATAATTGTCAAAAATCATTAGTGAATACGTTTGAATGATAATAAACGATAATTGTTATATTTTTGGTCCTCAATATCCTGCCCTCACCTCTGTCTTATCCCTCGATTTGTTCTTGCTCGCAAAATTGTATAAATACGTAGCGAGGTAGGCGACGGGATCCTTTGGCCGCGTGTTGGCAACTTCCGTTAATCCTTTGATCAAAGGGTCACCTAAGGCTGAAGAGTTTAATCAGAGAAATAGAATTTAAAGTAACTGCAGTCAGCAGTGTATACAGTTAAGTTCGAATTTTACGAATATTACTCACAGGAAGCAAGATAGCGGCCTTCTTCGGTCCGAAAGATGGGAATGTCGATTTCTGAATCTTCTGAAACGAGAACAAATCTGGATTATAATTTCGAAAAATTTTGTCAGCTGAATAACGTAAATGCTGATTATTTTCCTCTGCTTGAAAAATTCGATAGGGTGTTAAGATTTCAGTCAAAGCATAAGAAAAAAAAAGAAGAAGAAATTACATACACAAAATTGTTGTGACCGAAAAATCTTAGAGTAATTTTAATCAAATGCGTGTTTGTAATCGATAAGCAACGCACTACACACCATGCTATAAATCTAATAAGCTTCGACGAATGAAAAATTGTAAGAAATCGAAATCAATGAATATACAGTCGAATGAAAAAGGAAAGTTAAAAAATTTAGATATGGGCACACGATGAAGTATATTGACTGCGTTATAATTGTTTGATAAATTTTTGCGATTGCAAAGTGTTGCCACACTGTAATGCACACCCAAATATATTATACACACAGCACACAGACCACGTGACGGCGAAACCTTTATCAGACCAGCTTCAAATTTAGGCACATGTATGTATTTATATATGTAATTAATACAGGTATCTATAATTTCAGCGAATATTTATTAAATCGTAATATAAATCAAGTTGGAAAGATATATGCTCCGCCATTATTTTTTGGTGTGAACATCGATCCGTGCGATACATAAAAAGCTGTAAAGATTTTTTTCGATGGATGATGATTTGCTGCCTTATATATCTCGATAATGAGATTAAGGAATATTATAGGTATAGAGGAAAAAGAAATTATTGATGGCTGCAAAACATCAGTCATCTAATTTTATTCCGAAATATTATTCAACAATATCTTACTAACCTAATGAATAATTCTTCGGTTCTCCCAGCGCCTAATTCCAAATATACTGCGCACCTTGTTATCAATTCTGCTATAGCACTTTAATATTGATTAAAATTTGAATCGATGTAAAAGTTTGGAAAAAAAAAACAACGGCTCGCAGATATATCTTTCCAACGAGATATATGGAGTAAAGTATATATTGCAGGTAAGTACACGTGGGATTATCATTATTTAATTAAAACATCCTGTAGGTATATGAAAATTAATTAGTTATATATAAGCATTGGCAAGAACTTTACATAGTCCAACGTTCTCGTGAATAAGCGTAATTGATTGGATATTGATAATTTCTCAATTTTTTCAATTAAACTTGTTTTTTTACAGCATTTTTATAGTTATCGTTATTTAAGTTTTCCTTTTTGTACCATATTATCATCATAAAGAGTATTTATTAATTGACATTTAACGTAACGATCTATAGACTTGAAATTTCTTTTTTAAAATGATCTAAGCCACATATTATAGAGTATAAATTTTAATGTAATTAATTAAGTATGGGATCTCCGGGAACTCGACATTCTTTTACGAAATATATTAGCGATAAGAGAAGCTATCCTCATCGAGTTATTCAAAGCGAGTTCCTTTTCTAAACTCAAAATGTTAAGAACAGCCCTGCAGAAATCTTGAAGTGTTTGTAGTTCCGTAACGGTCAAGGACTGTTGATTACTTATCCTCACAGTGTCCCTTTGCATAGTTTCTTTAATGTTAAGTCCCCTGACAAGACAAAGGTGCAAAAGATTTCCCGGCTCCTTTGAAAGTTCGGGAAACTTAATAACCAGACTAAAATGCAGAGTATTCCCAAGCGCCGATGGCCGGGATGTAAGAAACCCGAATTTCTCATCCCTTTTGAATGTCAGCCCCATGTCTAACGCGTTCATTACTCGCCCCAGCCTCGCGTAAGCCTTTCCAATTTGCCCAGGCCGATCCTCGGGCGTAGAACAAACGACCCTGAGATGATCCTGGACGTTTATCCACGCCGCAAGATCCCCGGCTGCTGCCACAAACACCCCGCGTCCATATGGCCAGTGTTTTCCATGAAGACGTCTGTCGTCGCTAGTGGCGTGCGAACTCAATGGTAAAAGAAGTCCAGCAGCAGCAAGACGAGCTCTGACTTCACTCGGCTTATCCAGGACTTCGTTAAGGGTGTAATAAGTCCCACCCTCGTCCTCGCTCGACCCTTCAGCCATCAGACTAGCAATTTCAGGTCTCATAAGCTCGGTGGTAATTTCTCTTTCGGATTCTTCGAGCTGATTAACTGTCAGATTAAGCGGAAGATTATAGCTCTCAAGATTACGAGTGCACTCGATGACCCCGGCTAAGACATGCTTCGAACTTGGGTCCAGATCGAACGTCTCAACGCTGGTGATAGTATTTCTGTGAGGGATCGCCTCCTCAAACTCGGGCTCTTCGTCGTCGAAAAAATGGGACATTGGATGGTCGGGAATGTCACCGGTGACAGTCACGCAGTGAAGATCTCTGATCAGCGGATCTAAAAGCTCGAAAAAAACTACGTAGCTTTCGTAGTCGGGGACGACAACGTACCCCGAACAGTCATCGTCCTCGGTGTTCATCTGGCGGATGTGAATACCGCTGTTTATGCTAGTTAGACTGGTGATACTGCCGATGGTATTGTTGTTACTGTATTTTCTAAGCGCGGGCCATATAAGATCAAAAAGATTGTGATCCAAGCGAGTCAAACGGTGCTTGAGTAGGTCAAAAACAGGGCGTTTCAGGTATCGACCAATTAGTGCAGTACCCGTTGTCGGAGTGTTTGGTGCTGAACCACGGCGAGCACCGGCCAGAAGACGGAAGCAACGTTCGAGGGTGGTCAGGGTTTCCAATTCCGTAACGTCACGCCGTGCAGAGAAAACGTCTCCTCCAGGAACTGCGTTAATTTTTCACCAGAAGAACCGATTAAATATATATATACACCATTTTCACGTTTCACGCTTTACGACATCGATATAACGAAAATAAAAGAAACGGAAGGAAAAGGCAAAGATTCATATTCAGATAACGACATTTCACCTCCCTTAAATTTATTCTTCTCTTTCGGTACCGATTTAACTTTAAAAATATAGAAATTATGTGAACTTGAACAAGTGTTCGATATCTGACAAAGAAATATTTTTCAAATAGTCGAAAAAATTTGAAGCAGTGATCTCAGTTTTTTCTCTTTTTTTTTCTCAACTCGTGCAGCGGTGAAAATGCATTTCGTGCAGTTCTTGATACTAAAATAATCAAGGTACCGCGTGCGTGAATAAAGTGCTGTCTAAATGTGGTCTGCATTGCCTTGTTATACCTTTATCGGACAACATTTCGTCGGCGATATTTTCGTGGGCTCCAAAATCCCTGAGAAGTTTCTTGTGAGATAAGTCTTCTCGATTTGTTTTATAAAATTCAGCTTTTTGCCCAAACTGCATCAGATTACATATTATACTTCGATCATCGATCCAAGTTGAAATAATTTCAAGACAATTAACTAAAGCAAATTATCGACGCAACTCACGTTGTCTTGAACCAAAGGATTCGCTCCTAGATGCAAAAGGAGGCTATAATAATGTCCGTTGTCGGCTAAGGTAGCTGCGTAATGCAAAGGCGTTCTACCGTCTCGGTCTACGGCGTGTGCGGTCTCAGAAAACCGACCAGCTAGGTACCTGAGATCGATATTTGATTAAATATTAGCAAAACAAAGCCAGTAATTTCGTCCAAGGTGTTACGGATGAGTATAGGTATAAGGATCGATATACGAGCTGAGAAATTGTAATCGAAAGAATACCGGGTTCGGTTTGACCTTCTTCGTAAAGAAAAAAAAAAGGAACGGTTTTGTAGTTTAATAAATTAGTAACTTAGTCCTACATCGATCCGAGGTAAAACACGTAATCACATATCCGAACGGACAAACGTGCCCTCGTCTAAATCGAAAAACTTGACCCGGGAAAGCGGAGTCGAATCAATCGATGGACGTTTTTTTTCTCTTTTTTATTCATTCCTATGCTGTAAGAGCATTTTGAAAACTGTAAATCGGGATCTGAAGCAAGCTGTCGGAGATCATAAAGGTTTATATTTTTCCTATAAGGTATACCTGATTACAGCCGTATGTCCGAAGATGACTGCGACGTGGAGAGGAGTTGCTCCGTTGGGGGATGAGCCATCTCTAGCAACGGCAAATTTACGACGGTCTAAAGCGCCCTGAAGATCTCTGAGATTTCCTTCACGAGCGGCCATGTGAACAGCGTGAATTTTTCCCTACGAATATGCGTAGAGTAAATTTTTATTAATTTTTTTTTTTAGATCGATTGAATGTTAGCGTTTTACCATATAGGCAGGAACGTTATCGATGAACGCCTGAAGTTCAGGGTTGCTCGAATGTCTGCCGACGAGTCGTCGACCCTCGCCATTTAGTACCAACGCGGCTAGCTGTTCCATGTTTCCGTTTTCCACGAGATTTTCGACTTCTGGATCAGCAACTGTCATACTACCATCGTTCAACTCTGCCTCTGGCAGTTCTTCGTGTTCACCGACTATCACCTTGGTAAACAATAGAGTTGCGCATGATTCGTAATGCTAAGCGTGTGCTGTATAAGATAATCAATAACGTACACGTTTGAAAAATTATTCCTATCAACCTCCGCCAGGATCCTGATCTTCGTGCGATAATCCTCGTTTTTCAACGTCAATCATTAAATATGAATATAAAAAAAATCCACATGTTTTTGCAAACCTGGTCATCTTCGTGAACAGTATCGTCAAGTCCGGAGTCCCCAGTTCCTGGATCGATTCTTTCCTCGTGGTCTTTCTTCGGCACATCCCCTAGAGCGATTTGGTGTTCATAAAGATCGGTGTCTTCCTTGGCCTCGATGACGCCGTGGTTGTTATTATCTTCGATATTCTCAGCAGAGTTATTTACTATCACATCATCGTCTGACGAATCCTCTACAATTTCTTCTTTCGACTGTTCTGGTTCAAGTTCAGTTTCTGGTTCAAGTTCAGTTTCTGGTTCAAGTTCAGTTTCTGGTTCAAGTTCAGTATCTGATTTTAGCTCTGTCTCAACTTCAACTTCAGGTTCGGGATTAATTTCTGGCTCTGATTCTGGCTTCTTATTTTCCATCTCTGCAGGGTTTTTTGGCTCCAATTTATCATGCGCGATTTTTATTTGTTCCTCTAAGTCATCCTTGTGATCGTCTTTGAAACCATTCTGACAAGAGGAAAAAAATAAATGAAATAAATAAATATTACGAGACTATTCGCAACTGGTTATTCTGAAAATTAGGTTCGAATAATTACCCCGAAAGTTCCCTTCGTTCCTTCGACTTCTTTAGACGGTGTTTCCGCACTTCCAAAAGCGCTATCAATGTCAGTGTTGCTCACAGCTTTTTTAACACCCCTAAAGACCGTCTCACCAGCATCTAATATACGCCAGTCCCAATTCTTTGGGTAAGTTGTACCAGAAACTCGAGGTGCTTCGGGTATGACTACTAAATTTGTCGCGTCAATATCAGAAGGTCGATTCTTGTAGAATCCTGGAGCTTTTTGTTTCTGCAGTGACATGAGAAAAAGAAAAATACGATGAACAAAATTTCAGACCAGGCAGTACTTGGTAGGATTCAATTTTTCGCGGTAATATAAAATTAATAACCCAGATTTACTAACATTATCCAATTTATTTTCATCGGCACCATTTTCAACCAACAAATCGTACATGATTCCGTCATCTTTCAATGCTGCTGAGTAATGAAGTGGGGTTTTTCCTTCAGAATCTTGCATATTCACTGTCGTAGGACATTTGGCTAAGATTTCTCGAACTATTTGAGTGTATCCCAGTCCAGCAGCCTGAAAAAGTAAACGATTGATCACAGTTTTCTTCTCAAAAGTTTAAAAGAATTAGAATGTTGAAATTTTTACCTTGTGAAGAACATTTAGACCGTTGTTATCTTTACTGCACAATATCACAGGGGATACAGGATCGTTGATTTTCTGTCTGAAGACTTCGATATCGTTTTTTACCGCAGCAATGTGAATATCCTTGATGGTGCCCTGCGAGAAGAGAATTTAATTACCGGTTTTTGTTCAGTAATCACAAAATTCTGGACACGGAGAATAATTTCTGATACCATTATGAACGGTACTGCTTCCAAAAACTTCTTAACCCGAGGATTACTGCTAGTTTCACAGCGCAATTTCGATCCGTGACCTTCCCACAATACTTGTTGAAGCTTTCTGATGTCTCGGTTATGAATCCAAATACGTATATTCGACGGTTTGAAGTCCAGGGCTGAAAAAGGGACAAGAGTAGAGTATCTTGCAGCTTGAATTCCACTCTGTGTAATAACGCGAAAGAGCGAATATTTCGGACGACGAAAACTCGGCTAATTAATTAATTATTAAACTTCGTAGACACGATTTCGTAACAGATCTAGTCGAGTGATGGAAGAGAAATGTTTTTAAGAATGCATGAGGCATGTCATGTCCGAAGTTTACACCTAGCAGACCTTTTCGCGTTGCGTGTTTCAATGCTAGTTAAATATTTTATAGGTACACACACAAACGCATACATACATTATATATTGTTGGACGAGCTTTCGTTCATAGTTGCGTTTACCCTTTTTCTACTCCAGCAGTTTTATCGTTAGACAACTTTGTCCTAGCGATAATTGCCAATGATAGAACCAAAAAAAATAGAATCTTAACAGCTATCGCTCAAAAAACGATTCGCATTGAAGACTTTAGGTGGCCGTAAACGGATTCTATATCATTTAATCTGTAATCTGCTGACCGTAATGTATAAAATATTATTTGGGCTACGTAAGAGATAGCGAAATTTAGATATCGACCGAACAAAGCCTGAATATTTAAATGGAACGACTGTCCAACCTGCTTCTGGCCGGTCTGGCCCCCTACGAAAAGCTCTACTTAATATGCCGACCCTATATGATATAGAAAATTGGTATGAATTTCGGCCCTTGGTATACTTACGTATATTGCTTTGATCATTACCGTGTATCGACTACCTGTATAGTTCCGTAAAAAAAAAAAAGAAAAAAAAAAACCAATTCGGGTTACTTTCGGCTGTATTTCACAGCCCTAATCAGTACCGGACGTAGTTTTGAATCAAACATCACATCTGTTCGAAAATAGCTTGATTCTACGTCGCCGTATACGTCAGCACGAACAGTTTTTGCTCAGATATGTAAATTGCGTGTTGAACGGGTCTGCTAATAAATATTAGAGAAGACAGGGCGAGTCACGTAGACTTAGGAACGGTTTCCTTAACAACACGTTTCTAATATGTTCCTTAAGACGATAAACCGAACACTATAGACAGTGAATAAAATCTTGCAACGGCTGCAGTCTAACGATATACATATAAAACGGCGATTTTCTACATGCTTCGACTGTAGCCCATTATACTAATCATTATTTCTTCTATTACGAGGAAAAGATCGATGACAGTCTCGGACGCTTCCGTTACCGAAGACATTTACCGTGACCATGTCCTACTAACAGCTCGAACATGTGTATACTTTTCTATAGTTATGTGTGGCTGTTTTTCAACGAGCTTGGCACTTATTACTAATTTACGTATTATCGATCATTTCATTTGGTTATTTCAAAACAGAAACAAGCCGTGATCAGGCTGATGGTCAACATCGATCAATCTCATCGTTTGATCGAATGAGTAACAGTTTACTGTATACAATTCCGTTGTCATATATAATGATCATAATGTGTCCTGGAACTTGGATTATATAGGTATACTCACTTTCTTTACCGCTGCTCAATTTCCTCACTGCCATTTTTTCTTGCTCTGGTAATTCTATTTCAGCAGTATGTTCCAGGTAATAGGCAGCAGGATTACCTCGTTTATCGCAAACACTTGCGTCACAGCCCCCACGTATTAGAATATCCCAGACAGTATCAGGTTTTGCACACGCCGCGCAGTAGTGAAGAGCTATTCTATTTTCCTGTGAGGCAATGGTCATTATAGAGCAATGCTTTTTGAGCCTGGACCTTATAGCTTAAAGAACATTCATTGTTCGGTGTATAAAAGCCACGAGCTCGATGAAAAGTAGACAGTGAGACAAGCTGCGGTCATTAATAACAGTTTGGAAACGAACTTCTATCTATCGCCGTTTCCCATAATTTGCTTTTAGAATTATTAACCGAGGCGAATGGTAGATATTTTTCTATAGAATCTAGGATCGTCAAAGTCCATAGATTCGTATAAAAATTTCGAATGAAAATTAGCATGCGAAAAGTCTCACGAATTGCTATCGATCTTTAAAATCTCTACACGTCGAAGGTGAGAGCTGCGAGTAATACTGTATACCTACTTATGCAATTTGAGAATAACTACGGTAATTTATATCCAGTTTCGCAAGGAATTTCGCAACAGTTCTCACGCTGTTAAGCCTGGCTATAATTTAGGACAAGGAAAACGACAGCGATCAACGGATATCCGCGGTTAAGAATATAAGAACCGAACTAAAGCAAACCATTCATCTCTTTGCAGACCTATTTGCTCGACCTAAGTCGGGATATCGGCTTAAACCATCTGAACACGAACCTCCACCTCGACAAACAGGTGGTTTACACTAAATAGTACCGGAGAAAACAACGTCACGCGAAATATTTAAAATGAAGAAACTGAAGGCACAGGAAACGAGGATTGAATAAGAAACGGTTAATTTTTTGATTAAATCGTTGAATTTAATATCCGTGATTATAATTATCGCTTACCCTGTCCTTCTGCTCGGCTGTAAGAGGGTAGTTTTTTACAAGCCACTCCACGATGTCCTGGTGGTCGTAGTAAACTGCCTTATGAATCAGCGGTATGCCTGCAGAGTCTTTTGATATTGCCAATTTCTTTTTTGGTTCATCGGAAACCAGACGTTGAACATCGGCCAAGGATCCTCGTACGGTTGCGTCGTGGATCTGACTAATTTTCGTCTTGAATAACAGATTGAAAAAAAAAAAAATCGTTCTTATATTCGAAAATTAGTTAGAGTAGGATGGGTGTCGATTGTTCTTAGAGATGTTAAGATTCTTCTTACCAGATAATTCGACAGGCCCTTGAGGAATACGCGAGTCCTGAGATCCGGAGAGTTTTCGCCTAGGAGCCGGGTACCTCGTCCTTCCAAAACCGCATTTTCAAGCTTTTCAATATCTCCTCTCTGCAGCCACTGCCTCAAAGTGTTTGGGTTCATCTGCAGGTCTGAAAAACGCGACGATTTAGTAATCAACGATTTTTAGGCGTTACTGTAATTCATATGCCAGAGTCGGCTTGGAAGAAATATACGTATGTGTTAATTTCGGATGAATTATCGTCCGCATCCTGTGATAAAACGTGGGAAAAATAACTACAGGTCTATACGGGGTTTCTGAAGCTTAATCCTTTTCACGTCTCGAGTGTGTTTCCGGTTATCCATATGTGTGACTCGGTGATTCCCAAACTTGTAAAAGAGTCTTTTTTTTTTAATGCAAATGAGGCGATGTTGACATATCTTTTTTCTTTTTTTTTTTTTGTAACGATTCCCTCACGCGAGATTTTGTATATTCATTTTTCACACCACTCGTAAACATTATACATGGTATATTTGCCAATATTTCAACACTCTGGGATTATCTCAGCTCGAGGGAATTTTGGAGTATAATCTGGTACAATGACGGGGTCATTTACGGTTTGGATATATACAAATAATATGTACCCAAAAGAAATTATATTCGATAATATAACAAGAATCCGATATATGAAATTGTGGAAAGTTTATTAGCGATTGATTTCTCCGAAATCGAAGTCCTCCGCATGGCTGACCCTATCCCGGGTAGTACTACTATAAGAATGATAGAACTGCTTAGATCAGAAGCAAAAAGGAAAAGAAGAGGAGAAGAAAAAAACTGTGTACTTTATACTTAGGGAAATAGGCTGTTAATTCTTTCACACGATCGATCTACGCAATAATTTACATGCAAGCTCAATACGTGTATACATACCTAGGTATTGAAACGAAGCATACGTTACACACGTGTGTTTATCGGGCTTTGACGAAAATCAATTATTTATATATGAAGGCCGTTGTGAGTGGGTTGGCCTACTTGAAACTATCGAAACATTTTTTTATGGGTCGATTGGGTCTGGGAATTTATATATTCCGCAGTACATGCGGGAGAAAAAATTTTCCAATTAATTATTTCGAGCGACTGAAGGAACAGAACGAAAAAAAATTGCGTTTCTCTATTCTCTTATTCGAAGATGAGAATAAATTCAGAAGAAAAAATAAAATAATCGCATAAATAAATTAAATACAGATAAAAATTGCCTGTTTTCAACATTTATACCTAAATCGACATGCTCTGGAAAATATGTGTTGTTTATGGATTTTTCCACGTGCTCTTGGATAGTGCGAAAGGGGGGCATTCGGTGAGTCAGTGATTTTGTTGTTGCGAATATAAACGATACGTTTTTGAGTACGTGTTAATTATCATTTAATTTTGAAACCAATGCGAGTACCTTGATCCGTATCTGAGATGTTGATTAATGAGGTAACGAGCCATTCGACAATGGTCTGTGAAATATTATTATTTTTTTTTTAAATAACAGCGGTTCTAGTATCAATGAACAGGTGGACGTGTGTCGCGCTTAGACGTCGCGCGTCGAATGACGACGCCTGGCGTCGCGATGCGCCGTTCACGATTAGACATATCGGTGTAATTTGACTATATAGAGGCCGACCGGTATTATCCAGAAACTATGAATATCATCGATTTATGTGGCGTATATGTCGGGGCATGGGAAACCCCCGATTTCCGAATCATTATGATGTGCAAAAAATCGGCCAAAATTCAAATCTGAAAAATTCACGGATGAGAAAAAACCCGAAACAAACATTTAGCAAGAAGTGATTGATTTCGAGGCAAGAAAATCTTGAAGACGAAAAAAAAATAAAAAAAAAAATCCAGCCTATGGACAGTCAATTTTACGGCTCGGACGCGCTAATTGTTTGCTTTATCATGTCTCGATGATATTGCTGTTTGTGATACACACTGTGAAAAATATTTTCTGTATATAAAATATAGTTATTCCCCGTGAGCGAAACAATCAGTCACCAGAAATAACTGTATAAAAACATTCATATATGGTATGTTGCGGTAAAACTAACATAGGCCTTAGTGAGAAAATGCCTGGGGCGTTGTTTCCTGCCTTGCGGAGTCGATCAGGAAATGATAAGTAACGCTGATCCTAATCAATCGCAATTTGCAGTAAAGAAAAAGAGAAAAAAGAAGAAAAAGAAGAAGAAGAAGACGGAAAGAAAAAGAACCACCTTCTATGACGTAGTAATTATTAAAACGATTCCTCGAATATTTCTATTCATCAAAAAAATCAATTATGATGTAATTTTCCAAATTTTCTCTTCATAAAGTTACGCGTGCAAAACGGTAATGTCATATATTGATTCTCACCCTTGATCGTCGTTTATATGTGAGAATT
This sequence comes from Macrophya alboannulata, assembly GCA_949628255.1. NCBI lineage: Eukaryota > Metazoa > Arthropoda > Insecta > Hymenoptera > Tenthredinidae > Macrophya > Macrophya alboannulata. The sequence goes on along the minus strand of OX451209.1, from coordinate 1,132,207 downwards.
TTCGTTTATAAACTGGACACGCTATTCTTTCTCGCTTGGCTTATAGTTTGCTCCTGAATCGACCTGACTTTCTTCTATACATTAGTCGGGAGACTCGCCGTATACGTAGCTGCAGTATATAGGTTCGAACTTACCAATTACTTATTCAGCTCCTAGGAATAACCAGTCGATATCTTTCTACGTGGAGCAATGACATTATCGTCTGTTACTTTAAGTTCGATCAGGCTTCATAAAGAGTTGAATTTTCGTTTATTTTTAAACATTTTTAGTAATTTTTTTTTTAAACTTTGCATCCAATCCTCTTCACGCATATCTGCTTCGGTGATCTCCGACCACTTAACAAATTGTCTGAAAAAACCTTGCACATCAATTCTCGGCTATTAAATTTTTTATAAGCTGAAGAAGAGAACGAACAAAAAAAAAACTTTGAGTTGGGTTACTATACATAATTCCGAATTTTGCTATTTTTTCATCTTTAGTTTATAGATAACGGACCGTCTGCATTTCAGTTAATTGAATATTTCAATTAGGAGCATTTTCCGTACGTCATTACAAATCTTGAGAATCTAAAAATCGGAATTATACGATTGAGAATAAAACCTCGAGTCATCCCAGAGCCATTCACGTGTGCAGACGGTGCAACGCACGACTTCCGACTGCAACAAAAGTGACACGTTGCATGTAGCTGTCGGAATTCCTGCATTTAATATTAATGATTGAAAAAACCAATCAGCCGATGGCATGATATCCGCTGTTCAATGGGAGCTGACCATCTATTAAAATCGATGCAGATTTTAATGTACTTAATTTGCATAATGGCGATGAATTTTTTTTTCATGACCATCGTCGTTCAGACCATGTTCAATTAATTGAGCAGTTAATCATACAGCGAGTAGTTCTTCAAACACTGTTGTTAATTGGGGAAATATAATGACCCGAAATATATTTCGGACGATGATCGTCTATCGCCTTATATACCTTAACTTGAAATTCTTTATTAGAATATCGTAGTTTGTTGTTAGCAACGGACACCACTTTATGGTCAGACCTTTGGATCGAAGTTGGGAAGCAACACGTGGCACGAACTGCGTGGTTCATAAATTCCGGAAATTATGCCTTAACGTTTTTCTTTAATATTGTAACGGGAATAAATGAATAAATAAAAAGGTCTGTAAAGGCGAGTCAATTATCAATCCATCGTATTAACATCGGTCATACATTTTATACCGTTAATATTCCGCGAGGTATATGGAACATCTATACATTCATTTCATACTGTCATAGATATAAATTTATTCAATTCGTGTAATGTGACACATCCATAGGAGTTTCAAAACTCAAATAAACGAAATACGATTGAAGAAAAAAAAAAATAAAAAAAAATTGCTGCCTGATTGAAGACAGCAATTTGCTTGAGAAGCTAAATTATTGCCGAATTGCAGTTTCAGCTTACAATACGTATTCCTCAGTCTTCGTTTCATATTCGTATAGCCGCGCGGTTCAAAATCTGCAAACTTTTTGCCCGCAGATTATCAAGATGCTGGTTGCTATTATTCTGTTATTAGTTTCCTCTCAATTTGTGGTTAATTGCACCGGTGAGTTAATTTCCAAGGCCTTAAACCGTTCGTATAGTTTCTAGTAATTGTATTATCATCGCGTTATTTCAGAAACTGAATCACGGCAACTTGATTCTAAATGCTCCGGTAGACCGCACTACAACGTCTCACTCACCGCCTACTATCCAGATTTTGATACCGGGATAGAATCCGATTATTTAGACATCAAAGGGAAAAAGCTCAGGACATTGCAGGTGAGATGAATCGGTATTTATTTTAAATTAGAATTTATATTGAAACGGAGTATAGGAGGTGCTCGACCGATCAATTTGTGGCAATAAAAACCACGGGAGCACAGTTCATATCTGCGGGGATCTTTGTTCAATGAGCGATTTTGATCACCGCAAGTTGTCGGTTTAAGCCCGAGGCAAGACAAATATAAGTTGAACTCGGGACTTTACTGACAAGTATCATTACTTTCCTCCCACAATTGTGTAGATAGATATACTGCAGAAACAATGACCGCTTGCGTAACGTACCTATACACATCTTCGCTGTAATTATGATTTGCAATTAAGATCGAGAATTTTATTCAACAAAGTGAAAAGTCATCGATTATCTCTAGTCAGGCGATAAAGTATAAACATAGAGGATACGATAATTCCAACTTTACGGTATAATTATGTGCCTGTGTACCGCTATATGCATATCGGAGATAACGAGTATTTTTTGCATTTTTTTTGACCCTGAATCAGCAAGTTATTTTCTTAAATTATGCGCGACGTTCTAGATCCGCGAATGATGCTTGAAGTATGATAAAAGATAGAATTTTTCGTCTAATTTGGAAGTTTAATGTCAGCAATGACGAATGTTAACCGAGGTCGACCACCAGCTGTTAGAATATTTTGAAAGCGAGTGCAGGTTAAAAATTGATACTGAAATATCGATCCGCACTGTTATATAGCAGCTGGTATTTCGTGTCGTGCGAAAATCTAACCGATTACGTTTCATTCAATTTCAATACCGAGAAAACAATATATATCCTTTTTATCCTCATACTATAATAGAAAAGCTGTTTGGTTTTACGAGAGAACTTTTCCCAATACGTTTATCTAGATTAGTTTTTATTTCCATTCGATCAAGCGTTATATATACGATTTAAGTTCTGTTTTATTCGTTTTTCAACAAACTTATAGATTCACCTACTCTTTTTCTTCTAACTTCTTCACTTATTATTTTCCAGAATTATCTTGACGGATGTTGCGACTACGTTACTGTCGCCGTTGACGAAAATTTGGGTCTAAAATACGGATCAAAACTCTGCATTCCCGAGTTGAACAAGCATTTTGGAAAGAACATACCTTTCCAGGTGACCAAATCCTTTTTTATTCGCTCATTCTTTCAACGGAATAAATGATCGCAGAGTTTCACAATCAGTGATTCGAGAAACTGAAAATTTTATATATTTTCTAGGCAAGGGATCACGGTGAGAATCTACTGGGTCATGGATTTTCAAGACTCGATATTTGCGTCAGAAGCGAAGAAGATAGCTACGACAAAGCTGTTAATAAAATTGTCACCGTTTACGCCTAATCAGGAAGAAAATTTATTGTAGACGATTATAGATACATTTAAACAAGCTTTATTTATTCATATTCGATTTATAAAAAAATCTTTATCGTTTCAATATCAATAATCACAGCACTGTATATAATGGCATTTAGTACACTTTTATATAGGTATGCAATATCATCAAATATATTACAAAGCTGTACGTAATATGTCATATATATAAATGTGAATAAATCTTATTAAAATTCATCACACTGCAATCAGTCGGTAATATATTTATTATTTAATTCGTTGGATTTGCCAGCCAGTGTGGCCAAGATTTAATCATATCAAACAGCTGTCTCCCAGGACATTCTGTTTGCGCGGCCTGTCTGTGTCCCAAGAGTCCATACGATCCAGATATTTTTCCCAACTCGACTCCGCACTGGATCAAACTCTTCGCAGCATTTACGGCTGCCACGCTCGGCTGGCGATCTAAGAAAAAAAAGGAAATAGTAAAAAGTTAGATTAACAATTAGAATTATTATTAACAATCGAAGTCCCGCGCCTGTATTATACTTACTAGCAAAATTTCCAATGAAACAAATTCCTATGCTCTTTGAGTTGTACGGTACAGCGTGAGCCCCGTGTTTACCCCATCCTCTACCTTCGTAGATGTTTCCATCTTCGCCAACCAAAAAGTTGTATCCTATGTCGCCCCAATGTCTTCTGTCGATGTGATCGGCCTGAAGAATTAAAATATCAGCATAAAATAACGAGGTTGTTTTCGTTTCTGAGATGTTTAGTTAACTGTACAACCCCGAGAGATCGTAGAACGTTGGCATGACATAGATCGAGGTGAAAAGGTTATCGGTTAATTATCAGTCACAAATATTTTGTTATTATACTTATATTATCTGCACGCGCGAAAGATAAAGAGAGAAAAATAGAGCTAGAGACCAAACAAACGAGGACAGAGGTAAAAAGATCTAATTATTAATTAGTTAAATATGTACCTGGAACGAGCGGACCTTCGCCTGGCAAATTGCTTGATTGGTACATGGCGAAGATGCTGCATGATGTATCACGACGAATGGTGCCGGGTTGATTGTGAGCGCTGTAAGTCTTCCCGCAGACGATCTAGCCCCCCATTGATCTCTCGATATTATATTTGGACAGGCTGCAAGGATAATCGATTATGCTCAAAACGGAAAACGCCGATTTGAATGAAGCCAGATATTTATACACATAAATTTTATCGTGATTAGAGGCTATGCGGAGCTGAAAAGCCTGACTGACGATCGGTGTAATCGAGGAGATAAGTATGAGTATGTCAGTGTGTGGCTTTCAACTACGCACTTAATCGACACTTATAAAATTGGCTTGATGATAGTTTCCCGTCATTAGATTGAAGAGGACAAAATCATTCCATTCAACAAAAAAAAGTAACAAATTTTCCAGCTATTCCAGCTTTTTGCGATCGAAATAAAAATTAGAAAACGTAAGATCTGTTTTCGTGAACGGTCTTTTGTTACATAATCTGACCAGATAAAGGTCAATGAGTTAGTCTATATGGTTACCATATTTAATTATCGCATCGTCTCATCTGTTATGTGTAGAATAAGTGATAGTCATTGTGTACGAAATATATCTTACCAGCATTTACAGAAGCTATTACTTGGACGGTCAACAGAACCGCTACGATTCTACGAGCACCGTACATCGTGAAGTTTCTCGACCAACTGAATTATAACGGTGATTATTTTCTGTTCTTGTAATACGTATGGACACAAAGACGTATAAATATAGATGGGACTGGGAGGAACCAAAGTGATTGGAGTATCAGGACAGATAGTGACTATGGCTAACAACAGATCGTCGCATTATCGCATAACTTAGCTCGGGGCTTTCCCTGATTTTATGTCTGTGAGCAAGAGAGTGCGAAAGTGTGCATATAGCACCGTCTCTCTTTTTTTGATTTTATATACTTCATTTTATTCCATTTGCCTCAGGCCGATTTAACGTGAGATAATTCACCGATTTGATTAATAACATAACATGATAATTACTTGTTATTATTGCTGCAACTAAGTCTTGCTTTTCGATGATCATCTGTATCGCAGAATCTGCATCCGTATGAGATACACAGTGAATGTCGTCGATATTTGTTGCTTTTACTGTCTCAAAGTCCAAGTCTCTCACGCGAGGCGGCAAGATCAAGTTTTTGTAGATATATGTATGATAAGTCGAGTTACCGAATATTTTACCCAGGAATGAAGGAAGCAGCGAAGGATATAAAATCCATTACATGATCACGAATTTATTAGAGGATTAATTTTTATTTGCTATATCTCTCTACAAGGCATGTAAGATATATATTGGATTATTATAATTGCCCCACTACGTAATAATTTATGCATACGGTCGTCTAAAATATCATGAGATTCATATTCCTGATGAACAATATTCCGTCTGTCCTCACTCCTTGTTGCAAATCGAAGTCCATTGTGGCCAGGTTTTTATTTCATTGAAGAGTTTCTCTCCCGGAGATATGGTATCGAGCACTTGTTTGTGACCAACGAGTTTATACTCCTGCGGTATTTTTCCCTTCGATACTCCGCACGCGATTAATTTCTTCACCGCGTTCAGTGCGGTCTCGTCTGGTACGCGTCCTAATTTATAGATATGAATGTTAGAATTTATACGTTTCTATCCTAATTTGATAATCTCTCAAAGTTACAGCCTCATTCAAAAACAAATAAAAACTCAGTTCAAACTCACTCCGAAAGTTTCCAATGAATGCGATAGTCAGACTTCTGCTGTTATAATCTCCGACCTGACTTCCTACGTGGTTCCATCCGCGGCCTTCGTAAACGGCACCGTCTTCACCGATCATAAAATTGTACCCTATGTCGTCCAGGTGCCTCTGAACCATGTGATATCTCTATACGAGAAAATGCGTGTTACGTATATAAAAATTATAGAATCATTGGCATGTTGTCGAATGCCTGCGTAGATTTATTAGTCATTTCATGAAGGATTTTAATTGACCAATTATTCTCAGGATACCAAATTTTTACCTGCATTGAGCGGACGTTAGCAGAGCAGCTATTTTGATCACAACATTTCGGTGTTACTGTGTGACAGATTACAACGAACTTTGGAAGATTTGGAAGGTCCAACGTTGATATTGGGTCTTCGCCACCCCAGGCTAGGCGAGAAACTATGCGGGGACAAGCAACTATTGCGAAAGAAATCACGATCAGAATCACGAATTTTTATAATTACAAGTGCATAATGGCTTTTCAACGACTTTTGGTTGCTTTCGAATAAAACCGTTGAGAAAGTAGTGGATGTAAGAAAGTCCAGATTTTATTGAGACAATTTTTCAGACAAATTTGTCGGAGGTGAAAGAATTTATAGGCCCAGCTCGATTCTAATTATGTTCATTTGATACCGCAGGTATGGATAATAAATAAACGAACCTTCCCCACCGCCAGGATGTTCTCCGTGAACACTTCGCCCATAAAGGATCACAGCGAATATAAAAAATGTATGAAAGAGGGTGTCGGAAAAAACCATGATGATCCAGTCTCGTAAAACTTGGTAACGACGAGCTGATTCTATCCCGCACTGTCCAGGATTGCAGCTCCGTTTATTTATACATCCCCCCAGAATTCCAGTTACGCGTAATGATCTACATGTATAATCTTCCTGTGATAAGAGAAACCACGTGATTCTTGCCTGCGGGGATTTACAATGCTGTTACAATTATTTATCGGAAATAATACGTATCTAGCAAACCGAAAACATATCTCACTATATTGGCCAAGCTCATCAAAAAATTGAGCCATAGACTCGTGAGAGTAATAGATAAAAGAAAAATTGAAAATAGGATCTGCACAGCGGTCCTTTTTATTATTCGTTATTATAAGGAAGAACGTGACTAATAATAGCATAAATTTTATTCATTTATTTGTACTCTTCTTCTCGAGGTGGCATACATTTCTTTAGAAACAAAGACCTCTAATATATTTGGTTGCGTTTACAAAGTTATAAATATTGCTAAAAGTTATCGAATGGTTGAAACTAAGAATTCGATTATTCCAACGGATCAGAGATGCGAGTCCATATAATTTGTAAGAAACGAAAATAAAAAAAAAAGAATTTTCGAAACATTACAGCAACGGAATTGAAATATTTATTCAATTGTTTAATCATTGTTTATTAGAGCGAATTTTTATATTCGAATTTTCAGTGTCTACGATATTTTCCTCGACCGTTTCGTCGGTCGTTGATTTTGCGGTAGTTGTTTCCGGTACACCTAGGGCAATTAAATCCTTCCAAAGTTTACTTCCGGTGATATCAACCACCGGCACAACGGATTTAACTGGTCCAGCTGTTTTAACCACCGTAGCAGCGGTCGATACTCCCCTAACAGGAACAGGGGACTTGTCCCAGTGGCTCATAGTCTTTAGGTAATCGAAGAACGTCTGTCCTGGACATTCTGTTGCTCGACCCTGACGATGTCCAATCAGCTTATAATCGCTCCTTACTTTTCCAATTGAAATACCGCACTCGATCAAGGATTTGAAGGCTTCCAAAGATGCGTTATTCGGCATGTGTGCTGCGAGGGAAAATTAGAATAAAACATAAAAGCCTTACGTATATTTTAAACGTTGATTTGATTATACATACGGGTCAATGTCGCATGGTAATGGACTCGATTACAATAATCAATACGTACAGGTGTAGTCTCCGATTATGCAGATTCCAATTCCTTGTCCATTGTAGCCTGGTGCATGAGCTCCGACGTGGTCCCACCCTCTGCCTTCGTAGACGTTACCATCACCCCCGATTATGAAGTGATATCCTACGTCTATCCACCCGTGGGTATCCATGTGGAAATCTTGATAGCCCCTTACGATTCTTGAACATGTTTCTTGGTCGTAACAATAATGGGGTATTCCACCGTGGTGGGCCACGATGTAAGGGGCTGGGGTCATTAACATGGGGCTGTATGGGCTCGAAGGTTGACGAGCGTGCCATTCTTCGCGGGTTATAATTCTCGGGCAATTTCTAACGGCTGAAACAGTAGGAAGGAAATGCGATTTAATTTCATGGGTTTAAAATATATGAATCGATATTGGGTTATAATTTGGGGAGATTTTTAATCGTCAAACGTATTGCGAATCGAAAATATTTAACTCACGACGTTAGTTAATATACCTTATAGATGTACAAGAGAACAGCGGATAGTAGCACGGAATTAGCCAGGATGTTAGTAATTGTGTTATTTTATGCCCGATGGTTCTTGTACCAATTAACTGTTTTTAAACGAGCGTTGTGCGATTTCATGATGACGACATCGCACTGTTATTAAATAAATATACAGCTAGGTATACGTGTAGACGTGTGGCGGTTTATTTTTTGCTACTTTTTATATCGCGCTGCTATTTTATGCTTTTATATGCTGGAGGATCAAAGTACGTTTATAGTTATATTGTTGCTAGCTAGCAATAATGAGTTTTTGTATTTTTATAATTATACTGGTTTCATACATACCACATAGGTATAATACAGATTGAAAGAAATGAAAGTTAACATAATACGCAGAAGTTATTGACTCGATGTTTCTAACAATAAAGCATCATTCATTTAATTCAAAATTGAGAAAAATCACGTGTAGCCTGCAGTTTTCTCGAGTAATTAAATTCGATTAATTTAAAAAATCATTTCTCTTTCTCTGTCACACGATTATACATATGGCATCAGTCTGACGAGAGATATCTTAATAATACTAGTAATCATGTTTTATCGTTAATACAGTGTGTTTTTTACGCTGAGATAAATTTCCGTGCGTAGGTAGGTGATACAACGTTATTCGTAGAGTTACTTCATCGTATATACATATATTACGATTTGCGTAATATCCCGATATCTTTTCACCGATTTTTAATACGTATAGTTTAACCGGGTAATTCCATTTGGAATTCACACGAAATAGGATAATACTTGGATGATGGATAAGTGTATTATAATAATTTGACGGTGATTCCTACGGCACTTATTATTCGTACAAACCATTACACGTCACAGTTGTAACTAATTTTTCCGCAAACAATTTCCTTATCAACTTCATTGCGTACGCACTAGCTGCAACTTTCTATTGAATAAAAGTTTGATTGAAAACACAGGATCAATCTTATCTCACTTTTCGTATCGATGCTTGCATTCATTGGTAAAGATAATTGGAGATAAAATCGTGATTAAATATTTCTGTATCGTTTTTATGCATTGTACAATGACAAACTGCAGCAAGTGCTGTGACTGATCTTGAGCTACCGATGCCTGATATCTCCTTCGACCAATCGCAGATGGAGATTATCAGCGTTGTATCATAGTCAACATTGAAAAACAATAAACCAGGAAGTTAGAAGTAAAAGGCATCTATAATCGCATTATGCAGTTAGAGTTGATCAATTGCAAGGTTTTAAAATGTCAGTACTAATCTTGCATTAATATAATCTTCACGGCAATCTCGATAACAACTTGCTAAAGCTAAACAAAACAATTTAATTGATGTTTATAGCGTTAAATGTACCCAGATTAAATTAAAAATCAGAATTTATCAATCAGACTGTAGTCTCGATATTCAACAATTCGAAATGTTTTATAGATTTTAATCAAATTTTCGATTTAGCTGTGATTCACACCTTCAAAAATCTGTCCGTGATTATTACAGAATCATAATTTTTCATTCAAAGTCTATAATTATTTGATCTTATTGAGGGTACTAACATAGATTCATCACAAACAAGAAACGGAATAGTTTTTCGCGAAGAGAAATTGATGATACGGTATCTATACTATTATTGATCGTAATTTTGACTTATTGCACCTTTAACTGCATTAGTTCCCTCCGGGATATCGAGCGGAGCTCCGATCACCGTGTACACGATGGCAACGGCCAAGAAAACCATTTTTGCAAAACAGTTCATCCTGGTAAAATTTAGTACGCGTCTAGGTTTAACGGTGACAAGCGAAAGGCACGAAACAAAATTATAGCTAAAACTGACTGATCATTCTGATCGTACTGCTGCTTTTAAACGAAAAACTGGACGATGTCGGGTATTCCCTCCCAATCTGATCATGTAGTTCTTTCAATTTTCCCCCTCCACTTGCCCTCGAAAGACTTAAATTAAGTATACATACTCGAGAAGACAGCTGTATCATGTATTATAGACATATCAGGACGGATTGGTCTTACATGACCATGGAAATGATATAGCAAATTTCTATCTACATAAATATATCATACAATATACGCATTCGCTTTCAAAATATTTGTTTCGTTCGATTTTACTACAATAATTATTATCTCTAGTTGAATAACTGTAGTACTATTATATCTTAATGTATTCGCAGGTATACGCAAGAATAATACTATTTACTTATATCATACTTAACATTAGTATTACATCGTAATTCTAAACGATAGTGACTATTCTAGCTACGTAACGACATGGTGAATAAAACGCAATATTGATTATTGATCACCAGATATCCTAAAGATTCAGTGAAAGATTAAACCTATATTCATTAAAAAATAGATAAAACAGTAGGTACAATGATACTCCAGTGCAGAAATAGTTAATATACTTTAATATACTCTTTTAAATGAGTGATAATTAGTTAAGTAATTCGTCTACTCCTTTAACCTGTTCCTTTAATTCCCATCATGATTCTTTTTAATACATAATTCTTGATTTCAGCTCGGTCGGACGCTCGCTGCGGTACTCTACTACTTATATCTGATGTAAGTAGAAACAGACCGACAGTGTCGGACATCGGAATATGTATATTCAGCCAGACTCTTGCGCCTTGCTCTAGGGAATGCGGCAACCAGACATACATCATGACGTGTCCCCCGGCGCGTGCGTCTGACAATGGCGGTAAATCGTGTATAGTGTTTACGTCTTTGTCACGGACATTTGTACAGACTACTTTGCGACTGATAATATTCAATTAAATTTGATATAAGTGGGATTTAAATAACCGAAAATGGATAGCGACAAAAGTACGATGCTCGCGGTGTTACAACTGCTTCGTAAATACAATTTGAAGGTAATGATAGCCCCAGTTTTGTCGGGTCATTTATTGTCAAAAACTAACCTAAAAACGTAAACTAAATTTTGTTAGCGTTTATTTAACCGATTCTGAGTATAATCCGTACTGCGAATGATATTCGTTATTATTTAAACGAAATACTTCATTTGTACTCCAGGGTACTGAAGAATTATTTCGAAAAGAAGCTAATCTGACAGATGTGTCAGCTGAGGATAATCAACAAACAGATTCTGAAGTAAGCAGTGTGCTTTCGGCTTATAAAAGCGAGGGCGACCCGGCTCTTTATGAAAAGGCATATACCGAGCTTAAAAAATTCGTAGAAGGTGCTCTAGATATTTACAAGGTAAAATTATCATCCCAAAAAAATCATCGATAATTTTTTTTTTTACTAATTATTTTCTTCACTGTTTAAATTTATACAATTTTCTTTTTTCATTCATCTCTCCACAGCATGAACTGGGTACAATATTATACCCTGTTCTGGTTCACATGTACCTTGAACTTGTTTACAACAATCATTCTCTTGAGGCCAAACAATTGATGGAAAAATTCAGCGGTAATTTAGAAGAATATTACCAAGATGATCTGAAAAAATTATCAAACGTAACAAAGCGTGAACAAATGGCTGGAAACGAGCTGACCGATACTTTCAAGTGAGTTTTTTAAAAAAATACGTAATTTTTGATCAATTTTATTAATTAAAAACCGTTTTTTTATCCATTATGTTTTTTTTTTTTGTACAGATCGAACCAATTCATCATCAGAATGTCACGAGACACACTCTCCATACTCAAAAGGCATCTTCAGGAAAAGAAACACAGCGTATTGCTCAATATTATACAGGAGCATCTATACTTTGATATGTACGAAGGTGTAGCTAGAAACAAACAGCAAATTGAAGCTACTTCTGGGGCTGTTGTTGGAGAGGCTACAAGACAGGGTAGAGTCCTAATCCTGGAGAATTGAATCATAAATTAAATCGTTTTCAATCAAATTTTCGGTCTCTTTTGTCTCTTAAATACTTTGAATGGATATTCTGAATCCAGAAATGAAAGAAAATGCAATTTTTCGATAATTTAGACTTATTTATATAATTACTAATAAGAAAGAGTCAATATTAGTTTAATAGTTAAATTGTTTCAACAGATAACAAGGCAAAAGTCTACTACGGGCTTTTAAAGGAACCAGATATTCAGTGTGTTCCACCAGCCGAGGAAGAAGAAGATGATGGAGGTGGTGAGGGTGGGGACAAACCAAAGAAAAAAAAAGCTAAAAAGGATCCGCTTTTCTCTAAGAAAACTAAGTCAGATCCTAATGCACCTCTGGTTGGAAGAATGCCTCTGCCAAATCTGTTAGTTTCTTTTTATTTTGGTTTATCGAGATCTCTTTTTCTTTTTCTTATTTCAAAAATTCAAGTCTTTAAATATCAACAATCATTTTTATGTTTGCTTTCATTACAGAAAAGATGCGGACAAGGTGGAGAAAGTCAAAGCCTTGAGAGAGGCTTCTAAAAGAGTTGTTCTAGGACCAGAGAATCTTCCTTCAATTTGTTTTTATACTTTGTTGAATTCAGTTCACAGGTATACAGATTATGCAGAGTTTTTAAAGACTTCAAAAGACCGGAAAATTCTGGTCTTTTGATTGAATTCTTAGATGTTTTCATTCACCAAATAATTTACATCTAAATTTCAGTGTCACTGCGGCAGAAGTTGCAGAAGACTCCAGCTTACTGGCTGTTGGTTTTAGTGATTCAGCAGTCAAAGTATGGAGCCTGGTCCCTCAAAAATTGAGACTAATGAAAAGTGGGGACCTGCTACAAGACATCGACCGAGAAGCCGGTACTTGTCATTCCATCTCGTAGATTTTAGCTTTCTAATCTATATTTAATTTTAAGAAATTGCAAAAACTTGCCTATAACGTCTCATTCTTCAGTTATCTTCATTTTTCATGATCAAAAAACTGTTTTCTTCATTATACAATCTCAATCCTTTTTATAGATGATGTACTGGTGAGGATGATGGATGACAGAACAGCTGAATCTTCGAGAACGTTGTACGGCCACAGCGGACCTGTTTATAGTTTATCCTTCAGTCCAGATAGAAATCTACTATTATCCTCTTCAGAAGACACAACAGGTAGAAGATGAATAATTAATCTCAAAAAAACATATTATTCAAACTTCTAACTCCTTGTTAATTTACCTTCCTGAATTCCTCAATGTACAAACATGTATCTTCTCTATTGCAGTTAGACTATGGTCTCTCCACACTTGGACATGTGTTGTATGCTACAAAGGTCATTTATTCCCAGTATGGTCAGTAAGATTCTCTCCACACGGATACTACTTCGCGACTGGTTCTCATGACAAAACTGCTAGACTCTGGGCCACCGATGCTCATCAACCTCTCCGTATATTCGCCGGGCATTATTCAGATGTTGATGTGAGTTAGCTAGTAATTAATTTAATCATATAATATGAATTTGTTCAGAGAAAGAACTACAGCTATGTATTAATTATTGACTTAATCCGCTCCTTCAGGTGGTACAATTTCATCCAAATTCAAATTATGTCGCTACTGGATCAAGCGATAGGACAGTCAGACTATGGGACTGTGTGACTGGATGTCAGGTGCGATTGATGACTGGACACAAAGCTCCGATATATTCCTTGGCCTTTTCTGCAGAGGGTCGATTCCTGGCAACTGCAGGCGCTGACAACAGAGTTCTAATCTGGGATTTAGCTCACGGACATTTAGTGGCTGCGTTATCTAGCCATACGGCGGCTGTACATTGTCTATTCTTTAGTAGAGATGGGAATATATTGGTTTCCGGATCTCTTGACTCTACTCTTAAGCTTTGGGACTTTACTAAATTAGCTGAGGAGATGAGTTTGGAGGATGTTAATGTGTCGCATAATCCTGACGTTAAAACTTGCGTGGAAACTTATCTCCTTCGTACTTTTCCGACAAAGAATTCCCCCGTTCTTACTCTTCACTTTTCTCGTAGAAATCTTCTTTTATCTGTCGGAATGTTCGAGGCTTGTTAATGTTAGCTGATTTTCTTAAGGTTCATGATTGTCTGTGAAGAATTAATGATTAGTAAATATTGATGCATGCATGCAGTACGCTGAATTTGAATTTAAGATTTCTCTTCATCGTACAGAGAGTGAATAGAGCAAAGGTTTTTTTTTTTACACTACTTGAACGTTTGAGTGAGACTGTAGTGTTTTATTATTATAAGTGATAGATCTAAGAATCTTTAGTCTCTTGGTAGTTGAAGATTTTTTTTGTTTGGCGTATTATAATTGATTAATACGTTTAAGCTTATTGTTATAAGCAATTATCTGTACATACGTTAACTATTTTAATTAAATTCAAACGTAAAAAAAAGATGTAAAGTAATTAAAAAATTGGCAAAAGTCTGAATGAAAAACGTGATTTACTCGTTAATGCGATGAACATTTACAATATAACAGCTCCACATTATATTATTATTAGTTTTACATTATTATTCATGACGTAATTTCACAACGGTGACTTATGACTTGAAACGCACAGTCAAATTATCTAGTATCTAATTTTCGCCGAGCATTACAGTATACCACATAACATCTTATAATGAATAATAATTAGATAAAATGATCTAAAACGATGCGATGAATACAATGGTCGCTTATTTTTTATTTTTATTTTAACTTATTAACGAGTCTTCAACGGATGACATTTATTCTTATTGGAAAGGTGATCAATTAAAAAGAAAACTCGCTGAAAATGACACTGACTATGTCATGGACAGGAATCTTTCTTTTTTCTCTATGTCTAAAAATAAGGAGGAATGCTTGCCTTGCATTATTACTATTATCATCTCAATTCATACAACAAAAGTATTTATGTTTGAAAATAAAAAGGCAGACCATTCTAAAACATGATATAATGATATAAGTGCGATAAATTTCTTCTTCTTTTCTTCTTCTTCTTCTTTTTTCAAAAACTGAGCTTAAATTACTTAGGCGGTAGGATTGCGGAACTTCTCTCCAGCGTACTTCGCACCGGCTCCAAGTTCCTCTTCAATACGGAGGATCTGGTTATACTTAGCAAGACGTTCAGACCGAGATGGAGCTCCGGTTTTAATCTGACCAGTCGAAAGACCAACAACAAGATCAGCAATGAAGGTATCTTCAGTTTCTCCAGAACGATGAGAGACCATAGTTCCCCAGCCGTTGCTCTTGGCCAGTTTGTGCGCATTGATAGATTCCGTAACGCTTCCAATTTGGTTCACCTTCAAGAGCAGGCAATTGCAGGCCTTGACGTCAATCGCTTTCTGGATGCTGTTAAACAGATTAAATAATTTTAAGAATCACAATCACAGTTCTCGTTAAAAAATACATAACAAAGCAATTCCTAGTCAATTTTACCGAATAGGATTTGTCACAGTCAGATCATCTCCGACAATTTGGATTGGTGTAGCTGCGGTGATAGAAGTCCATGATTCCCAGCCATCTTGGTCAAAGGGATCTTCAATCGAAACAATAGGGAAGTCCTTGACGAAATCAAGGTAAAGACTTTGAAGGGCTGCGGGTTCAAGGAACTTGCTCGGGTCTGAGGCATCGTTCTTGAAGTCCAAATCGTATTTTCCATTCTTGAAGAATTCGGAAGCTGCTACATCCATACCGATCTTGATCTTTCCTTCATATCCAGCAGTCTGTAAATAAATTAATGGTCGATTTTATTTCAAGTAAAACTAAAAAGCTTCATGAATTTTTATATTAAAAATTCATCTCAATCAATAAATCACCTTAATAGCATCAAGGATCAGATTAAGAGCTTCTTTGTTGTCCTGAATGTTGGGAGCAAATCCACCCTCGTCACCAACGGCGGTAGCATCAAGTCCAAACTTCTTCTTGATGCCAGCCTTTAGGTAGTGATAAACTTCGCTGCCCATTTTCATTGCCTCAGTGAAGTTTGCTGCACCAACAGGAAGGATCATGAATTCTTGCATGGCAAGTTTGTTGCCGGCGTGAGATCCTCCGTTGATAACATTGAAGGCAGGAACTGGGAGAATGATCTCAGAGTTTCCAGCCAGCTCAGCAATGTACCTATAAAACAAATGATTAGAGAACAAGTTTCATATTCATTATAGAGATAATTCTTTTTTTTACATTCATTGCAGCTATAAAACGTTTCTTATTCTCACTTGTAAAGGGGGATTCCCTTCTTTACAGCTCCAGCTTTGCAGACTGCGAGGGAAACTCCGAGAATGGCGTTAGCTCCAAGAGTTGATTTGTTCGGAGTTCCATCAAGTTTCAGTAAGAAATTGTCGATATCTGTTTGCTGAGTTACTTCAAGATTGGCCTGGAATGGGAGGCAACGAATTAGAGTTTCAAATTGTAAGTAGCTATTCGATATCAGTGAAAATCTATTCAAAAAATGTGTAAAATGACCAAAATTATTATTTGATGTAATCTGGGAATGGGTTTGTTGCTTTTAGACAATATCTACCTTGATGAGCTGCGGTGCGATGATGGAATTGATATTATCGACCGCTTTGAAGACGGACTTTCCATGATACTTGGATTTGTCGTTATCTCTGAGTTCCAAAGCCTCGTGAATTCCGGTTGAAGCGCCGGAGGGAACAGCTGCTCGGAATAAGCCATTTTCAGTGACTAAGTCGACCTGTGAAAAGTAGGAACTGTTTGTTTTAATTTGCAAAATCAGAATGAGTAGAGAATAAAGAATTTTTCAATACATCTCACAAAATGAAAATTTTCTATTATGAATACAAATTTTAGAATTGGATAAGCGTTTTTTTTTTCTTTTTTTTCTTTCTTATTCCTCAATTTTATTCAACAATAATTATGATTGAAAAAAGAAATACTGTTTACCTCTACTGTTGGATTTCCACGAGAGTCAAAGATCTGACGAGCCTTGATGCTTTGGATTGGCATTTTGATGCTATTACACCAACTGCTGTATTTTAAATAATGAGACCTGAAAGAAGGGGAATTATAACGTTGAGATGACTGTATATCGACATAATTTTCTTAATGATTTTAAGCATCAAATTAATGCGATTGATTGACTCAAGCCTTTGATCACGCCTTTCTATCTTTAAATTTATAATAATTACACTTCTAAACTTGACATTAAGTAACGCTAATTGATTTGACCTTGGCAAGGTCAGTGGCGAGAATTGAGTAGAGAGATGATTCGAAATAATGCAATTAAGAAGAAAAGGGTATAAAAAGTGTGTAGAATTGTTGGCTATGATTAGTTTAGTGATTAATAATTAGCTTTGGAATTCTCTGGCAACCTCGGAATTATGAAATTACGGTTTTTGATAAGGAAAACGCAAAGTCCGGCTTGGAAATTTGGCATTCGGATGAAATGAGGTGTAAAATTGTCGAATAAAATGATGTATTACAACAACGCGGTGTTACTGTCGGTTTTATGTTAATGGTTAAAACAACTTTTAACGAAATCTATAATTTTGTACTGGGTGTAGTTCGAGATATTTGACTCACCTAAGAGCGCGAGACACAGGCTGGCTGTGCGAGAATCAGACTGATCAGACTGTGACCTACTCGTGACCTCTATGCCGTTGCCGTGGCTTGAGACCACTGATATAGGTATATGATCAATAGTTTCGCGAATAAAAAAAAAATAAAAAAATCACGAGAATAGAATAATGAATAAAATTGAATGAAAATAAATTTGTTAGATAGAAATCATATGATGAGAGGTTCGTTGAATTATTTCAGCTATTTTCTTTGTATTTCCTAAATCAAATTTGGTATTATTTCTTTAAATATTTGGTACACGTATAATTATACGTAATGATACACTGTCGGTAAGATAGATCAATGATTTGCGGACAATAATGCGTTGATTATAATGCAAACGAATTTATCACTTTGTTTTAGGATCTGCTTTTCGTGGTTCGACTATTTGGTTTCACTTTTACGTTAATCGGAGGCTGACATTCGTTTTTATTGTTGTTTTTAATGCTTTATATTTTTCGATAAAACTTGTCGATGCGCCTAACGATAGGCCACCGAAGTTACGTCTCAGTCGCACCTTATATCAGACAATGCAGATTTCTACTTACCGACGTAGAATTTGCGAGAAATATTTAATCATCGATAAAACTTGTTCATAATGTTTGAAAAGAAATTTTTATTTGATGTAATTCATAGATAGAGGGATAGAAGATTTGGTTAGACGATCTAAGGCTTCTTAAAAGCGTTTTGATCCTTCATGGTAGAGTATTTTTATGATAATATTATTAGATGTTTTATAACAGGGTGATTTAAATAATTGGTTGTTACACTGTTAAAAATTTTCGTATAACATTATTTATTTTATTAGAAATAATAAAATATTGTAACGTTAAAGAGACATTATTAATAATTATATATACCTATATGTAATAGGTTTGATTAATCATATCGCAATATAATCATTATTAATAATAGGTACGTATTTTAATTTGTGTACATATATATTATAACGATAGATGAAATACTGCGTATAAATAGATTGAACTAAGGTTTTTTTTCTTCTTCTATAATTTATATAGGTAAATCTTATAACATATAAACGAAAGTTGAACATAAATCGTATTGCTGAGAAAATAAAATAACATTAAAATTTTCTATTCTACGATGTATAGGTTTATAATAAATATGGAACCTTAAAATTTTTTTTTTTCTACACACCTAATACACTATTTTCCATTTTAAATAAAAAAAAAAAAAAGAAATATACAAAGTACAAAATACAAAATAAAATAAATAAATAAGAAAACGCAATCTATATTCTTCTTTTCGTGGCATAAACGAAATGAATTTTAAAGTTCCAAATGTAAATTTCATACAACATATATTATTATCATATGAGCCTGTTATGGTAAAAATAAATACTTAAAAACTGATCAGTCACCGATTGCAATCATGTTTTGTATATTATTTTCCGTTTTTTATTTTCCTTTTTTTTCATAATGTTTTCCTCAAACTACTTTCTCCGTATATCTTTCCTGGTTTCGGATAATATTATATTAATATAATAGTTTGCAATTATAAAGCATATTCGTCTTCAACTTTCTCGAGTAATTTAAATAATAATATTATTATTATAATATTTATAATGATTATTATTACTACGACAACAAAAGAAATTCCGGTGAGAAAATTTTGTACAAAATATTAAGTAACGAATATAACAACTTTGATTCATTTCTTTTTTGTTTTTTTTTTTTTTTTTTTTGATTTTTTTTTCTGTTTCATTTTTACTTTCATACAAATATAATAGTTTATGTTTATATTATACAAACTGAAGTTATTTACCGCGATTATTATTTTTCTTTAAGTACGTTATAGTGAGGGTGTTGTTGTGTGCTCCTTTTCGAGAATACTGTGACTATATACGGTTTACTATAGTTACAACAGATTATCTATATCCAGACATGCTTCAAGGTGATCCTGACATTATATTAATTATACTTACATAGCTAACTTAAATATCTATTCATTAAAATAATATTAATATTAATTATTATTTCTTTAATAATCATACCAACTTAGATATTATGCTATAGCGGTATAGCTAATTCCAAATATTTATGTCTAAATTCTAAAAAGCGTTTATGGTATTTGTAGAAAATCTTTCAACCCACACGAAACACCAAAAGATAATTGGATCAAATCTACACAAGTATTAGCTATACCTATAAACAATGTACATCCTTGACGCTTCTTGTATAGAAGTATGTAAAATTTTTTTTTTTTTTTTTTTCAGCATTACTGAAGAGATTTGAATCAAATATGAAATATAGAATATTATATTTAGTTAGGTATGTACCTGTTCAAACCCCGAGATTGATGGCAAGCGTTCCATGTATACAAAAAAGAAAGGCAAAAATTATGAAAATTAAAGCGCCAATATTTTTCGACGAAAAAAAAAAAAAAAAACTTCATACGATGTTTCGTAAGTAGGTATAATTAAATAAAGGTAGGTATAGATATATATTATGAGTGTGGTAGCTGTGGGAATGCTGTAATTGTGAAAACCATATTGAGTGCGAATCGCGATCGTTATTATTATTATTATTATTATTATTATTATTATTTTTTTGTTCGTTCAAAATTGAGCTTTTCAAAATGAAAACGTTTTATAGGTGTAATACCTGTTCCTTCGAATCAGCCTTTACTTTTTCGTTAAGAAAAAAGCGATATATGCACTAGTGAGAGCATACGAAGCTGTTACAACAGTTTATGAGCAAATTGCGATAACAAAAAAAAAAAAAAAAGTGGAAATAAAATAAAGAAAAGAAAACTATTTGAAAACTACCTCGTTTCAGAACTTTTCTATATAATTGTATATGTGTACACAGGTATAATATAATGCGCTGGGCAAAAGATCTAAAGGTCCTATATGTATATAATATTATATACTCGCGTATGACAGTACTGTTTAATTGAAAACGATATTTGTTTACGATAAATATAGTTATAGCCTCCTTAAAACGCGGTTCTCATTGATATTTATTATCAAATGCGACTGCAGCAGGGGTGAAGACCTAAGTATAACCGTTTTCAGGGTCTCGCGGATATACCCACACACGCTGCGGAGTAAACTGTTTGGCACAATTTAAATAAACGTTATATACGCCAAAACTTTTTAGGTATATACGTCTACCAACACCAATATACAATATGATGTAAATAAATTTTGTCGAATATATATATTGTTTAAAAAAAGAAATAGAAAAAGACAGGAAATTATAATTCCTTCTCTACTTTTCTCCTTTCCTTTCCTTTTTTTTTTTTTTTTCCTTCTTCATATCTTTCTTTTTTCCGTGCTCATCGTTTCTTCACTTGTAACTTCTATCTGCATATCTCGTATAGGTATAGCGTGTGGTAAAAACCGTGATCCGCGCGTGACGAGTAAACGGCGATCTATTTAAATTCAAGTTTATACCCTGGGCGTTCGCTATAAGCCGGAACGTTCGAACAGTTTTCAATGTATTGTTTTTCTTTTTTTTTTTTTTTTTCTTTAAGTTAGAATTACTATTGGGATGGAGCTTCGATGTCCGTTTCGCTTACATTGGTTCTGCATCTGTATACGTACGCGCTAACCGACAAGTCGTCGTCCGTTCTCACGCATTTAAGCGTCAAAGGACAGTGGCATCTGAAACAAGAGTATAGAAAAATCAAAATAAGAACACAAAAAATTAGAAACAATTTTTTTTTTCCCATGTTTTTGCTTCTCTTTCCGCTTTTCTTCTTTCCGCAATTTTATATTTCGAAGAACTAATTCTCTCATAAGACTTACGTGTTTTTCATGAAGTAGTCCACCCTCCTTGTAAACGGTACGTAAACTGCCCATCCGCACGGTCCCGATCCGTAACAAACTTTTTCATCCGAGTCTATAGATCGGCGAGCTCGAATACTGTCGGGAAAAATCAAGTAACTTTCGTCCCGATTTATACCGTCGTCGTTTCCGTTCGCCAAATCGTCGGCGTGTATCTGTAACGGATATAATACGTCACGATTATATTTTTGATCTCTTTCTATATTTCGTTTTCTCGCTTCTTATTATTTTCACTATTGATCCGCGAAAATACTGATTCTCGTTTACTCATTCTCCGCTAATAATACCTACTCGAAAGTATATACTGCTTACACGATAACTCTATACCTATATGCTATGCTCTAAGTAAAGCAAACACACTTGACCGTGAGAATTGAGTTGTCTCAGATTTCCGACCAAAAGAAAGAAAATAATAGAAGAAGGAAAAAACTTCGAACTCTAAGAATACTTGGTAGATAAATTTTCGATGAATTGTTTGCGAACCTTTCAGACTTTATTATGAAAGAAACTGTAATGCATTTGAGAATTGAGTTGTCATCATTTCGAGGATTATATGACCAGATCCATCGAATACGTATATTGTAGTTTTTTGATAAAATTCTGAAGCGAGAAGAAAGTTATCTGAATTCTGTTTTTCACGTACGTATAGATTAATTGCATGAAATAATAAGAAACCGCGTATAGGTATATAAACGTAGTATAGGCACGTGAGATCGTATATAGTAATTTGAATGTCTGAATCAAAGCTTAGTTAGCATGGCATATGCAGATATGAGTATACTAGAGATACATGTATATGAATGTAACTATCTCGCAATTCATGAATGAAATGTTCTGAACCATGGTAGCGAGTCGCGTGACTGTGAATTATCAAATCTAGAATGAACTGGTTCGATGTAATTAGTACAGTCTGATACTACCAACGATTCGAGGACGTAATTTCAGTAGAACGATTAATAAATATGTATATCTCGATAGTATATGGTATCTCACACATGCATGTGTGTATATATATATATATATATATATATATATATATATATATATATATATATATATATATATATATATATATATATATATATATATATATATATATATATATATATATATGTCTATATGTATAATACACCTATATACAAATGTCCGATTATTACTCGGGCACAGTCGTCTCAACCGCAAATAACAAATTGGATATTATACATATAACCGCCACTGTTAATTGTATATCAATTATTTCGTTGTTTCTTCGTCTCTCTTTTCATTGAACATCTTCTCGCAATTTTTTAGTCCCAAATTTCTAGACCGTAATAAAACGATTGACCGAAAAAAAAATCAAAAAATTATATGGCTTGTGATGAGTTCACGTTGACATTGACCCTGCTCGCGTTATATCGCCTATTAATTTACTTCTTTCGTTTCGGTCCCAGGTATAATTTATTCACGAAGAGAAGAGAAGAGAAGAGAAGATAATATAAGCGTAGAGAGGTAAAATCAAGAGGATGATATAATATACCTTGAACTATACTGTATACAAATATATATATTATGTAGAATAATTTATATTAAATAAATACTTACCAAATTATGAACAACTGCACCGTTGATCAGCGAGCAGAAGCAGAAAGTAGCAACGATGGTGCACAAGAATAGTTGAAACGCTGCCATGTCTACTTATCTTCGGTTTCTTTTTTTTTTTTGTAGATTTTTATTATTTTAGTTTTTTTTTTTTTTTATCTCAAAGGTATTAATAATATCGATATGATATCAATTCGCTAACTGGTGCACGTTTGTAGGTGTATATACGACGTGTATCGTCATGCACAGCTCTTATAATATAATCGAAGAACCCGTATAATAAATTTTTTTATTTTATTATAGTAAAAACTGTATCTAATATAATAATAATTATTAATCAAAAAAAAAAAAAAAAAAGTTGAAAATAATATTCACGCACAGAAACTTGAGTAGTCGTTCGATATATATTTTTTTTTGTTTATTATATTATATATATATTTTATTTTTCATATATACGTATGAATGAATAAAATGAATGAACGAACGAACGAACGAACGAGGTAACGAATATATTATAATGAACTGTATAATAATATATCCGTGAAAAACGTAAAACAGAGAAGACAAAAAAAAAAACAACAAACTTGCCGGCTTAGAAAAAAACCGCGTGGTTTTTATATATTTGTGAATTGAGGAAAAAAGTCGAGGACCTGTCACTCTCTGAAGTGAGGAGGCTCGCGCTGCGGAGGGTTTATATAGGCTGAGCTAGCTGAGTCCGATGGTGGGGATAGAGAGACTACGGCTAGAAGTTATAATAAGTTGTAAGTTAAAGTTAAGTAGGGAGTTGTGGGAGGTAATAATAACAACAAGAAAAATAAGAAGAAGGAGAGAAAAAACCGAAACCAAATAAGAAAAAAAAAAAACCCCAAACGAAAAATGAAAAATATGAGAATAAAACGGAAAGAAAATTCGGGGAAGGAGACTAATCGCTAAATCAAAAATATCAATTTTTTATTTATTCTTTTTCCTCATTCGATTATTTTCTCCGAACTTGAACGTATACTACGGCCAACCGTTACTATTATCGCTATTTCGTCAGTTTTCAAATAACGAATATCGAAGTGCGGCTGCGTAATCGATTTGGCGGGATCAGTATTGGGACCTGCCAAGTATTTCCTTGACTTCGAAATTTCGTTGTACCGTCCGCGACGTAAAGAAGAAAAAAATATATATAGGTACATGTATATCTTGCGAGATTCTTATTCAACTTTCAGACAATTTACTTGAAAATATTTTTAGTTCTCCGATTGTTTTTTCAACTTTGAAAAGTTTTTGGTTTTTTTTTTTTTTCATTTTTTCCCAAGCTAATGGATATTTTACACGTTTTCGCCGGATTACAGCTGGATAAAACCATCTTATATACCTACTGCTTTGAATATCGCATATAGCATGACTCCAGGACGAGTTATTGAGTATAATTTTAGACATCAAAGAAGAAAACTGTATCGAAATCATTCGCCAATATAAATTAGAAACACTTTTCATCCCCCACAGGGTTTAACGAGATTTATAGAATTTTTTTTTCTCAAATCTCTTTAGGCATTTATCGATATACCGATATACTACAGATCGTTAAGAAACCAAAGAGGAATCGATATAACGATTATTTATGTCAATTGAATAAAAAATTCGATACTCTCTGTACTAATTGCACAAAAATCGAAACGTTTTCCGGGCAAAAAAAAAAAGCCTCGATTCAATTTAAGAAAAAGCCTTGGAAAAAAAAAAAAAAAAAAACGGGATTTCTCCGGATCGAATTTATAGAAAATGTGTAAAAATAACAAATCTGTCATCGTATGAGAAGCTAGAAATGAATATGCACATACAAATTGAAATGGAATTGATTAACGGTAATAACGCGTGACTCATAAGATAGAGGCTCGACGGAGGCTCGTCTCACGCTGCCCAATCGAATCTCTTCTTTCTCGTGACGTCACGTCGCCTCATACTCGACCCGATTCGTATATCTTATATATATATATACCAGTGCAGTCGTTTCTGAAACCGAAGTTGGTTCTGAAAGCTCGTTAAAAAAAAAAAAAAAAAAATATGTCTCAGGTCATATAAATTTAGGGATCAAAGTCTAATCTGCAACATACGACGCCATACGTTTGACGTAATTTATACATATACACACATGCACATTATATACATACACATATACACTGATAACTCCGTGAGAAAAACAATAATATTATTATTGCTCTATCTCTGTATTAAAATTCCTATCAATTAGCATTATTATCAATTATCATGATCGAACAATTACCAAAGAGCAATATGGGCTGGGCTCTTCTCCACCGCATATACCTATACATACGTATGTATGCAGCCTCTCTCATACTCTAGGTACCCTCATATACTATACAGTCAGAGTAAACTAGATTAACTACTAAACGCATTCTCCGCGAGAAGAGCTTAAACTGGTTTACACTAACGTAGCCATGCAGTGGCCGGTACCTACTATGTGATTACCTAAGGCTAAGCTAACGATAAACCTCGCGATGGAGAGAGAAGAGAAGAGAAAGATGAATCAGCCTGATTTGCTCGAGGGTTGTGCAGCAGTTTGCGATTTACTTCTCTCATCCTTGTTTTTATTCTTCTTGCAATCATATCAGTTCGGAGGTAAGGTAGACGGAATTCGCCGCTTCAGGGGTGAATTACTTAGCTCTGAAAGTTCATTTTAGAACGTTAAACCAAGAAAGAAATAAAGAAACAAGAAGGTTTACGGTCCACTTTATTATATTGCTCTAATTATAATCCAACTTCATTTCTCGTATATTATAGGGGGGGCCTTAAACGGAGAGTAAAACAATCGTATGAATCACGTGTTGTTCGAAGATCTCCGCTGTGGTTCACAATCGGTGACCAATATACCCACGTAAAGGTTAATAAGATGTTATCTAGTTCATTAAATTTGATCTACCTATAATCATTTTCCGATAGGATCCTGCAGTTTACACCAAGAAATAATCGGATTCGACAATTCGATGAAATGAAATTTCCAATTCCTATCGAATTATTAGTCTCAATTAGCATCGATCCGCATCCCCTATACTATCTGATCATCCGCCAAGATCTACCTTAATCACGTAATTATTAGGGAATAATATCGGGGCTGAACATCTTCGGTGTATACGTATTGGTGAATGACGTCATTCGACAACCACTTCCAGGAAGGATCCCTGGAATGCGAACTGCCTCGGTGGTTCATCCTCAGGGTCAGTCTTCAGTCTGTCCGCGTCTACTACGTCAGACAGTCGAGGTGTTTTTCCTACCCTCTATAATTTTTCCATAAATGTGATGTGCAATCAATTTTTTTTTTTTTTTCCAAATCGTTTTCATTATATTCTATGTTTCGTATTACATCGCGGATCACGGTGCTTTCCGTCCACCTTTCGTTCTTTTTTTTTCTTTTTACCCCTAGCATCCTTCACCTTCTGCTCCGAGACGCCTATAAGCTTCCTCTCCTCCTATTCATTCTAAATTTGTTTCTTTTTTTTTTTAGATTTTTTTTTTTGGTTTTACTTTATTTTACTTTAAACTCAGGGGTAGAGGAACCCATGACGTCAACCGGTTCCCGGAAGGGTGCCTCGGGAATGTTTTACCAGCTTCTCTCGGTCGAGTGATCCTTGAACGGATGCTGGTAACGCCTCCCGGGTCCCACGATGCGGTCCATTTATGATTACGGAGATTTACTGCCACGAGTATAAGAAAGAGCGTGTCTTTATAACCGAGAACCAAAACCTCGCCTTGTGAATTATACCCCCGTAATTATTTACGAAACAACGAAACGTCACTTGCTTAAACAGACTCAAGTCATTGCATTCCATCAAAAATGCACCGTATAGTCGATAATTAATTCACAAATTGCCAAACGATTTCCTATACGAAGGCTAAACATTTTTGTCCCACATATATGATCGTAATCGATGGATTCTAGATTTTAAGAATGTGCTAATTTCTTATCTATTCGATAGTACCCAAAATGTATCATATGACGTATTTGGGAATCGACGGCTTTGCGTTGTAGAATCACCAAAAAAAAAAATTCTCGCAATCATTGATAATACACGCGTATCTATTTGATGAGGTCAAGACAAGGTCTCTAGCTGTCGTTCATAGAGCGTATAACATTCACGATAGTCCGAACATTAGCGTGCGACGAGACGATCGTGTTTCACGCTCCGAATGAGACGATAATCAATCACAAACATTTATACGTAGAATTTTTTTTTTTTTTCTTTTTCAACTACAGTAGTACAATAATCTATCGTAATATTTGTCGTTGAACCTGAATCTTGTTCAAAATTGCAGTAAAAAAACGTGAGAAAAAAAAAAAAAAAATAAAAAATAAACGAGATGGGTTGCGCATGCTATACGAGATAAGATTGATGATGTAGCTGGCTACTTATACGTTACAGCAGAGAATGAATAAGGTGCCGGAAAATATGAATAGATTTACGAAGGCGATGTCCGTTACAGACTGCGGACGTAGGTAGGTATAATAAGGTATAAGCTGTTTGCCACCAAGATGAGGCTGCAGGTGTCCGAAGACCATTTTCCAAGAAGAGGGGACAAGCGATTTGCCTACTATTCAGAAATTTTTGTTGGCAGGCACCATCCTCGAGTCGGTTATACAATTACATGAGCTGATTCTTGAAATTTTTTTTTTTCTTTTATTTCTTTTTTTTTTTTTTTTGAAAGACCGTACGTACGGTTTCGTCGATTCACAGAATCTTGACGGTTGACACGGGTCCGTCACGTGCAGAGCACGTGGTCCCGTCTACCCCTCGTGATACTTATATTATTCGGCAAAATTTTAGGCGGGAATAATATTTATGCAAAAACTAAGAAGACAGATAAACGGAAAAAAAAAAAAAAAAAAAAAAAAAAAAAATGGGTTACTGTATTCGTAGAAATGAAGAGGCGTCGATGAAGATAATCTATCATTAACGATATAAGAAAAAGAAAGAAGCGTTGAATTGCAAAAACAAAAAGATAAGAAGAAACAGAAAAGAAAAAATTGCCTACGTGCATGTCAAACCTCGAGGAAGAACAGGAAGATAAAATTAATTAGGCATTCCGTTCCTCCTCCTCCGAGAAATCATTCTCTTAATTGCACAGGTTCATTAGGTTAACTACGCACGCGTATGAATTCAGCTATAGTGTAAAAAAAAAAAAAAAAAAAAAAAAAAAATCAGGCTGACGTAAAATTACCGCCGTACTACGTTTTATATTGCGATAAAACGATTCCCTGTAACGATCATCGTATATAGGTATGAAATGTGAATTCAAGTCTGGCTTTTTGCCACCTGAACACCGCAATTATACGTCTACCCTCTGCCACTACCTACCTGCGGTCTACTACCTACTAGATATTATTATTATCGTTTGGGTAAAACCGATTATCCCCTTCCTTCCTTCCCTCCTTCATTAACGGGGTTCCTGTTGCAGCTGGCTTTTTAGCCGCAAACTAGCTTTCAGCTATGACTGACGCAATTCCTAAGTCGAATGACGCACCATTCTCAACGTGGTCTTCTATTCAGGGTGTAAGTATTCAACGGCCTGTAGTATATAAACGATGGAAAATTTTGTACCTGTGCTGCTAACTATATGGTTCGCAGAAAAAAATTTAGTTAGAAAGAGAAGAAATAAAGTTGCCAGTTTCTCTAATTCTGAAAATTCTGTTCCTGCCAATTTGGAGTGAAGAAAAAAATTATACTCTTCCTCAAAGGGATCCCTGCAACGTTTATAATGAAAGGCATTTATGCGATCTACAGATTACTAAGAATATATAAGTATTTCTGAAAAGAGGGTTTCCAATACGGTATCGTCTACGTTCAAAATCTCACGTAGCTCATCGTTATAGCCAGTATCCCGTTTAATTCCATGGGTTAGCCTGGAGCAGGGAAGAGATCAAACAGACGCTTTTGTATAGGTAAAATGTGCCTACGTGCTGAACTGCGCGTCTGAAAAGGAACTAAGTGCTGAAAAAAAATGGAAATCGGTTCCTTGTATCAAATTTTTGAGGGCGTTTGTTTAAAAAATAAAATTCAGGTGGTCTAAATCGACCTGCTGCATGGTGCAGTGCTGATCTTCCGCAATAAATATATATAGTATAGACGTACGTGTCTGTATAACCGCTAATAAAACTAGGCGAAACAAAGATCAGTTTAATTGCATCAGACGCCTTTGCTATTTCTAGTCGGGTATAGGTAGTTATACTTACGATATACGATATACGATATACATATATAAAACGGCGGAGAATATCACGAGATCTTGGCAAAGCGATGCTGTAACAACGCGTCTCTCCCCGTATTTACATATCTTTTATAATTTCTATGCTATTCGGATATGCTGCGATATAATTTGCCCGAAAATT
Source organism: Macrophya alboannulata (assembly GCA_949628255.1). Lineage (NCBI taxonomy): Eukaryota > Metazoa > Arthropoda > Insecta > Hymenoptera > Tenthredinidae > Macrophya > Macrophya alboannulata. The sequence goes on along the minus strand of OX451209.1, from coordinate 1,102,637 downwards.
TTGATTTCACATGAATATATAGCCTATATAGCTACTCTCGACAAGAGACGTCTGACCAGTTAAATTGAAACCACTCCAACCTTCCGCAGGTCTTTACAAAGATTCAAATTTACCAAAAAATATTTACCCGTTCATTTTAATTTTTGTTTCTACTTTTTTCAGATTTTTCTTTTTTTTTTTTTTTTGGAAACACAGTCGAACCCCTATAGCCCCCTAAAAAGAAGCATTGAGCTTGATCGAATTACAAATGATCAAAACAGAAAAAAATCCAAAAAATTAATGTACCTGACCGATGGATATGTAATTACATCCGTTTGTCAGGATAACACCGTTAACTAAATTCTTAACTATATATGTGTACCTATAACACGCTGACATTTTTATAGATGATTGGTTGATGTTCGGGGGCGATATAGCCGCCGGTTGGTTGATTCCCAGACAGCGCGACGCCGATTATTTCCGTCGCGACGTGCGTTGCACAGGTGCTTTGACTACCGCGACTTAAATTCTACGTGGGCAGTTTTTGGGGTTCTTCGGGCGTTGGGTGTATACGTAGGTACACACGTACGTGCCTCGCCTGTATATAACATAGGTACTCCAATACACATGCGAACTATCATCACTATGTGGTATTATAATAGTGTTGCGATTTTCGCGTGACCGATCGTCCGAGAAATAGACGACAGACAGACAGACAGACAGAAAGATAGACGTCCTACGTATCCGTCACCGGGCGTCGAGCCCCGCGGTCAACTTGATGCCAAATTGTGCAACGGTCATTAGCTGGCCGTAGCCAGGTGGTTCTGGGTTAAAATTTGGCCAGATCCCAAAGCTATACGCTCGATTAGCGAGTTGTGCTGTTTTTTTTTCCTTCTCATTTTTTTTTTTTTTTATATAGATAGAGGTTTTTTTCTACTTCTTTCTTTACCTATCTTCTTTTATTACCTCGCTCGACTCGAATCCTCACCCTAATTTTTTAATTGCGGAATATGAGCCGCAGGATATGAGAATAAGAAGGATATTTTTGTTTTCTGAAAATTTTTCTTCTGTGGTGTTAGTGAAACTGTTTAAAATTTGATTAAAAATGAAGAAATAAAAGACGTGGAATGAATAGTAAAAAAGAAAAAAAAAATCCTCGTGTTCATTCGCGTAGAAAATTAGTAATTTGATCAACGAATCGAATTTCGAACCTCTCGCTTCACATTATATATATATATATATACGACTTTAATTAAATTTGCAGATTTAATGGCGATATATACATATACCTATAACTACGTCTGGACGGTCTCAGCACGGCGTCTCGGACGACGGAAATACCCGGATTTATGGAATCGTATAATTTTGCAATTGTATGGTATTATTACGTGGCTGAATCCGCATAATGGCGAAATAATATACTCGCCTGGTTGGTCGCGTGATTCCTATTTAAAATCTATGTCTATACATTAAACAAAAAATGAAAACCAAAAAAAAAAAAAAAACAGTATTTTTACTCTCACCTCTCTCACCTCGGATATATCTCTCTTTCCCGATTTATCATAAGATATTTGTTAGCAAAAATTGAAAAAGAAAAAAAAAATGTCCTTCAGGTGAACCGCAATTAACGTTGATTCGTGTTCCTGTCCGAAAATTGACGTTTTCTGATCTGAAATAATTGTCGGGGTACGAATACAGTTCGAGTTCCAATTTATCATTGAATCTAACGAAATTCTATCATTCTTCCGAAACTGATATAAAATATATAACGGCGAATATGAAATTTCGCGAAGTATTATATTATTATAGGTACTCGTAGCGACGTTATTATAGTCCCGTGGTTTAGGTGGGCTGGTGATCCTCCGAGACGGCGCCAGGTTTATTGAAATGAGAAAAAAAAAAAATATATATATATGAAAATAAAGTAAAAGAGTAAGAACATGAGATGTGAGGGGATCGGTGAAGGTGTGGGGTTTGCGAGGGTGGTCCGGGCGGGCGGCGACTCAACTTAAATAAAATAAAGGACGGATCGTTTGATCCGGGCCGGATCCACTAAGTATCGCGAAGTGAATTTACGCTTATATTTACTGCAGAGACTGAAGAGAGACCAATTAGACTTAAGACGCCGGCGCCCCGACGGCGTTATACCTTTCACCCGCGTCTCATACTCGACTAACAAAACGTGAAACCGTCGTCAAAATTACCGGGAGCTTTCTGGTATAGATACATATCCGCGATTATTATAAACCGCAAAGGGGGAAGTTACACGCGAAATCCTTATGATAATTATAATCGTTGGAAGTCTGCGGCAGTTGAACGACGAATTAATAAAAAATTTTATATCTCACACATACGCGATTGACCCTCTATCTGTATTACAGCCACACACAATAATCCCGATGGGATTAATCAAGTTGAAAGCTAATTTAAAGCCAATTCATCGGTTTAATCGGTGTCCATTTGTCACCCTCTGCTTCTACTGCTATTAGATACCTTATACGGGTTAAGGCTTGACCGTTTTACATATTATACGAAAACGGTGATTCAAATAATGATAAATAAAATAAGGAAATCACGACTATAGCCCGAAGCTACATATGCGAGACGATTGGATCAAAAACTTGAATGAAATATCACGATTTATATATCTATTGATCGGTAATTAACTGATCGATAATATTTTCCTCATCGATAAGATCTTCGTTGATCAATTTTTTTATTTTATCTATTTCTTTACTCTTCTTCTGCTTCTTCGTTTTCTTCTCCTTATTTTCAGGACTGAATATAATCTCTGCGCTATACGAGCAAGTGTCGAAATGATTTTATATTAGTGAGATCCGGATCGCAATACCTGGTATCAAGTTTGCCTCTTCAATCTCGCGTCTTTCAGGATAGGCTAAATCGGTTACTGTGAATCAACGCGGATTTTGGAAAGCGTTCTCGCGGTCGACGTAGTATAGTATACTCTATAGTATCAAGAGACACGTGTGTCTAGACGCACAAATCGTCGTTCAAGAGACGGACGGACAGACAGATAGACAGACAGACAGACAGACCTTGCCTTGCCCTGTCTTGCCTTGCCTTTTCCTTTCCTCATCCCGCAAAGCTTGCTACAGGGAGTAAACGCGAACGATGGCCAATGCTATAGATAGTACGGCTCTGATCCAAGGTGCTCCTTGCTCACGATGATCGCGGAGATGTGAGATGATGATGCCAAAAAGAAAAATGGACAGAAACAAAAGGAATGAAAAAAGAAATGAAGAAAAAAGAGAGAAAAGAGAGAAAGAAAAAACAGAAAAAAAAAAAATTTACGGATCCCGTGATCGTTTTTTGGGCTTAACGTGTCTTACGTCAAGCCGGACACAACGGAAGCATCAATCGTCAGAAATAAGCGCGTGTATATTATACGCAGACTAATACGAAGTATTAGAGCGGCACGGACTGCAGCTGCTGCTGCTGCTGCTGCTGCTGCTGCTGCTGCTGCTGCTGCTGTAAGCCTTTTCGAACTCCGTATAGTTTCCTAGATAACGCGTTTCTTCGGTTAATACAGTATATAATATACATATAGTATAAGTATATAGGTATGTATATGTGCGTGTGTATATATATAATATAATATCGCGAAGTGCGTACATACATATACCTATATATATTATTTATTATAACGATATCGACGTACTATACGTATACGACATACGTAAGTAAGTCTAATACGCGTAATGCGTGTTGGCCTCAATTTTACCAAAGATTTTATATAAAATATGAACATCGAAGTATTTTAAAATTAATTAATAATAAGTGATAACGGGTGCAGTAGCTCGTACTGCAGTATGGATCGGTTCTCATTCCTATTCCCCTTCGATCTTATTAGACCGAACCCCGAACATATTCAGTAAAAATAAGATTTATACATGTATTTATATCGGTATAGTCATATAGGTATACATATTGTAAAACGACATAATTTTCCTATAGCCCAATAGTAGTTTAACAAGTCAAATAATTATACATAATGTGTATATATGTATATAGGTGTATTATATTCGTGATCTCGATAGCTGCGCACTAGTACGTGCCATTGAACTGATTTTGATGAATGATCACTAGTTAAGAACGTCACTCATTGTCAGCATCAGTAAACAGGCCACGATATACGTATACACCCACACCAACGCGTAATATAGTATAACATAGGATACTATAATATGTGAATCGAAAGGCTTGAAGAATCGCCGGCAATAATAAAATTATTGGCCTTCAATGAATACCACGAATATATATACCATATGATACAGGTACACACGATCATTCGTATCTCGAAGGATTTTTGAAGAAAATTCAAAGACATTGTAAAAATTTGTTTCCTAAAATTAAAAAAAAAAAAAAATTTCAGATAATCTTGTGACGATAAAATTATAATCCATCGAAAGTGACGACCACCAAAGTATAGCCTAAATAATTTTGTGTGTCCTTGATTTTTTTGAAACAGAATAAAATATATCAAACTAAATTCAGATTAAGAACCAAAGTTTTAAAATTTGACATTATACAATACTTCTATTTTTTCTTTTCGTTTAAATCTTTATGATTCATATGTTTCCACCCTTGAATTTTTTTTTTCTTCACATAAAATAATACAGAACAAGACATGAATTACAATATGATTGAGGATAAGAGGGGATGATCAAACTAATTAAATATGAAACATTTCTTTGCACCATGGATCTTTAAATTGTTACGTATGTAATTCTGGTAATATTACAATTGACGAAAGGGCGCACGCCTTTTAATCGTAACAAATTTTTCTGTCTCACGTGTCTCGCAAGTGCCAACAATTTTGCCGCGGTACTTAGCGATCGTATACCATATGCGATACGTATATATAATAGTATATGTATCAATATGAATATGAATAACGTCCCTGCAGAGATTGGCATACAATTGAACTGAACAGGGTTTTAAAATTCTATATACGTTTAATTTGTAGAAAATATATACCTATATGTATATATAAAAAAAAATAAAAAATCGATTTGTACAGCCGTTTACGTATACCTATATCCATATATCAGAAAAGTAAGAAACTTCAATAATTTTCTTTATACATTTATAGGTATAATGTATACGTACATGTATATATAGGTATATACTATAATCATTCTCTTATAGGACCAGACTGACTATGCCCCATAATTCTTTCTCTTACGACCTGACGCAGCTGCTCGAAAATCTCATTCTAACTTTACGACGCGCTCGTTTCGTTTCGTTTCCATTTTTTTTGTTCCATTTTTTTTTTTTCACGTTTTCGTTTTCGTTTTAAACGTTTCTTTTTCTTTTTGGTTTTTTTCGTTGACCCTGGATAGTCGATGCTGCTACTTCTTGATGGACAATGTGCTGTTCGTTCTTGGCTTCCTTCGTATACCTACCAGCTCCTCGTCGTCTACGGACCGACAGTCTGTCTGTCGTTTAAATAAGAGGCTGACGTAACTGTGTCGGAAATGTCGTTTCTCTAGACGATTTATATAGAGCTGTAACATATATCAAAGCTCTCGCGTCTGTATAAATTCAAAACTCAAATCACCTTGAAAATTTGATCAAATTTTCGATGATTATTTTTACCCCAAAATATATATTCCGCGGCTTGTGATTCACAAGCTTTATACAAAATCGAAAATAATTCAACGACACGATTTTAACTCGCTTGTATGATAATTTTCTTTCTATTTTTAGTCATCATCTTGAAACGATAGACCGAACGATGATTTTATATGGGTATTTAAAATTTGTGGACTGATCGTTTGGATTTTCGCAAAGTTATCACTGCGTGGCAGCGACCGCATCGGCATCAGCATCAGCAACAGTAGCAGTAGCGGCAGCAGCCTCCCATAATATAACTACGGCATCGTACATAGTACATACATACAATCATACATACCATAATAATAAATATAACTTGTATGATCTGCGCGATCCTCTGCGTTGGTCCAATCAAACGTCAATAATCTAAACCAGCATGGAATCTGTTTACAACATTTTTAAACGACGATATACGTAGGTATTTCGTCTTCGTCCATCGTCATCGTCGTCGTCGTCGTATAGTATCATCGTATCAACTGCGCATATGTAACAGTACAACGTATTAAAGAAGAATAATAACAAGGAAGTTATTATTATATAGTCCTGGAGTTTTAATCACCGCCACTTAAAGCCTTAAGGACCCTCAGGGCTGATAAATAAAAAAATCTAAGAATACAAAAAAAAATAAAATTAAAAAATATTCTATTCGTTGCTGTGACGGTTACATTCGATACATGTACCGAGGTATGTGTAAAAAAAAAAAATCATTGATCACCTTGAATTAATCGATATGCAGAAAAAAAACGAACGATTGTCTTGAATCAAAAATTTTCGCCCAAACAATAATTTTTTATACTCGGTGAACAACAATTTTATTATTTATCTGCATTATCGTGCCCGCAGACGTATCGTACCCGATATTTTATATAGTCAAAGCATGATATACAATATATTTCGAAATAAAATAATAAATAGATACAGAATAACGTAAGTCTTTTCCCCATTATTCTTTCGATAGTACCAAATCAGTAATTAATGTTGCATAAAATTGCAATAATAATGAATACGTTAAGATATATTATAGGTATGTATGTACATATGTGTGTATGTTTTCCTTGAATTTTAATTAACCGATATGTGTTGTACATGTATATGTATATATACTATACGTATGCTGAAGTGATCTCCTCCCCGATTGTGCAATTATATATGTATATATATATATATATATATATATATATATATATATATATATATATATATATATATATATATATATATATATATATATATATATATATATATATATATATATATATATATATATATATATATATATATATATATATATTACTTGAGTATGTATCGAGAAAAAACGGGTATATACCTATATATATATAAAATATATACATATAATCGCTTCAGCTTTGATTGAGAATCGTAACTGCGTACTACAGCTACTCGAGTGCCTTTATTTCGTTCAATAAATGGTATAGAAGACTTGCAACATTCTCATAGTATGGCTGATGAAAATTGACACTTTATACCGGACGCCTGCGGTCCAGTTTTCGAACACCTGTGCGAAGCTGCGGTCGCAGGGCAACTCAAGGATCGCAATTGATATATACCTATATGATATGCGCGACTTATTTATTGCGTTGAATATATGGAAAATTGAAATTAAAAAATAAAAAATGAACAAGAAAGATGAGACGAAAAAATCAATTCCAACTGCGACCCGCGCCTGTAATTGTCGTATATCGTCTCTCAAATCAATTTTTTTTTTTTTTTTTTCTTTCGGTCTCTTACCAAAATTCTCTTCAATCTAATTGCCGCAGGATAACGATTTTATATCAAGGTTATATTAACGGAAGTAATTGAACGTGAAATTACTTGCCAAATATGTCAAAGCCCACTGATCCGAAAGCCCGAGGTTCAAATATGTTCTGATAATTATTATACACGCGAGAGAGAAATTCGAGGAAACATAAAACGACAATCTCTGCAGAGGAGGATAAGTTTATCTGCAGGGATCGTATAATTTTATAGTAAAAATAACAATAATTCTAGTACATATACCTATATGTATATATATATATACATATATAATATTGGGGTGGTTAGAAATAAAAGAATAAAAGTTTCTCATAGGCTATAAAGCAGTTAGTCTCAGGTATCAAAAAAATCCTACTAAGAACTTATCGAAAATTCATTTTCCGATTCATATACCAACAGGTGAAAAAAAAAAATTTTGTTTCTTCGTTTTTCTAGAATAAAAGTGTTGGAAAAAATATATATGTTTTTTTCACCTGTTCATAAACGATCGTAACATATTTCATACCCTATACTGCTTACACGCTTCTCGCAATAGAAAATATGATATGGAAAAAAACCCATAATATATATTTCAAAATTTACTCATGCATTATATTTTTCGCCATTCGATTAAACGGCGAGATAACCCTTTAATCATCGTGACCCGAAGTTGTGCAGTGGTTTGTGGGTTGGTACAGAAGGGTATAATATACAGTCAAAATAATTGACGTCATAAACGCAATATAATCCCCGCAAGAATTTTTTTATTCTTATTTTTTTCATTTTTCCCTTGCTTATTTTTTTACAAAATTATTTACTACGTATGTATAGATATACATATATCGTATATTATAATCATGAAGCGATTCGCGTTGAACGAGTAAACGAAAGCAGCTCTTTGATGGAATAGCTTAACGAGAAGACACCGACTCTTATCGCGTTATCTCGTTACCGTTTCCGCGAATATCGCGCAATTTCCTACGTCCCTCAATTCCTTCCCGCTAGCTAAACTACGACGCTGCTCGTCATAATACATTCCCGGAAACTGTAGATTAGGATTAAGTGCTTAGCTATGGGATAAACAAGATTCTCATAGAATTGTCTGATTTCATCACATTTCATTTACTCGTATAATATGTATACCGTGTTTATATACGTATGAGCGTTGAAGTCACGATATTTCATCATGTAATATGGCCAGCGATTCACGCTGTAAACAATTTGGATTCCAAAATTACGGTACATACATACGTATAATTACACTCGATGTAACAATTTACTGCGTAATTTTTTCGCCCATCGATTGTCTAAACGAACTTTAACGAATACTCGGTATCCAATAACTATAACTGCGGCTAATTGCCTTAGCGGAAAGGTCAGCACTCTCGTATCACACCATGGAAAACATAGAATGACTAACGACTAGAAAATGCGATCTTCGAATTTTAAACATCCGATTTGAGGGCCCACTATCAGAAAAGAAACCGAAATTTAGCTCAAAATCAGTTCTAAGGAAATTTCCAAATTCCCACTGATTCCCGTTCAAAAAAGGCTGCTATTTCGATATTCAAACAGTCTAATAAGTATTAGACGATTTATCGATGGATCTTGATTAAATTTGGCACACAGACTCTAATTGCCACCGATCTATAAATAGCTCTGAATTTTTACAGAATTTTACCAACCAGAAATAAAAAAATGGGATCAATATGAATTTTCAAGATGTAACTTTGACCAGAATCTGAATGTCTCTTCCTAAATAATGTGCGAATCGTTTACTGCGTTAGATCTTGGAGTTCGTAGAACTCGTTATATAGGAAATCGCTGACTCTAATTCGTTAATGTTATAAAAAAATTCTGCGCAGTTTGTAAAGAGTAGGATATATATATGGCCGTCGATCCTCAACAGCGAGCATAAAATTTGATACTACATATTCGTATTTATTCCCCGTATTCGTGCGCGATGACCCATAAGCATCAGATCCAAGTTCTACGCACTTGGCACTACGGCGAAAGCGTATTTTTGCGCCTTCCTATTTTTACCGCTGTCTCCTACTGCCTTCGTTTCGACGTCTCTTGATTAGAGTTTGATTTATCGCATCTACTGCTCCTATATACCACCGCGCGTATACAACAATCGGAAATATATAAAATCTGTAACATCGAATACATACGGATTATCTGATATAAAATTTACCGGAAGAGAGATGCATGTAAGAATCGAGCGTATAACTTCAAAAACGCGTGTAAATAAAATTGGCAACGAAAGAAGAAGAAAATTACAAAATCCATTGATTTTATAATTGCTTACTTCGATTTCGCGATCTCTCGACATTTTGTTATCGTACATTATGCCATCCACCTATATATTGCTTACTAATACGGGCATATGATAATTTTTACACCATATTTTCTACATCCACAGTTTTCATTCACAAATCATGTACATACATGTATACATACAGGTACATACTTATCATCAATTCATCATATTACTACGTTCGTTCGGCATACATGTATACGTACACTTATTGATACGTTGAGCGATATCATCGACTCCTACGTCAACACGATAGTGTGGGAAGGAAATACGGGTCACGTGATACAACCTTTACTATCATTATCACCAAACCAATAATTCAATCAGCATTACGCACGTTATGGTACGAGAGGGGGATCCCATATATCATCCATCAGCGTGTGCGGTCTCTCCCCGCCTCTTCCCTTCTCTCATTCGAATCTCTCCCTCGTATACTGCAGTCGTAACTCATGACTTGTAACTTATATTAACTCGGCTCTATACTTTTTAGGTCTATTTTTTCTGTTTCATTTTTTTTTTTTTTTTTTTTTCTTCACTCCATATACTGTTTCTAATCTATAATTACAGGAAACTTTACTTACTATTACACTGCAGTACCTATTATAATGCATATACATCGCGATGGTAAGGATATGCACGTACGTATAAGGTAAACGTTGTAACATACGTCATGCATTTATTTTCACCCTGGAATAATTCAATTATTCCCACAGTATGCACAGACATTTCCAAAAACAAAAATTATATCAGCAAATTCATGTTAATTAAAGTCGAAAAGTTATTTAAATATTTATATCCTCATCATAATCCAATTGGTCAAATATCGCGGAAAATTTGGTATACCTGTATCTGTACAGCTAATATGTCTATTGCACTTACGTGATACTAATTAATTAGGACAGAACCGTTTTAAATTAATCGATGAATTTCCTCTTTTTACTAATTTTTTACCTGCGTCGCTCGTTTTTCTTAATTTCCTTGATATTTTATTCGGATAAATCTTCTAGGCAGCCTGCACGTTCGACTCGTCTCGTTTTATTTTATCTCAACGTTCGCTCTCTTCAGTTGGATATAGGAATGCCTAGGCGTAGACTGCTTGCCGCCGCTCAGTCAGGCTATATAAGCTATTACAATAAGCCGATACCACTGGCAATAAGTTTATTACGATCGTAGAATGGAACAATTTTAATACAACTTATATACCTATGCGTATAAATTGTTAAATTATCAAAAATATAGACAATATGCTGATTGCTAATTTTTTATATTTTTCCAAAACTTTTTATCACTTGCAGAATTCACAATTTATGACAATCCTGCAGGATTGATCACGTATACATGCTCGGTACTATAGCCGAGTATAATACGTGTTATGTATATTACATGTATAGTTAATAAATCTTCATTATCCGAGAGCAATAAATTCGTATGTGACCAATCGTAAGGGGCAATTCGTTATCGAATACAATCGTATTGAGCGAATTAAACCGTGGCACGTTGCTGGAACCACCGCGATTCCTTAAAAAATTAAATCAATAAGACAATTATAATTAATTAGATATACGGTCTACGTGAAAGATTGATCGCCATGGCTGGAGTTGAATTAATTTGTTTCATCTAAATGCAAATTGAGTTTTTTTTTTTTTTTTTTTTTCGTCACAATATATAACTGCAGTTTTTGGTATTGCACGATCTCTGTACGCCGTAGTTATAGATCAGCCCAGTTGGTATTGAAAGAGAAAAAAAATTGGCGAAAGTTGCAACGGAATTATTTTGCTATTCAGAATTCCATATTACTTGAGATTTCTTCATTAGTTCAATTATAAAATAAAAACAGAATCAAAAAATAAAAATTTCCATTCGATCGCAAATTTCAATTCTTCGTCATTTTTCATTTAATAAGATATTTTCTCCTTTGATTATTATACTTGCAGCCAGGATTTATATGAATCCTCGTTAGGATATGTGTAAAGAAAAATTCGCGAGGCTGCAGCTGGTTTCTGTTGGCATATGATAGGTATACTACCATATACCTATAACCACATGTATAACGATAATTAATTCCGATCATTCAATCTGTGCGATCTCGTTCCAGCTCAATAAGCAATCAATGGGCAATCGACAGTGACGTCAATCTTTTACAATGCTAGATATGCCTGGGAATCGATATGTAGGTACGGGTCTCGACTCCTTGATCGCTAAACTGCAGAGGATAATATTATTTAGCAAAACCATGAAAAAAAAAAAACATATACATTTTAAATACAATATTAAGTATATAGTCAACAAAAATCTTCATATTTATCTCAGTTTTTTGTCGTTTCTGAGATTTACCAATTTTATATAGATGATATCATACACCGCGGGTAATTTCCTCGGGGATTTTTCGGAGCAGCATCGCTAATTTTCGATAATTTTATAGTAAGCGAATCGGAGTGGTTGATAGAATGTTTGAATAAATATAGAAATGAGAGAATAAAATAAAATAACAATTTTTATACGTATATATTGTATATCAGCGATAATTGAAGTCAGCAATAAAAACGTGGCGTGATTTGTAGGGGAAAAAAAATATATATACATGCATGTATAATACGTACTATGTGTACGTATCGTGTATACCTATATAATCACGTATTCTTTTAACGCATGAATGACAAAGCTGATAGGATATTGACCCATTCATTTCCTACTAGCATATAATGTATGAGAGAAATAAATAATTTGGAAAAATAAATAAATAAATGAATAAATGATAAATTGTGCGTGGATTATAATCCATCCTCCCCACTTCTCCAACAATCTTCATGATTAAAGTTAATTAATGCAAATGTGCGTAGTGCACTTTGAACGTTCTATGCAAATAAAATACGCATTATATTACGTGTGATACATATAGAGCTAAGCAGCCTGGAACAGTTCTATCGACGTTCCAGCGAATGTTTTATATGATAGAAAAACTCGAGATAAGATTGAAATAATTTGGATAATTAATATTACATTAAAAATGGTGGGTGAAAATATGATGCATGAATTATTATTACGATTTAGAAAGGTATTTTTTCCGTTTTTTTTTTCAATTTAATTAGTTTTTTTTAATTAAAATTGGTATATTTTTTCTATATGTTGTGTATGTATACATATATATATAATGTCGTGTACATGTGTATAGTATATAATCATATTTAAATAAACATATTTTCATTCTCTTTATACTGTTCATAAATTCCTGTGCATGGATTTAATATAAGTATATTATAATACATAGATATTCAACACGCGAATGATATTATTTTAGTTCTACCTTGTAAACTGTAGTTTACAGTGTATAATGTAACATAGGTATACGTGTAACGTTCAATTTGGGAATGCATAATTTTTTTTAGATATAATGCTGATATTTCGCAAACGAATTACTCATATTGTGATCGTTGATACTATTTCATATCATTTTTTAAACTACGATAATATATCAGTTTCTTTCACGAGGCAGCTGATTTTTTATTTCAAACTAATTTATTGTATATATTATACGTATATACTATACATATAGCTATATCAAATATTTAATTGAGTTGTTATACTGTGTGCAATAAAACTACGTGCAAGCTGTAACAAATTATTTGGCAAATATATATCTACGTGAAATATAACAAAATTTATCTGCTTCAAGTGGAAAAATGAATAAATAAAGTAAAATAAATTAGGATTGAATAAACGGTGTAAAATATAGATTCTTGTATACTGCCGATGAGTATGTATGTGTGTATGTGTATTAATCATTTAATATAAATATATCGAATTTTTTCAACAGTTAATATAAATCACGATGATTAAAAAATGTGATGTGGTAATTCATAAACTAGGTCGAGCATGGTTGCGTTTCTATAGTTTGATATATAATTGAGGATAAACTGTAATGAGAAAATGAATTTGAAAAAAAGGAAAAAAAAAAAAATGAAAATTCATGACACTCGGCAGAAAAGTTTGTGTATATTATTCTCTAAGAAATCAAAATTGGTAATATGATAAACTGATTTAAAGGGTTCGTAGAAAAATAAAATAACATGAGGAAGAGATAGGCATGTGAGTATAGGGTAGTTCCAAGTTATAATCGCGTCTTTCGGTGACTTTTGGAAAAAAAAAAAATAGTCCAGATGGAAAAATAAAAAATTTTAGAGTGACTATAGTTGTAATTTAGACGGTGTTCTATACGGCGAAAATCGAAAACGTAATTTGTCTTCATACTATCAATGATATACCACAAAAAAATCTCTTCCCTGGTATATCGAAAAATCATTAAAAATGGTCAAAGTAACTGGCCCTTTCGTAAGTCTTAACAGAAGACTGTTATTAATCCAGTAGATAAGAAATAATCTGTAGTTATTACATTTTTTGTATTGCCAAAATGTTAAGATCTGGAATGCCATATTTTGGAACTACCCATATGAGATAACAGTATTATAAGTATAGGTTTTTAATTTTTTTTCTTTCTTTTATCCTATATAATAAGTTTTGGAAGTTTCTTAAAATGCTAAAAATATCGATACACCCTGATGCCACAGCTATGAATAAATAAAGCCATCGTATTTTCAAGATTAGGAAAAATAATTTATACCATAGTTCGTAGTAATAAACATTATGATGATGATTAAAAGGCTTTTGAAGTCTTTTTTGTCATACTTTTTTTTTGTTTTTCTGTTACTTTTCTCCTTTGTTCTTTTTCTAATTTATCTATTTATCAACAGTATAACATGTTTCACCTTAGAATACTGTACACTATATCACTTGACTAATAAATTGTAAGAAGCAATTTACTTATTCCAATTAAATCACAATTAATTATCATTAATAACAAAGTACATAGTTATTAGAGGACGTTATTAACGAACAACATGCACGAATAGTTTTTCTTTTTTTGAAAATTTCAAATGCTTATTGTTAAATATTCAGGGACCGATTTACCAGTTAAATTATCGTGAATATTGTAGTATTTTTTATTTATTTATTTTTATTCAAAGCAGTAAGCAAAAATATAATTACTACAATACAGCCGATAGTTAAACCGGTAAACAATCGTTTTTATACTATAATTTTATTATTTCATAAATACGGTCCAGCGTTGAAGGACTAATAAAATTTTTCAGATCTGTTTGTATTTTCATTCATAAATATAATAGTCAAAATTTGGCAACAAGATATTTCTGCTAGCAGATTCGATATTGTATGCGAGGATCGTCCTTATTTTGGGTACTTTTGAAATTTAATACACGCGCCCCCCAGAATTCTTCCAAATATATAAAAAAAAAAAAAAATGCTTAAAGTTTGAGCCCATAATATTAATAATAACACGTGCATCACGTGAGATAACAATTTTCATACAATCGATGTATAAAAATACATGTATCTTGCATTTGAAACCTCGGTCTTTTTCTTTTTGGAAGGATTCTGGGGGGCGCGTGTATTAAATTTCAAAAATACCCGAAAACAGAACCACCCTAATGTATACATTATTCAACAAATGGATAATTCTGTAAACGTTCCATTATTACATTATTAGAGATAAATTGTTTGATATCATTTCTGAATACATAATCTGTAAAAATATACAATAAATTGTGAGATAATACAGAAGAAAGTTTTCCTTTCATCCAGTAAGTATTACTGTTTCAAATATTTCTCGATAATCTCACTTGATTTTGGTCATTCCATTCGTTTTCTTTTAGTGTTCCTTCTTATTTACTCTTTTAAAGACACGAATTAATTTAATAACACATTTAATTGATTTGATTCTGGCTCACCGAATATCTCTGCATAGATTAGTCAATGTTACTATTATACTTATTTATTTATTTAATAATTTTTATTATAAAAAGATTCGTCATCTTTCATCCATGCTAAAAGACACGTACTTATTTCCAACGCGTAGGCATCAAAAGTGTAATTCCTAATTAAATATTAATAATGTAAAGTAAACTTATTCATAAATTATTGATAAATGTACGAAGAGTAAATCGGATATTAATTTTCTGATCAATTTCTCATTTAAAATTCCTCTACATTCATGTAATGTGTAATATGTATCGTTAGAAAGGAAAGGTAACGATGTCTAAGGTAATAATGTGCTTCGGTTAAGTCGCTAATGTCATGCTAGCTAATATAAAATATTCGTATCCAACTGAACTGCTCAACAGATATGTTAGTCACGAACATTGGTGTCTAGATGTATGGCAGCTAGTGCGAACAGGCACGATTTTACAATTATGCGGTGAATATACGGACTTTAGAATTTATCTTCGGTCAAAAACTCTCCTATCATAATCATAAAATAATGTTTCTGCTTGTTCTTCTATCTCCTATTCTTCTCTCAGATTAATATCGGATCGAGCTGTTTGATTGCGTGAAAAAAAAATCGAGACTTATTGTATTCATAATCGTAAGATATATCTCGGCTGCATTTCTTATAATATTCTACTTCACATATTGAAAAACGTAGCTGTAGACTCATTCACATATTAAAAAACGAATATTAAAAGATTTTTTACAATAATACAGCTTTATCGCAGCTCAGTCACTAGTGTTTTGAACTATAACAAGCCAAAAAGTGACTCAGAAATTCTGAAATTAGCTTCATTATTCTCGAAAAGACTGGTGAGCTACTGTGATAAAATTGGTTGATTGAAAAGTTCTCTTGGTCCTTTAAAAACTCCCTTTTCCAAGGCTTATATAGTCCCTTAATCATACGATGTCTGATAAATTATTGAAACATAGTTTAAAGTTTTCAACAATTGTAGCAACAGCATGCAGTGCGTTTTTTGTACTTGTCTGACAGTCAGTCGAGAGCATTTGGCCAATTACTATTCTCATTACGACGTTGAAGTCTCTCTGGATGAGAACAAGCAAGTTGACTGAAGTCCCGAACGACGTCATTAAATGTCTCATCACCAGTCACACCAATGTCTGAATCTTTCATTTCCTCGTTTAAGCGACCCAGCCGCAATCTGTAAACAAATTATTCCATTCAGTCAAAAATCCGAACGATTATTGTTTCCCTGTTAATAATTTAAGACTCGAAGTACTCTGATCAAAGTAGAAACTGCGAAATAACGTCTCATCAAATGCATAATGATTTAAATCAGTACATTGCTCCCATAGTTTTCGAAAAACGCCCCAAAATTCATCTATAAATAACTTACAACGTTACAATATCGGCATTAGCTTCTTTAACAGCGATTGAAAGTGGCTCTACGCCACTCTCGTCTTGAATATGTTGATTGGCACGATGTTTTAATAGCAAACAAACTTGAGCCGTATGTCCTGTAAAGAATAACACAATAGATTACTAGTTTTAGCTTACAAAACATCATTGCAACAATTATTACCTACCTAATTCAGTCGCTAAATGTAACGGCGTCTTTCCCTCCGAATCTTGGCAGTTGATTCTAACTCCGTTAAGCAATAAGTATTCACAGGACATTACAGAGCCCTGTAGTAAAATTTATGTTCAATATTAAGAGATAAGAATTAATTATATTGATTAGAAGTAAAAAGTCTTACGCTAATAATTGCTTGGTGAAGAGCACTCCTTCCTTTGTCATTAACATTGCTCCACAATTTGTCAGCCCCTGATGCAAGGGCGGCGCTCATTACAGGAAGATTATGAGCACCCGCTGCTTTGTACAATAGCATCTCAGGGTGTAAATTCTCTATGTCTTCTTCATCAGCAAACTCTTCATCTTCACCAGCTGTAGAGTCTTGATCAGAGCTGAGTTCTAGGCAGCCTTCGATTGCCGGCTTAGGCAAATCGCATCCGAACATTAAAACGTCGCCTGGAGTCTCTTCTTTCGCTTCTGTAGAAGATGAATCACGAATCTCATTTATAACATCAGAACTTGAAGACGTGGAACTTTTGTCGGATAACTCAGTGTCCTCTGTACCATCTACTTTTAAATAATTTTTGTCGTCGTTCTCCTGGCCTTCTTCCTTCTGTTCATCCGATTCGTTTTTACTTTTGACGATGATTTTTCCATGGAGTGTTGACTGGTTTCTAACATCCAGATTAGGACTTTCTTCAGAACTGAGCGAACTTCGATCAGCTATTTTACATCTCCCGATGGAATTACCGCTTCCGATTGAATTGCCTTCTCCATCTTCCGAACTTGTCGAATTATGACCTTCCTTAACAGACAGAAGAGTTGAGGCTTTGCCTCGATTTTGACTGTCGCTTTTATCTCGGCTTCGGGGCCTGCGGCGAAGTTTTCTTACACTCCATTTGTGAAATGGCATCATTTCCCGACTAGCGCGATGCTCGGGAGACGCTAGGTAGGCTAAAGGCTTGACGAACTTTCGTTCTATGTACTTTGCCTTGATCCAAGCCTCCCGAATATTCCTATGAAAGAATTAGATATTTATATTAGGAGTTCAAGATTCAAATAATTGAAATGATAAAATTTGTTGGTTTGTAGTGACCTTATCGTTCGTGTGCTTTACATTCATACAAGCGAATTTAACAGACCAGACGAACTCAAATTTCAATGCAATAATCAATTTTAATACTAAAATCTTTTTGAACTGTAAGATTCCCACTCAATTCGAGCAGCGTAATCTACAGAAGACGGAAAAAAAAACTGAAATTCTAATTTAGAATGGTCCTTTTCAGTTTTTTTCTGTCTTCTGTAGATTACGCTGCTCGAATTGAGTGGGAATATCACAGTTCAAAAAGACTCTAGTATTAAAATTGTTGGTATTAAAATTTCACAGTTCAAAAGGACTTTAGTTTTAAAATTTTTCTGTCTTCTGTAGATTACGCTGCTCGAATTGAGTGGGAATCTCACAGTTCAAAAAGACTTTAGTATTGAAATTGATTATTGCATTGAAATTTGAGTTCGTCTGGTCTGTTAAATTTGCTTGTATGAAGATCAAATTTGTTATTTGCTTGCACCCGGAATCTCTGACCTACCCGCTGCATTTAGGCTCTGCCTTAATAATCTCCGACGGTATTGGCAGAGCTTCGTAGATATTATTGACAACGGTATTTCCTAATTCTGCCATAACTTTTAATATTTCTGGCTCCCAATCGTCGAGAGTTAACGATCTGACTTTGCTGTGATGCACTCCAAGGCTTCTGTGCACTCCAGAGCATTCTGTAAGACAGTTGAAGAAATTTTAATGGTTTCAATTAAATCAAATAGATTTATTACAAGGTTGTAATCAGAATTTACCAATACAGAGCGTAATCCCAAGATTAATGCTTGCCCATCTTGGATTCGAACCACCGCAGTCACAGCAGGTATCGTTGCCTGGAATTTTCAGGAGTTGCTCCCAAACTCTGAAATTCGCATAAAAAATGTTGTTCAAATTATACGTATGGCTGACAATGGATAAAACTGAAAGATAAATGTGTATAAATAAATATTACCTCGATTTAGGCTTTGGCGGTGGCCTGATGGGACCCTTAGAGGCCCGAGTGCGAGGTGTAAGAGTATTTTGGTTCGGTCCAGTGACTGTTCCGCGTTGTATAGCGGCACCAATAGCTTGTTGCATTGCAGCGACCCATGCCAAATACATTTCTTCGCTGTCTGCTTGAAGTATATGGCTCCTAAAAGATGGAGTAGGTATTCTACTAATCGTTACATTCGAATAAAGTAACAAAAAAAGGAACAATTATAATACAAAGATGGATAAATAGAACACTTAGAAGCTCTTATTCAAATTTTTATAACTTTTTGATTGAAGTATGGTTTCAGGAAAAGATCCTTTGACAAGTTGCTTACTTTGTCGGGCTAAGAACTTCGAAGCAATTCCTTCTATCACTATCTACGACTGGTTTGACGGAACATAATCTCAGGTCTTCTTCCATTATCGTATAATCATCTTCACCAGTTCGTTTTCTGTAAACTAGTTGATGATCTTTGAGGCAAAACCACCGACGATTCCAAGTTTTAAATGCATTACTAGTCCGTTTGAACAAGTATCCTTCCATTTTTGGGCTTCCTGGTGTAGGTGATGGGACCAAGTCTCTGTTAGTTACATAAATGTGACGGTTTTCCATTTCTTTTTCAAGTTTTGCTGTGTCTCCTCGCATTTTTAGTAAACCATCCCCTAGTCCTTTGAGGAATGGGTCCAAATCGTGACCCAAATCACTTCCTTGATGATAATAAGTAAAACAGGCGTGCATGTAGCTCAATAAAGTACCCAGTATCTCGTGCCTCTTGCGGGCTTGAAGCATAGTCAAAACCCGTACATAGTCCAGCGCTGTATGCCGAAAACATGACCGTGTTGCAGACAGAAAATTAGAAGTTTCTTCGTATTCTGTCGGCCTGTTCTTTGGCACTTGAGAATTCTTGTTTAACGCAACGTCCAGGTCAGCTGAGATTTTTTCAAAATGATGACGTGTGTCTTTCACTTCTTTTATGTCACTGCCAATTAATAGAATGAAATTTTTATTATTAAAATTACTGAGGCAGCTAGATAATTACTATGCTCAGAGAAAGTCTTAATTTTTGATAAAATCGAAGAGAAATCTCGTTCTTATATTATAGAAAAAAAATTGTCGTCGTTATTTTGGGATAGTTTTTATCTGCGAAACATACGATAAATGTTTACAGAAAACTCTGAACTTGGTAACGTGTGAAAGTACTCAATTGATAAATCACTGCTCGATTTTTTTTTATAACACTTTATTAAAGAAACTGAAACGTGAAAACTAGACGCTAAAGAGAAGAAAAATAAAAATGTAGCTTCCCGCAGCCAACAAACGTTGTAATAATTAACTTATATTTATCGTTTATCAGGGTCTGATTAATGCCTTCGATTCTGATACTGATATCCCCAATATTTTCTCTGTGTATGCATACATACTTTATCTATTGCCAAGTATCATTATATCGATTGATGTAAATGTGTTAAAAGATAAGAATGAAGTTTAAGATAATATAAAATAAAATAAAAAGAAAAGTAACAACCACAACCATTCCTGTACAATGTGGAACAATATACAGATATTATTGTGTTAAAGATTAGGAACGATCAGGTACTACATATAAACATATATTCATATATACACACCTTTTAATGAAGGAGTTTAGATCTTTGACAACAGTTCTTGAAGCCTGGTCGAGTAAGATAGTGTGAAACTTGCTCATCTCTTGAAGAGCGTGTATAAGTTTGTTCAAAAAAGCCATAACTTCAGGATCGTCATTGAAATACATCGACAACTCCCACAAGCTGTTGGCGAATGAACTAAAAGTAAAAACACGCAGTATTTAATATCAAACTAGGCGGTTGTCAATATTATTTATAATTGAACAACTTGTATTTCAGAAGATCTGAAAATTTTCTTCATTTATTATAAAAATAATTAAAATTCTGCAAAACTAGTTTCTTAATCTTCTCTCGTGCAGTTAGATGATTGTTAAATATATCCCAAGATGTACAGTGTTCTAGCTAATGTTATTAAAATTTCTAAACAATGAATAGAAAATTCAATTTTCTTTAAATAACTTGTTCAATTATTTATATATAAAATGATAATATTAATAATAAAAATAATGACAGTGAAACCATAACAGGAAAAGAAATTTAATTTCAATGCCATTGTACTCTGTAGTTATAATTGAGAACATAAGTCCGTGTGAACTTTCTTTCACATGACTCATACCATGCAGTAGTGGAAATCAGTAAATCACATTTATTTTTCCTGTTTTGTTCAGGGCGAACAACCAATCAACCACAAGATATTAAGTAACAACATGTTTTGCTTATCGCATTATATTAAATCGATAATGTACTAAATAAGAACAGAATAAGTTATTCATGAATTCTGAAGCTTTACGTACCCTTGTTGGCCGACGTAAGCTTTTCCCGCATCGATCATCAGGCTACAGTTTTTTAACACCTGAAATAATAATATTAATAATAATGAAACATTTGAGTAAATAAATAAAATTGACATCTTTTATGTTGTTTTCTTTTTTCTATTCCACCTTGGAATGCAATGGTGTGTTTTCAACTAAGTACCGCGTGGAATAAGAAACTGGTTTAAACTCCGATAGGTTGAGCATTAGTAATTTGAGCTTTCATAAATAGTGCGTACATAAGTAGAGATAACAACAGGATATCCTGTATAAATATTCACAGGTCACATAGGTTGGATAATAGCTTTAGCTGTTGAGTTTTGACAAGGAATTAAATAACTTGGAAGGAAAAAAAAAAAAACAAACAAATAAAATTAGCAAAAATTTGAAAACAATTCTGTTTATTTATTTCATCCAAAGCCTGCACATACCTTTTCTAATTTTTGCTCTAGCTGCTCTATGTTGCCTTCTTCTTCTTCGACTCGAGATCTGGAGGATTAAATAATAAGTAACACAGGACCACTGTGTAAATCGATTTGTATTAAAAATATCAGATTACAGGGGATAAAGTAGGACACAAAATATTATGTACAAAACCAAGTTTATAGGTTCATTGTACAGGAAAAAACTCCGTAAATAAATCTTTGTGCGGAATGTTTTTGTTGTATGTGATTTTATTTTTTTACTTTTCTCTATCACACGATGAATGATCATGCGTTAAACAAATAAATCATGGCGTTGCGACATGGTGAAGAATTGATTCACAGGTGATAAAAGATTGTAAACATAAGGACAAAGGATGTTTATCACACATGCATACATGGCGGTTCTCGAGGGATATAGGTTAAGCATTGAAGGAGCAATATCTGACATGCGAAATTACATCAACTGGGGTAGAATTTAAAAGGATAAACAGCCCGTATGGAATTGGTCAATAATGAAATATATGGGTAGGTAATTAGATGCGTTTTGTTTTCTGGCTTACCGAAATTTTGGCGTATCCCGAAGGCATTCTTCGAACTCAATTAACTTCGTCATTATAATACATACAGTATTTAATGATATATTTGTTGTATTTGGGTTTTATCACACAACCGTTTCACACAGTCTGTATCACCTATTCTATCTATCTATTTTTTTTTTTTTTTTTTTTAGTATCTGTAATTTAATTATACGAAATTTTGTTATAACTCTCGGGAATCATGATTCCGAGACGCGGTATAAGTACTGTATTGTATGAATGTTTCCGTCTAGAAAATAATTGTTCAATGTGAATAGAGAAGAAAAAACGTGGTGGAAAGACTTTCGAGCAAGGAAACGGTGAGCGATGGTAGCTCCATACTTACTTTTCAACTCCCCACCTCTGCAAGTACTGTCAAATTTTTACCATATTATTACTCTCGCACGCACGTGAGTTAGACTAGATGGGAAGCTCGATCGCAGTATAGCCATGGTGCGAAAGGTATATCGCTATCTCGCGGTTGAATGCACTAACTTCGCTGCAAACATATGTGCGCCTCGTCGTATACAACTCGCAGGTTATTCTTGTGATGTTAAAATTGAGATTGCATATAGTAAGGCGCACCTACGAGATTGCGTTGACTGAGGCTCTGCCGTCCCATGTAAGGCGGAATCGCCGGAATCCGCAATGACGGAACGCAATTGGATAACAATATAAGTAAATTTTATATCGCAGTAACAGTTATCCAAAGTTGCGATTCATAAATCATTTTTGGTATTTTATGGTTTTTTTTACAGTATGATATGAATGGAAATTAATTTTGAAAAATTCTGAGCCAATAAATCTGGGGAGTCGAAAAAGTGAATAGATAAAAAATGCAGATCGAGGGATCGAGGAATGAGGAGCAGGTAAGAATTACAATATGATATAAAAGTATATTGTTTATTTGTCATTTATTTATCGTAGATATTTTTTTTCCATTATAACACGAATCACTTCTTATTATGGAAGAAAAAAAATTAATATAAGTAAAGAACTGCATTTATACGCATAGAAGTGTAATGAATGTAAGTCGGAGAAAAATTATCCTATTCTGAAATAATTAAATTGTGTATTCGTTTTGAACTTCATTATTTCCGTGTGTAATAATAAGACGAGAGACTCCCATTTCCGTTATAATTCATTATTCAATTTTCGGCTTGTTTTGGAGGAAGAATTTTCAGATTTTATACGCTTTTTTTCATCTACAAAAATTATTAAGATTGTCGTCAAATATCATCGGAATTTGAATTTTAGCGCCGGCGCGCTGACAACGAATGTATGCGCGTCACCATCGTTCCTACGGGAGTATTACCCATGGTTCCAACCTCGAGAGTATTTACTTAAGTCGTTCGTCGCGCATTGCGGCGGGTCGGTTTCTACCCGCTTGAAATTCAGTCGCGATTCACGATAGAACGGGGTACGACGCCGGTCGTCGTTTCGATGCCTCAAAGTTAAGTTAAAATGTTGTAATTTGACGAAACGTATCTGTGTCAAAGTTATGGTACGTGCGTCGATCATTGACACCTAGGAAAACGAGAACTTATCGACGATGATAAATTAAGCTGTCACCGTTGACAGGTTATTTCGCGATATTCTATAAATTCAGCCGTCTGCAGAGACTTGTTCATAGTGATAAATGCATCGAAAGTTGATTAAAGATGCTTTATTTCTTTCGACCATGAAGTCCAGTTAAAAGTTTTTGTCTCGACTTTATTCCATAGCGATATTACGGTGAGTGGAAAGAATATTTTTTTTTTTTTTTTATAACATTTGGCTAACGTGAATTTTTTATTAATTTCGAGTCGCGTATCGAATTCTGAAAGAAATCCGTATAATCGTGTAACCATATGTATAATTTTTGGCCATAATTCGGTGAAGCATAATTATGTATTATGTATTTAGTTTATTCAAATCGGCATTTTGTTATTTATACGCTGAAAAGGATGCTGGGTAGAAAAAAAATTGACGTAAGAGTGACATAGTGATGAACAGTTGACGATCACATGATCTGCCTTTTAGATCAGTTTTTCTCGATTGAATTTATGTTTTTTTCAATTCAAAATAGTCGGCGTGATAAAAAAAGGTAAGACTAGTTTCAGTTTGGTTTTTTCTGGACCGTTAATAGAAAAATTCAAGTGGGTGCATGTAATTTATATACGCTAAACCCTTTCTACAAAAATATAAATTTTCAAAGCAAACTTTATTTCTCGCGTTGCGCCGTCAATTGTTTTCAACAGTCGCGTATTCGAATATTATTTTCTAATTGTAAGTAGCCAATAATTGTGTATTTTTTCATAAATCGTAATAAAACGTGATTGAAAACGATGCAGTATCGTAGAACAGTCGACCTAGGTATTAATTTTATTTATGAAACGAAAACAGTCAGAATACAGAAATGCGATATAAATACGAGCAATCATCATCTTAGTTGCATAAATTGAATACGTAATTATTTACATTTTGTGAAAATTCGAGAGTAATAAGACCGGTTCTTTATTTATATTAGAAATCTGAACGATTGTTATTAAAATATATTGCGAATCCTTCTTTACGAAATGATAATCCGATTGCAGGGATGAATCGAACCTGTCCAGAAATGAAGATCAGAGGTGCAGTGGATGCCGTTTTATCATACTGATTGAATAACGTCGATAAATCGAATGAAATGGTAAGCTAGCTGGTAACTAACATTATTTTTAATTATTTTTGCATCATTATTCAAGTTCAATTATTGAGATCATTTTAATATTTCCAACAAATTGTCTTCTCTCACTTCTCGTCGTCGAATTTTCAGATCGACAAATTAACATTTAATTTATTCATTTACTTGTATTTATTCATTAGAAATATGCAGGTATATATATATATATATGTATATATATATTTTTTTTTCTCCCATACGAAAATATTGCAATAGTAATTGTGTCGATGTTCAAACATTAAATCTATTACAAGTTTTTTTGATGACAAGATTTGATGTATTAATTATCTAGTTTTTCATGTGTAGTATTTGATCATTTTACTTGTTCGATTCGCAGCCTATATTTTATTGAGACGATTTTATAAATCATTGATTTGTTTCTTATAAATAGAAGGAGCTAGAACAAAGAGAATACAACACGGAAGACAAAAAGATACCAGAAGAGGATCCAATTACGAAAATCATAGCATGCAAACGCTTTTGAAATGCATGGGAAATTGAATTCGACGATCAAGTGGAGTTTCGGAGGTCGATTATGAAAAATCTAATCTCACCGATGAATTAAATGGAAGGTATAAACAGTATTTCTAATCATTTAGCATTTTTATTTTCTTTCAACTTTGGCCTACATTTATTATTTTCAACGGATTTTCTTTTTCTCATGCCAGAATCTCGATCTAAACATTGTCTGAATATTCAATTGATGAATCTTTTGCTTCTTTTTCATGCTTCTGTTACAGTGCAATGGATCAAACGTATGGATCGGGTACGATATCGGGGTGATGAAGCCATAAGGAACGATTATGCAAAGGTAAACGATAATGAGATATTTTGAATGATGATCTGTTACAAAATGTTTATTTACATATTATAACATGTTCTTGGATCTCAATTTTTATTAAAGAATTAAAAAATAGTCAACAAGCAGATAGCTTCTTGACATTATCAATCGATTTCCATATTCAAAATCAAATTTATCCGTATTTCAGTATTTTTTTTTCCATTTTACAGATGTGTGTGTCTGGATCGATGGGAAAAGATGCAAATAGATGAAGATCGATAGAAACTGGTAGAACACGAAATTGAACAGTAAGGAAGCACTTGTAGAGGAGGTGAGAACAAGACATTTCTCCGCCAACCTCTGTTTTTCTCACAGGACAGTTACTTTTATCATTTTAAAAAACAGCAATTTAGTTTCATTTTCATTCAGTTTTGTAACGTGCGATTTTCGCAACCGTTCTTTTTATTCGCAGACAGCCATGTAGAGACACACAAGAGCAATTACGCTCCCATTACTCAGTTGTTCTCTCGTCAAATTTTCAATATGATAGTTCAAGAATTTTCATCGACTCACTTGTTTACCCGTTAAAATGAGAAAATGTAACTTATACTTTATTCCTCGTACGAAAATATCTTGGTACTGATTGTACTAGGTAAATCTTTCTGTTCTATTTCTGTTACAGTGTTATCAAATATTTACATAGAACGAGTTCGACAAAACTGGGAGAATCAAAAAACCGATTATGCAGTGATTGATATAAGTATGTGGGATATTGAGTTATTTTGAATTATAATTTATTTGCCAAATATGTAAATGCTTTGCAATTGTTGAGCTCAATTTTCATGTAGGAATTGAAAAAAAGTCGACGAAAATCTTTTTGTCAAAAATTTACTTCCACATACGGTCAATGTCTAAAAAATTGCAGTTTTATAGAATGACAATTTTCCTATACAAGATCAATGATTCTGAATTTATTTATTCACTTTTATCACATTTTTATTACAGTTTTAATGAGAAAATGCGCGATTATGGATGCATGCTTCCAGCAATTTCTGAACAAAGTCAAACTTGGATTGCATAGAGACGGAGTGAGGAAAAAGCAAGGACCCCTGGTTGTGTCATGAACCAGAGGAGGTAGGATCATAGATATCTCGAATAAACATTCTAAAGAACTGTAAACTAGTAATTCGACAGAGAAGACTTCCAAGCTCTGGGATTCATGAGTTTATCTTTACATTAGAACTCGAATTTGTCAGTTAATTATAGGATATGTTTTTTGATGATCAGACGAGTCAGTGCAAATCCGATACATTTGAAAGAAAAGTAGGTCCGCGAGGCAGGAATGGGGATCAGGAGATAGGAATTGTAATAAGATACTCATTATTACTGCGAAATCTTTTTTATTGTAATTTTGAATTCACGTTTCGTTGTGAAAATCAGAATATAAGTGCAAAAACCGCTGTCGCCCATAGAGAAGGGATATTCGTGCAGCCCACAGCATTACATTTCCATTTTTATTGAGCCACAAATATTTGAATTAAAAATTGAACTTGTCCTTCAATCAGAAAATGCGGCAAATCGGTATGCCAATGATCCAGAAGAATAAACTGAAGCTGATTATAAATTGTCCTACTTTATAATAATTAGGTATATACGCTTTAAACCTTATTAGTTCAGGGTTAAAATAATAAAATTATAGACTATTGTTTTCGTTATCATTTGTTGTGTAGTTTTTCGGTAGTTCAAAAATAGGATTTCCAAGTGTTTTTATTTGCGAATGTACGGTTTACGATAATTATTGTCGACAATCCAAATTGAAATTGGCGCCAGGCGCGGCAGGAAGCGGAGGCACCCGCCAGTACGCATGCGCGGCGTGGAGTCAAACGCACCCGCCAGTGCGCATGCGCTGCAACTTCCCGCTACTTTAGATCTTCCGCCGCACCGCGCGTCTAAAACCGTAATCAAAGTGGCATTGTTAAAAGCGAATTCGATCTCACAATTTTTGAAAACTTCTGTGCTAAAGTAAGATATTTAATTCTGCGAAGCATCGTTCATTCGCACCTGCAAGGGAACGAAAAATTTCAGGTAATCATAGAAAATAACGCATCACATAATTTCGAGTCCTAAAAAAAATCTGCATGATAGTCTATCGCATAATCTGTGATTGTAAATAGGTAAATGACGATATATACGTATCATACGTATGTCATCGTATGTACATATTCATATACGTGTAGTTCTGTTACAAATCGTAAATACGTATTATATTATACGCTGAAAGGGGCGCCGGAAAAAAAAAATTGACGATCGAGCTGGCGGAGACGTTGTAATAAACAATTGACGTCACGTTGCTTAGCAACATTGTTATTAGAATAATAAGACGGTGCCTATTTTTTGCTCGATTGAATTTATGTTTTTTGACTTGAAACCCGACGTTGGCGTACGAAAAAAGGTGAGAATAGATTAGATATTGGTCTTGCGCGACATTTGAAAGCAAAATTCAAGTCCGAGTGCGAAACTTACTTCCGCTAAAGTATTTTACAAAATCGTAGATTTCCGAGCCGTAATTTTTTCACTCGTTGTGCCATCGATTGTTTTCGGCAGTCGTATTCGATTAATATTTCTAATTATTGTTAATAGCCAACAATTCTGGAGTTTTCAAACTAATTATATTAAAACGTGATGATAAATTTAATGCCTTATCATAGAATAGTCGAACTGTGTATTATTATATGTAGGTAAATAATATGGAAACTAGTACCATAAGACCGAGCTCTGTTTTCATTCGGGCACAACTCGAAAATAACAACTGTGCCGGATTTTTATTATTCGAGATTTTATTGATTCTTTTGAAATATTGGCATTCTTTTTTAAATGTAATAATATTTTGATTTCAGAAAAAAAAAATCTGCTCTAGATATCGGAAGTGTGGCGGCCGTTTATAAGAAAGAAAGAAAAGGAAGAAAAAAGTAAGACTCTATTTGCTACGTTATATCCAATTATTTCGCATTTTTCGTAAATAATAATAATTCAATGCTTTTCCGTTTTCAATTAATTTTCATATTTAAATTTTGTTTTCTCGTCGAATTTTTGATTCGAGAAATTAAGTTTTTATCTATTCACTTGTTTATTTATTAAAATTAAAAAGTGTAACTTCTACTTTCCTCTCCGTACGAGAATATCCTGGTACTGATTGCACGGGATCTTTTTTGCAGTGTCAATTCCTATCGCTTAAATTTGGCTTCCATAACGATGGACAGGGAAAAGTGAACACTCTGGTACTGCCACGAAATGCAAGAGGTAAGATTACACAGATATCCGAAATTACGAATCTAAATAATCGTGAATTAGTAAGTCTACAGAGAGGACTTGCAAGCCCTGGGTATTGTGCAGAGTTTATCTTTGTGATAAAACTTGAATTCATCAGTTAAATATTGAATATGTTTCTGATTATTAGACGAGTCGGTGCAAGAGTGCAGTAAGATCCGATGGATCAAAAGGAAAGCAAGATAGGCATGGAAGGAATAGGGAGGAGGTGAGAATTTGAATGTTGTACTCATTGTTATTGCGAAATCTTTTTTTATTTTAATTCAAAACCTCACGTCTCATTGTGATAAACGGAATATTAATGAAAAACTGTGTTCATACATAAAGTAAGGACCCAAAATTGAACTTTACTTTTAAATATTGTTCTCTCGTTGAATTTGCAATATAATAAATCAAGAATTTTCATCGGCTCACTTGTTTATCCGTTAAAATGAGAAAACGTAACTTATACTTTATTCTTCATACGAAAATATCTTGGTACTGATTGCACGGGATCTTTTTTGCAGTGTCAATTCCTATCGCTCAAATTTGGCTCCCATAACGATGGACAGGAAAAAGCGAACACTCTGGTACTGCCACAAAATGCAAGAGGTAAGGTTTCACAGATATCCCAAATTACCAATCTAAATAATCGTAAATTAGTAAGTTTACGGAGAGGACTTGCAAGCCCTGGGTATTGCAACTTTATTTTTGCAATAAAACTTGAATTCATCAGTTAAATGTTGAATATGTTTCTGATTATTAGATGAGTCGGTGCAAAAGTGCTGCAAAATCCGATGGATCAAAAGGAAAGAAAGATAGGCATGGAAGAAATAGGGAGGAGGTGAGAATTTAAATAATATATTTATTGTTATTGCGAAATCTTTTTTTATTTTGATTCAAAACCTCACGTCTCATTGGGATAAACGAAATATAAATGAAAAACTGTGTTCATACGTAATTTAACGACCCAAAATTGAACTTTACTTCCAAATATTGTTCTCTCGTTGAATTTGCAATATAATAAATCAAGAATTTTCATTGACTCGCTTGTTTACCCGTTAAAATGAGAAAATGTAACTTATACTTTATTCTTCGTACGAAAATATCTTTGTACTGGTTGCACTAGGTAAATCTTTCTTTTCTATTTCTGTTACAGTGTTATCGAACATTTACATAAAACGAGTTCGACAAAGCTGGGAGAATCAAAAACCGATTATGCAGTGATTGATAAAAGTATGCGGGATATTAAGTTATTTTGAATTATAATATTTTTGCTAAACATGTAAATGCTTCGCAATATGATTATTGAGCTAAGCTTTCATCGAGGAATTGAAAAACAGTCGACGAATATATTTTTGTCGGAAATTTATTTCCACATACAGTCAACGTCTAGAAAATTGCAATTTTTTACAATGACAATTTCCCTATACAAGATGCAATGATCATGAATTTATTTATTCAGTTTTATAACATTTTTATTACAGTTCAATGAGAAAATGCGTGATTATGGATGCATTCGCCCAGCAATTTTTGAAAAAAGTCAAACTTGGATTGCATGAAGACGGAGCGAGGAAAAAGCAAAGACTCCTGGTTGTGTCGTGAACCGGAGGAGGTAGGATCACAGATATCTCGAATAAACATTCTAAAGAATTGTCAACTAGTAATTCTACAGAGAAGACTTGCAAGCTTTGGAATTCATGAGTTTATCTTTACATTAAAATTCGAATTTGTCAGTTAATTATTTGATATGTTTTTTGATGATCAGACGAGTCAGTGCAAATCCGGTGAATTTGAAAGAAAAGTAGATCCACGAGGTAGGAATAGGGAACAGAAGAAAAGAATTGTAATAAGATACTCATTATTACTGCTAAATCTTTTTTATTGTAATTTTGAATTCACGTTTCGTTGTGAAAATCAGAATATAAGTGCAAAAACCGCTGTCGCCCATAGAGAAGGGATATTCGTGCAGCCCACAGCATTACATTTCCATTTTTATTGAGCCATAAATATTTGAATTAAAAATTGAACTTGTCCTTCAATCAGAAAATGCGGCAAATCGGTATGCCAATGATCCAGAAGAATAAACTGAAGCTGATTATAAATTGTCCTACTTTATAATAATTAGGTATATACGCTTTAAACCTTATTAGTTCAGGGTTAAAATAATAAAATTATAGACTCTTGTTTTCGTTATCATTTGTTATGTAGTTTTTCGGTAGTTCAAAAATAGGATTTCCAAGTGTTTTTATTTGCGAATGTACGGTTTACGATAATTATTGTCGACAATCCAAATTGAAATTGGCGCCAGGCGCGGCAGGAAGCGGCGGCACCCGCCAGTACGCATGCGCGGCGTGGAGTCAGACGCACCCGCCAGTGCGCATGCGCTGTAACTTCCCGCTACTTTAGAACTTCCGCAGCACCGCGCGTCTAAACTTGTTG
The DNA here is from genome assembly GCA_949628255.1 of Macrophya alboannulata. NCBI lineage: Eukaryota > Metazoa > Arthropoda > Insecta > Hymenoptera > Tenthredinidae > Macrophya > Macrophya alboannulata. Next base: position 1,070,858 of record OX451209.1, on the reverse strand, counting down.
AAAGTAAATTCGATCTCACAATTTTTTGAAACTTCTTTGCTAAAGTAAGATATTTAATTCTGCGAAGCATCGTTCATTCGCACCTGCAAGGGAACGAAAAATTTCAGGTAATCATAGAAAATAACGCATCACATAATTTCGAGTCCTAAAAAAAATCTGCATGATAGTCTATCGCATAATCTGTGATTGTAAATAGGTAAATGACGATATATACGTATCATACGTATGTCATCGTATGTACATATTCATATACGTGTAGTTCTGTTACAAATCGTAAATACGTATTATATTATACGCTGAAAGGGGCGCCGGAAAAAAAAAATTGACGATCGAGCTGGCGGAGACGTTGTAATAAACAATTGACGTCACGTTGCTTAGCAACATTGTTATTAGAATAATAAGACGGTGCCTATTTTTTGCTCGATTGAATTTATGTTTTTTGACTTGAAACCCGACGTTGGCGTACGAAAAAAGGTGAGAATAGATTAGATATTGGTCTTGCGCGACATTTGAAAGCAAAATTCAAGTCCGAGTGCGAAACTTACTTCCGCTAAAGTATTTTACAAAATCGTAGATTTCCGAGCCGTAATTTTTTCACTCGTTGTGCCATCGATTGTTTTCGGCAGTCGTATTCGATTAATATTTCTAATTATTGTTAATAGCCAACAATTCTGGAGTTTTCAAACTAATTATATTAAAACGTGATGATAAATTTAATGCCTTATCATAGAATAGTCGAACTGTGTATTATTATATGTAGGTAAATAATATGGAAACTAGTACCATAAGACCGAGCTCTGTTTTCATTCGGGCACAACTCGAAAATAACAACTGTGCCGGATTTTTATTATTCGAGATTTTATTGATTCTTTTGAAATATTGGCATTCTTTTTTAAATGTAATAATATTTTGATTTCAGAAAAAAAAAATCTGCTGCAGATATCGGAAGTGTGGCGGCCGTTTATAAGAAAGAAAGAAAAGGAAGAAAAAAGTAAGACTCTATTTGCTACGTTATATCCAATTATTTCGCATTGTTCGTAAATAATAATAATTCAATGCTTTTTCCGTTTTTAATTAATTTTCATATTTAAATTTTGTTTTCTCATCGAATTTTTTATTCGATAAATTAAGTTTTTATCAATTCACTTGTTTATTTATTAAAATTAATGAGTGTAACTTCTACTTTCCTTTTCGTACGAAAATATCTTGGTACTGATTGCACGGGATCTTTTTTGCAGTGTCAATTCCTATCGCTCAAACTTGGCTCCCATAACGATGGACAGGAAAAAGTGAACACTCTGGTACTGCCACGAAATGCAAGAGGTAAGATTACAAAGATATCCCAAATTACCAATCTGAATAATCGTAAATTAGTAAGTCTACGGAGAGGACTTGCAAGCCCTGGGTATTGCGACTTTATCTTTGCAATAAAACTTGAATTTATCAGTTAAATATTGAATATGTTTCTGATTATTAGACGAGTAGGTGCAAAAGTGCAGCAAAATCCGATGGATCAAAAGGAAAGAAAGATAGGCATGGAAGAAATAGGGAGGAGGTGAGAATTTGAATGATATACTCATTGTTATTGCGAAATCTTCTTTTATTTAAATTCAAAACCACACGTCTCATTGTGACAAACGAAATATAAATGAAAAACTGTGTTCATACATAAAGTAAGGACCCAAAATTGAACTTTACTTTTAAATATTGTTCTCTCATTGAATTTGCAATCTAATAAATCAAGAATTTTCATGGACTCGCTTGTTTACCCATTGAAATGAGAAAATGTAACTTATACTTTATTCTTCGTATGAAAATATCTGTGTACCGATTCCACTAGGTAAATCTTTCTTTTCTATTTCTGTTACAGTGTTATCGAACATTTACATAGATCGAGTTCGTCAAAGCTGGGAGAATCAAGAACCGATTATGCAGTGGTTGATAAAAGTATGTGGAATATTAAGTTATTTTGAATCATAATCTTCTTGCTGAACATGTAAATGCTTCGTAATATGATTATTGAGCTATATAGACTTTCATCGAGGAATTGAAAGAGAGTCGACGACAAGCAGATTCTTAGACTTTTGTATATAAGTCTATTTCCATATTCAAATTCGAATTCATCTGTAGCTTGGAATTTTTCTTTTCATTTTTCAGATAAGTGCTTACCAACGGACGGGAGCCGATAGCTGGAAATGATGGGAAGCGATAGGAAAGGAACAGACAGCCAAGCAGAGGCATCCGAGTGCAACTAGGCTCCCGTATTACTCGGCAGCGTGTGGGGGGGTGATTAATTTTGACCTTTCATACTGGGCTTCCTTTCCTTGGTTCTATTTTTTCTCTGTCGCGTGGCGTGGCGGTAACATTGTACGATCTTCGATTTCTTAGATAAATTCTGTTAGGCTCACTCGCGATCGCAAAGGATCTCCCTTCAATTAATTACATAATACAGATTACCTTTCCCGACTGCAATGTAACATTGCACTTGTTACCGCGCGGTCATCAGAGATATATAGATATTATATAGATTATATTGATACACAAAGTCACCCCTGCCTTCACTTTACCCTTTGCGAATCGCGGTGAGCGACTCGCGACAGGAGGATCACATACGTCGCTCAATCGGCTTCCGCGGTTCTAATTTTCCCTCGCTTAAATTTGCTCGAAATTCGGCTGATTGAGGGGCGGATCCTCCTGAGGTACAATTTTTAATTTTCAAAGCTTTCAAGATACTCCCGAACACAAGAATGAACGGTTGAGTCTTATTTCAGTTTCTGTATATACCTACTCTTTAAAATCATTTTCACATCAGAGTCATCTGCAGATAGAAATAGTTGCTGACAAATTTCAATGTCAATGATACAATGTCAATTCAAAAATTAACTCCAATTTATACTCCCGAACACAAGAATGAACGGTTGAGTCTTATTTCAGTTTCTGTATACTCTTTAAAATCATTTTCACATTATATAGTCTTCTGCAGACAGAAAGAGTTGCTACTAAATTTCAATGTCAATGATATAATTGACGGATCAAGTCCAATTTATACTCCCGAACACAAGAATGAACGGTTGAGTCTCATTTGTCGTATAAAACCACTTATGAAATACATCCATGATTACATTCATGTGATATAAAACAGTAAAGAACTTTGAAAAATCTTTTCGCATCCAGTCCGCTTAGAAAAAAAAAGAAAAAAAAATTGTCCAGGATGTATAACTAACCCGTTCTATCCCCTATACATACAGTATGTGCAAAGGTAAGTCTACGACCACGGTGTGTGTACTGATTCGAATATTTGTGTTGGTGAAAATCTGTAATCGTCATTAGCTTTCCGTACAGGTGGAGCGGGAAGGTAGGGCTGCGCGGGGGAGGGTGTTGCGAATGTGTGCGTGCCTCTTAGTGTTTAATTATTTTCAAGTCCCGTTGGGTGGATATTGGGAACAAGGCGAGGGCAGGAAGGGCCGCGATCGTATTGCAATGACCTGTATTAATCTTATTCTTCCACAGCTGATTCAAGCGGTCACTATAAAAAATATAAAATAAAAGTAGAATCCTCTTTGATATCGTTCCTTTGAAACAGTTCCTCACTTATTAAAATTCCATTTGTTACCACAGTTTTGTATTGGTAATTTCATAATTTTTAACATCGATATAGAGTCAATTTCTTCAATTTCCTTCACTTAAAAATCAACTTGTAATCCCTCTATAATTGTCGAACTCTGACCGCTTGAATTATGGGCAAAACGCATCCCATATCTCCGCGCTTACGTGGGGCGCGGAGATTCAGGGGATGCTGCGCCCGAAGACTTCACGTTGAAGAGGACGCCGACCGTCACGCCACCAATTTTTCTAAGCATGCTCTGTCCTCTTTACACTTCTGAAACTTGGCGTCTGTCTGCGAATAAATTCCTTTTGTCAAGTATAAAAAAAAAACTCGAGCCAACTTTGTTCTCTCACACTGATTGTGAATCGCAGATAGCGCCAAGTCCTCCTTTCCTCGCATGCCTTTTTTCTCCTATATTATTGGATTTTTTATTCCGTCCTGCAACGGAAAATTCTATCTCATATATGTCTACTAATTGTTCATTTTACAGTTTTCAGGCTCTAATCCTTTTTCTCTTTCGCAGGTACACTAACGAATTTTTATTTATTTTTTTTTCAATCCTTTCCAGGGTACTTTAAGGTATTTTAAGACATTAATACCGATCAATGATCGGTATTAACAATTAGGGACGAATTGATCACCTTTCTGTTGCAGCTCTGCCAAATGAATATACGTGGCTAATTTGGGGTGTAATAATTATTTTAAAAAGTGAGATTTTTCAGACGTGAATACCGAAATTTATTTGATATTGACTCTTATTCGAGGATTGGAATTGGGCCTGATCGTATATCTCGTCGCCGTCGAGTGTCATTTCTTCAACTGTGAGTAGTTGACAATCTCGGTATGACATACATATATGCATATCGTAATAATAATCATACGAAGTTGCGATTAATAAATCATCTTTGGTATTTTATGTTCCTCTCGCAGGGTGATGAATTGAAATTAATTTTGAAGAATTCTGATCGAATTGTATACCTGGGGAATCGCGAAAATGGAAAGAAAAAAAAAAAAAAAAATTTCGATCGAGGGATCGAGGGAGGGATCGAGGGATCGAGGGATCGAGGAATGAGGAGCAGGTGAGAATCACGATATGATATGAATATATATATTGTTTATTCGTTATTTATCTGTCGTGGATATTTTTTTCTTTCTTTCTTTTCCCTTCTCTTTTATTGCAACACGAATCAATTGCACTTTTCATTATAACGATGATAATGATAATGACAATGATGATGAAAAAAAAAAAAAAAAAAAATGTAATCCGGGGAAAAATTGTCCTAGAATCGAGACGAAATTGCCAGAGTGTAGCAGCTCTCTTGAATATATGAGCATGTTTCTATATTTCAATCCGACTCGATCTCAAGTTTATTTCTCATTCTGTTTTCTCTCCAATCCAGAACAGAGAAAATTATACCATGCAAACGCTTTCGAAATGCATGGGAAAATGGAATTCTACGATCAAGTGGAATTTCTGAGGTCGACTATGAAAAAATCCAATCTCACCGATTAATTAAATGTAAGGTATAGACAGCATCTTTAATCATGTTAAAATGAGAAAATGTAAAGAACTTATACTTTGTTCTTCGTACGAAAATATCTTGGTACTGATTGCACCAGGTGAATCCTTCTTTTCTATTTCGTGTTACAGTGTTATCATCGAACATTCACATAGAACGAGTTCGACAAAGCTGGGAGAGTAAGAAAAAAAAATAAAAAATCAAAAACCGATTGTGCAGTGATTGATAAAAGTATGTGGGATATTGAGTTGTTTTTAATTATAATCTATTTGCCAAACATGCAAATTGCTTTCGGTATGATTATCGAGCTATATATATATATATATAGACTTTCATCGAGGAATTGAAAAAGATCCGACGACAAGAAGATTCTTCTTAGACTTTTGTATATAAGTCTATTCCCGTATTCAAATTCGAATTCGAATTCATCTGTATTAGCTTGGTATTTTTCATTTCATTTTTCAGATAAGTGCTTACCAACGGACGGGAGCCGATAGCTGGAAATGATGGGAGACGATGGGAGAGGAACTTGACGGGATTGCAGGGATAATTGAGGGCAGAGAATCGGATGGCAAGGGAGCAGTATAGAGCAGGTAGCTCGTAATTTTAAAAGACAGCAATTAATTTTCATCTTCAACACAACACCACGTTCTCTGATTCAACATTTTCGATTTAGATCGAACGTCTTGTGACGAGAAATTTTCTAAACCGTTTCTTTCTTTTTTTTCTCATTCGCTGCAGACAGCCAAGCAGAGGCATCCGAGTTGCAGCTACGCTCCCGTATTACTCGGCAGCGTGTGGTGGGGTGAGTAATTTTGACCTTTCATACTGGGCTTCCTTTCCATGGTTCTATCTTTTTCTCTGTCGCGTGGCGTGGCGGTAACATTGTACGATCTTCGATTTCTTAGATAAATTCTGTTAGGCTCACTCGCGATCGCAAAGGATCCCCCTTCAATTAATTACATAATACAGATTACCTTTCCCGACTGCAATGTAACATTGCACTTGTTACCGCGCGGTCATCAGAGATATATAGATATTATATAGATTATATTGATACACAAAGTCACCCCTGCCTTCACTTTACCCTTTGCGAATCGCGGTGAGCGACTCGCGACAGGAGGATCACATACGTCGCTCAATCGGCTTCCGCGGTTCTAATTTTCCCTCGCTTAAATTTGCTCGAAATTCGGCTGATTGAGGGGCGGATCCTCCTGAGGTACAATTTTTAATTTTCAAAGCTTTCAAGATACTCCCGAACACAAGAATGAACGGTTGAGTCTTATTTCAGTTTCTGTATATACCTACTCTTTAAAATCATTTTCACATCAGAGTCATCTGCAGATAGAAATAGTTGCTGACAAATTTCAATGTCAATGATACAATGTCAATTCAAAAATTAACTCCAATTTATACTCCCGAACACAAGAATGAACGGTTGAGTCTTATTTCAGTTTCTGTATACTCTTTAAAATCATTTTCACATTATATAGTCTTCTGCAGACAGAAAGAGTTGCTACTAAATTTCAATGTCAATGATATAATTGACGGATCAAGTCCAATTTATACTCCCGAACACAAGAATGAACGGTTGAGTCTCATTTGTCGTATAAAACCACTTATGAAATACATCCATGATTACATTCATGTGATATAAAACAGTAAAGAACTTTGAAAAATCTTTTCGCATCCAGTCCGCTTAGAAAAAAAAAGAAAAAAAAATTGTCCAGGATGTATAACTAACCCGTTCTATCCCCTATACATACAGTATGTGCAAAGGTAAGTCTACGACCACGGTGTGTGTACTGATTCGAATATTTGTGTTGGTGAAAATCTGTAATCGTCATTAGCTTTCCGTACAGGTGGAGCGGGAAGGTAGGGCTGCGCGGGGGAGGGTGTTGCGAATGTGTGCGTGCCTCTTAGTGTTTAATTATTTTCAAGTCCCGTTGGGTGGATATTGGGAACAAGGCGAGGGCAGGAAGGGCCGCGATCGTATTGCAATGACCTGTATTAATCTTATTCTTCCACAGCTGATTCAAGCGGTCACTATAAAAAATATAAAATAAAAGTAGAATCCTCTTTGATATCGTTCCTTTGAAACAGTTCCTCACTTATTAAAATTCCATTTGTTACCACAGTTTTGTATTGGTAATTTCATAATTTTTAACATCGATATAGAGTCAATTTCTTCAATTTCCTTCACTTAAAAATCAACTTGTAATCCCTCTATAATTGTCGAACTCTGACCGCTTGAATTATGGGCAAAACGCATCCCATATCTCCGCGCTTACGTGGGGCGCGGAGATTCAGGGGATGCTGCGCCCGAAGACTTCACGTTGAAGAGGACGCCGACCGTCACGCCACCAATTTTTCTAAGCATGCTCTGTCCTCTTTACACTTCTGAAACTTGGCGTCTGTCTGCGAATAAATTCCTTTTGTCAAGTATAAAAAAAAAACTCGAGCCAACTTTGTTCTCTCACACTGATTGTGAATCGCAGATAGCGCCAAGTCCTCCTTTCCTCGCATGCCTTTTTTCTCCTATATTATTGGATTTTTTATTCCGTCCTGCAACGGAAAATTCTATCTCATATATGTCTACTAATTGTTCATTTTACAGTTTTCAGGCTCTAATCCTTTTTCTCTTTCGCAGGTACACTAACGAATTTTTATTTATTTTTTTTTCAATCCTTTCCAGGGTACTTTAAGGTATTTTAAGACATTAATACCGATCAATGATCGGTATTAACAATTAGGGACGAATTGATCACCTTTCTGTTGCAGCTCTGCCAAATGAATATACGTGGCTAATTTGGGGTGTAATAATTATTTTAAAAAGTGAGATTTTTCAGACGTGAATACCGAAATTTATTTGATATTGACTCTTATTCGAGGATTGGAATTGGGCCTGATCGTATATCTCGTCGCCGTCGAGTGTCATTTCTTCAACTGTGAGTAGTTGACAATCTCGGTATGACATACATATATGCATATCGTAATAATAATCATACGAAGTTGCGATTAATAAATCATCTTTGGTATTTTATGTTCCTCTCGCAGGGTGATGAATTGAAATTAATTTTGAAGAATTCTGATCGAATTGTATACCTGGGGAATCGCGAAAATGGAAAGAAAAAAAAAAAAAAAAATTTCGATCGAGGGATCGAGGGAGGGATCGAGGGATCGAGGGATCGAGGAATGAGGAGCAGGTGAGAATCACGATATGATATGAATATATATATTGTTTATTCGTTATTTATCTGTCGTGGATATTTTTTTCTTTCTTTCTTTTCCCTTCTCTTTTATTGCAACACGAATCAATTGCACTTTTCATTATAACGATGATAATGATAATGACAATGATGATGAAAAAAAAAAAAAAAAAAAATGTAATCCGGGGAAAGACGAAATTGCCAGAGTGTAGCAGCTTTCTTGAATATATGAGCATGTTTCTATATTTCAATCCGACTCGATCTCAAGTTCATTTCTCATTCTGTTTTCTCTCCAATCCAGAACAGAGAAAATTATACCATGCAAACGCTTTCGAAATGCATGGGAAAATGGAATTCTACGATCAAGTGGAATTTCTGAGGTCGACTATGAAAAAATCCAATCTCACCGATTAATTAAATGAAAGGTATAGACAGCATCTTTAATCGTGTTAAAATGAGAAAATGTAAAGAACTTATACTTTGTTCTTCGTACGATAATATCTTGGTACTGATTGCACCGGGTGAATCCTTCTTTTCTATTTCGTGTTACAGTGTTATCATCGAACATTCACATAGAACGAGTTCGACAAAGCTGGGAGAGTGAGAAAAAAAAAAAAAAAAAAAAAAAAATCAAAAACCGATTGTGCAGTGATTGATAAAAGTATGTGGGATATTGAGTTATTTTTAATTATAATCCATTTGCCAAACATGCAAATTGCTTTCGGTATGATTATCGAGCTGTATAGACTTTCATCGAGGAATTGAAAAAGATCCGACGACAAGAAGATTCTTAGACTTTTGTATATAAGTCTATTTCCGTATTCAAATTCGAATTCGAATTCATCTGTATTAGCTTGGTATTTTTCATTTCATTTTTTCAGATAAGTGCTTACCAACGGACGGGAGCCGATAGATGGAAATGATGGGAAACGATAGGAGAGGAACTTGACGGGATTGCAGGGATAATTGAGGGCAGAGAATCGGATGGCAAGGGAGCAGTATAGAGCAGGTAAGAATTAGGGGACACAGCTTCCTCGCCAATATCCATTTCTCTCCAGTTATAGTGCAGATAGCTCGTAATTTTAAAGGACAGCAATTAATTTTCATCTTCAACACAACACCACGTTCTCTGATTCAACATTTTCGATTTACATCGAACGTCTTGTGACGAGAAATTTTCTAAACCGTTTCTTTCTTTTTTTTCTCATTCGCTGCAGACAGCCAAGCAGAGGCATCCGAGTTGCAGCTACGCTCCCGTATTACTCGGCAGCGTGTGGTGGGGTGAGTAATTTTGACCTTTCATACTGGGCTTCCTTTCCATGGTTCTATCTTTTTCTCTGTCGCGTGGCGTGGCGGTAACATTGTACGATCTTCGATTTCTTAGATAAATTCTGTTAGGCTCACTCGCGATCGCAAAGGATCCCCCTTCAATTAATTACATAATACAGATTACCTTTCCCGACTGCAATGTAACATTGCACTTGTTACCGCGCGGTCATCAGAGATATATAGATATTATATAGATTATATTGATACACAAAGTCACCCCTGCCTTCACTTTACCCTTTGCGAATCGCGGTGAGCGACTCGCGACAGGAGGATCACATACGTCGCTCAATCGGCTTCCGCGGTTCTAATTTTCCCTCGCTTAAATTTGCTCGAAATTCGGCTGATTGAGGGGCGGATCCTCCTGAGGTACAATTTTTAATTTTCAAAGCTTTCAAGATACTCCCGAACACAAGAATGAACGGTTGAGTCTTATTTCAGTTTCTGTATATACCTACTCTTTAAAATCATTTTCACATCAGAGTCATCTGCAGATAGAAATAGTTGCTGACAAATTTCAATGTCAATGATACAATGTCAATTCAAAAATTAACTCCAATTTATACTCCCGAACACAAGAATGAACGGTTGAGTCTTATTTCAGTTTCTGTATACTCTTTAAAATCATTTTCACATTATATAGTCTTCTGCAGACAGAAAGAGTTGCTACTAAATTTCAATGTCAATGATATAATTGACGGATCAAGTCCAATTTATACTCCCGAACACAAGAATGAACGGTTGAGTCTCATTTGTCGTATAAAACCACTTATGAAATACATCCATGATTACATTCATGTGATATAAAACAGTAAAGAACTTTGAAAAATCTTTTCGCATCCAGTCCGCTTAGAAAAAAAAAGAAAAAAAAATTGTCCAGGATGTATAACTAACCCGTTCTATCCCCTATACATACAGTATGTGCAAAGGTAAGTCTACGACCACGGTGTGTGTACTGATTCGAATATTTGTGTTGGTGAAAATCTGTAATCGTCATTAGCTTTCCGTACAGGTGGAGCGGGAAGGTAGGGCTGCGCGGGGGAGGGTGTTGCGAATGTGTGCGTGCCTCTTAGTGTTTAATTATTTTCAAGTCCCGTTGGGTGGATTTTGGGAACAAGGCGAGGGCAGGAAGGGCCGCGATCGTATTGCAATGACCTGTATTAATCTTATTCTTCCACAGCTGATTCAAGCGGTCACTATAAAAAATATAAAATAAAAGTAGAATCCTCTTTGATATCGTTCCTTTGAAACAGTTCCTCACTTATTAAAATTCCATTTGTTACCACAGTTTTGTATTGGTAATTTCATAATTTTTAACATCGATATAGAGTCAATTTCTTCAATTTCCTTCACTTAAAAATCAACTTGTAATCCCTCTATAATTGTCGAACTCTGACCGCTTGAATTATGGGCAAAACGCATCCCATATCTCCGCGCTTACGTGGGGCGCGGAGATTCAGGGGATGCTGCGCCCGAAGACTTCACGTTGAAGAGGACGCCGACCGTCACGCCACCAATTTTTCTAAGCATGCTCTGTCCTCTTTACACTTCTGAAACTTGGCGTCTGTCTGCGAATAAATTCCTTTTGTCAAGTATAAAAAAAAAACTCGAGCCAACTTTGTTCTCTCACACTGATTGTGAATCGCAGATAGCGCCAAGTCCTCCTTTCCTCGCATGCCTTTTTTCTCCTATATTATTGGATTTTTTATTCCGTCCTGCAACGGAAAATTCTATCTCATATATGTCTACTAATTGTTCATTTTACAGTTTTCAGGCTCTAATCCTTTTTCTCTTTCGCAGGTACACTAACGAATTTTTATTTATTTTTTTTTCAATCCTTTCCAGGGTACTTTAAGGTATTTTAAGACATTAATACCGATCAATGATCGGTATTAACAATTAGGGACGAATTGATCACCTTTCTGTTGCAGCTCTGCCAAATGAATATACGTGGCTAATTTGGGGTGTAATAATTATTTTAAAAAGTGAGATTTTTCAGACGTGAATACCGAAATTTATTTGATATTGACTCTTATTCGAGGATTGGAATTGGGCCTGATCGTATATCTCGTCGCCGTCGAGTGTCATTTCTTCAACTGTGAGTAGTTGACAATCTCGGTATGACATACATATATGCATATCGTAATAATAATCATACGAAGTTGCGATTAATAAATCATCTTTGGTATTTTATGTTCCTCTCGCAGGGTGATGAATTGAAATTAATTTTGAAGAATTCTGATCGAATTGTATACCTGGGGAATCGCGAAAATGGAAGGAAAAAAAAAAAAAAAAAATTTCGAGGGAGGGATCGAGGGATCGAGGGATCGAGGAATGAGGAGCAGGTGAGAATCACGATATGATATGAATATATTGTTTATTCGTTATTTATCTGTCGTGGATATTTTTTTCATTCTTTCTTTTCCCTTCTCTTTTATTGCAACACGAATCAATTGCACTTTTCATTATAACGATGATAATGATAATGACAATGATGATGAAAAAAAAAAAAAAAAAAAATGTAATCCGGGGAAAAATTGTCCTAGAATCGAGACGAAATTGCCAGAGTGTAGCAGCTTTCTTGAATATATGAGCATGTTTCTATATTTCAATCCGACTCGATCTCAAGTTCATTTCTCATTCTGTTTTCTCTCCAATCCAGAACAGAGAAAATTATACCATGCAAACGCTTTCGAAATGCATGGGAAAATGGAATTCTACGATCAAGTGGAATTTCTGAGGTCGACTATGAAAAAATCCAATCTCACCGATTAATTAAATGTAAGGTATAGACAGCATCTTTAATCATGTTAAAATGAGAAAATGTAAAGAACTTATACTTTGTTCTTCGTACGAAAATATCTTGGTACTGATTGCACCAGGTGAATCCTTCTTTTCTATTTCGTGTTACAGTGTTATCATCGAACATTCACATAGAACGAGTTCGACAAAGCTGGGAGAGTAAGAAAAAAAAATAAAAAATCAAAAACCGATTGTGCAGTGATTGATAAAAGTATGTGGGATATTGAGTTGTTTTTAATTATAATCTATTTGCCAAACATGCAAATTGCTTTCGGTATGATTATCGAGCTATATATATATATATATAGACTTTCATCGAGGAATTGAAAAAGATCCGACGACAAGAAGATTCTTCTTAGACTTTTGTATATAAGTCTATTCCCGTATTCAAATTCGAATTCGAATTCATCTGTATTAGCTTGGTATTTTTCATTTCATTTTTCAGATAAGTGCTTACCAACGGACGGGAGCCGATAGCTGGAAATGATGGGAGACGATGGGAGAGGAACTTGACGGGATTGCAGGGATAATTGAGGGCAGAGAATCGGATGGCAAGGGAGCAGTATAGAGCAGGTAGCTCGTAATTTTAAAAGACAGCAATTAATTTTCATCTTCAACACAACACCACGTTCTCTGATTCAACATTTTCGATTTAGATCGAACGTCTTGTGACGAGAAATTTTCTAAACCGTTTCTTTCTTTTTTTTCTCATTCGCTGCAGACAGCCAAGCAGAGGCATCCGAGTTGCAGCTACGCTCCCGTATTACTCGGCAGCGTGTGGTGGGGTGAGTAATTTTGACCTTTCATACTGGGCTTCCTTTCCATGGTTCTATCTTTTTCTCTGTCGCGTGGCGTGGCGGTAACATTGTACGATCTTCGATTTCTTAGATAAATTCTGTTAGGCTCACTCGCGATCGCAAAGGATCCCCCTTCAATTAATTACATAATACAGATTACCTTTCCCGACTGCAATGTAACATTGCACTTGTTACCGCGCGGTCATCAGAGATATATAGATATTATATAGATTATATTGATACACAAAGTCACCCCTGCCTTCACTTTACCCTTTGCGAATCGCGGTGAGCGACTCGCGACAGGAGGATCACATACGTCGCTCAATCGGCTTCCGCGGTTCTAATTTTCCCTCGCTTAAATTTGCTCGAAATTCGGCTGATTGAGGGGCGGATCCTCCTGAGGTACAATTTTTAATTTTCAAAGCTTTCAAGATACTCCCGAACACAAGAATGAACGGTTGAGTCTTATTTCAGTTTCTGTATATACCTACTCTTTAAAATCATTTTCACATCAGAGTCATCTGCAGATAGAAATAGTTGCTGACAAATTTCAATGTCAATGATACAATGTCAATTCAAAAATTAACTCCAATTTATACTCCCGAACACAAGAATGAACGGTTGAGTCTTATTTCAGTTTCTGTATACTCTTTAAAATCATTTTCACATTATATAGTCTTCTGCAGACAGAAAGAGTTGCTACTAAATTTCAATGTCAATGATATAATTGACGGATCAAGTCCAATTTATACTCCCGAACACAAGAATGAACGGTTGAGTCTCATTTGTCGTATAAAACCACTTATGAAATACATCCATGATTACATTCATGTGATATAAAACAGTAAAGAACTTTGAAAAATCTTTTCGCATCCAGTCCGCTTAGAAAAAAAAAGAAAAAAAAATTGTCCAGGATGTATAACTAACCCGTTCTATCCCCTATACATACAGTATGTGCAAAGGTAAGTCTACGACCACGGTGTGTGTACTGATTCGAATATTTGTGTTGGTGAAAATCTGTAATCGTCATTAGCTTTCCGTACAGGTGGAGCGGGAAGGTAGGGCTGCGCGGGGGAGGGTGTTGCGAATGTGTGCGTGCCTCTTAGTGTTTAATTATTTTCAAGTCCCGTTGGGTGGATTTTGGGAACAAGGCGAGGGCAGGAAGGGCCGCGATCGTATTGCAATGACCTGTATTAATCTTATTCTTCCACAGCTGATTCAAGCGGTCACTATAAAAAATATAAAATAAAAGTAGAATCCTCTTTGATATCGTTCCTTTGAAACAGTTCCTCACTTATTAAAATTCCATTTGTTACCACAGTTTTGTATTGGTAATTTCATAATTTTTAACATCGATATAGAGTCAATTTCTTCAATTTCCTTCACTTAAAAATCAACTTGTAATCCCTCTATAATTGTCGAACTCTGACCGCTTGAATTATGGGCAAAACGCATCCCATATCTCCGCGCTTACGTGGGGCGCGGAGATTCAGGGGATGCTGCGCCCGAAGACTTCACGTTGAAGAGGACGCCGACCGTCACGCCACCAATTTTTCTAAGCATGCTCTGTCCTCTTTACACTTCTGAAACTTGGCGTCTGTCTGCGAATAAATTCCTTTTGTCAAGTATAAAAAAAAAACTCGAGCCAACTTTGTTCTCTCACACTGATTGTGAATCGCAGATAGCGCCAAGTCCTCCTTTCCTCGCATGCCTTTTTTCTCCTATATTATTGGATTTTTTATTCCGTCCTGCAACGGAAAATTCTATCTCATATATGTCTACTAATTGTTCATTTTACAGTTTTCAGGCTCTAATCCTTTTTCTCTTTCGCAGGTACACTAACGAATTTTTATTTATTTTTTTTTCAATCCTTTCCAGGGTACTTTAAGGTATTTTAAGACATTAATACCGATCAATGATCGGTATTAACAATTAGGGACGAATTGATCACCTTTCTGTTGCAGCTCTGCCAAATGAATATACGTGGCTAATTTGGGGTGTAATAATTATTTTAAAAAGTGAGATTTTTCAGACGTGAATACCGAAATTTATTTGATATTGACTCTTATTCGAGGATTGGAATTGGGCCTGATCGTATATCTCGTCGCTGTCGAGTGTTATTTCTATAATTGTGAGTAAATGATAATTTCGGTATGACATATACCTATATCATGCATTTGTATTTGAAGAAAGAACGACGCGAAAAGACAATCTTTGTTGTTGATTATTTTCGACAAATCTTCCTCCAATCAATTAGTTTGAATTCTATATTTTGGGGAATTCATTGAAAATCATATGTTACGTCAAATTTTCCGATACACAAAATGACCTCAGGGCTCTCGTTCTCAAATAATAATTCTTTTTTCTTCTCTGTGTTTCCGTTACAGTTCAGAACAAGGACCTGCAAAATTTCGAGGGATCGCATATTAGTGTAAAAAACAAGATAAAAAAAAAAGTGGCACTACGGATACTCCTAAACAGTCTACGCCATAACTAAACAGCCTACAGGGAAACATCATTTTCGCATGAGAATTAAAAATTACCGGTAAATGCACCAAAGCTTCCTTCTATCCGCGAGTTTATATTCTTGCAAACCGACTTTGATTTGTGAGTTAACTGTTGAATTCATGTGATTTTCAGGAAAGTTCGTCCCAAAGCGTGACCCTGCGCAGGCACAGCCGAACATAGATTGGAAACGAATGGAATAAGGGAGGGCACAGGTAGAAATATTATATAGAGCCGTTCAAGACTCATATCCAAGAACATATTAATCAGAAGTGCCTTTTACAAGTTACATTCGACTATTATTTCCCACTGTGTTATAGTCTACGATAAGTGAGATTGACCGGAATTATGAATTGTTGCAGGGGCAAACTTGGGTGAAACGACGTTACAACGAAAATTCTTTCGTCGAGTAGTCAAGAAGTGGGGAAAAAGAGCATTGGGCAAGATTGCAGTGTGGAAATGTGGGGAGAGCAGGAGGAGTTACATATATAGATATTTTAATAAATCCCTATTATATTTTACAGTTTGGTTCAAAGGTTCTACAAGTTCGACAAGTTCATCAGATTCTACAAGTTTTACCGATTCCATGTTTTTCCTTTCTCCTACCTCTTTTATGTTTTTTGTCGCTATTTTTTTATTCTCTACCTCTGATTTTCTAATGCCATTCTCTCGCAAATATGATTAAAAATGATGATCGTGAATTATTTTGACAATATAATATATACCATGCAATACATTGAATATTCTTTTATATACCATGCCTTATGTGAATATAATATGTCGATGTGAAAAATAATCATTTGTCTTACCTGGTCATTTTATTTATCACTGTCTGTTCAAATTATATGGATAATTAATCTAATGGTTTCTAGGTATCCATCACAGGTTTTACAGGCACTACGATCATTGTTCAACAAGTCTGACGTCTGCAGAATCTGTTAGATCTACGGGATTCCTCGATTATAAATTTTTCTCTTCTCTTCTCTTCTCTCCTGTCCTTTTTTTTTTTTTGTATGTATCAAATCTTATCTCTCACTAATTTTTCCTCTGTTGCAGTCCCATCTTGGATCCTCTGAAATTTTTTACTCACTAGATAATTCCATGTTTTTCTTTCCTCTTTTCTCTGTTATGTATGAAATGTTTTTGCTATTTCTGTTTTCTCTGCCTCTGATTTATCAATGAAATTCTCTCGCAAATATGATTGAAAATGATGATCGTGAATTATTTTGACAATATAATATATACCATGCAATACATTGAATATTCTTTTATATACCATGCCTTATGTGAATATAATATGTCGATGTGAAAAATAATCATTTGTCTTACCTGGTCATTTTATTTATCACTGTCTGTTCAAATTATATGGATAATTAATCTAATGGTTTTTAGGTATCCATCACAGGTTTTACAGGCACTACGATCATTGTTCAACAAGTCTGACGTCTGCAGAATCTGTTAGATCTACGGGATTCCTCGATTATAAATTTTTCTCTTCTCTCCTGTCGTTTTTTTTTTTTTTTATGTATCAAATCTTATCTCTCACTAATTTTTCCTCTGTTGCAGTCCCATCTTGGATCCTCTGAAATTTTTTACTCACTAGATAATTCCATGTTTTTCTTTCCTCTTTTCTCTGTTATGTATGAAATGTTTTTGCTATTTCTGTTTTCTCTGCCTCTGATTTATCAATGAAATTCTCTCGCAAATATGATTGAAAATGATGATCGTGAATTATTTTGACAATATAATATATACCATGCAATACATTGAATATTCTTTTATATACCATGCCTTATGTGAATATAATATGTCGATGTGAAAAATAATCATTTGTCTTACCTGGTCATTTTATTTATCACTGTCTGTTCAAATTATATGGATAATTAATCTAATGGTTTTTAGGTATCCATCACAGGTTTTACAGGCACTACGATCATTGTTCAACAAGTCTGACGTCTGCAGAATCTGTTAGATCTACGGGATTCCTCGATTATAAATTTTTCTCTTCTCTTCTCTTCTCTCCTGTCCTTTTTTTTTTTTTGTATGTATCAAATCTTATCTCTCACTAATTTTTCCTCTGTTGCAGTCCCATCTTGGATCCTCTGAAATTTTTTACTCACTAGATAATTCCATGTTTTTCTTTCCTCTTTTCTCTGTTATGTATGAAATGTTTTTGCTATTTCTGTTTTCTCTGCCTCTGATTTATCAATGAAATTCTCTCGCAAATATGATTAAAAATGATGATCGTGAATTATTTTGACAATATAATATATACTATGCAATACATTGAATATTCTTTTATATACCATGCCTTATGTGAATATAATATGTCGATGTGAAAAATAATCATTTGTCTTACCTGGTCATTTTATTTATCACTGTCTGTTCAAATTATATGGATAATTAATCTAAGGGTTTTTAGGTATCCATCACAGGTTTTACAGGCACTACGATCATTGTTCAACAAGTCTGACGTCTGCAGAATCTGTTAGATCTACGGGATTCCTCGATTATAAATTTTTCTCTTCTCTCCTGTCGTTTTTTTTTTTTTTTATGTATCAAATCTTATCTCTCACTAATTTTTCCTCTGTTGCAGTCCCATCTTGGATCCTCTGAAATTTTTTACTCACTAGATAATTCCATGTTTTTCTTTCCTCTTTTCTCTGTTATGTATGAAATGTTTTTGCTATTTCTGTTTTCTCTGCCTCTGATTTATCAATGAAATTCTCTCGCAAATATGATTGAAAATGATGATCGTGAATTATTTTGACAATATAATATATACCATGCAATACATTGAATATTCTTTTATATACCATGCCTTATGTGAATATAATATGTCGATGTGAAAAATAATCATTTGTCTTACCTGGTCATTTTATTTATCACTGTCTGTTCAAATTATATGGATAATTAATCTAATGGTTTTTAGGTATCCATCACAGGTTTTACAGGCACTACGATCATTGTTCAACAAGTCTGACGTCTGCAGAATCTGTTAGATCTACGGGATTCCTCGATTATAAATTTTTCTCTTCTCTTCTCTTCTCTCCTGTCCTTTTTTTTTTTTTGTATGTATCAAATCTTATCTCTCACTAATTTTTCCTCTGTTGCAGTCCCATCTTGGATCCTCTGAAATTTTTTACTCACTAGATAATTCCATGTTTTTCTTTCCTCTTTTCTCTGTTATGTATGAAATGTTTTTGCTATTTCTGTTTTCTCTGCCTCTGATTTATCAATGAAATTCTCTCGCAAATATGATTGAAAATGATGATCGTGAATTATTTTGACAATATAATATATACCATGCAATACATTGAATATTCTTTTATATACCATGCCTTATGTGAATATAATATGTCGATGTGAAAAATAATCATTTGTCTTACCTGGTCATTTTATTTATCACTGTCTGTTCAAATTATATGGATAATTAATCTAAGGGTTTTTAGGTATCCATCACAGGTTTTACAGGCACTACGATCATTGTTCAACAAGTCTGACGTCTGCAGAATCTGTTAGATCTACGGGATTCCTCGATTATAAATTTTTCTCTTCTCTCCTGTCGTTTTTTTTTTTTTTTATGTATCAAATCTTATCTCTCACTAATTTTTCCTCTGTTGCAGTCCCATCTTGGATCCTCTGAAATTTTTTACTCACTAGATAATTCCATGTTTTTCTTTCCTCTTTTCTCTGTTATGTATGAAATGTTTTTGCTATTTCTGTTTTCTCTGCCTCTGATTTATCAATGAAATTCTCTCGCAAATATGATTGAAAATGATGATCGTGAATTATTTTGACAATATAATATATACCATGCAATACATTGAATATTCTTTTATATACCATGCCTTATGTGAATATAATATGTCGATGTGAAAAATAATCATTTGTCTTACCTGGTCATTTTATTTATCACTGTCTGTTCAAATTATATGGATAATTAATCTAATGGTTTTTAGGTATCCATCACAGGTTTTACAGGCACTACGATCATTGTTCAACAAGTCTGACGTCTGCAGAATCTGTTAGATCTACGGGATTCCTCGATTATAAATTTTTCTCTTCTCTTCTCTTCTCTCCTGTCCTTTTTTTTTTTTTGTATGTATCAAATCTTATCTCTCACTAATTTTTCCTCTGTTGCAGTCCCATCTTGGATCCTCTGAAATTTTTTACTCACTAGATAATTCCATGTTTTTCTTTCCTCTTTTCTCTGTTATGTATGAAATGTTTTTGCTATTTCTGTTTTCTCTGCCTCTGATTTATCAATGAAATTCTCTCGCAAATATGATTGAAAATGATGATCGTGAATTATTTTGACAATATAATATATACCATGCAATACATTGAATATTCTTT
Organism: Macrophya alboannulata; assembly: GCA_949628255.1. Classification (NCBI taxonomy): domain Eukaryota; kingdom Metazoa; phylum Arthropoda; class Insecta; order Hymenoptera; family Tenthredinidae; genus Macrophya; species Macrophya alboannulata. Next base: position 1,050,733 of record OX451209.1, on the reverse strand, counting down.
TATATACCATGCCTTATGTGAATATAATATGTCGATGTGAAAAATAATCATTTGTCTTACCTGGTCATTTTATTTATCACTGTCTGTTCAAATTATATGGATAATTAATCTAATGGTTTTTAGGTATCCATCACAGGTTTTACAGGCACTACGATCATTGTTCAACAAGTCTGACGTCTGCAGAATCTGTTAGATCTACGGGATTCCTCGATTATAAATTTTTCTCTTCTCTTCTCTTCTCTCCTGTCGTTTTTTTTTTTTTTTATGTATCAAATCTTATCTCTCACTAATTTTTCCTCTGTTGCAGTCCCATCTTGGATCCTCTGAAATTTTTTACTCACTAGATAATTCCATGTTTTTCTTTCCTCTTTTCTCTGTTATGTATGAAATGTTTTTGCTATTTCTGTTTTCTCTGCCTCTGATTTATCAATGAAATTCTCTCGCAAATATGATTGAAAATGATGATCGTGAATTATTTTGACAATATAATATATACCATGCAATACATTGAATATTCTTTTATATACCATGCCTTATGTGAATATAATATGTCGATGTGAAAAATAATCATTTGTCTTACCTGGTCATTTTATTTATCACTGTCTGTTCAAATTATATGGATAATTAATCTAAGGGTTTTTAGGTATCCATCACAGGTTTTACAGGCACTACGATCATTGTTCAACAAGTCTGACGTCTGCAGAATCTGTTAGATCTACGGGATTCCTCGATTATAAATTTTTCTCTTCTCTCCTGTCGTTTTTTTTTTTTTTTATGTATCAAATCTTATCTCTCACTAATTTTTCCTCTGTTGCAGTCCCATCTTGGATCCTCTGAAATTTTTTACTCACTAGATAATTCCATGTTTTTCTTTCCTCTTTTCTCTGTTATGTATGAAATGTTTTTGCTATTTCTGTTTTCTCTGCCTCTGATTTATCAATGAAATTCTCTCGCAAATATGATTGAAAATGATGATCGTGAATTATTTTGACAATATAATATATACCATGCAATACATTGAATATTCTTTTATATACCATGCCTTATGTGAATATAATATGTCGATGTGAAAAATAATCATTTGTCTTACCTGGTCATTTTATTTATCACTGTCTGTTCAAATTATATGGATAATTAATCTAATGGTTTTTAGGTATCCATCACAGGTTTTACAGGCACTACGATCATTGTTCAACAAGTCTGACGTCTGCAGAATCTGTTAGATCTACGGGATTCCTCGATTATAAATTTTTCTCTTCTCTTCTCTTCTCTCCTGTCCTTTTTTTTTTTTTGTATGTATCAAATCTTATCTCTCACTAATTTTTCCTCTGTTGCAGTCCCATCTTGGATCCTCTGAAATTTTTTACTCACTAGATAATTCCATGTTTTTCTTTCCTCTTTTCTCTGTTATGTATGAAATGTTTTTGCTATTTCTGTTTTCTCTGCCTCTGATTTATCAATGAAATTCTCTCGCAAATATGATTGAAAATGATGATCGTGAATTATTTTGACAATATAATATATACCATGCAATACATTGAATATTCTTTTATATACCATGCCTTATGTGAATATAATATGTCGATGTGAAAAATAATCATTTGTCTTACCTGGTCATTTTATTTATCACTGTCTGTTCAAATTATATGGATAATTAATCTAAGGGTTTTTAGGTATCCATCACAGGTTTTACAGGCACTACGATCATTGTTCAACAAGTCTGACGTCTGCAGAATCTGTTAGATCTACGGGATTCCTCGATTATAAATTTTTCTCTTCTCTCCTGTCGTTTTTTTTTTTTTTTATGTATCAAATCTTATCTCTCACTAATTTTTCCTCTGTTGCAGTCCCATCTTGGATCCTCTGAAATTTTTTACTCACTAGATAATTCCATGTTTTTCTTTCCTCTTTTCTCTGTTATGTATGAAATGTTTTTGCTATTTCTGTTTTCTCTGCCTCTGATTTATCAATGAAATTCTCTCGCAAATATGATTGAAAATGATGATCGTGAATTATTTTGACAATATAATATATACCATGCAATACATTGAATATTCTTTTATATACCATGCCTTATGTGAATATAATATGTCGATGTGAAAAATAATCATTTGTCTTACCTGGTCATTTTATTTATCACTGTCTGTTCAAATTATATGGATAATTAATCTAATGGTTTTTAGGTATCCATCACAGGTTTTACAGGCACTACGATCATTGTTCAACAAGTCTGACGTCTGCAGAATCTGTTAGATCTACGGGATTCCTCGATTATAAATTTTTCTCTTCTCTTCTCTTCTCTCCTGTCCTTTTTTTTTTTTTGTATGTATCAAATCTTATCTCTCACTAATTTTTCCTCTGTTGCAGTCCCATCTTGGATCCTCTGAAATTTTTTACTCACTAGATAATTCCATGTTTTTCTTTCCTCTTTTCTCTGTTATGTATGAAATGTTTTTGCTATTTCTGTTTTCTCTGCCTCTGATTTATCAATGAAATTCTCTCGCAAATATGATTGAAAATGATGATCGTGAATTATTTTGACAATATAATATATACCATGCAATACATTGAATATTCTTTTATATACCATGCCTTATGTGAATATAATATGTCGATGTGAAAAATAATCATTTGTCTTACCTGGTCATTTTATTTATCACTGTCTGTTCAAATTATATGGATAATTAATCTAATGGTTTTTAGGTATCCATCACAGGTTTTACAGGCACTACGATCATTGTTCAACAAGTCTGACGTCTGCAGAATCTGTTAGATCTACGGGATTCCTCGATTATAAATTTTTCTCTTCTCTTCTCTTCTCTCCTGTCGTTTTTTTTTTTTTTTATGTATCAAATCTTATCTCTCACTAATTTTTCCTCTGTTGCAGTCCCATCTTGGATCCTCTGAAATTTTTTACTCACTAGATAATTCCATGTTTTTCTTTCCTCTTTTCTCTGTTATGTATGAAATGTTTTTGCTATTTCTGTTTTCTCTGCCTCTGATTTATCAATGAAATTCTCTCGCAAATATGATTGAAAATGATGATCGTGAATTATTTTGACAATATAATATATACCATGCAATACATTGAATATTCTTTTATATACCATGCCTTATGTGAATATAATATGTCGATGTGAAAAATAATCATTTGTCTTACCTGGTCATTTTATTTATCACTGTCTGTTCAAATTATATGGATAATTAATCTAATGGTTTTTAGGTATCCATCACAGGTTTTACAGGCACTACGATCATTGTTCAACAAGTCTGACGTCTGCAGAATCTGTTAGATCTACGGGATTCTTCGATTATAAATTTTTCTCTTCTCTCCTGTCCTTTTTTTTTTTTTGTATGTATCAAATCTTATCTCTCACTAATTTTTCCTCTGTTGCAGTCCCATCTTGGATCCTCTGAAATTTTTTACTCACTAGATAATTCCATGTTTTTCTTTCCTCTTTTCTCTGTTATGTATGAAATGTTTTTGCTATTTCTGTTTTCTCTGCCTCTGATTTATCAATGAAATTCTCTCGCAAATATGATTGAAAATGATGATCGTGAATTATTTTGACAATATAATATATACCATGCAATACATTGAATATTCTTTTATATACCATGCCTTATGTGAATATAATATGTCGATGTGAAAAATAATCATTTGTCTTACCTGGTCATTTTATTTATCACTGTCTGTTCAAATTATATGGATAATTAATCTAATGGTTTTTAGGTATCCATCACAGGTTTTACAGGCACTACGATCATTGTTCAACAAGTCTGACGTCTGCAGAATCTGTTAGATCTACGGGATTCTTCGATTATAAATTTTTCTCTTCTCTCCTGTCCTTTTTTTTTTTTTGTATGTATCAAATCTTATCTCTCACTAATTTTTCCTCTGTTGCAGTCCCATCTTGGATCCTCTGAAATTTTTTACTCACTAGATAATTCCATGTTTTTCTTTCCTCTTTTCTCTGTTATGTATGAAATGTTTTTGCTATTTCTGTTTTCTCTGCCTCTGATTTATCAATGAAATTCTCTCGCAAATATGATTGAAAATGATGATCGTGAATTATTTTGACAATATAATATATACCATGCAATACATTGAATATTCTTTTATATACCATGCCTTATGTGAATATAATATGTCGATGTGAAAAATAATCATTTGTCTTACCTGGTCATTTTATTTATCACTGTCTGTTCAAATTATATGGATAATTAATCTAATGGTTTTTAGGTATCCATCACAGGTTTTACAGGCACTACGATCATTGTTCAACAAGTCTGACGTCTGCAGAATCTGTTAGATCTACGGGATTCTTCGATTATAAATTTTTCTCTTCTCTCCTGTCCTTTTTTTTTTTTTGTATGTATCAAATCTTATCTCTCACTAATTTTTCCTCTGTTGCAGTCCCATCTTGGATCCTCTGAAATTTTTTACTCACTAGATAATTCCATGTTTTTCTTTCCTCTTTTCTCTGTTATGTATGAAATGTTTTTGCTACTTCTGTTCTCTCTGTCTCTGATTTATCAATGAAATTCTCTCTCTAATATGATTGAAAATGATTATCGTGAATTATTTTGACAATAAATTATGCAATGCATTCAAATAGTTAGATTAAACATGAATGCACCCATGAAATGTATATTTTTAACAAAAATGTTTAAGTTTCAGCCGGGGGGTGGAATTGGTTGCCTTCTCGTGGTGCCCCCTGAACAAATGCGCTGATTTCATGACTTTACGCTATTTCACGCCATTCATAGTATATTCAAACAATGAGCTATCCATACGCGTCATGCTTATCAGCGCATTTGACTAAACAACCAACTATTAGAGTAAGATCCAAGCAGCTTTATGCCAGTCACAGCTGCGAATACACACTTAAAACTAGTTCGGAAATATATACAAAAAAAATTTTATTCATTGATTTGAAGTAATCTCAAGTGTGTTGGCTGTCTGCTGCACTTTACGAAGTTGCGATTAATAAATCATTTTTGGTATTTTATGTTTCTCTCACAGGGTGATGAATTGAAATTAATTTTCAAAAATTCTGATCCAGTTATACCTATAATATCTGTGGAAGCGTGAAAATAAAAAAAAAAATAAAAAAATGCAGATCGAGGGATCGAGGAATGATCAGGAGCAGGTGAGAATCACAACATGATATAAATATACTGTTCATTTGTTATTTATTTGTCGTGGATATTTTTTATTTTTTTCTTTCATTCTAACACGAATCATTCTTCATCATAATAATGATGATGATAATGATAATCATAATGATGATGATGAAAAAAAAAAAAAAAAAACAAATATGAGTAATGAACCGTTTTTTATACACGTATAAGAGTATAAATGTAATCCGGGGAAAAATTGTCCTAGAATTTAGATGAAATTGCCAAAGTGTAGCAGCTTTCTTGAATATATGACCATTTTTCTATATTTCAAGTCAACTTGATCTCAAGTTTATTTATCATTTTGTTTTCTTTCTGATTTTGAAAGGAAAGTTGCTTCGGCAGTTCAGACATCCTGAACGGTTTCTTTTCTCTTCTCTTCAGAGTAAAAATTTCTTTGGCAATTGATACTGTCCCCTAGAAAATCTTACGCTAACGAATCGATTTGACAGGTTCACCAAGTTCCCGAAAAATATAAGAAGCTGGGTAATTCGGTTTGCGATTAAAAATAGCGATGTTATCGGTAAAAAAATTTCTCTGGAAATTAATACTGTCCCCTAGAAGAGTTAAAGCTGACGAATCGACTTTACAGGAGCACCGAGTGCCAGAAAAATATAGAAAGCTAGGTAATTCGGTTTGCGATTGTAGATCTGCCATGTTATGAATGAGATATAGGTTGATGATGAATAGGTGAAAAATAGCCGGGTAATGGGTTCGACAATCAGTCAAGTTGCTCTCCAGTAGAGATTGCAAAAATCTGTTTACAATACAATTCTATACAATTTACAATAATCGAAAAAAAGGTCTTAATCAGTAAATAAGATCGATCGTTGGGATGTCTTTGACTATCTGTCCCGTGCATCAGTAGAGGTTCAACTCGATCATACTCTATTTTATAATTTTTATAATAATTCTATATTATAATTGTATCCTCCATCAGCATTTCGGTGTGAAAAATAGAAATGAACAGCCCGCAGTTCGTCATAAGACGAACATGCATATAATCTACCTTGTAATTATATCTTTAAAAATACCTATGCACCTACGTAAGGTATATCTGTACATAATTTACAACGTCGAGGATTAGTTTAGAGTACAATCGTCAGTTATTTAGATTTTCATAAATTCAACGGTAAGATTAAATTAGCTAAAATCGCCTCAACTCTAATTATCTAAGTTCCTGAAAGTAATACAGAATCGGAGGGAGAAGAAAGTGGAAACAACGAAACAACTGATTATTGGTGGGATGTCGAGGATGGCGGATATATGTATATTGGCATTCTTCAATTAAAAGACTCGATCAAGGACAACCTTATATTTTATTCATTCATCTTCACAAATCTTTGTCAATCACGTATAATATATATGGGTATATTTATTGTGGCTGCATCGATAATAATACATCAGAATATTTCTCTCATTGTCAGAGTCATTTGTACATAGAATATTTAATTGTTTCTAATAAATAAGTATTTGATAAAGTCTTACCATAATGTAAACCATATACATTCGTATTACAATAACATACTACATCACAGTACAAAAGTGTGTACAAAATAATATACTCATTTTATAATATACTCGATCTGTATATTTACTAAATCCAATCTAAGTGTGTGTGGGAAAGTGGAAATAATCAAAGAATCCGCGAGCGCACGAACGTCACATGTGTTTTTAATCCGACCATACCTGACCGCGAAGCGTCTAAGTGTAACTGCCCGTTATCAACGATAACTAATAAGAATAATTTTCGCCTATCTTTCAATAGATCGATTTTTGGATCCCGCACCGCTAGTCCTATACAGGGCTCGCATTAACTGTTAAAACTAAGGGCCTAATTATCTTGTCAGGGGTGTAATAGGTCGAATGAAATAAAATGAAATAGGAGAATTAACTGGTAAAAGTAGGTCATATTCTTGAACGATTAATTATGAATTAAGGAACATGAGAATGGATAAGACTACAAATTATATTTCGTCGTCTCGTCCTCTAGATCAAATGGTAGTAACGTCGTTACTGATTGGTCCTGCCACAGATTTTTAAATTAAGGAAACTTCTAGCGCCCTCTACCTCTTATACCGTCACTTCCTATGCTCGCGCGTACCACGTCACCATTACGTTTTTCTGTGCGGTCCTGCCCGCACGCACAAAAAAGTGTGAAAAAAAAAAAAAAAAAAATTCTTAGTTAAAAACGCGATATACAAGAAAAATTGAAAAATGAGTTCACGGGCGAGCAGCGCTCATCATCAGAAACGAACGAGACTAGATTCTCCTAGTTTTGAAGAAAGAATCCTTCGTAAAGTACAAAGAATACAAAAAGAATTACAAGATGGCCGCCGTCCTTGTCGACAAGAACCGCCGCGAGAGAAACGCCATAGACCCCGCAGCTCGGGCAAAAGATCTAGGAAATACCGAAGCAGATCTTCTAGTCGCAGTGTTGACGAATGTCGCACTCGCAAAAGATACTACACCGAGGACACGCCTGGACCGAGCAGGCTGTCCTCGCGGGACCAGAGTCCTACGTCATCCAGGTAAAGGCCCTACCCTGAATCTTCCTAACCCCTTGTAAGCAGGGGCGTAGGAAAAATGGATGAATACAAAATGGGCCTGTACAAGTACAGCCTTATCCTCCCCCCCCCCCGCTTATTCTAATATCTGACTTGGAATTACAGTGATAGAACCTACTCGGACTTTTCAAGCCGATCCGAAAAACGAAGTAGCGATATACAGAGAAGACCACTAGGACAACTCCCGATCTCGGAAGATAACGTCCCTGAGGCTGTGGACACCCCAGAACTCGATCCAGGTATCCTATCGCTCTTAGGCGAAGTCTCATCAAAGGAGGGACCAATGGGGCCCAAGCTACATGAAACCCTGGCTGAACGCTGGAGGAAGACCTTAGCCGTAGGCCTGGGTAAAGAGAACCGGCTAGAACTCGTTAAAAAATACCCGCCCCCCGAAAACTGCGTACTTACAAGAGCACCGGCCTTAAATCCAGAAATCAAGCCAGCATTAAACTCGTCCATCGTGAGGAGAGATTTCTCCTCAGCGGTCTCCCAAAATCAATTGGGTGCTGCTACAGCAGCAGTCGGGTTGGCACTAACCAAACTAATTGAGAAAAGCGAGATACCTACACAGACAGACGAGGACTCAACGACCCTTATCGCCCTCCTGAGCGATGCGGCAAGGATTATGACTGACCTACATTATTACATGTCACTGTCACGGCGATCGACTATTACTGCAGCCTTAAACCCAATAGTCAAGAAAACCGCAGAAGGCAGTGGGGTCGACACCCTCCTCTTTGGCGAGGGTTTCGCAGACAAGCTGAAGGACGCAAAAAATGTAGAAATGTCCTCGAAAACACTTGTAAAAGCAAGGAAGACGGAATATACTTCAAGTGCCAAGAAATACAACCCAACAACAACAAAACCTGCTACTTCTTTAAACTCCTTTGGCCCCTCCAGGAAAACGACCAGCCAAGGTGCGCACCAAGGCAACTACAACCGGAGCTCTTACCGGGGGGGGCACAAGCAACGGCCAAACAACCGTCAAGCTCCACCATAAATGTAAGAATCGCAGGCAGGTTAAACCTCTTTCTAGAAAGATGGAAAGTGATCACCACAGACCCCTTCGTGCTGTCAGTCGTTAAGGGTTACAAAATCCCCTTCACTCATAAACCTTTCCAACAGATCATCCCCAAAGACCCACCTTGTTCCAAATCAGAAGCATTGACAATCAAAAAACAAATACGTGAGTTAAATAGAACAGGAGTAATTAAGAAATGCAAAGCATGTGAAGGCCAATTTCTCTCCTCCTTTTTCCTAGTTGACAAACCAAGTGGAGGAAAAAGGTTTATTCTAAATTTAAAGAAATTAAATAAGTTCATATCAACCTTACACTTTAAGATGGAAGATATAAAGGTAGTGCGTCGCCTAGTAACAAAAGATTGTCTCATGGCAACGATAGACTTAAAAGATTCGTACTTCCTAATCTCCGTAGCCAGATCCTCCAGAAAATACCTACGTTTTTCGTTCCAGGGAACATTATACGAATTTGCGTGCCTCCCCTTCGGACTTAGTACGGCCCCCCAAGTATTCACAAAAATTATGAAGCCCGTAGCCCACCTATTAAGATCCAAAGGATTCATGTCAGTTATATACCTAGATGACATACTTATGATAGGGGAATCTAGAGCTAGCTGCTTAACAAATGTAAAACAGACACAAGATTTACTCGAGTTTTTGGGTTTCATACTCAATATTGAGAAATGCCAACTACAACCTTCCAGGCAAGTAAAATTTTTGGGTTTCCTGATAGACACTGAATATTTTTGTCTGAAATTACCAGATCAAAAAAGACAGACTATTAGAAAATTAGTCATGCAATTTGCTAACAAAAGAACTTGTAAAGTTAGGAATTTAGCAAAACTTATTGGGGTTCTAGTCGCAGCAAGCCCGGCGGTAGAATACGGGACATTATACACGAGAAAATTGGAAAGACTTAAATTCTTAGCCCTTCAGAGTCCAGATCGCTCTTATGCGAGTCAAATGCATATTTCAAGGGCAGTCGCCCCAGATCTTAAATGGTGGGCGGAAATAATCCCTACTTGTCAACGGGTTATCCGTAATGATAATTATACACTGGAGATTTTCTCAGACTCCTCATTATCGGGTTGGGGAGTATATTGTGAAGGAGAACGGGCAAACGGATGGTGGAGTCCGTCAGACCAAAAACTCCACATAAATGTTCTCGAGTTAAGGGCAGCCTTATATGGCCTCAAATGCTTCGCAGGACACCTACACTCCTGTAGAATTCTCCTTAGAATAGATAATACCACCGCAGTAGCGTGTATTAACAAAATGGGAAGCGTTCAGTATCCTAATCTCAATAAAGAAGCTAGAGATTTATGGCAGTGGTGTGAGCCCCGGGAGATTTCAGTATTCGCATGCTACATAAAATCAAGAGAAAACATTGAAGCAGACGAGGAGTCGCGAAAGCTCCCGACGGAAACAGAATGGGAACTAGCAGACTGGGCTTTCAAGGAAATCGAGCAAACCTTTGGGGAATTCGACATTGACCTGTTCGCCTCAAATATTAATCGTAAATGCCCGAATTTTGTGTCCTGGAAAAAAGACCCTGAATCACAGACTATTGATGCTTTTACAATATCATGGACGGGTTTACGGTTTTATGCGTTCCCCCCCTTCTCCCTACTACTACGTACCCTAAAGAAAATAAAAGACGACAGTGCTGAAGGGGTCCTGGTGGCACCTTTTTGGCCAACACAGCCCTGGTACCCACTATTTAAAGAAATGTGGGTTGGCAAACCAATATATTTCCACCCTCACAATAAATTACTGTCTTCTCCCCTTAGAGAAACACACCCGTTGTCGAGGACCCTTACCCTGGTGGTGGCGAGGTTGTGCGACAAGCCTTCCTACTAAAGGGAATGCCGGAACCATCTATACCCCTCGTTCTGTCATCAATCACGGAGGGAACTCGAAGACAATATGAAACAGTATGGAAAACTTGGTGGAAATGGTGTCGAGAGAAGAACACCTCAGTATTTGCAGCCCCAATCTCACTGGTTCTACTCTTTTTAACTGAAACATTTCACAAAGTTAACTCATACTCAACAGTCAACTCTTATCGCTCAGCTCTTTCTCTAATATTAAACTATGATATAGGGGAAAACCCCCTAATTAAACGTTTCTTCAAAGGGGTTAACGCAAAAAAGCCACAAACCCCGAAATACTCCTACATATGGGATACGAAACCGGTGTTAGACTACTTAACAACTTTATCCCCAAATCAGAACCTAAGTTTAGAATTAATTACCAAAAAATTAATAACTATATTTGCCTTGGTCACGGCTCAAAGAGTCCAGACACTTTCTAAGGTTCGGTTAGACAATATAAAATTGTCTAACGACACTATCTATATTACTATACCAGATAGGATTAAGACTACAGGTCGAAATCGACCACAACCTGTATTAAAAATTCCCTTCTTCCATAAGCAACCGGCGTTGTGTGCTGCCTCGGCCCTGCTGTGCTATCTGAAGAAGACAGAGACCCTTCGTGACCAGAATGAGAAGTCTCTTTTCTTGACTTTCAAGAAACCTCATCACGCTGCCACAACACAGACTTTGAGTCGATGGATCAAAGAAACTCTAAAGGCCAGTGGCATTGAAACAGACATTTTCTCAGCGCATAGCACAAGGCATGCAGCAACGTCGGCTGCAGCACGAAAGGGGATCAACATCGAAACCATTCGACAGACAGCTGGATGGACCCCAGAGTCGCAGGTTTTCTCCAAATTCTACAACCATCCGACCAAAGAACTGCAAGACTTTGCAACAACCATTTTAAACGAGGCTGACCAGACTATGTCATAACAAAAAATATAATAATAAACAATACATTGTAAGATTCCATTAATACTTAAGTATAAAAAAAAAAAAAAAAAAAAGAGGGGGGGGGCAATAAGAGCCCTACGTCCTTGTCATGTTCCTTATAAGAAAAGATGCTTCTTTTTGGAGCTTATAATATTAGAGTTAAGAGAATGCGAGCTAAAAACCACTTATGATACTTACCAAACCCAAAGATATAGAGTTAGTTTGTACCAGACGATCATGATTACATGATAACATAAATAAAACTACAAACATTGTTTAAAAACAAAAGCTTTATTTAAAATTCTCAAATCGCTAATTTAAACAGCTACCATTTGATCTAGAGGACGAGACGACGAAATATAATTGTAAGATTGAACGAACTTACCTAAGTGAAGTTCAATCCCAATTATGTGAGTCGTCTCGTCCGAATAGATCAAAACCCACCCAAAAAAAAAAAAAAAAAAAAAAGATAATAATGAGTAAAAGAAAACCCCCCCAGTTGCGATTTGAATCCTTAAAAATAATGGTGACGTGGTACGCGCGAGCATAGGAAGTGACGGTATAAGAGGTAGAGGGCGCTAGAAGTTTCCTTAATTTAAAAATCTGTGGCAGGACCAATCAGTAACGACGTTACTACCATTTGATCTATTCGGACGAGACGACTCACATAATTGGGATTGAACTTCACTTAGGTAAGTTCGTTCAATCTTACAATTATACGTGTATGTGTGTCGACGCGGGTTCGTGAAGGGAACTTACTTCAAGAGGAATCTTTATATAGATGATAATAATAATAAGAAAGAAAATATCCTCTTCCCGATTCCCGCAGTGGCACTTGTACACATGATAAGAATAATATAATAAATAACTCTATCCTCGCATGAAATTGAAGAATGATTTGATTTTTCCATGCGGGTTCTATAACCCCTAAAACTCTTTATAACCTTATAACCTCACAACTCTTGCTCTCAATTCCTTATTCTTATTAATAGTAATAATTTTTTATAATAATGCTTAAATTAATAAAGCCATTCCTCGACAAGTTGGAGGTGCCGCGAACTTGCGTAGAGCTAAGGGTTTCCCCGAAATGATTTAGCACTGGCTCTCAGCAAGCTGTATGGGCTTTCTTAATATTAGTTATTATAGCATACATTAACAAAGTTGTAGATAGCAAAATAGTAATTTAGAGATATACTTTTACATATATAATCGAAGAATACGAATCGTAAGTATTACAGGTCAGATTGGATCTTACTACTGAAATATCTAGATCGGCTATTACCGTCTTTTAAATTAAATAGTACACTCGGCCTGTAATCCAGAGTTAACCATGGGGATTATCCCGAAGTATTCACAATACCGGGTTAACAATTACGCTTCCCATTCGTATGTCAACTTAAAATAGAAGATTGAGCGACTATAATATACAGTATGAATATAAGATAATACACTTGGTATTCTTGTGGGAATACTGGATAACAATTTTTATAATGAAATTTAGAATTTAATATGAATGGTGGAATGTTGGTAACGATTGTCGTGACTTAACTTTGGTTGAACCGACCATGGAGGGACTTAGATGACTGTGTTGCACCATAGTTTAACGGGTGCTCACCTCTTTTGTCTTTCGAAACCAATTCTAATTCGCCGACGGAATCGGAGCGGTCTTGGAACCAACCAGGATGCACTTGGTCACTGAATCGAATTTGAATGCTCAGTGAAACTGATACGATGTCCTGTACTTGAGAAAATGTCTATCACTGAATTTAGAATAGATGTGGGATTTGAAAGTTAACAAGTCCAAAATGAATGTCTTGATCACCGAATTTAGAATACATAACGTGGGATTGAAAGTATTCGAGAGTTTAATGAAATCAAACCAATGTGATTTATCACTGAATGTAATTATCACGAAATTGAAAAGATTGAATTGAATCGAAGATCGAACTTAGAAAAGATTGAATGCAACTCGCGGCTAAAGTTAGTACACGGGTCTATACATTCACGCACCTCGCGATTTACCAGACGAAAGATACCTTTTCAAGTTCAGATGCAGGCACGCGACCGTGGCTGCAACAAAGTATGATCCCTACCCTGCTTCTAATTAACTAATTAGGTTACTGCGTTATTCCTGATTGGTTCGTCAAGACTCGGGTGACTTAAGTCCCAAGAAGTGCAAGCGTCAGCCGTCCGTCCCCGCATAGTCGGTTCACCGTAGTGATAAAAATGTACATATATGCTAGATCTTAAATTTTAGGTAGATACATTCATTCCATGCATGGCACACACCCTAATTCCTTAATTTAGATGCTCCTAAATCTTATAGTTTTCCCTGTATATACTAAGATAATTAGGATTTTATTAGCAAGAGTTATAACGATGCGATCATAGGTGCTAGGTCGGCAAAACCCTGGCAGTTCTAGAAACTGCTACGCCGTAGGCGTTAAACCGAAATATATTATATTACTATGCCGGGGCCCTATCGGTCCCGACGTGACTTCCCGACGACCAATTATAAATTTCGAGAAATTTGAATTCACCTAATAGACAGCGTGCGACCAGCCATATTAGCCTGCCTGTGTAGCTCCGTTAGCAACGGCCGAAAGAGCATCCTCTCTGCAGTAATCACAGCAGAAAATTGGATTAAGCTAAACTATTCAGACTTATTACTGTATTAGTTGTTGCAAAGAAACAGAAAATTGTGTACATCCATTCTATCAAAAGCACTCTATAGTGTCCGTATTATTTACAGAAAAGAATTTGGTTATGTTGAACGGATTTTATAGTCGAATTTCTCAATCATTCGAATACATTTACCCCTTCTGTGCCCTTCGGTATCCATTAAAAATAATACATACCGAATCTTCAAGTTCTTATTCGTTATTGTAATAAACATACCAAAAATACGTAACCCAGTTGTCGCAGTACTGTAGTTGGCTTAGCTACTTCATTTTCCGCTTATGGGACTTCCGTGTCAACTCTTTGTCTGCATATGGAGTTATTCTGACGACTTTACTGTTAGACCTTGTGTTAAAAACAGCTTTGAATTCAATCACGTTTTTTGCTAGCTAAGATCTATCAACATTTTTTCTAAAATCTTGCATAGTTTCGAGGTACTTCAAACCAAAAGTTCAAGTTCGGGATACGGCAGTATACTCCTATATTTTTGTGGCCGACGCCCCTTGGTCCTATTCCCTCGATATATGTATTTTGAAATCCGTAAAAGAAGTACATAATACGTTATACAGTTGGATTTCAACTAATTTGTAACTTTTGTGAAAATGTTTCATTCCCTAAGACTTTTCATCTGATGAAATTTCTATGACAATATTTGAGGCCTGGAATTCCCTAACGTTGTAAATGCCATTTCTTGAATTTTTAATTTATTAAAAATCGGATTTTGAAGGGCATTGGTATTTGTTCACAATTGAATTATTGAAATAAATAAAACAGCAGTCGAACAAAAAATAACAAAGTTGATCATTTTCCCAAATAGCTGCAAGTTCACACTATGGAAAATCAAATAATTGATTAATGAATAGATTAATTCAATGAGTAATTTTTATTTTACAGTATGTAAAGTTACTTAGCACGACGACAACAAAAACACTGGCACAAGACTGTTGACACAATGGACATACAACCTTTTGCACTAGGCGATTAGTTTACTTTTATGTCACTATTTGCAGTGGCGTAGCTGAGAGCTAATAGGGCCCCCCTGCAAAAATCTTCATGAGGCCCCCTCAAGGCAAGGAAAATAGTGAGAATTTGAATGAATTAAAAAAGAAAAACATTTTTTCAATGTAAGAAACAACTATTTATTGATCATACATGTATAATAAATATATTATTGTTTAAGATCCAAACCGAATCTTTTGGATCGTCTGGCATTTTTTTCTGCAAATTGTTCAAATAACTTATCTATATTGATTTTTCTCGACCGTTCGCATTCAATCGATAATGTCGCTAAAGCAGATAGTCGCACTTACGACATACTAGTGCGTAAATAATTTTTTATTAGTTTCAACTTTGAAAAAGATCTTAAAAGCTTCACATTTTGCAAAAAGTTGTAAGTTGCGCGAGAAATCCTGCCACTTGTGAGAGTTCTGTCTGTGCCTCAATTACACAAGGTCCCAATTTGGACTTTTAAATTGAAATTTTTACAACATACGACTGATTTTAAAAATCATATTTTTTCCGCTATAGCGAGCGGGGCCCTCTAAAGCTCGGGGCCCCCCCGCGCCGCGGGCTTCGCGACCACTCAGCTACGCCACTGACTATTTGGCACCCTATTTACTTGACGTGACTATGTATATGTTATATACGTACAAAAGCATTTACAAGCTATTTTAGCAAAAAAACGAATTTCAATGAAAATGGCACTTACAACGTTACGGAGTGGTAGGCCTTATTCATTCCACTCAGTTTAATTATTTGATCACAGTTTATTTTTCTATACCTATTTTCAAACTTGGACTGTAACATGCAACATGTTACATTGACATATTTTTTGCCAACCAGTATTAGAACTTCATAACCATGCCGAGAACAAGAAAAAGGCCTGCGGAGACTAAAATCAAGCAGCCCTCAAAACAGATGGCAAAAGTCAACACCACAACTATAGAACCGCCAGAAGAATCAGAAAAAATAGAAATAGCAATGAACAAAAACAGTGATGTTAGCGACACAGTGCAAATCGTTTCAGCGTTAGCGACACAGTACAAAAGCATTTACAAGCTATTTTAGCAAAAAAACGAATTTCAATGAAAATGGCACTTACAACGTTACGGAGTGGTAGGCCTTATTCATTCCACTCAGTTTAATTATTTGATCACAGTTTATTTTTCTATACCTATTTTCAAACTTGGACTGTAACATGCAACATGTTACATTGACATATTTTTTGCCAACCAGTATTAGAACTTCATAACCATGCCGAGAACAAGAAAAAGGCCTGCGGAGACTAAAATCAAGCAGCCCTCAAAACAGATGGCAAAAGTCAACACCACAACTATAGAACCGCCAGAAGAATCAGAAAAAATAGAAATAGCGATGAACAAAAACAGTGATGTTAGCGACACAGTGCAAATCGTTTCCATGTTAGCTTCATGAATAGAATCAAGACTTAAAAATCTTGAGGAGTTAAATCACAACTCGTGGTGAGTAATGCTCTTTTTTTTATCGATAAGCATGCATCTAGAAGAATACCTATTCCACTCTCATATACATTATCAGGTATTTTATGACACTTGTATATGTATTATATAAATAGGTGTTAGGAATTCTATTTGATGAGCTCATTTTTTATTTTGACTTGCGATTGGCCAGTGAACAAGAATATAATGGACATCAGTTTCTCAGAACTATTCGATAGCACTAATGCTCCTCAAGATATGGCTCCTGTTTGAGCAAAAAAAACGGATTTCGATGAAAATGGCACTTACAACATTAGACGGAATAGGCCTAATGTATTTTAGTTGGCTCAATTATTTAATCACGGTTTGTTTTACCATACCTATTTTCAAACTTCGGCTGTACATACATGGGGGGGGGGGGGGGGGGGGGGGGGGCGGTAAAGTGGGCCCCTTCAAATTGAGTGACTTTATGGAGGCGCGAAAAAAGTAATTTTTGAATATCTAATAATTAATTGTAAAAATATAAATACAGAATAAAAAATGTCAATCATGAAATTTTTTTTGGAGGGGCAAACTTTGCCCCAAATTTTGGATTTTTCAATTTTAATGGATGCAGCATAATAATGTTGAATACTTATCAAGGGTCTAAAAAAAAGTAAACGTGTAACAAAAATTAATGATATTATGATTATTTTCCTTAAGGGGCCCACTTTGCCCCCCCCCCCCCCCCCCCCCCCCCCCCCCTACATGTGAAAATGCAATAACTGAATGACGGTATTGCTTTTTTCATATTTTTTGCCAACGATTAGTATACCTATATATTAGGGTGGTTCAAAATAACCCGATCCCTGAATTTTTTTCGGGGCACCCTCTGAAAAGCTTCAGGACGATGAAAAAAGATATTTCCCACTCGATGAGCGCAAATGGATAAGATTTAGAGGTCGCGCAAACGTGTTTTCTGTCTAAATTCGTTATTTTTCTCGTTTTCGCGTTTTTATTGAAAAAAAAAGGTTTTCAATCGGAAATATTTGGAATCAAGGGCTGCCGATTTTTCCCCCAATCAAATACACCACAGAGAAATGGGAAAAAATTCCAAAACCGTTACCGAAACCATAGCCGATGCGATAAAAAATCTTTCGCGTCATTTTTTTGTGATTTTTCCTTTGTTTTCAAAAAATTCAAGCTGGCATGATTTTCAAGGGATTCAACTTTTGCAGATTCAGGTTTGTTTATCAAAACCTATAAATTCGTTTAAAAAATTAAGAAATAATAGGATACTGTATTCGCGAGTTTCCACGACCTCAAACTCGGCTATCTTTCTATCTTCGAAAATCATAAAAATCTGCATTCAAAGTTAATTTCTCTTCGTGATTCATTTTCAGGGGGTTGCCCCGAAAAAAATTCGGGGGTCGGGTTATTTTGAACCACCCTACTATATATGTCCATCAACCCTAGTATCAATTACAATTGTTATTTTTATTTCAATGAATTCTAACTATAGCTCGAAACAATTGTTTTCGAGAAAAGTTAATAGAATTGATCGTTCTGCGTACAGAAGACAGAATTGCAATATATTCCATGGGAGACGCGATGAACTCAGAAGTCCTCTTGAACTTGAGTCATCAAAATGCAGATGAATCCCTCGAACCAGCTTTGCCGGGCCCTGACTTGAACCAGAGTATTTCATACTTACGAAGTCTGCCAAGAATCGTCCTGGATGAGCCGCTCTGAGAAGGTACAATAACTTTTTCTTCTGTAGTGGAAGTGTTCAATTTTCTAAGATTTCTATGCCAATATTTGAGACCTGACATTCCATAAGGCTGTAAAAGCCATTTTTAAAATTGTTCGTAAAACGAATAAAGCTTTGGTAGGTCCTGACCTGGAAGACACTATTTCAGATGTTGAAGTCTGCTAAGAATTGTGAGCGATTAGCCGTTTCCAGATGATAGCATAACGTCTTTTGTGATTGGGAACCCGAGTAATTCACATCGTGTACTCATAATACACCCGCCGAGTGTATATAACTCTATGGCAGATACGAATGAATCACAATTCCAAACAATTACACACTGCTGCAATCAGGCACATGTAGGTATCTGCTGATATGGACATTGTCAGTAAAAGAACACCAGCAGTTATGAATGATTTGGTAACTCATTTTGAACCCATGTGAATTATAACGTTATATTATTGTCTGGTGTAATTATCGTGTAGTAATCCGTTCTTACACCAGGGATTCCAGTCACTTTTTGGTCACTTTTTCAAGTCGGGAAGTCACTTTTCTCACTTTGTTTTAAAGGCTCCTGCCGCTACTAGCCCTGCATATGCGATGGATTCCGAAGTTCCCTTGGATTTAAGCTATCCAAATGCAGATGAATTCTACGAACCATCTTTGCCAGCCTCTTTAGCTTGCTACATTGATTTGCATTTGTACGTGATACAATCAGAACTGCCCTCGGACTCGAGGATCCAAAATTCCGAGAAATCATCCGAACTAACTTTGGCAAGTCCTGACCTGGGAGATACTATTTCACATGTTGAAAATCTGCCAAGAATTGTCAGCGATGAGCCGTTTCAAAATGATAGCATAACGTCTTTTGTGATCGGGAACCCGAGTAATTCACATCGCGTACTTCTTCTAATCCTCGAGGCTCATCTCCCGAAGGAATGTAGCCAGCCGCGGGGTATAAAAGCTTTAGTAAGTTCATAATTTAGTTGCTATTTATTTATTTTGGTTAAATTTTTTTTTTTTTTTTTTTTTAAATTTTATGCAATTAGTTATTTTGAGATTATGCCAGCACGTGGTGGGATCACCTCGTTGCGACTACTATCACGCACACCGCTAGGTACCTTTTTCCGATTTGGCACTGAACTCACTCGAAAAATACTTAGGACGAACAAAACATATATTCGTTTTCTATCATAATCCGCTTATTACAATACTTTGAATATCCTCACATCAAAGGATTGAATGGATTCCAGGATACCGGTAGAAAACGTGTCCGGCTCGTGTAGCGACCGTCATTGGACCCCCACATTAGTACATTACACCCGCTAGTGTATACTCTATGGCAGATACAAATGTATCACAAACCAGACAACTACACAATCGGGCACATGCATCATGGCAGATACTGGTAGACATTAAGTTAGACAATGAGCTGGACAAGTGTGTCAACAAGTCGTGCGTATGCTACCAGAGAAGTGAGAACTAACCAACGGACTCTCGAGCACTCAAGAAGCCTAACGCTACATGAAAACCTTGGATCTCCACTACACTCTGTGAATGAAAATTTGAATAAAACAAGCATAAGCATACCATAAAAAAGCCTTAAAGCGGTCTGAAATACATATTATTTTCGAACTTAGATCAACTAAAGGTAAGATTTGACGGTAACAAACAGTTTTGCAAATTTATTTAACCGTTCATTACACATTCTTTCGATCTTTCTTTACGTACTTTGTCACAATGACAGATCTAATTCAGGGTTAGGGTTAGGTTGACATCAACTTTCGCGAAACGTAACCTCACTTTTTTAGATTATCGTCTATTTAAAGAATGAAAGAGATATTATAGAGGATTGAAACGACCATTTCTATTCGTTTCTATCCAGTGTAGGGCTCTCATGTCGCAACAATCTACTCTGCTTCTGTTTTCTAACCTCAAAATCGCTTCGTTATAAAAAAAAAAAAAAAAAAACGTATTCCCGAATACGATAATCGTTAATATTTTTCTTCTATTCCCTATTTTATTTAGATAATAGGAAAAAACGAAAAGGAAAAACAAAATATGACGGGCGCAAGCGCCACGGAAAAGACAACAGCCAACAACCCGTTAGAGCAGTTTGTACTATTGGCTAAAACAGCGAAAGGTGCAGCGGCAGTAGAGCTGATAAAACAAGCCGTTGAAGCTCCAGGAGTAAATGTGTTCGGGGAGTTATTAGACATGCCTAATATAAAAGAGCTTGAAAACGGGCCTTACGCCGAGTACTGGAACACATTGAACCTATTCGCTTATGGAACTTATAAAGAATATTTAGAAAACAAGGAAAAATTATTTGACCTGACTCCTATTCAGAAGAAAAAATTACAGCACTTAACTATCGTCACTTTAGCAACAAAGTCTAAGTGCATTCCTTACTCCGTTTTGTTGGAGGAACTTGACGTAAAGAATGTAAGAGACTTAGAAGACCTTATAATAGAGGCTGTATATGCAGATATTATCCACGGTAAATTAGACCAGAAAAATTCACAACTTGAAGTTGATTACGCCGGACTAGGGAGAGATGTTAGACCCGGAGATGCTGGAGCTGTTGCAGAAACTCTGGCAGCTTGGGGACAAGCATGCGACGCAGTATTGGCTTGCATTGAACAACAGGTTCTCAGAGCTAATAGCGAAAAACAAAAGGCGACTCATCATAAGGAAAAGATACAGCAGGATGTGAGAAATATTTATCAAATTTTCTTCAACTGTAGTTTATTTTTATCAAATTTTCTTCAACTGTAGTTCATTTTCATGAAAACATAGATTTTTGTTTAAATTTCATTCAATTTCAGATCGCAAATATCAAAAAATCGCTAGCAGCTCAAGCGGGAGGTGGCGGAGTCCAAGAGGCGGATGTGGCTGGGGGTGGGGCGGGAGCCGGAGCAGGAGGAAGTGAATCGGGTCGTGAAGCTTTGCCAGTTCCGCCTGATCCGAAGAAAAAACAGCAAAAGGCGAAAGGTATTCGAGGCAGTGGTAAGTTCTGGAAGACATAAATTAGGTACGATCTAAAGATCTGCGCAGATTTCTCATGAATATTATCTTCAAAAATTTTTCTTCCAAGAAAGTGTATGAAGAGAGGAAAGCTTAAAGCTGAATCAATGATAGTTGTATAATTATCAATGAAGTTTGTTTATTAGTTTTGATAATAAATGAGGAATCTGCGTTGATCAGGGATATAAGGGTGTGATGAAAATAACAAATCAGGGATTTCCAACTTGCCAATTTAACCGGCTCTCATTAAATGTGATATCACATTTAATTAATTTGTATATAATATGAACTGCTGGTTCAGATTTCTTATTATCTCAAAACAGTACAGTAAATATAGCTACTACTTCACATGTTATAGAGAGAGCACGATCACATAATATTTAAATGACTAGACATGTTATTCTATTTATATATCAAAAGTGAGGCTGTTGGGTATATTAGTTATGGTTACAAAATACTATACGAGAAATAATGAATAAATCAAAGTTTCTAGCGAGTTTCTTTGAGGTATTTGAGGAAAAAAATTCAATTCCATGGGATAATAAGGCCAAGTTTTTACAGAATCTTATGAACGTCAGTAATTATTTTGCCCCACTCCCAACTGAAAAAAAAATTACAACAATATTTTGTTGAAAATGTGTTGAATGTGAGATGAATTTTTATTATTTTATTTATTGAGGCTGTTGAGCAAAAATGGTGCTAATTATTGGATACAAAACGTATTGAAATATATTGCTTTAATAATTAACGTCGAGGTATTTATATATACATATATAAAGATACGTCAGTGTAACGAAAGAGTTTATTTCTTTGGTCAATCGTTGTTGTTTAAGGATCAAGGTAGTAGTAGTAGGTAGATATATGTATACATATACCTATAAATCTTTGAAGCCGAAAAAGAAAAAAAAAAAAAATTAACTAGATACGTATAAAGTGAGGGTGTAAGTCGACATATATTAAAATCCATTGATTTCTTTCGATTTTAGTTCTATAGACAAGAGCCAGTTACAAGAGGATGCTAATTCGGGAGGATTTAAATGAAATAAAAGTTCGATAACGATTAAATAGTTTCGATCTTGAAGTATGTGTGTAATTCGCCGGGTATTCGTAAATATATAAAAATAACAAATGCTGGAAAAAAAATAATAATAATAAATAAATTATAATTTATCATTTCCACACCGATATTCTGTTATTTCAAATAATAATAATATATTGGCTGTCCTTAAACATGTTATCTGTATTTAATGTTAAACTATTTATTAAACAACAAATATGCATGCTCAAATTTTCAACAAAATAATATTTATCAACGAATGTGTACTGTATTATCTTGCAATTGGTTCAAAATTCGCAGCCTTTAACAAAACATAAGTGACATAGACATCATTTCAAACGAAATTTTGATAACTAGAATCGCACCTAACATTTAATTAGATTGATTTAAGAAAACAATTATTTAACACTGCAATTATACCTAATAGTTGGGCTTTACACGATTTATTTTCGTCTTTTACATATTGTTTTTCTACAATTTAATTTAATTTATTTCCTTTTCAATTTTTTTTAACAGGCATTAGCATCTGTTCGTCTATTTTCATGATTTAATCTCTTATACTTTATTTTTTCTTGTTCTCTTTCTTCGGCAGTTTCGTTTCCCGTAATACTTATGATATACCTATGTGGCTGATATTGATAAGCGTGATTTATACAGCTGGATTTAACAGATCGACGCCTTATTAAAGAAAAACAAAAAAATACCATCCGGCAATATTAAATAGAGAAAATTATAATTATTAGGTGTCTCTGTTTGCTGATTATTTGATTCTTATTATTATCATTATTACTATTACTGGTATTATTATTTTTATTTTTTCAAAAAAGGATCAATTCAAGAAATTAATATCTCAAAGTATTGTATGAATTTTCTCTTCTAATATTGCTAGTTATTTCTATTCTGAATGTTGATTTTCGACGATGGCGTTGGTGATCTTGTAATTCCTCTTCTTCGTAACTTGTGCTGTTCGTAATAATTTTATCTCTCTCTTTTTTTTTTTCTCTTATCGAAGCTTGTTTTCCTTTGTGAATAATATTAGGCGCAAAAATTTGTATCCAATGCTTCTTTTTTTTTTTAACATTTGAAACTTTTAATTTACTGCCCTATCTGCACTACCCAATTTCCACGTTTGAATGACTACGAGTTTTGAGATTAATATTTTGAATGTTTTTTCATCCGTTCGAATTTACATTTTTTTTCTTTTTTTTCTCCAAATTCTCCAAAGCCGACGTCACTGCCGATCTTCACAATACTATTCTTTAAATTTTATACTATAATACCTAACATCTCGAGCTGTCAAGTTGTTCCTATATAGTACGATATAATTATAGGTATTTGTATTCGTAGTTGGATATAATACAAAATAAGCAAATTTAAAAGTTAAACGAAAAACACTAAATTAATAAATGAAGAACTAAACAAATAAAAATTAAATGAAAACGAAGGAAAATGTTAGCTCATCTGAAAAGCGTTGTAAACATTATCTATGTGGAATAAACTTGATTTAGTTGAACAAAAAAAAAAAAAAACCACAAAAAAATAGAACACAGTTTCCCATTTTTCAATTCCCTTTATTAATCTATTCTATAATCTCTCGATTACGATAATCAAATTCAATTATACATATACATATATTCATGTTTTTATTTTATAATTTTCATCCTTAATATACATATAATATTAGAAATAATAATATAGCATTCCACATCTTGCTTTCGTATATATGTATGTATATAATATAATTAAAAAAAAAAAAAAAAAAACTTGGTTCACAGATTTTTTTGACATTGTTTTTTGCATTGCATATTCGATTTCTTTAAAATTCCTCCTTTTCGTTCTATCGCTTGATAACTAACTTCTTATAATTTAACTTTATATCTCCCATATAATTATAATTATAATAATTCTAATTAGTAATTCTTTAAACTACCTTATAGATTAAAAAATCATTCGTCTTACACTGCGATAATTACCATATACATATATTTTTATATATATAATGCATGATTGCCGCGTATATATTTGTATATTATATACAGAGATTATTTATCATATCATTATATATATTTAATATTTTAATATCTTTAGGTAATTTCAATTTTTTTTTTTTGTTCAAATTACAAGCTAAAGTTTTGGCCTGAAATTTAAAGGAATGAAGAAATGAATAAATTAAGAAATTAATTAATCACATTAAAAATCAAACTATTTTATGCATCGTGTTAAAATATATGAAATGGAAAGTTTCATTATATGGTCACGTATTGTATGTTTATTTTATTTTTCAATTTCCAGGTCACTAATTAAAGAGTGCCGTGTCAAGAGAAGAATCTAAAATCTGAGAGGTGTCTTCGTATTTAAAATGTTTTAGAAAATGACTGATATATGACATCAGGCTGGGGGCATCGGGCTCATCTATGCTCAGAGCCTGTCGAAGAGACCTCTGATATCTGAATTAGATTTTATTTCTGTTCTTTTCTTCTTTTTTTTTTTTTTTATATATATATTTTGTTTTATTTTATTTTCAAGCATTTCCAGATCACGCAGTTACTCAATTATTATCCTAATATATGTATACCTATAATATGCATATAATATAACAACATATGTTCGTATATTTATAAAAACAGATTTCTCTTCGGGCCTGATAAACGGGGTGCGACACTATTATTATACATACACAAGTTATAAATACGACAAATTTCAATTATTTCATAATATCATAAATATACAATATAGCTATAATATAATGATAATAATATATGTTGACAATATTAACAACATCTTAACAATATATTATATATACAATGCGTTATTATTCTAAAACCTATTCATCGTACATACATACCTATACGTTCAACATATCATCTTATATCATTTTTTTTTTTCTTTTTTTCTAAATTTCTTCTTTGTTCATTTTAGCTAGGAAATTATATAATATCGAGAGCTGGACATTAATGATTAATAAGTAAGATAATACGTTATTTGAATGCAGAAAAAATTTATAATCTTTTTCCCTTTTATGTTCTTTGTTTTATATTTGTTATATGTATATATTCAAACGACAGATATGTGTACTACTACAAGTTTCATCTAGGTATAGAAATTCGACTTTTTATTAACTTTCATCTAATAAGAACCAAAAAACAAAACAAAATTATAATAATAATAAATATAATAATAATAATAATAATGATAATGTTAATAAAGTTTTAGATATTATTTTCACCATATTCGTTCGCTTTTTCTCTCTCTTTCTCTCCCCGAGCACTCGAAAAAAATTTATATATTTACGATGTATATAATTACTTTAGCATCATCGTACACCATCTACCAGTTGCAATTCCTATAGTCTGCAGAAATATTATACATGGTATATATACGTGTGTATATACCTATATCGAATAAGGAAAATGAATAAATAAATAAATAAATAAATAAATAAATAAATAAATGATAGAACAGAGAACAGAGAATATAATTTTTTTTTCTTTTCTACTTCTTTTTCAATCAAATTGAATTTGTTACTATGTAAATATTAATCCCTTAAATAACTATATGACAATACCTGCAATGAATATTAGCACATGTTACGTGTATATGTATAGTATGATTATATCTATGTATGTAATATGTACAGAATTACAATGTCTTTCATTAAATTCTCGTGTAAAAAATTTCGTTTCATATAATAATCGATGAATTAATTAATTCATTGATTAATTGAATAATTAATTATTTGAATTCTTATATATATTATTATTATTATTATTATTATTATATGATTACCATATCAAAATCAATATGGATATTACGTTATTTTTATTTATACAAATTACATATGATATATGTATGTATTATATGTATACTTTGGCCATGTTTACTACGTATGATTTTTTATTCTTTTTTTTTTTTATATCTTTTCCTTTTTATTTTGTCTTGTTCACGAGATTATAATTATATTCATTGTATTCATAATATATACCTATATTTACAAATTACACTTACAAGTTGATATCAATAACGTATAGTATAATTATATATTCATATACTTTGAGCGTAATAGCTAAAATATACAATATATCGTACACGTATCATTATATATGTGCATGGGATATTCCAAATCGAATCACGGGGTCATCGGTCAGACCCCCTTCGATTTTAATCATGAATATTTTTGGGTCCTCTCGAGTCCAGTATGGAACCTCAGTTTTGTTTAAATTTCTTCTTCATTTTTTTCTAATATCGTTATATCAAGCGAAAACAGGCAACAAGACCATTTTTGAATTAAAGACCGGAATAAAAAAAAAATCGTGATCAAAATCGAAAAGCCCACGAAAATCTCGTAGTTATAGATTTTTTTTGACAATAATTACTCTCACAATAAAATATATACTGACAATATAGCCGAAACACATATTTTAAATAGGGAAATCCACCCTCTTGGTGGAAGGGGTTAGAGTTGAAATAAAAATCTAGAAAATAACAAAAACATAGGGAATTGTTTTCGAATTATTTGCAGCCGATTTGGGGGGAGGGGCTTCTGCTGAAAAATTCGTCCGAGCCCTAAGTAAGGACCACCCTAATATATAGATATATATATATTATAATCCCCCTCATGATATTTCTTTCGTAAGGAAGATATAGGTACTTATTGATTTTTTCTTCTTTTTTTTAATGAATTTTCTTCTTGCCTATAATTACCGGGGAACCAATTATCGCCATCTAATTACCCTAAAATTGAATATAAATGGTCAGTCCTCGTAAACTTTGCAATATAATATACATATATGCCTATTAATATTTTATTAATATTTACAAAGAAGTAATATAATATAATATAATATAATATAATATTATAGGTATACGAGAATTTGATTTGCTTTTCTCAATCGAGAGCTCACAATAATAATTATACTATATAATATATTTAATTTTTTTATATTTATATTTATATTTAAACATTTTCACAGCACCCAACGATTCTGACTAATATAGCATATACAATATAATAATATATCTTGTTAATCTTTTTCATTCAATATTTTTTTTTACCAAGCATGAATTATTTCTATGTTTAATAATTTTCTCTGATTACTTTTTATAGGTATACGGATTTATTCTCGATTTTATATAATATATATTAAAATCTTGGTATATAGGTATACCTTAATTTTTCTTCGTCGAGCTTGAATAATCCTTTCTCGTTTCCTCTGATATCCTCATTATACTATATATTATATATTATTAAAGGATTCTTTCTTTTCTTTTCTTTTTTTTTTCTTTTATTCATTACTCTTTTGCTACGAATCACTAGATTTTTGCTCGCTGCTTTACTCGCAGGATCGTACTATAATGTACATTATAATGAACGATGAAATTTCCTACCTACGCATATATGTATATAGGTATATGTATATAGTATACGCACGTCGTTAAAATATTTTCGTTTTCCCCTTACGAAATAAACGTCAAAGAAATAAATAATAGCTTTCCTTCTTCTCAACCAAGCGCGTACTTTATATTATTATAGGTATAGGTATGTATACATATATACACACCTATAATTATTCTATACTATATGATACGAACGAACAAATGACCGTTTTCTATACGAGCAGGGTATACATATAATACAATATATGGTACGTATAGGTATTGCCTCGTATTTCTTTCCAATTAGGGGATCACCCTGTTCGATTTAGATCGGCTTAACAAATTTGTTTTTCTTTTTTCTGGGTTCTTTTTTTTCTCTTCGTTTCCTTTGAAAATTGAGCGCTGTTATATACTGTGACATCGGTGGTTCGAGATATATAATTATCTAAATGATTTTCTTCAAATTTGACTATATGTATGTATATTTAGAGTAATACGATTCTTCTGTACACGTAAAAACAGAAAGCAAAAAAAAAAAAAAAAAAACATAAAAAAAACGTACATGAAATGAAATGAAACGTGATCCCTAAAATAATCACCGCGGCGCAGATATTACTTTAATCTTGAGCTAAACGATCACCGGCATCTTCGAGATCGGTTTCATATCTATTTGCAAGACCGCTGCTGCAGATTCTATAAATACACTTTCCTGCTATAACGCACCGTCCTTCTGGCTGACTGGTCCATTTCCTATCCTCACGTTGTTGAGCTGTTTTCCCTGCAGACCGGTCGAATCTTTGATGATCTCTTTACTCGTTATATTATCTTTCGTTATACTTATGGGGATGCCTGCAACGCGTGATGGGGGGTTCGTATCTGCAGAGTCCGAAACTTGAGTCTGGGTCGAACGGGAGATATAATTTCCGGTAGTTTTTCCATTTATACGATCCTCTTTTACCTCCATCTCGTAATCTGCAGAAATAAGAAGCTTATTTCCAGAACTTTGAAGAGTTGTAGGACGTACAGGGTATATACCACATATTATATCATGCGATCTATAAATTATCATTATTATTTTTTTTTCGAATCTTTGGGTATTTCTGAATAGATTTTGGAACTCAGCTGCGGCTGAGTCTTCCCATCGAGTCCAAAATAGAATAAACAAAAGACTTGGAACATGCACTTTTTCAAAATCGTATTTTTACTCGAACCAACGACAAATTATTTACTGCATTTGTCAAAAGAAAAAAAAAATCTATTGAACTGACGAGTAAATTTGTAAAATATTATATGAAAAATTGTCTCCTTTTTCTCTTTACTCAGAATTGTCCCATATACAGATTTGTACCTGACTCATTCAAATCCACCCTGTATATGTATATACCTATATATAATTTATACTGCTACTGCGATAATTTAACCGGGAAGTAGCTACATATACATTGGGAAAAAGATTAATTAATAATATTAAGTGAGACCGTAGCTGCTGCGTCGGAGCCTCGAAGCATAATAATATAAAATGAAGAGAGAGAAAGAGAGAAAAAAAAAATAAAAAATAGAAGGGTGAAGTAAGTTGAGAGTTATATTCGAATTAAATATTCCCATCCACTTCTACATCATTCTCCGAGAATATTATATATGTATACGTATACGTATAAGAGATCAAAATCGTATCAATTATACATCTAATGTAGGTAGAAATGGTTCAAATTTTTTTCTGGTCAGAGGGTGATCGAGTTTTTATAAAACATATCGCGTGCAGGATAGAATAATATACGAGGGAACGATATATTGAACTGTTATCTAATGAATAATGATAATAATGATATTAACAATAATTAATCGATAAATAAATAAAAAACGTGATATTACGTTCGCTTTGTGTCGAGCAATCGATAGTCGTCGTAACGTGTCGTTTTACGGCCTTGTTTTGATCGCAAGTAGCAGCAGTCAGCGTTACGGCTGCCATCATACTCGAAGCATTGGTCCCTGTTACCGCGGAACTCTTCGTCGTGCTATACCTTGCTGGCATCATGCTCTGGCGAACGTTTCTTTCAGGTCGTATGAGTATGATGTACAACTACGTCGTTTGGTAGATAAAAAGGAACAGAAAGAATTATTCCAATTATATTTATAAAATTCTCGAGTATATTGCGATAAATCAGAGTATCTCTCACCTTCGGGCTGAACAGACAAGCAATGGTAACCGAAGCTGACAGACTGATGGTCACAGACATCGATGTGATTCTTAAAGCGACGTGATTTCCGGTTCCGAAGTATAACGGTACAAAGGCCAGCCAAATAACGCATGTCGTGTACATAGTAAATCCTGGAACAAGAATAAAAAATTAAAAAAAAAAATTAGAAATTAGAAAGAACGAAGCTTGAACAAACTTGAAATTTTTCAACTTATTCTCGTTTACGCGCATAGTATCATGCTTATTATTCTAATTACCTATGTGTTTGCTCTCGTTGAACGCCTCGGGTATTTTTCTTGTAAGAACTGCGTAAACGGTGCATACGACTATCAGTATAATTGGATATGAGAAAGCAATCATGTAGCTAGCGTCGATGTAGCTGCTACAAACAAGCAGATTGTCTTCCCTTGTTGGATAGTGGTACATGGCTTTAGCCGGGTCGATGATCATCCATACACCATTTATTAGGATTTGAATACCCATCAAACCGGAGCATATTATCAGCTGGGATCTTGGAGATATGAACGATGGTCTTTTCGCGCTTTGCTTACCGGCGTTAAAGATCCTGGAAATTCTATTCGTCTTTGTTAAAAGAGCGGCGTAAACTACAGTGAAGCAAAAACCAGCTCCAAATCTGTAATAAATAATAATTTTTTTGTTTTTTTTTTCTCTGGTTTTTGAAGAGAAAAAATACGAGAAAACTTTTCCTATATTCCGTTATACATATATACGTATAGAAGATATATTCCTATACAATTTTTTTTCTTTAGGTAATAAATGTACCTAATATAACGGTTTATCGAATTCGTAAAACATCAACGTTCCTAATTAGATCTTACACTCTTACACCGAACTCCGTGATATACTTATAGGTATAGATTTGTACAAGGCTGTAAACATTTATGCTTATAGTTTTATAGCCCCGTGTATAACTCGACTTTTATTGTTATTTATCGCCCTGCTGTTACAGCCCGAACGTATATTGCTGTATAAAATCCGAAGAAGAAGAAGACGAAGAAGAAGAAGAAGAAAAAGAAGAAATAAAGGGGGTGAAAGATTTTCTATAAATTAAAAAAAGGTCATCCTATACATGTTTCAGAATCTAATATCTGTATTTAGAATGGATTATGCAACTCACCTCTGTATACCGCAAACAATGTTATTCGGTCTCAGAACAAGAGCGAATGTGACAAGATAGCAGAGTAGAATCCCCGTGAGTAAAACGTACGACAATTCTCTACCAGAAGCTCTGACAACTGGGGTGTCATTGTGTCTGAGAAAAACACCGCCGACAAACAGGGTTACCTTTGAACATAAAAACGTGTGCTGCAGGGTGTGTAAATTAGGAGACTTGAAGAAGTTGATTATTATTTATTTAGAAAGTGGGCTTTCTTCTTCCTTTTTTTTTACCACAGATTTTAGAACCTTTCTCACCTTTTCACGCCTTCCGATCCCGAGGTATAAACGTGAATAAAATATATACGAAGAGTGAAAAAGGCGAGGTGTGGTTGGACCTTGCTGACCTTTTTATACCCGGATAAAAAAAACAGAAAAAAAAAAAATAAAAAATTCTGATCCGTGATATAATCGATTTGAGAATATACATAGGTATGTATATGTATATTACGAGAACGTACTGCAGTGATGTTATATATTTTACACAGCGATGTATACGAATATAATTAACTCACCAAAATTCCTGTAGCAGAGAACGACATGGCTCCGATAGCCCAGCCACTTTCGGGACGTAAAAATTCTTCGGGTATATCGCGACAGTCCGAGTGTGTTTCATCTGGTAAACTTCCCTTAGGACACGGTATACACTGTGTCTCGTCGAGGGGATGTCTAACCTGTTTCAAAGAGAAGGGAAATATTTTGGGTGTGCGAAGTTAAATTGTCTGGAAAAATCCCCGAGGTATGTAAAAAGGGAACCACAACGGGGGGAAAAAAAAAAAAAAAAAAAAATGAAAATAAAGAGGAAAAGTTGTACGTAACCGACCTGGTATTGTGTGCAATTGAAGCAATGCCAACAGCAACTTTCACCCTCTACGTATTTCTTCGCCTGGCCCACCTCGCAGGGCAGTGAACAAACGCTTTCCGGAGGCAACGGATGTCCCAGACGGAATTGTATTTCTGAAAAATTATAAACTATATAGCTTAATAATTTTTCCCCATGTGGGGCATAAATATCGTTTTTGTTTTGTCCTTTTTTGGGGGGGGGGCTTTTTTGGTTCGTTTTACTTACCACTCCTGTTCAGTCGGAGTTCCCCTTCCATATACTCGCCAACCCTAACCCATTTATATTTTCCCGGAGAGGCTTGCTTGAAGTGAATAATGTTGTACCTTGCTGGTCCATCGCCGTTTTTATCAAATCTAAATTTATCACCGCTCAAACCTGCGTTAGAAAAAGAATATTTTGAAAAATTTTGTGTTCCATATGCGATATAATAATTAATTACTCGTTTGGGATTAACTATTCCATATTCGAGCCAAATACTGTATAATATCCGGTAGGTAGGTAGGTAGGTGGGTATGTAAAATTATAAACTGTGTGTTTTCTCTCCTAAGCTTCTAAAATCAACTAAAAAAACATACCTATATACCCCGTTTTATATAATCGAGGTAGGAAATTGTTGTAATACGTAGGTATATGTATCGTGCAACACAAGTTATAATACTATCTTGTGTTAAAATAGTTTGAACAATGCTTTCAAAGTAATTGAATGGGGTATTAAAGTTGTAATTCATACGGAAATAATAGCTACATACGCCATGATGCGTATGTATGTACAATATACCTTGGACAGTGTGAACAATTTTGCCACAAAGGACCGACGTCGTCGGGCCTCGCCTTGTTGTAAATGGGATAATGCAAATTACCTAGTGTAATCTATGGTTATAGATACGCGAGTTTTGCGGTTGGAATTTGTTTTAGAAGTTCGGAACGGTAAAAGTTACGAATTTATTCGAGGCGATTTCGAACTTTGAGAAATGTTGAAGCTCAGAATATTAAAATTCGGAAAGATCGGAATGCAGTCAGCTAAAAACTCGGACAGTCCAAAACTCCGAAAGTCAAAGAATTCGAAAATTTTATGAAGGGGCACACCGCTTGACCGATGCGCGAATTTCAAGTTTCAGAGTTTTGGCCTTTTGGATCGTCAGATTTCGGGATTTTGAACTTTGGGCGTTTTTGAATTTGAAGTCTTTTGAATCGACTTTGCAATTTTTCAAATTTAGAGCTTCAACTCGGCTTCAGAATTGTCGAGAGTTTACCAAAAAAAAAAAAAAAAACCGGAAACAAATATCGGAAAAACGGTTACGAAAAGTTTTTTTCCCCGGAGTGGAGAAAATTACATAAATAATTCTCTGAATAATAAGTGTCGTGAATTTTTTAAGTTGGTTAAAAATTTTCATTATAAAATCGTATATTAACAATGCGACCTACCTTCGAAATCAACTTTACGCAGATATTTGAGCAACTCTGTACCCTTGGTGGGTTTCATTGCGTCACACAAACCCGGCTTCCCGAAGCATAGTTCTCTATGCATATCGCTGCAGGATATATGAAAATAAAATAATGAAAATGTGTGAACAATTTGAATAGATTTTTGATTTTCTATTTTTACATATAGGTATTCACACACAAATTGCATGCAGCTCAGAAATTCGCTGGTTCCTTTATACAATTCCACAAAATTTTCAAAAATAAAAAAATTACACTCGATTATAGGTAAAAAAAAATTTCTTACCGAAATGCGTATGCAAAGGCTGTGACAGCGTCAGATACAAATTGAAGTTGATCCTCGAACGCGGTGTTCTGTTTGCTAAGTCGTTCTTTCGTCGTGCATGGTTTTGTGTATTTTTGATTATACGGTGTCCAAGAAGCGTTAGGATATCGACATTGGAAATGGTCTTCCCAAAACTCTGAAGGAATTAAATTAAAGAATAAATATCATTGGAAGTGTTATCGCCGAATCGATTGTGCAGAGTATCTTAAAACTAGTTGAGAAAATCTATCTAGGCACAGCGAGATTCTCCGTCAAAAATCGTCGTTCCTTTCGATTTTTTATGAGACTCGTGGAAAAAGACCTCGTGTATATATATATATATATATATATATATATATATATATATATTTTTTATCGTTATATTGTTTGCGAATTAGTATTGTACATAATATAATGAACGGAACAATATCCTGCGTTTGTATTATTACGTTCCCTATATAACTGGCGTTAATTGCTCGAAATCTAACTTCAGTAGACCGTTAAGTTCTCGTTCTCTTTGGCACGCTTTATTCTCCATGTTAATGGGCACGATTCAAGCCTGCAGCACCACCTCTCACACCCGAAAACAGTTTACAACCAATTCGGTGAAACGGTCCGCACGAATAAATAAATACCTATACAATATATAATTGAACGGAAATATACGAAATACTGAAAGAGGAGGTCAAATCCGAACGAACGGAATTGAAGAAAACTGCGGTGATTATTTTTTTCCGAATTCTATCTTTTCAAAATTGTAAGAGAAAAAAAAAAAAAAAAAAATCAGTCAGAATGAAAAATTATATTAACTGTTGAGTATATTGCACGTCGTATAATTTTACGGAATCATCCGAGCATATAGGTTCTAAGAATTTGTGACTTTCCTCGGTTTTTGAACGATCTGGCAAACTGCTGGTGGCGTCGCGACGCGTCTGCAGCATCCCGATACCCAAAGTTATTCAAAACTGGTATATCACTATGCTGAGCGCTAGGAAAAGGAAGGGTTTTTTTTTCTAAAATAACTTCGCGAGGGATGATATAGGAATAAATTTTGTCGCACATACGGCGCTTCGTTTTTTTTTTCTTTCTTTTTCATTTTTTCTTTTTTAAATAACGTTTCGTATCCCAGCTGACATATGTACACGTATAGAGATGGGTACGGAGGTTGGTGTATCCGGATATCCTGAGTATGCGTAAATATAGGCGTAGTCACATACATCTACAATGAAACCCTTTTTTCCTCCGATCCCGAATAAACCAGGTTTTATTTATAGACCTTTGACAACAAGATACTCACGAGGCGTCCAATTCTTACCTTCTCGAGTATTTAATATCCGTCGAGTAGGTCTATACGTAAATTTACGCTCGATTTATCAAAGAAAGGTCTACGTGCGATCGACGCGTTATTCAACGTCCCAAAAATTATCCCTTTCTCTTCTTCTCTAGTCTCTTTATCGTGCAGCTTTATCGCAAAAAATCTTCCACGAATTAAAATCGGAAAATTTATGCGAGTCATTATTTGTCTAGATCCAAAAACAATTAATTGCCTTTCTAATTAACGAGAAACATTTTGCAGGGTTTTTTTTTTGCCTCCCAAATTAGGTAAATTTCTGTAGTAAAAAACGGCTAGACATATATGTGCGGTTAAACTCGAAGTTCCGAAACTGTCTGGAAAACTTTGTCGAAACTCTTACTAAAACCCGAGTTTATCATCCCTCGGGGTTTACCGTAACGTTAATGTATAGGTACGACCTTGCAGCAGGAGCAGTTCGCTCAAGGCAAGGTACTCGGATGATTGCCCCGCCGAAATGTCACCTCAGAAAATCCTAAAGTGATTTTACTTTGTCTTCGAAACGGATGAAGAGGAATGGCGTCTCTCTCTCTCTCTCTCTCTCGAGAGAGAGAGAGAGAGAGAGAGGTGATTCCTTTCCTTTACTTTTTTGATAAAACATGGTATATGCGTATACATATATGTGTATAATGTTTAGCTATACGTTTTATACGTCAATACGAACGCAGGGTTTCGATAAGAAGTTCGATGAAATAAACCAGAGAGCGAGCGGCGGAAAAAAACAAAAAAAAGAATACGAAGTTGGTGATTTATGGATCAGGAAATAAGGCAAAAGAAAATTTCAATTTTCAACGGGAAGCTGAAAAATTTCGGTTTTAAAACTCACCTACGAACCAAGGATTTCTCCTGTTATTTTCAACCGTCAAATCAAGAAAATATTTCTCGAAACCCTTCACTGGGTTTGCCTGGGGTTGGACCGAGAGGGTGCCCTCAACTTCCGGCTCGTTTCCGTCACTGACGAGACCTCGAGCGCTCCATCCGTCGCTACCAATCCAGGAAAAAGCTCCCGTAGCGTTGCAGCGTCTTACAGCCCGCATAACACCGGCTACTTCTTGGTCAGACCCGAAAATGATGCATCCTGAAATTTGAAAGGATTCGGAATGAATTTTAGATACTACCGCATAGGTATAAGACATCGATAAAACGAATCGAATGTGTCTGTAGAAGAATCTAACTTGAAGTTTCTATTTTATTCTCCCTCCGTATACAGATGCTGCGTTCTTTCCGCATGCGGTATTTCGAGCGTGCAGAGAACGAAGACGAATCACGTCTAGGAATGGTAGCGCGGTTTAAGAGAAAGAAGAAAACGAAGAAGAAGAAGAAGAATAAAAAACGGAAATAATGGGAAAAAAGCGCAGAGAATTCATTGCAGGAAATTTAAATTGCTTCCTTGTGAAATAAAGTAGCTATACGGTATAGGTATATGTATATCTCTATAGTATATATGCTGAACTATATGCAACTCTACTACTATCTTGGCTAGGAAACGTTAGGCAAAATTACGATCGCTGCAGGCCCCGTAGGAATCTCTAACGTCAGCTTTTCTCTTTTAGTTTCTTTTATTTTTTACTTTCTTCTCTATTCTTTACTTTTTTGTCGGTTTGCTTGGTTTTTTTTTTTTGATTTTTAGAGCTAAAATTAAGCGTTATCCTCGCTATCCGCGTTTGTGCTTAAATCCCTTTAACCGTACGTTTATCTCGGCGTGAAGATTTCGGTTGGATTTATTGTTGTACCGTTGTACCGCGCGAATCGTTTCTCACCGTGGATAGATAAGCTGTTAAATAACAAATGGCGTGGTAATTTTTTTTTCTCCTGTTAACAAATTTGAAATTCTGAAAGCACATGTCTACGCTTTGCACGGGTAAAAAGAAAATGAGAATCCACTTAAGAATATTTCTGGAAAAATAACGTAAGAAATATTTATATAGGTACCCGTATAAAAAAAAAAAAAAAAAAAAAAAAAAATTGAAAAAAGAAGAAGCTAATCCGAATGAAAAATTCCGTCTTCATTTCACCCTTGGGATATCATAGGCAATGCTCCGTCGATTCGCATCAGAAGACGCAAAAACTTTTCATCTTATAGTTGGCTGGTCTGCCGTTCCTCTACCTTCGAGACTTTATATGCATGATCCGCAGTGCCGATGTGAAACGTGCTCCCGTATACATAATGCAAAGTGGATATAACTTTTTCAGTTTTCACTTTTCAGTTTTCAGTCAACTCGAGGCGTTACACCAAAATATTTATATCTTGATATATAGGTACTAACGTTAGGTATACGTAAATTTATATATTATTACACTTATACACAGATCATTGACGAAAGTTTGAAATAATGGAAATCCGGAATAACCGGCGTCGTGTCGGAAAGTTTGACGATTTGAACCCAATCGCTTGTATAAAACAGAGAATACATAAAATTTCTTATATATATTATACATCCATACGTTGTATAAAATACAGAATTTTGAATGGGGTTGACACCGGGTAGGAAGGAGTGGATAACCTGCAGATAGAGGCTGTGTAACGGAAACCTAATCCCCAGAATCAGGGAACATATACAGAGCCTGGGAACAACTAAGTAAGCAACTTATCCCTGCTCCCAAAACCTATCAGCATTTCCGCGGTACAAACGTAATCTCGAGATAAATCTATGTTCATGGGTTAGTTCGGGGTTATAGACCGTTGAAACTTCCGGGAAATCAATTAATTGCATTCGGGAATGGGATGTATTGCTATACCTATACCTCGGGACCGTTATTTCTATTGGTTTGATCAAGAAAGTGCAGGGAAACTTATAAATGGGTTCTTCTGATTCTATCGAGATATTCAACTTTCGATTGAACCGCTTCATTCGAAAACCATTCGGTTCGAAAAATACTTTGCATAATTTTCAGATATGGCTTCGAATTTGAGAAAAATCGATCGACAGGTTTACGGAGGGGATAGAAAAATGGGTTTTCTAAAAAAACACTAATATCTAATCAACCGTTCGTACCATTTGAATGAAATTCGTTTGATTGGAACTTCCTGACGCATATCTACAAGATTTTTCGCTGAATCCAGAAAAATTTGAAAAACAAATGGGGTAGAGGTTGCAGTTTGAAATTTGGAATTTGAGCGTTTGATTATACAATATTTTATTGAAATTCTAATCACACGAGACTCGGGTCCTTTTTCAAAAGTTAAAATGATATTCCGAGCACATCTAGGACTCAGCATGTATGGGAAATGAGAAAAGGTAAAGCTAAAGTGGATTTGAACGGCTCGATGTGACGGCCGCGCCTCGGCCTGTCGAGATATTGTGCGGAGTCTGTATCTCGGCTTTTCACGGACCTTTTCGCATCTCGTGGTCTAA
The DNA here is from genome assembly GCA_949628255.1 of Macrophya alboannulata. Taxonomy (NCBI): domain Eukaryota; kingdom Metazoa; phylum Arthropoda; class Insecta; order Hymenoptera; family Tenthredinidae; genus Macrophya; species Macrophya alboannulata. The sequence goes on along the minus strand of OX451209.1, from coordinate 1,012,159 downwards.
GGTAGTTTGCCTTTTCTCCCGAAACGGTGTAATTTGGCAGCGTGTCCACCAGTACAGAAAATCCGGGGTTTGATTTAAACCGGGATATTGATTTGAGGATGAACTGACCAGCAGCCCGTTATTTCGGGATTGCTGCAGGGCGTAGGACGATTCAAGGCGACCGACCGCGAAATGGAAATAAAGTGAATTCCGATCTGCAGCGTATAGGAGGCAACACGTTTTTTCGATCTCTTTGTATTCATTCCCGGGTAAAATTAACTGTAAAAGGTTTCACCGCCCGCAGGTATACATATTTATTCCTAAAGCGTGCAGTAAAAGACGTTCTTCTTATAACAGCTAATCGTTTGAAGCCACCGAGCTCTTCTATAACCGCCAAGTTTAAACTCATGTCAAACTTTCGGAACCCCTACAGGGCCCTCCTTCGATCCATCGAAACTTTTAAAGAACTCGACCTAAGTTCCGGGTCATCTGCGGAATAATAATTACTTCTTCACTCGCTAAAGCTCCTCACACATTATATCCCGCATACCCATCGAAGTGGCTATGGAAAGTAGCTTTAAAGTATCTCGCAAAGCCGCGAATTCGCTCCCCCCCCCCCCCCCCCCCCCCCTCCTAAAACTTAAAGTTTGTCGATAATTTCGGAAAATTATGTCGGCTATAATACGTTTGATGGATTCGTAAAGAAGATTAGAAAGATCATCGTCAAGTTTTGCGATAATCTTTATATTATATTCAGGAACGAGTGCAACGTCAGGTAAAATTTCGACCCCTGCAATATATTATTCCGCAATAGAATAATTATAACACGTAGGGTATTCTAACGTCGGATTTGTACGAAGATATAACCGATGCGGCAGAATTCGTGGTTCTCCGAAACGCCCCAAGACACCCTCGCCGAAAGGACACTTCTAATTATCTTTCTTTCTTTTCTTTTCTTCGCCTACTTTTCTTCTCTCAATGTCTTTGCTGTCTCGTTAGTTTCGCACGTGTCGCGGTAGTACAGACCTCGAGATCTTTCAGAGTTTGTGTTTTACGCGAGTTGCAGAATTCGAGCCGTGTATAAAAAAAAGAAAAAACACCAAAGTGGCTTCTGGTTTCTCCAGAAAGTAGGACTGCTAATGAATAATGAATAAACAAATAAATTAGCGAAATGAATTCTTCATTTTAGACTTTACCTCGTGCTCTCGGTTTAGTCAGAAGTTTTTGTACTATATTGTCGTAAGCAGTTTCCTCAGCTACTCCAGAATCCTTGACAAGTTTCTCTTTGATGGCTATGCAGATATCGTACTTTGACAGCAGTTCCTCGAGCTCTTCAAAAGCCTGTAACAACAACGACAACAACAAAATTGGTATACGTATGTACATACATATGTCATATTTTATTCCCTGTGTACGTATAGGTATATGAAATTTTATTGCTGGGGTACATTGTATGTCAGTTCAAAGAATAGGATATCAGACGAGGTGCTCAGAAGCCAAGAGGGTTGAGCAACTTTTTCAAAGTATTTTTTTGCAGTAAAAAGTGCACTTGCAGTCCCCTTTGACTTCTATAAGTGCCTCAGATATGTTTCTGCAAAAACACGTTCTGGTCAATATACAAAAGTCAGTCCTGACCCCTGACCGGTGGAGTTCTTTTCAACCTCTTCTAGATCTATACGAGGAAGTGAAGATCTTCAAAGAAAAGAGAGCTGAGCTTGCTGCAATTTATCATTTGGCGGATGCTGGTGCAGGTTACGATTTGGTGGGTACCTAGGTAGATATACCGTGGATAGAATCCGAGCGAGAGATTTCTTCTAGTGCCACTAGGTGACTTTCCAAAGTGCTAAGTGCATGCAGTTCGTCGGTGGGATAGAAGAGTTTTAATAATTCTGAAAGCTCGCGTCCTGTGCAGAAAGAGTATGAAAATGGAAATTAGGGTCGGGTCCGAGTTGTTCGAGAATGTTTTCAAGAATCTCTCACGAACATGGAGGATTCGTTTTTTAAACAGAGAAAAATTTTGTTTATATACCCGAGTGCCCCTTTTGGGAGGCGTAAAAATCGCGTGATTGGAAAATGCGAATACGACAAACCAGGTTTTATGACTTGTTATAGAGGACACATTTCGCTCCCCTGGGTTTTCCGCTTGATTTCGGTTGCTGGTATCAGTTTATTCCCAAATGTGTGTACACTATATACGGGTAAATCATTTCCGGCGTGAATTTCGACTAGCGTATAGGTATACACAGAGAGAGAGAGAGAGAGAGAGGATGCGGGGAGAAGTTATATCTGCATACGTCGAATCTGAAAAAGGAAGTAAAAAAAGAAGATAATAAAAAAATCAAAAAAAAAAAAAAAAACAGTTAACAGGGCATAATGGGCAATAAATTTTCAACTCCGTAACAAGTTGGTGTTTTAAATTTTCAATTTCGCAATTATTATCTCTGTCTACTTTATTATTAGCCTTTGCAGCGTTCGTCCAGCCCGCGAGAGGGTCGTAAATTTTCAAAGTATAGAGGAGCTGCGGTGCATGGAGAATAAAATGCAAATATTACGAGGCTGAGGGGAAAATAACGGAGTTTCCATTTTCTAGAAAATATTATATATACCTATGTGAATATAGGTGTACGCGAATATGCGAGCTAGTTGCATGTTTTACGCTATTATCATTAATATGTATGCAGTTTGAATTTTCCCGTCTCTCATCTCTTTCTGTGATGCTGCAGTGCTGCAGCAGCAGAAACTGTAGCTATCATCCCCCACGCGGTGTAAATAAATATTTTTACCCACTGAATCTTGCTACTTTTAACATTACGTTACAGAGGGTTGGGAGAAGAAAATTTGAAAGGAGGGAATAATAATGGAGGCAGCACAGAATGAGCTCCGCGGAATGGTAAATATTCATTAGGTCACGGGGTCAGTTAGTGACTGCGGCGGGGTGAGGATTAAAATAATTTGCATTTCAGGAGCTATTGTATTACGTTTCAATTCTGGATAGTGCCCTACAGTATAGATATACATTTTTCAGCAATGTGCTACCAGGTATAATTTGAATAAATGGATTACATCCATATATATGTATACCTGTACGTGTAAGCGAGGTTAATCGTACCAAAATTGTTAGTAAAACGAAAAATTACAGAATTTTGTTTTTCATTTTTTTTTTTTTCTTTTCTGCTTTATACGCGATGCCAATATCAAATATGGCGGTTCGGTTTATAAACGCGGGTAAAAATTGGGATTTTTTTTTTTGCTTTTTTTTCCAGTTCGAGTAAAGTCAATTTTCCACTCTATTACCAATTCGCGCCTAAAATAAAGTGGCGGTAAAGAGATTTCCCCCGCTCTTCCTGCAGGAGCCTACACTCGAATCTTTCCCGAGAGCGTGAATAAACATTTATGTTTCACGTTCTAAAGCGAAGTTACGATCGTCTCGATTCGTCGTTCGATTCCGATTTACGCCGATATATATTCTCTCGAGCGAGTTTTTCTTTTCTTTTTTTTTCCCCCCCTTTTCGTGGTAACAAATCAGGGACAGATTTCTCTCGATCTTGAATTTAATCGTAATCGATTTCACCCCGCCAAACGTATAGGTACCCAAAAGCAAACCGAGGTTGAAAAATAGTCGAACCTTATACGAAGTCGTCCGTAACTCGATCAGGAGTTGAAAAAGAGCGTCGTTCTTTTTTTCCCCTTTTTTTTTAATTTTTTTTTTTGACTACTTCTTAGCTGCTTTTCTTTCAAAGTAATGTAATCTTTATACGTTACTTCGTGAATTTTTAATTAAGCCCGAAGCCATTCCGTTCGCCTTACTCGCGTTGTACGTACGTACTACGGTATATATTCTTTCCTAACTGCGTTCAGATAATTTTTACCTTTTTATCATTCACGAATCGTTCTAATTGGATAAAGTTTTTGCCAAAAAATTTTACCCCCCGCTTCCTGAATCAATGGCCCGTAATTCCCTCTCGATATTAATCTCGAGACAGTCTTGACCCCGAAATTGAACCTCGAAGGTAACTCGAATCTCCTCGTACTCCGATCTCAACTGTATACCTATGCCCGAGTTTGCTCATCAGATCATAATTAGATATCGTATATCAGATTTCGCCCGGATCAATAATTTCAGCTCTCCCATGTTCGAAGAAATGAAATAAATTTTATTCACCAATTTTTACTCACCTTTATTCCGTAATTACTTTCTTCATAGATTATAGATACGTAACTCCAGTTCATCATCTTTACGATATCGACCATAGCCTTGACCTGGTAATGATCGCTGGGAATAGTGCGAGTGAAATACTCGAATCGTTGTTTATTCGATAGTTCTGGACTCGTAGAAAAAAAGGATACCTGTAACAAAGAAAATGAAAAGAAAAGGGTGAAAATTTAAGAATTTTAGTCTTTTTTTTTCTCGCTGGGTTTTTGGGTGGGAAAATTTTTGCTCTGAACGGAAATTTGTTCTCCGAGTAGGACAAAATGTATATAATGTTCTATTTAATATAATATAGCTTATGTATTTCGTCCGGTAAATATCTCTACAGCTCCAAAGTCAGCGAGCTTTGGGAACCAGACGAGAGACAAAGGACTCGACCATCCTATAACGAGATATGTTACAATTACGAAGCAATCTGCCCACTGGTAACTCAATTTCGCCTATCCCTCGTAACGAGTAACTCGGTTACCTGCTCGTCCTTCGGTTCCCTGGAATCCTTCTTACCCTAGAAACCTGTTAACGCCTTTATTCCGCAGAGTCAATTCTCGTTCAAATAGAGGGAAAAACCTTTTTTTTCTGTTTTTTTTTTTCAAAAATAAAAGAAGAGAAAAAAAAGATACCGGAATCCTTTTGATTTCTTCAATGATCATTTGCACATGAAGTCCATGTATTATAAATGACTAAATTAATTTTCAACGTTCATTATTATTCCTTACGAAGAATTTTATTACAAATTTCATCCGACACACAAAATTTGTTTATATCTGGTATGAATGGTGACTAAAATTTTCCAAAGCCTTTCCAAAAATCTCTCATCTCGACATCGTGTCCCGATGTAACCATAGTTCATTTATCAAAATTAGTCCCTTTTCTTAAGGAGTGTTACCTCGCTCCCTGTACCTACCGAAATGATGTATTATTCTCAACCCCTTGGCGTTGGAAATCAGTTTAGGACTCTGCAGCCCACGATAAGCTTAAATCTTTGCAGACGAGGAGTCATGAATTATGAGTTAATTGTTAATACCGTGCCTCAATTCCGGGCGTCGTTTCTCATCCGGTATCCAGTTATTTTCTGGTTCAGCTGTTGGTTTTAAGCAGTGCTATAAAAGTCTTGGCTCAGGAACAACGAAAGGAAAAAAAAAATCCAAAAATAACGTTTTACACGTACGTCGATCAGAAAAATTGTAATCTGCAATTACACGAATCGATTTTTTACGATAAGCGAAGCAATATAGTATATGTGTACATATATAGGTATATATTTGCACGGCAGTCTATATACTACACAGCTAAATTTATCACGAAAGTATAAAATTTATTGTATCTATATCTGATTTCCCCGAGCGGAGGAAGTGTCAAAAAAGTTTTACTGAGTTTGGCATTGGCACCGTAACTCGAATTGAACGATAGATTCGCAATGGATACGGATATATAGGATCAAGCGATAAATGAAGAGCCTTGCTATAAACCTTTCTCGATTTTCCACATACCTACGTCGAACTGACGGACAACACCGTTTGCAGGCTATATCCATTAACAGAGTTTTTCTTTTTTGGTTCATTCATTTTTTAAAATAGCTTAATTTTCAAACGCGGTATTGATCGTCGTCATTGATTTAATTATTACCGATTTCTCTCCTTTCTCTCAATTTTTATTTTTCGTATTTTTTTAACTTCCGAACCTTCACGTTCACTGCATGGTGTTATCATCCCCCATCGGATACCAAAAGGCGATCCAGTTCAGGAACGTTTTACGACATCGCTTCACGGTTTTTAGGGCTTTTCAATCATCTTTTATATTCAACGAAGGGTGATAAGGTTACAGGCTCGTTGTCCCTCGGTTTGTAATAGAGTATTCTATTTTACTTTCTGTTTTTTATTTTTCTTATTCTGATTTTTTCGTATATAGGTATATTTAAATTTTGTTCATTTATATCTTCTCGATTTTTTGGTTACTCGAAGATTTTTCACTCGAGATAACGTGAGACATTCAGCGATGCTTAATTCTACCCTCCGATGGATCTTCGGTTTATCCAATTTCGAACTACTAGCATCACCAAACTTCAATAAGGGCCGATCTTCTTCTTCCTCTCCTACTTTTTCCTCTTTTCTTGGTTAAAGCTCGCTGAATCCCGAGTTTATGAAGTTTATGTAGCGAGAAATGAGTTGCGGTCTTATCGAGTGTTAGTACCACTATATGCCCCCGACAGCTGCGTTACGTTTTATCTATTTACGCTTTGACTTTTACCACGTTAACCATGAACGAACGATACATCGATGATGTCAAACATATTTATCACGTTTTGTCAGTCCCTCGTTCTCTTTTCCCATACTTCTTCTCTATACACGCCTTATACTCTATAATCTGTAACCTGCTATATGGCCAAGGCCGTTTCCCCCTCACCCTACACCCTTATTCCCTTCATTTTTACGATTACACTCTCATACATAAACACATTCAGGCCAGAGACTCGAATTGGACAAAAATTTTCTTACCTTTGGTAAAATTTATTTCCTTCGTACGGTGAATTTTGAGCTTTTTTTCCAAGTTGAATATATTCATTTATGCATTCACTGCAATCAGATCGTAAAAATTTTGAAAACCAAATCAAAAATCATAGTCTATAATTGATATGGAAAAAAGTTTCCCGATGCTGTTACGTCGGAAATTTAGTTACAATGATGTGACAAACTGTGGGATCCAGCCATGCACGGGGGTGCGGTAGACTGTTTATTACACGTTCAGTGGACCCGTGTATTTGGCTAGCTAAATTTACATACTATAGTGAGGGTAATTGCGTTTGGTATTGTACGCTATTGAAACGTCGATAGAATTGGTCAGCAATAGAGAGACGGAGAGATAGATATCGCAGAGCAGTCATCGGCTAGTGTTTCTGAAAATATTCACCATATTATAACGTTTGTCGCGACCATATTGTTACAACGGTGGATGAATCCTGTTACACACATACCTAGACATATTTAAATAAATGACGAATTCTAGCAGATGAAATTCAGGTACTACGTGGGTATAATACCACATAGTTAAATGTGTATATGTATATGTATGAAGGATGAAGTTTCTAAATGGAATTCTAACCCCTGAAGGGTCGTGTACGGACAGTTTCGGCCAGCAGAGATGTTATTTGTTCAAGTCTAGCCGTTTGGGAGGAATAGTTTCGAGACCTTGCTTCTATGTAGGTAAACTGGCCACTAGGTATACCTAGTTTCAGGGGCGCGAAAGGGCCGACCATGACTTGAATTGTACGGGGTCAAACCAACCGTGAAAGTCACCCCTTGGTAGTATCACACTGACAACCAATCCCACCCTTATACCACTCTGGATCTTACAAGTTTAACTCGTTGAATAGCTGCCTACTACCCCTGACTGTAAACTAGAGCTGCGTGGCCACCATTTACCAAGAACAATAATCTGTCATTAGATCTTATGACCAAACTCCAACGCGTCGATGTAACAAAAAGGCGATTTCACATTTTCGTAAGAAATAGATCTAGGAGAACAAAAAATTCTGCAAACACTGTGAGACAAGTTGATCTTGTTTTTTTTTTTGTCGATAAACCATCCGACTATACTTCACTCGTCAGTCTAGACGGTAAAGTGAATAAATTTTTAATCTGTTCGAGGTAAAACACACATTTGCTCGTATTGGAAAAGATATCTGGGATCGTAGATCGGATGATATTAATTGATTAAGCTATGAAATTGGTTTGGAAATTATGTATAGCCTAACATGCAGATGTGCAGAAGATAGATCTGATAGGTAAATTGCCTGTCAATCGAAGTGTTTGATCACGATCGTGATACTGGTGACACACGGCTATTTGCCATGGCAAAGACACGTTGAAGGGGTCGTCGTATTCTGCAGCACGCGATGAACGTTAAAACGCAAACATAGTGTCTAACACCTGAGTCATTTACTTATCATCATCGTGTTATAACGGCTAGCAGTTTAGGATCTTACAAACATATACAGGGGTTGGTAAACACGAAATTAAACGCCCTGGCTACGAATTGATTACATTGATATTTGATCAACGACCAGACGTGTAAAGAAAGAGAGGGAGGGAGAGAGAGGGAAAGAAAAAAGTCAGGGAAAACACGATTTGAGATTTTCGAACGATAATGATATAAGCCATTTTTTGTTTTCAGACTACTCTGAAAGTTGTCGCCAAAAAAAAAAAGTTTGCGTAGGTAAAATGTTCGTACGACGTACAATACGTAGGTAATACGCGTATATCAGGATTACTCCGTCGCAGTTTGTGAAAAATGTGTTGACCTTTGATCAGAGGTCGGAGACAATGTGTAAAAAAAATTTGCTGGGATTTTATTTCATTTTCTTGTGAATCAAAGGTTTTTTTTCCCGAGATATAGGTAATTAATACAAAATCAGGGGGAATTGTCTGATCAAAGCGAGAAGAAAAAGAAAATTCTATTTATTGAAACGCAATCCTAGTACAATTTCGTTTTTCTAGTGGTTTTTTTTTTTTTTTTTGAATAGAAGAAAATCGAAGAAGAAAAAAATAGAACTAACAACGATTATTTATCTTCCCTTGAGATTAAGATACGGTAGACTAGAAAATAGAGGTAAAATCCGGGGGCACAGCTAACTCGTTTCTTATCTTCATCCCTAAAGCGCCACCCTTCTTTATAACCTTATACCTATCCTTGATTATACTCGAAGCTCGCAGCTTCATTTAACGCGTTAACTTTAACGCGACTTGTTATAGTAGGTAGAAGATATACATAATATACCCGGAGACAATGCTAGCTATATTGTATTCCTCTATTAAATTACACAATGATGAATATAACTATGACTTTTTTGTTTCATCAATAGGATCACTTGAAAATATTATATGGGGGGAGAAAAATGATTATTCCCTGTAGAAAATACACGAATATAGTATAATATAATATAACTTTCCGGGATTTAATCCGGTTTGCATCGTTCGCCCCACAACTTTGTTTAGGCTTGTTAATCCGCCACAGCTAGAGCTAGGTAGTTAAAAATTAATTAATTAATAAACAAAAAAAGACAAGATAAAAAGAGAGAGAAAAAAATGGGAATCCTATGAGGTAACATTAATCCTCGATTTTAAACTCAGATTTGTCAGTAAAAATCGTATCGCTTTCAAACTTTAATTTTCATCGAATAAAAACTATTTTGTACTGCAGTCGCCCTCAGGCTCTAGAAACAAAAAATAATAATAAAAAAATTCCACGTAGATGAGAAAAATTTTTGTCACTCTATTCGGATATGTCATTTTTTTTTTTTTTTAATTTTTTACTTTAAAGCTTGTTTTTCATTTTCAAACTCGCAAATATCTTTATGCATTTGTTAACCCTGCACTTCCTCGTTCTACTTTGGTGTATGTATGTACATGTACAATATACATACATGTATCTACATAGATAACCTAATGGGTTTCGCATGTACGCAGATTATTTATTTACTTTATTTTATATGCACTGCACCGTGAGAGATGATTATCATGATGAAGAATAATAACGGACGGACGTATATGCATAGGTATGTTAAGGTGTTGGGAGTGGGTGGTAGGTAGTCTCTTCATACACGTACACGTACTAGGATAGGTATATATGTATGCGCGCATATGATTGATGAGAGAGCTAACCACTGAAGAGGAAGGTGAGATCCCTTGGGAAAACTGAGTAAAACCCTGGCAGACATGTAACTGAAGAATCCACTTATTTTCGCAAACTTTTTTTGTTTTTTCGTCTGATCGTTTCCAAAAAATCCCACATTTTCCGGATAATGTACGAATAACATAGGTACATCCATACGTCGATATTTTCGTTCGATCGAATAGTTCAATATAAATTTATAGGTAGGTGTAGGTGCTACATAATGTTGAACAATTTTCTTGTGGAAGGTTGAAACGTGCGAATGAATATTGAAAAGAGAAAAAAAAACCTACATAGAAATACAAGAAATGTTTGCGAATATGCACTTTTCGAAAATAAGCTCGTATATATTCAACCGGATATCAATTCCTCTGGTATATACAATTTCGGATGTTTCCATTCTATTCTGATTTTACTTCAGATCTTGCAAGATCTGAGACAACACGAAACTGTATTTTTGCAAACGATATATAAATCCACGCCTTACTATTCCGATGATAAGAATTTCATCTCTTCTCTTTCATCTTAGAAATCGACGTTTTCCTCACATTTTTTTTATTTTGTTTCTTCAAATCTTAAGCCATACAATTTTTTCCAAATATCTTCATATAGAGACATGCGATCATTCGGACGCTATGACGTTGTCTTTGTGATTTTTTTAAATTTTTTTTCATAAATTTTATTCCTTTTTTTTCTGCTTCTTGAATGAAAGAACGTAAGGAGCTTCCTTCGGTACGAGAAACAAGGAACGAGGCAATCAACGATGCTGGCGATGGTGTAGGGGTAGGTATTATAATTCTCGTGGGAGAAGGTAGAGCTGCGGTATAAGACGGAGAGGAGCCGCATAAGTAAGGCGATTTTACGCCGAAGTGGCTTTTTACATTTACAATATCAACGTGGCATAAAACAATGAAGAATTATACGTTACAGAAAAAAAAAAAAAAATACAGGGGAAGAAGAAGAAATTTTCGTACGAAAAAAAAAATCTCTTTTATTTTATCTACTTATTTTCCCATTACTGCTAAAATTGTAACATTCAATTAACTCACCTGCGGTATTCGGAATAGACGAAGTAGATTTGCGACTTGTATAGAAGTGACGGAACTTGCTGCTCCCACAACTCCACTGATTACCTTACGTATTGCAGTTTTGTTGCAATGATATTCAGCGCCGTCGATGTTGCTTATCGATCCTGAAATCAGAAGAAAATTCGATAAGTGTAGGGCGTATAAACCGAAGATGTACGATAAGCGGGGTTATAGAAAAAAAATCATATAAAAACGTTTAATCGCTAAAACTTTTTTATCTGCCTTATAGTCTTTGCGTCAGAATGATGAACGGAAGAGTAAAGCTTGTTCGCGGAGGAGTGAGTGATATCGGTTAGGACCAGGAATAAATGAAACAAAAAAGTATTCCAAAAGTTTGACGAAAGAGTTTGTCATTTTTTTCTTTTTTTGGTTTCTTCGTTTAAAAAATTTTTTTTTTCTTATTTTTTGATTTTTATTTCATGTTATTTTAATTTCTACTTTCATTTGTCCGCTTAGCTGGACGAACCGCGCCGTTCAAATCGTCCGAGGGTAGTCTCGGGGCAAATTACACTTTAAGAAGTTACCCCGCGGGATTTTTAGCCGAGGATATAATGAGTTTGGAAAATATATGGGCGAATGAGATTTAAAAATGAGCAACCCCCTCCCCCCAGCGATAACCGCGGTGGAAAATTTCACTTCACAGATTTTATAGAGGCTGTATTTTTCAAAGATTTGCTACCGCAACTCTCGCGCGTTTTCGATGTCTGGCAGCCGTGAGTTAACGACTTTTTCTACTTGCCAGATCTCCCCGAATAAGGCACGCGGCTTTTACCACTCGTCCGGCGTTGGCCTCGACGCAGACACATCCCGTGAAAGAGTTCGAACAATAATTTACAACCAAAAAAAAAAAAAGAATATACAAATTTTTTTCTTCTTTTTTGTTTTTTGAACCATAAAATCAAAAAAGTTTCGAATAAAAGCTTGCGTATAGGATAGTACATGGTAGATATTATAAAATATCGTGACAAGTTGTGGTGCTGCGGGTGATAGCTGGTATACCAATCATTTTGATATAGCTTCACGTTTATTTCATTTTCCCTAGGTTTTAATTAATATGCTAATATGTGCGATGAATTTAGTTTCCCGAATTGTTTTCCACGTAGTTTACTTTATCTCTCTGTCTCTCTCTCTCTCTCTCTCTCTCTTTCGCTCTGTAGTAATTTAATCAACGAATTTATTACGATGATTCGGTAATATTGATAGACGGATCATGCGCCTGCTCGGAGTGAATTGAAAATTCATAACAATTTGATGGACGTAAAATAATTCCTCGCTAAAGATGACCGTCCATCGAGTATAGGTACCTACATACCTAGTTCGCTGAATTTTAAAGACGTATCCCAGCTGGCTGGATAATGTACAATTCTTATTTTTTCATCAGTTTTTTTTTCTTCTCGTCGTATCTATTTTTTTCATTTTTTGTTATTTACCGGATGAGTAAGCGGCTCGTTTGTTTGACCCATCTTTCTCCGTATTCTTGCTGTATTATAATTTAACCCAAAGACTAACGACGATATTTAGTCTGCAGAAGTGATTCGGGCGTTAAAGGCAGCAGACGGTGGTTTTGCGCGTGGCTAAAGGAGATTGAGAGAGAGAAAAAAAAGAGAGAGCGAGAGAAGAAGATTCATTTTTTGCGGGTGAAAAACGCTTAAAATTCAAATAACAACAATAACAATAATAATAATATATATTTTTATCTTATTTTTCGTTTTCCTCCTCTGCTAAAGCCCCTCTTTGGTAAGCCTGGGGCAACGTTATGGGCTTTTTTCACCCCTCGTAATAATTTTATTTCATCCTTTCCCTAACGGCTATGCATAGAATATAATAACACGATATACGCAATTACTCACGCGTTAATTCACGGCCTTAGATATATATATATATATATATATCATGAACCACGACGTGCGGGGGTAGGACCACTTACCGTAAACGTAAAATTATTGTTAAACTAATTCCATATCGACTTACTCGTACTTGTTGAACCCAGACGCTGCCGAGGAATACTTACCCTCAATAGTCGGTATAACCTACCTCCCTATCTTATACCTTATGTACCTCCTACCTTATTCCTTCTATCGTATAGAACCAGCCCACATTTTACCCGGTTCATTTGTCGTCCTTCTGTTTACTCTCGAATTCCCTCTAATCTCCTTTCCACCAGCCTCTTCAGACTCGCTCGGTATCGCGTATATACCTATACCTATACAACCCCCAAAACTTTTAACCCTATATAAGACCCGACTAAACCTATGTCCAAACTTCGGGATGAATTCGATTCTGAACATGATTCATTCGCTCTTAGAGCTTATTGCGTGATTAAGATCATGTTCTTCATCATCATAATTTTTTTTTTTTTTTTTTCGCCACATGCCATCAGTTATTCGATTTTGGGAATTATTTGAAATCGATTTGGGGGGTGGCCGCAAAATAGGCGTACATACATCGACTAAGGACCACCCTAAATTATCTAATATATGTATGTACGTCGTATTTGGATTTTCGGGAGTTTGTTTAATTCAGATTGACGGGTCGCCGCGGGTGCGTCGGAGTGAAAATTAGTGAGGGTGCAGGCTGTTGTTGGTACACTATAAATAGATAATATAGGTATAGTTAACTGACGGATATCGACCAATCGTATGTACCTAGGTCGTCGATTAATACACGTGTAATTACTTCCCCTGGCAGTCAGAAGAGGAGAAGTGAGACAAAAAAAAAAAAAAAAAGAAAGAAAAAAGCTCTGGCCTGTGAGTTTACTGGGATAATTTATCACATATAAAATTTCGAGCCAGTAGGTATGTACCTAGGTATACCAACAGAATTTTTACATCTAGGGCAGAGAGCTGGTGCAGGTATCACCGGATGTTTATTTGCCAGCGTAAATCTTGTCTGGTAGCACGCCAACAATTTTATCATATCCTCGACGTGGAAATATACAAGAAGGTCCGTGTGAAACTACGGCGACACTGACCGATGTTCAAGTTAGGTTGAATATGCGGAGCACGTAACCTTTTGCCCATTTCCGAATGGAAAGGAAGAACCTAGTCGTAATTATCCTGTCTTGTCTCGCCCCAGGATATTTATTCCCTCAAATATATTTCACATAATTGATGAAAACATCTCAATTGCTCAAGGGTCGAGTGATCATGAGCGATCTTGTTTTTTTTTTTTTTTTTTTCGAGCCTTCAAGTTCTTCTTTTAGTTCTCCTCTCTTTTCTTTTCTTCTCTCGTCTTCAGACAAAGAATCGACAAAATCAGCAGAATGGAAACGAGCTGGCGGAGAAATTTACCCGATCACGTAATTCCTCTGTAATTTTTCACTCGCACGTAGTGCAGCAGTCTGGTCAGAATCTTGATTTTTTTTTTGTTTTTTTTTCTTTAAAGAAAAATCGTTGTTCGTCCAGGGGAATATTTGCTCGAAAAATGAAGACGAGGTAGACATTGCGGACAGCCAAAAGTCCTTGCAGTATTTTGGGTCTGACCAGAGGACGCAGGATAATATCGGAAATAAAACGAGCATAGAACTTTATTCTTTTCTTTTTAATATCACGTTTTTGGAATTGAAGTTGCGCTTTGATTGACGTCGGGGACTAATTGATCGTGAGATTTCTCGGCGAGGGTTTAGTGGGCAGCGTCAATAACTCGGTAAATGGAATCCAATTAAAACTAAATGTCAAAAATTCCAGTCAGCGTAAGCTAAAAGGGTTATAAAGGTCGGCTTTGATCGGTCGCATGAGAGCCTGTGGATTGTTACACGCTTCGGAAAAAAATTTTCCAGTACGATATTATACCTATAATTTGATTTTTTTTATACGTTTGCCTCTCTTCTCTGCTCTGCTGTATTTATTTATTTATTTTCTTTCTCTTTTGCGTAATCATACCTCATACACCGCGATATTATTACGTCACCGATTTTACTTTGGCTTCGCGGTTATTTGCGTCAAGAAAACCCGCGATTGTTATCGTAGAGTTTTGAAACTCGCAAGAGATCTTCTGGCAAAAAAAAATAAAATAACCAATTTAGTATTGCGAGTAAGTTTCGAGGTAAAAATTTTCGTTGCTAATAAGAATACACATACAGCGAAAAAACGAGACTATGTATTACGAAGTTAGTTTTTTACTATACAAATTGCAATGCGAAAAGACTTTTCTTAAGAAGCTTGCGCAGGTTAAAATGTTAATGAAAAATAGAATAAAATGAACATAAGCAATTTTGTACTATCATTTCTTAGACTAAACTTGAACGGAGTTCTGGGTACTCCCGTAATTATAACAGCATCATATATAAAAAGCTATAATATTTAACATAATTTCGGGCTAAATTTCGAGCTCTAATTTTGCGCGGAGTTGGCTCGTTTTAAAATTATTTAGCTGCGATTCGCCACCCGCTCCGCAAGGAGCTGTTTTCGTCAGGAATCGGTGTTGCAGAGACCGAGGTATAAGCACATCTACAGATTCGGATTTTCTCGTCTCAGAATACGGTTTAGTGCAGAAAAAGAAGAAAAAAAAAAAATTCAGGAGAAAATTTCAGCTCTCTCGGCTATTGAATTAGCCGGCTGGTTCCGTTCTGGGTACTTTTATCGACTCAAGCTTTGCGGGAAAGCTTGGGGGAGATTTTCACCAACCTCATCCGACAGGCAGGGGCGAAAGAATTCGTCCCCCGAAAAAAATAGAGAAAAGAAAAAAAATATATATATATGTATATAATATATGCACGTTTTTGTTCAACCCCCAAAAATAATTGCTGAGAGTAGCAGAAAGGGATTCAGACACGATAAATCTAAAATGCGTAATTAATCTTCAAAGAATTTGACCTGGAGCTGCTGCTCCTCGTCAAATATTTAACACCCGCTTTTTTATTTTTCTTAATAAAAAAGTAAGAAAGACGAAGAAGAAAAAGAAGAAGAAAGAAAAAAGTAAAGGGAAAAAAAAAAAGAAGATAAATCTCAGACTTTCGGTTAGCCAACTTACTTCTTGAGAAAACTGGTTTTACTTAATTATGTACAACGTACCCTGGATATAAATTTGGCGATTACTTTCAATTAGCTGGGAGGATTTAACCAACTCTTATTTATTTTTCATTCACAAAGCTGTACCTATACCTACTCGAGTAGGTATCGTATATATTTGTACATTTCTCCCAAGAACATGTTATTATCATTATGAACGAAATTTCGAAAGAAATTTTTTCTTTCCCAAAAGGATTCAAGAGAAAATATTTCATAAGAATAATTGTCTCTGCGGCAAATTTCGAGGGTCAAAACGTTCGTTAATAATTATTCCTGTATACCTACAGCATATTATATAGGTATACGATTGAAATTTAATTTCCTTCCATAAAATTAATTAACGAACGACATAATAATGTACAATGATTAATGTGAAGATTGAAATTCTCTGCAACACACACACGCACACACATATTACCATAACTTGATTATTCATGGTGTTCATCGTAGCTATAGTATTCGGCATCGTATACGAACGTCCATTGTATGTACCTTATCTGTACTCTCCAGTCTCGAGGTATTAACGCAGTATAAAGGTTAGAGAATATCGACTTTTTTTTTTTGATACTAAGAAGGCCTTGATACCGCCAAAATTATTAGAACCAGTTTCTCCCTGGGCATTATCTCCTTTATTTCCTTATAGGTATACTTACTTATACCTTTATTTTGGCGTCTTTGCAAGAGGAGAGACGGTGATCGTTGCAACTCAGATTACTAGATTAAAAATTGTAATTATCGGCTTGATATTACGAGCAAGCGACCCTTTGTTGTCGATAAAACAGAAAACGAAAGAAAAAAAGGAACTTTTGTCTCTCAGCTAATATACCCGAAGCGCAGAAAGAGCTCGAGAAGAGTTAATATTTAATTATTGCTATTCGCAAAAATTTCTCTTTGCTTTATTTTCATTCGCATTTTCATTTTCTTCTTCCGCCTCGTTTTTCCAAGTTTTTTTTTATCTCAGTTCTTTTATCATTATCAGATTAACTTCCGATAATCCGAATTACCAGTATAACGCCGTTCCAAGCCACCGCCGTTGCCGCCACCGCCACAGCCGCTGTTTCGCGGACAAAGTTACGGACTAATTGGCAAACATGATTTTAAATTCATACCGCGTACTCGGGCAGCTTGTTGGTACTTGGTATTAAAGTGGCTTGTAGTAGGACGACGGAATATTGAGCAGTTTAAGTTCAATTTTCAGTACAGTGTGAACACGATCTAAATCAATCTACGCAAATTTTTTTAAAGCGAGACAAACGAAATATTCGGTCAAGAAATCTTCTCCTTCTCCTTTAAGAAAACTCAATTAAAGTAATGAATTTTCTGCAACTAATTTTTAATACCTATAACCTCATCATTTTTTCCTCGGCTCATCTAAATTCATGAAATATGAATTATGAGCCAAGGAGTTAGGATCTGCGAGGCTCGGTATGACTTTGAGTAAAATTTACACCGTCGTTACGTTACGTTATCATTAACTACACACGTATATATATACCTATAACGTCTAGATAGAACGGGGGATGGTTAGGTGAAAATTGTGTCAGAAGCTGTAAAGTCCTGATAAGACGACGGCCTTCACACGTCGACGATCAGCAACTGTACCGTGGCGCATTATGTGGCCGTTTGCGGGTCGCAGGGTCTTGCGAAAAATTAAGCTCTGTACAGTATCTTGAAGGGTTGGAAAAATGGAATTTAACACCGAAAATTTGTGCCCTTTTTTCTCCCAGAGGATCAGAAAAAGTTCGATATCTTATCTAAAAAAATAAAAAGAAAAACGTTTACAAATCATTTCTAGTACACAGCTAGATGCGTCCTGGCGTATCTTTTATCTAAAATCTTTATCTAGACATTCTTCTCGCACTTTTTTATCTCTTAGTTCTCTGTCTTCTCTTTCTTTTGTATAGATATGATCTGATATAATAATAAAACAGGAAACGATGAAGCGGAAAAATTGGTTGATAACGAAAAAAAAAACGAAAAACGAAAAAAAAAAAATTGAAAAAAAAAAAAATGGTAATAATAATTCTTCAGTCCGTCGTCAGATCTCGGTATTCCGAATGATAAAACTCTCCTTTTCTCTTGATATTTTCCTTTTCTTATTCTTCCTTTCAAGCACGTTTCTAGGGGTATAAATTAAGGATTCACACCCGAAAATTTACGACAAGGTTCTCGCCAATTCCGGTACCTACCCTACCCTGCCCTACCCTACCCCCGGAAATAAAAAGAAAGAAACGAAAGGAATAATTTAATCTTTTATTCTCTAAAGAAATAAGCAGCTCGAGAGGTGCGGGTATTTATTTCCGAAATGAAATGGTCGTTTAAGTATCCGGCGAAGAGAATCCAGCTGTTTTAATGACACCGTGCCAAATTTCTTTTTCTCTCTCCAGAATTTATTTTCGCTTAATTCGGTTTCAGCTCCAGTTTCTCTTTCTGTAGCGAACACGATCGAAGGATAATAATAACGAGAGTAAATAAATAAATCAGAAAAAATAAAAAAAAAACTGGTACCTACCCTGTACTGCTAAGCAAATAGAGAAACGAGACACCGTAATGTCTGCATAAGCAGGCAAGGTGGGTAGGTATATAAAGGTAACGGTGCGCGAGGCGTGAATTTTTTTTTCTCCTATCCAAGAAACAGACTGGCTAAGAGGATATAAAGTTGGGAAGAGGATTTGGGGGATGGATAAAGATAAAAGTCGTGACAGGATTCACCCGTTGCTACTGCCGTTGCTGCTATACGGTTCTACCTGACGTATTGATATTTCTGCAGTTTTGCCCAAATCCCAATCTTACGATTTGATCCCATCCCACAGAGGCTTATATCGAATAAAAGGTATCGCGAACTGAACTTTGCTATACGCTTCGAGAAAATCCTACTTTCAATTTTTGAATAAGATATAACCCTCATTTTCACATCAAGGTATATAAAAAAATACCTAAGTTAAATTTGAACCGGTCACATACTCGCAAGGGTTTATCCATTCTTACGTAGACTTGCTGTAGGCGAAGAGAACCGCGGTAGGATGTGACAACGCGTGTATAATAAATAATCGGAAAAAGACGTTTACTCTTATATTAAACCGAGTCTAGTTGTATAATGGCATCCGCGATGTTCGGCGTAACGGAGTTAAATGTTTTATATGAAAACTTGTTCAATTAGTAAAATGTGTTAGTATAGACGTATATGTATGTAGCTAAAGCGTCGCGGTCGCGGTCGGTCGTCGGGGATCGTAGAGTGGTAGGAAGTGTCGATCGTTAACTCGAGAGAGTGTTCAGGAACGTTAAAATCTATGGTTAGACGTGAATTGTAAGAGGGAGGGAAAAATAATATACGTTCCGTAGCTGTGCGTGTAGGTATATACTTATATGTATATATGTAAACGAACGAATTTTGAAACAAATAGCATACGCGTCGTATTCGTAAGGGGAAACGTGGCGGGTATGGTTTTGAAGCCGAGCCTTGTTTATCTTTGAATTTATTCACCATTATAACCATCCCAGTTTCCAGTTTCCACTTTCCACTTTCCACTTTCCAGTTTCCAGTTTCCAGCCTTCGCAGAGCATAGCGCCGTAATTTATATCCTCACATCACGTTGCTGCCTGATTCACCTTACACACTGCTAAAGTCCACGGTGAACCCACCGGCAAAGAACTTTTGAATTGCACTTCTTCTTTCGTACGGGGATGGAGAAAGAAAAGAAGCTTTATCAACGCCAGGACGATGAACAACGTAAATTAGTGCAGCCTAAAACTTATTTCAACCTTTTCACCGAACCAACCAACAAGCCGAGCGGATCCGGGGCTCGTCCGTTCTGTAGACCAACACCGAATTTCGCAAAGTATTTCATCCCTTGTTTCTCCAGAGCTTATTAAACTTCGCACAAGGCCCTCAGCTGCCCCTGGTTTAAGTAGTTAGTCTCGAAACTCGAAATTGCTTGTAAAAAAACGAAGAAAAACGTAGCCAAACGAGACGAAACGAAACGAAAAAAAAAATTCAGGCAAGAGTTTCCCATTAAATGTTTATATATGGCCATTATAAAAGGAATAAAAAAATTCGCTAAAGGAGGAAAAAGAGTGGAGAAATGAAATTCCAAATTTTGTCTAACATTGATGATTATACCAACGTCGTAAGAGGGCGCTAATTAAATCCGCAATACAATTTACTGTGCCCAGGCTTTTACCTAAATTCAAATTTCTGCGGTATGCTTAGTGGTTTCATATCCTTGACAATACGGAGCAATTAGAAGCGAACCGCAGACAGTGAATTTGCGGGATTTGTAATCCCGGGATTAATTCTTGCGAATAAATAGCGCAAATATTATTCTATCCAGTGTTCAAACGTTGTAGATATGGGAGAATGAATGAATCGCCGTTAGCTATATCCGACATCGCTGAGGCAGTTATAGAGCTGCAGTAGAATCGTCTCAATTCTCAATCTACCAAGAGTGGTTTTTCCCGCGATTGGTATGACAAAAAGGAGAAAGTTTTTTCAAAGAAAATATGAGCAGAAAGTGGGATATGTATATATCTATAGATGTTCGAAAACTAACTGAGAAACTGTTTTCCTTTCGCATCGCGTTTCGTCGTATATATATATATATATTCTTCTCCTGCAGCCTGGCTTTTCCTTCTTTTCAGACAACGGATTCTCTTCCATTCGGACTCGACCGTGTCCTTTGGAATGAAATTATCGTCCCTAGGGCCGTGTTTTTTCTACTTTAAATTCTCACCCCGTATAAACCCACCTCGCTCGGTATGACCGTGGCTTGGGATTTCAAAGAGGTTGTCATCGCTATCGATTTCATACCAAAAAACGACTTCTTTTTATCCTTATTTTCTCATGAAAAGATGGGTTTTTTAGGCTTGTCCACTTTCCCCCGAAGGAATAACAAAATTTTTTCCGCAATTATTACGTTATCTTCAAAGTCGTTATATAATCCTTTCGATCATTCCTCTCTCGTTTTACCCTTCGGAATGGAAAAATAGGAGGGAGAAGTACCTGCACACGGTAGGTACTGTTTTCTGGCGTGATTCGTTCCCCCGTGCAGTCGTAAACAAGATACCATACCGCGATACGAGTAGGTACACTAACTAGATGAAATGCAATAACCATTTCGTCCAATTCCGCTTTATTGTTACGATACCAACCAGACCAAAACTCTCATCCCATTCGTGGGGGAAACAATGCTTATATGATTTTACGCAGACTACAAACAGGCAGTTTCTGCAGTTCTGTTCACTCGAGTGTGTCAGTACAGCTTAGTAACTACCGTGCACGTAGGTATCAAATACATGCAGAGCTTACGGGAACCAGGAATTATACGGTATGCGAGATACTATTATTCTGGTAAATCTTGGTCTTGTTGGATGATTGTTTAACGAGGAAGAGAATCTGCTTGTCTATTAACCCGAGTTAACTCGAGGATGAATACCCGTGTTTATTCTACTTTTAGATGTAATTACTGAATGAGTTAGGGGAAACGATCTAGAAACTGCATCCCCACAGTATAAATGATAAAAGGCCAGATGAGGTTGGTATTTGATCTATTTCCTTGGAATTGCGCGGAGTGCAGAATCCGACTATCCTCCCGGTGGACCGATATTCGATGTAATTTATCTCAAGCGAGCAGCGGCGGTTCGAACCGGTATGAGAAAAATTTTATTTCTCACGTTTCCGACTATTTTTAACAGAAGAAATAACCCCCGTGTTCAAGGCTTTATTGCACCTATGATATTTGAACAGGATCTGAGGGATGAACAATACCTGCAACGACGCTTCTCTCCGTTACAGATAACAAGCCAGACTGCAATTATAAATTTTTTGTCCATAGATAATTTTTTTCTTTTTTTTTTTTAGCTCGTTTTTTGCTTCCATCGAGACAAAATCACGGCTGAAATCTCCGAGGTCACCCTCGGGCGTTCCTTAGCTAAGATAAACGCAAGAGTATGTGCGTACGTCTCTTTTTGCAGTTTTCTCTACGGTAAAGCCAGCAGATTCAACCGAGTGAATGATCTCCAGTTTAAAGTGCACGAAGACTTGGTATTCCAAGAAATAAATATATAGCTGCTAGAGAGTTCAGACTTCAGACCGTTAATCAAGATAAAGGTCTACCTGCAGACCCGAGGAGGAGATAGCGGGTGTGATGTATAAGACAGTGTTGTAGAAGGTTGCTTTTCTGATTCCGTTATAGGATATGTGATACACGATATTACGTATGTAGTATCTTGTACCTGGGCGGAAAAAACAGAAACAGAGAAAGAAGAAGAAAAAAAAAGCAAATTGCGGGATAAAAATTTTGGGATTCGCCTAATTCTTGTCTCACTTATTGTCGCTTAAGCAGAGAGCATCGTCGTCGTCGAAAATCGCCAGTGTACCTACCTACCTATAGCTGGTTAGGTACTTGACGAAAATGAATAATTCAATCCCATTAACAGATATGAACCTCCGTTACGGAGACAGAATACCTTTTCCCTTTCCTAGGAGTAACTGTCCTCCGCTGTTCTTCGAGTTATGGGAACTGGGCATGCGGCAAGCCCTGATTTATTCGGTTTTATACACCTCGCTCTTTACTTCGACGGAATAATGGCTGAAGAGGAGAGGAAAGTGGGCAAACGAGTGAGGCGAAGTAAAGAGAAGCGTAATTCCGTCCGTGTAATGAAAGAGGCCAAAAAATGTAATACAGTTTTAGGTCGCGGAGAAAGATCGTCATCTCCCACGGGGACGAAAAGAAAAATGAAAGATGAACCCCCAGGGTGTAGGGGATTTATTTTATCACAATTTATTTTTCTTCTTTCACTCTGAAAGTATTTACGCAAATTTCTTTTTTTTCTTCTCATTCGGGGTTTTTTTTTTTTTCTTATTGCAATCAGTCGATTCGATTCATACATATCCTGGAATATTATTGTATTGCCTGAAGTGGCTGTCGAATAAATAACCTCGAACAAAATCGAGAACCAAATTCAATTAAACAGACGGAAAAAAAATTATAAAATAAAATAAAAAAATTGAAAAAAGAAGTAGAAATCAATTAACACTTTATCCTGCAATTGAAAGAGGAGTAATAGTCGCGGTTGAGAGACTATCGGTTTCAATTCATCGGATAGAATCCAATCAAGCGGTCGAAGAAACAGCTATGAAAATTTTAACTGTTTCCTACAGTTTTCGTTTTCTTCTTATTCTCATTCTTGAAGAAAGAGATACGAGAGAATGAGCAAAAACTTTTATACTGATTGCGAAGTAGGTATGTATGTACATACGTACATACCTTGTTACTTTATCTCGAGAGTTGCGAAAGCTGTGAGAAGACTCGATTTCGCGTACGTGTATCTTCGTCGGTTGAAAAGAAACTCGGCTAGGATCAATTTCGATGTAGCATATACCTCCCAGTTTACGCTAATTAAGTAAATTAGACGTCAGAGTACTTGTAAGACAAAAAAACAGGAAAAAACTTTTTTACAAATACCAGTCAAGTGATCTTTTTTTTACACTCATTTTTTATTTCTATTTGATTAGCAGCGTTACTTACGTAACGACGAGTAATCAAATAGCGAGGATTTCACGGCCTCGTTAATTAGCCATTAATTGCGGAATCTTATCTTTGCACGTTGGAAACGCGTGGGTCGCGGAGGTGAATTGCCCCGCAGGTAATTTAATTGCCTAATGAATCAGTCGAAATTAATGTCGAGTTGTTAATAATACATTTCTCCGACCGAATGAATACACACCCCGAAAAATTTAATCAACTTCTAATCTTTTATTCATAAATGTTCACGGTTCGAATTCGAGTTCGTAAAACACCATCGATTTTTTTTTCTTCCAAAATTATAATTTTCGCATTCATTCGTATGTACATTCCTATGTAAATGCCACCTTATCAAAACCCCGACGCTAGATTATCCCTGAATTGGTATAACGACTCTGTATAACCACTAACTGCATTTAGTCGGGGCAATACCCGGGAGTATTGAGAGCAAGCAAATCCCGTAATCGTTGTCGTAGCTGCTGCAGCCTGCACGTAGCCAGACAATCGTAGCGGACATCTTAATTAAAGCTAGAGAATATATAGATATAGAAAATGTGTAATACAGGGTTAGATAAATCGAGATATGGTTATAGGGGTGCAACGGCCATTCAGATATAAAAAAGACCGATGGAGGAAAAGGGAATAATAATATAAAAGAAAAAGAGGGATGTGTGAAACGAGGCGTTTTTAATTTCCTTGACGAAGGTATGTACCATCTCGACCCTATGTCAACGCGAATACATACAGATTTAAAAATTGGCTCCAGGACGTTTAATCTCGTACTGAAGAAAAAACAGAAAATTCCTCTGATTTGATAAAAAAAAAAGGCGACATGAAAACTTGACGGTGATGGAAAGGCATTATATTTTATTTTAGTCCATTCTCGTTTATTCTTTGTCGAATTTAAAAAATTCATGGCTTTTTGAGTACGTAAAGAGAGCCGTAAGTGTACACGCAGCTGTGCAACTTTGACAACGTGCATATTTCATACCCCTGCAGTCATGCCACTGCATTCGCAGCTAACGACCTGAATTTTCTATTCTTTCTATTATTTTTGCTGTCTCCTTTTTTTTTCTTTCGCGTTATTTTAAGTTTCTCTCTCGCTGATACTGCGAATGTTTGAAGGGAACTTGACCGAGAGGTAAAGAAAGAGAAGGGTGAAGTGGTTTAGGGTAAGAGCTTAACGTCGGCACGCGCGTTTCCCAGTTTTCCCCTGAGACTTTAGATGTTTGCTTTGAGGAAACACGGCGAGATATAACCGTCGACAAAGACTGACTTACTCCGTGCAAACACTCCGGTTTTGAAACTCGACTTCTTGTTGCAGACTGTTTAAAACCGCGGAGTGAGAAAATTTTCGGAGAAACATACAGATAAAGACAAATGTTATACAAACTTATTTGAAAATTATTTAATCCGGCTATACAATTAGGTGGGGCATTTAACTTGGCAATTGCGAATATCTCGAAAAATAAGGACTGTCGAACAAAATGTTTCGAACAAAATTTTCTTCATTCGAAAGGCCTGATCGATTGGCTGTATTTTTTTTTTCATTTGGGAGAGGCTTTCAGAGTAAAACCAAGGTCAACTTTAGTTTTTCAAATGAAACCCTATTTTTTTGCTTGCAGATTCGTATCCTGCATGAAAAAATAAGAAACTTTTATTCAAAATAAATATTTTTCCCTCAAACTTCAATATCTATGGACCTTTCTTAGATTTTTTTTGTTTTTTTTTCAACATTTTTATCATTAATTTTTGCGAGTTATTCGCAATTGTCAAGTTAACTGCCCCACCCCGTATATCTAATTAGAGAATCACGCCTCGTACGAGCTACAAGGAATCTGCGTAATCCGGGATCTAATATTCTGCAAACAATAGATCGGTACCCGTACAGCGTCTCCTCGTCGATTGAAAACCGACCTGTCAAAGGTTAAGTGGTTGTTTCAATTGAATCGATAGGTTTGTTTAGCGGTACTCCATCGGGAATAGATTCCATTCAGAAACGAGCTTCTGGTCGTTGATTGCTGGCTCTACGACCACAAGAGAGAAAAGCGTGATTTTCATTATACGGTACGAGAGTGCCAGCTGCTAAGTGCCATTTGCTCAACGAACGAGCGAACGAACTTGAAATTTGTATACAAAAGATGACGAGTAGATGAAAATTCAGTGAGAAAATGATTCATTGAGTAAGATACAAGAGCTGATACTATTTCGTCGCTCCTCGTTATATTAATGACCCTTTCGAATTTCGAAAGTCCCATCGTTGAAGGTATAATTTTGCAACTTTTCAAAACGCTAGAACAAACTTTATAGCAGCAATAAATTAAACGATTATCCCCGACATTGAAATTGTCAGCTTTTACTCTTCTGTTTATACTTGACAATTGAATTCATTATCAGGAGGAAAGTGGGAGGGTAGATATTATTGTACTCTTCGGCCTTCACGGTTTATTTCCACTCGTCGACCCCTTCGCTGCTCTTCGCAGGCCGAGAAACTTGGCCATTTATATTAATCCCTGGCGAGACAACCAAAGTTTATTGGTTCAGAAAATTTGATGAAGAACTTTAGGCCTATCTGCAGACATAATTTAGTCTGAAAAATTCGATTTATGATTTCATTGAAAATAATTATAACGATTAGTCATTTTGATTAACTACTATACGCGTTACCGATCGAGTATATATATTTGATCCACGCAAAATTCGGTAGATTACATTTTCATTTTCTTCAAATTTTCTTTCTCCGTTTTTCATCGTTCCGAATCTATACGATCAAAGCAATTTGCTCTCTTCTTATACGAATTTCCTCATAGCGATTATCGATTCCCGTACAGAGAAAAGTAGGTAGCCGCCCGACCCCACGTTGATGTCAAGATGAAAAGATTAGGCATTGGGGCGAGAGAAAATCGGCACAAGAAAGAAAGAAGAAAAAAGAAAAAGAAGAGTAGAGAAGAACTTAATCCTGGAGCGATTCAGAGACAAAACAAAAATGACTAATCCTCGTTTGAAGGACTACATTTGATGGGCGGGTATGGTCCAGTGGCTGGAGGTAAAATTGGTGTGAAAGTGAAAAAAAGATCACGAGATTAAAAAAAAGAGTAGTAGGGTGTATAAAAAAAAGCGCAGTAAAAAATGACGGAAATATGTTATTTGACGGAGACTCGTCATTCTTTATGATACAGGTATAATATACAGGTGCATTTCATGGTGGTGTTCAGTATGTGTTTCCGTCAGTTCGTGATGCTCGAAATGCTGAAGATCGTAAAAACGATGTGGTAAACCAGCGCGTAAAAGATGTGTTTATAGACTTTACTATCCGCGTCATAAGTGCATATACCTACATATATACTAGTTTGCGGTTGAAGTTTCACCTGCGGAAAGTATGACGAAGTGGAGAGAAGAAAAGCAGAGAAAAAATCCAGAAAAACAGGAAGAAGAAGAAGAAGAAGTAAAAGAAAATGTAGGTAAAAAGGAAACAAGATTTTCCGTCACATTTCCTTCACGGATTCAATCGAGGTAGCTGTATAAACTTGAGCGTAAAAGCGGGAGTTAGAAGGTATGAAACCAACCAAAAAGAAGAAGAAAAAAAACAGCTAAAAAAGGTATAAAGAAAAATAGCTAAAAAAAAAAAAAGAAGAAGGAAAAAAGAGAAAAATTAGTCTCTGTAAACCTCGATATTAACTTCTTACCGAGTAGGAGAACGACACCGTTCATCCGTTCGGGGGTTTCCCTTAGCAATCAAATTATCCGTCCTAAGAATTGCTACGGGGGTTCTATTGCTCGAGGAGCAATAGGAGTTCTGTAGAATGGGTAGAGATATAGGGTAAATCCAACAGGGTATCGTAAAGGTGAATTAATTATTAAAGTAATTCTCTTTAATCGAAGGGAAAAAAGGGAAGACGCCCGCCGTTTCATCCGGAAAAGAATTCGTTTTATTATTTGTAACCTCTGCAGTGTAAGGGCGAACCTTTCGTTCGTTTCTTCGCCCTTATACGTTGTAGGTACACGAGTAGGTATGTATAGGTACTGCGAAAGTCTTGGAGAAAACTTTTGCCCAGGTATAAAAAATTTACGCGAATTAACGTCGAGACTCGTTATTGCAGATGAAAAAGAAGAGGAAAAAATGAGAGAACAACCAAAAAGAAAAAACAAAACGAAAACGAAAACCACGCTCCATTTCTCTAGCTTCTATATTCGTAATAAGTAGAGTTGGTGAGTACACTTACATCGGGTGGAGCAGCTGCCTGCCTACATAATATAATGGTTTGTCGAGCAAAGCGGTAACTCGGGAACCTACGTTCGTGCGGTATATCGTATACCTCAAACCTTCCGCGTTCCTATAAAGTATAGACCGCGAGGTTCAACCCTTGCGGGTAAAAGGCCCGAAATGTTCAAGGGTTAACTTCGTTCCTCTCGGACAAAGTGGCATCGTTAACTACCGGCCACACGTTTCTACCTATATTGCAGCCATCGCCATCGTCATCGCCAGAGCTTTTCCTTTACCCTACGTTTTTTTTTTTCTTCTTTCTTTTTCTTTTTTTCACTTCTTTCTTTTTCTTTTTTCCACTTCTGTTGTCTTTCCATTCGGCTCAACATTCGCTACACGCTACGATATTAATTAGAAAAAATGTCATGTCCTAACTAAATTATTTTTAATTAGCAAGAATCCAGTTCGTGACGCAGGGATCACCGGGTTGAAATTACGAATTCATTTTGGGACGATTTTGAGTTTTCAGATACGTTAAAGTTCGGAATATTAATATTCGGAGAGATCGGAGATTAGACAGATAAAAACTCGGAAAATCCAAAACTCCCAAAGTCCAAAAATCCGAAATTTTAATAAAGGGGTTCGATGCTCCATGCGTAAATCACAAGTTTTGGAATTTTGCACCTCCGATATTTTCAGATTAGAAATTTCCAAAATTAACTACGCAGACTTTCGGAAAAATACCCTTTCCAAAAACTGTCAGTCGGTAATATTAAAATTCGGAACTTCACCCCATCAAACTTTCCACGACTATCAGCTGCTGAATTGCATTGCATAAAATACTACAGTCAGCAATACCTACTAACGCGTGATTTAGGAAGGTTTGCGATCGACAAGGGAGGTAGGTATACGCCCTGAAGGGACTATGGGATGTCGTTAGTTCTGTCTATCTATCTGTCTGTCGGCAGCAGCAGCAGCAGCAGCAGCATATGTCTGACAAAGTAAAGAGCGTGCGATAGCGATAGGGATGAGAAATTGTTGCACATAAATATCTGCAGTTTAATGTCCTGAACATGAGGAGAGGAATGTATAGACATGATCCAACCGGAGGAATGGAAAGCCCGGTTTTGCATCCTGTGCGAAAATTTTTTCATCCCCCAACCAGCTTCTGTCCGTTGTATAGAGATAGGGTTCGATATCATTCCGCGCTGGCAGTTTAAGCCCGCTATCGGCTGTCAGCTCAGTTTCCGGTCTTTGGTTTAATTTACGAGAATTTCGAGGCGATCTGTTGTGTTGAAAAAAGCAAAAAAAAAAAACCAATAATAATTTAGTGGAACATCACGCCGCATATAATATAAACTTCGGTATATGGATTCCTACCCTGTTAAAAAAAAAAAAGAGGCGATGGTTAAATCAGCGGATATGTACGTAACGTATAAATGCGCGGATACATGTGGAACGGGAACCGCATTACGTGTGAATTTTTATGGTACCTACGCAACCCTCAAAACGATTTCGCAGTTAACTCAGTCGAGAAATTTACCCCAAGGGATTGACACGCTACTTTGCTTTGCGTTGGTCCTGTTATTTTTTATTTTTTTTTGTTTTCTTTGGTTTTTTATACTCATGGCCACTTATTGAGCGGATAGATATCGCAAGATCGAAATGAAAAATAAAGAAAGACGTAAAAAGTAGATTTCGAGGTGAACGTATTAAATAGAACTTCTCAAAAAGTTCTATTTCACTTCAAGCTCTACTACAAAACTGTGCATGGAAATGACGGTAACTGATACATTATTTTCTAGGATCGACAATCGATATTGTGAAACGTTAATTAACTAATTAATTAATTAATGGTTAGTCGTGTATCGCTATTAAATAAATATCGCAGAAAATTGTGTTTCCATTTGGCAGTTTTATGGGCTGCCAAATTATTTTAACTGTGGGGTTTATCGTGGAGGTAAACCTCTCAGGGTCTGGGCAGAACGGTTTCGCCCTTACAACCCTACTTGATCCTGAGAAATAGATCGACGGTCGTACAGGCTTAGTAAAGATGTAGTTTATAGTTTTCTAGCAATGAGGGTAAAGAGTGTTTCGCTGTGAGCAAAAGGGCGATTGGTTAAGCCATTTAAGAACTAAATATACGAGCTGGGGTATAGGAGATGGGCGTGTTGAGGATCAAGAGATAAGCTAAGAGAGAGAAAAAACGGTGAGAACGGACGAAAAATTCATTTTTTTTTTTTTTTTATATATATTTGTCCTCGGTTTTTTTTTCTTGTTCTACCAGACACAAATTTCTACTCAAATTTTTATCGAGTGTTTCGTAATTCTGAGGTAAATTGAGGTTGGGGGAATCGGTGTGTTTCTTTATCCAGTGGAAGGAGAGCTGAGATATATCGATGTCATCTGTCTCCACGGTCTTAAATGGATTTCGAAATCCTGGAATAGCCTCATCGAGGATCGTGAAAAAAATGTCAAAAAGAAGAAAGAAAAAATGTCTGACATAATATGGCAAGAAATATTTGACTGAAAGTAACGAAAAAAAAGGAATATTCAACGAAAGAATTTAATGAATAATATCAAGTAGATATACGTGTATTTGAAACTTCATAAAATTCGAATTTAATAGTTGAGACGAACGTGGAAGAATGGAGATGAATTGTTTGCGGTAAACTGGTAATAATACGTACGGAAGAGATTGCAAACTCTTTAACGACTTATTAAAAGCCGAGTTATTATCGAGGAGAGAACAATGAGCAGTTCGATGTTCAAAGCCGCGCCCCAAAGTTTAAATATATCCCGTTCACACAATCTGGAAGGAATAAACCAAGGTGGTGAAAAAAGGAGGAAAATTCAAAGTACGTCGTATAACGAGAAGACAGGGAATGGATTCAGCCGAATACGAGGAGCTGGTGGGAAAAGAATGAAAGGAGTAAAGAGGGATGGAAGGGTTAAAGGTGAAAGTCAGATTTGATCATGTATTCAGAAAGCCTTCCACCTCATTTTTTCTTCTGTATTTTTTAAGGGGTACAATAAAAGGGACCAGTGCGTGACGCGATATAAAATTCAGGTGTATTTTTTTTTCCCAGGCACGCAATTGGCTTTTACGTAAAATGTCAGGCAAAAGGAAAATATAAAAAATTGAAACGAAAAATTTGGTTAATATTCGTCCGAAAGAAATATACGTTGATTAATTTTTGTTAATTAATTAAAATTCCGTCGATAAAATTCTCGTCGTGAGAATAAACCACAATTAATTTTCGAAAGAGCCGTAATAAGTCTGTAAAAATGAAAAAAAAAAACCCGAAAGAATATTTTCCAATCAGCCGAATGTTGCGAAAATAATCCCGAACAGAGGGTATAAAACGAAGGTTCGGGTAATAGCAGCGGAATAATAAACTTCACGCTATTAATGTCAGTTGGAATATCCAAAATCCGTATATTTATTGACAAAAGTGTGTATGTATAGTAGAGAGCGAAATATGATTAAAGGATCTATTAAAACTTTGATAATTAAAAGGCATACATTATACGCAACTGTCGATAAACTATTTTCCAATTAAACAAAACAGAGGCCGAGATTCCTGGTATGACAAACCAATTTGGCAGGATGTACGAATATATGTATATGTATATACCTATATGTATATAAACGGTGTACAAATACCTCCGAGGGGGGAATATAGTCCGGAGAATTCGCAGAATCCACGGAACCCCGCACGGGACCAATTTATCTCCATTATATTTATTTTTATTTATTTATATCATTTTTTTCCCATATTCAAAGTCAGAGTCAGGGTCAGGAGAAGAGGGAAAAAAATTTTTTTTTTCACAATTTTGAAACAGAATGTGAATTATAAAGTCGTCGAGAAGTTCCAACTAATTTCGCATCGGGCTGTATTACATCGATATCCGAAAATTTCTTGCTGTATATCCTTATCTTAGATCGGGCAAAATTTCGCACCCCTTTTTGGTCATGATTTGCAAGAAACTCTTCGCACCTGATCCGAGAGGTTGCGCTTTGTTGACGCGTAAGCTCCGCCGACTAATCTTTCGCTGTCGTAATCCTGGCTATTTACGAAAGCTAATTCGCATATCGGATTAAATTCAGAGAGAAAAAAGAAGAAGAAAAAAAAACCAGATCTCATTTATCTCATTGACAATTCTATTTACACCGGATTAAATACTCATGTGTTACGTTGCTCCCATTATGAACGAAACTCCTCGTTACGCTTTTCTCCCTTGTTTCCTTTCTCCCTCTCTCCCTCACTCTCTTAAACTTGCGGATTAGTCCTGCTTTCGTATTCAAATCCGATATTTCTCTCGGCTTTGTCACTCGCTCTTCGTTTCGCACTTCGTGCAAAAAAAAAAAAAAGGAAAAAATCTATATTGTTAATCATTCTTCTTATAATTAGTTAATCAACGTCATTTAATTACCGTTCAACAATTATTTCAAGCATCTGCTCCGATTTGATTCTTCTTCATTATTATTATCATTATTTTTTTTTTTTGTTCAATTACTTGCTCGTGTCTGTTCGGTATAATCAGTTCCATTCGATTGGCAAACATCGGAGCTCTACCAAAGTGCATTATTCGTTCATCGCTGAATTTAATTTCATTACTACGGCCCTGTAATTCACGATTAAAATAATGATGATAATAATCATTATCATTTCTAGATTCAAGTATGCGGTATGGTGGGTTACTGCTACCCGTTCGAAAACCAATATAACAGTTCGGTTTCGCAGTTCTTGCTACTGCTGCAGTGGATGATGAAAGCTAACGAGGCAAATTCCCAGCTATTTCAATTCTCTTTTTTGTTCTCGGTATATACGGATGATAATTAATTGGCAAACTCGAGGAATGAATGCGAGAGCCAGCCGCAGACAGACAAAGAATCAAACCCGCTCCCCATTGAAGTATACTTTTATAAATTTGTATAAAGTAGCGAGTAGCGTGATGAATCGTTAAATTGATGATCAATTCGCTGATCGTTTCATCAGAAAAATTCTCTCCTGCTAATTAGGGCTTAAATGGATTCCTAAAAAATACAAAAAATTCGTTTAATTTTCAGTCACCTTGAAGCTACTTTTGATCCTGTGTTCTCGACGTACTTCATCATCTATTCCCTTGGAATCAGAGCGGCGCGGTTTCGTCTTAGGAAGCTCGATTAATATCTAAATCCTAAGTTTGTTAATAAATTATAACATATTGTATTTTCGACATGACAAATTCAGCGGAAGACCACAAATCCGTGACGTACGTTACATGGTACACGTATGTATGTAGACATAATTCACAACGGCTGACGCGCCCTTTCAGTTGGTGACACGCCGGTTGGGCGTGGGCATAATATATCTCGGGTTTAAGGTGTGCCTCGTGACGTATAGTATAACAGGTTAACATTTTCCCGGCAAGGTCAAAGTTCGATTTTGGCCATTGAAAAAATGTTCATAAAATTCTCAACGTTCTTTTTTGCTTCTCCCATTACTGTGGTAGAATTTCACGAAGGTTGACGCGCTAACTACTGTATCAAATTCTTGTACGACGCTAGTCACGCGAAACGAGTCTCTTTTTCGTTATTTATTGTCCTTTTTTCTTCTTCTTCACACTCCCTTTATCACCCCAGTTAGTCTGGTTGGAGTGCCAGTCTTTGGTTGGTCGGGGTGTTGAGGGTCGGTGGTCTTTATCAACGCTGCACAAAACACACAAGAGTCTGTAGATATAATGCTCGGAGGTAGTTCTGTATAATTACGGTCAATCTATACAAAGACCGAGGGAATTTACTCCTATTCAGAAGCGCCGAGAGACGACGTGACGTTTGCTAGGGATGTACGGTTTCTACCCTGCACTAGCTCTAAGCTCCACCATACACAGTTGGGTTAAAACAATCCCCCTACTCGAGGCTAAATTATTTCTCACAATTCAGAACCAGAAACCATTTTTAAGCATCTGTCCACTCGGGCTCCCGCTTTTCAGCTGACACTTTTTCGAGTAATTACCACTTTGGTCTACTGTGACAGTCAGTCGCGTCGTCGTCACCTGCCATTTGCAATTTTTTTTTATTGCGTTATATAATTTTAAATAAAAATTGTAGCATTAAAAAAAACCCTCGGTCCATATCTCGATTGTAAATCTAAAAAGCATAAATTTTCGAACGAAATTCGAAGCCGATTTCTTATCGTATCGCAAGAAAACTTGACCCCGCTACCAATCTCGAGGGTAAAAAGACTCTAATTCGCGACTAGTAGTTGGACTCGGGTTCGGGTCTGACCCTGACACACCTGACTGATGGAGGAATGAAAGTAAGGGTCAGCCAGCGAAATTGCCATCACGAATTGAGCTCTGTGTCAACGGAGAACCTGGTGGTCCAGATGTACACGTAATCAGTAGAGAATTGCTCTTCGGTATATGAGGAGGTTTCGAGAATCCCTGCAGAGATTATTTTGAGGTTTTGGGACCGGTTTCATGTTCTAACTAGAACTGCCGTAGGCGCTACTTTACTCGCTTACAAATTTCCACCAAACTTTACGTCTAGATACTCGCGAAATGTTACAATTACAGAAATTATTTCCTGTTCAAATAAGACTCCGCATTAAACATTTCATTATCATTATCGGATTAATTAATTTTATCACACACGTACCACAGAGATCTCACCAAAGTTCACCTAATTCTCTTGCGATATACCCAGCTACGGGTTCCAGGTCTTCATGCAATTATAAAGTTCCTCGCTTCAAGAGACGGGAGAACAGCTTGTTACGTATACTTATTTTTTTTATTTACTCATTTATCTTCCTCCTTCTATCTCAGATGTAATACGTTACCTTTTGACGGGCTCTTTAAAAATCTCTGCCCAGTATCCTTCCACTCTTTATGAAATGTCGAAAATAAGCGATCCTTCGAGATTCCCTCCTTTGGATGAGTCCACCGTTCATTGATCCAAATTAATAAAATAATTATCCAGCACATCTTTGAGCCATAAAATAGTAAGCCGCTACTTTAATTACATTGAATCATCAGTTCCGCTGGGTGACGTAAATCTGGTAACAGCGATGGGACGTGACACGGACAGCCGTCGATTATAATCAGATTATACGATACCTTCTGGAGATCAGAGCCAGGTTTCGAAATACGTGGCGAGTTTGACGGTCTGGCGTTAATGTCGATAACTAGGAGGTGGTATAATTTCGCGGAGACATCAGTACGAGCTGGAAATGGGACGCTAGAGAGTTAACCGGGTTGAGAATTTCTCTATGATGGAGAACTGCGGAACGGATTCTTGCGGTGAGATTATCGTGCATGGAGGCCATGCGTCAGGACCGGAATTCCGCCAAAGCCACGCGACCTCAAAGCTTAAACTGCGCGTGGCGGATTTGCAGATGAAAGTAGTTACAAACGCAGATATTGCAGAGGGCTAATTAGGGATCGGAAAAAAAAATATTTTGGACGAAATTGAACTGCCAAGGATTAATTGGGATCGGACAATTTATACGAATCGTTATTCACCCCTTCATGCTTCGTACTCTAATGCATCTATCTTGGTAAAAGCTGGGAATACGCGTCCGTCGCGTCGCGTTGCGAGACTCGACAACTTTAGAGTCACCAAAACTTCGAAATAAATTCTAGTTGCCAAGTTTCTTCCCTCTCTGCCATAGCTCCGCGTGTAAAATCCGATTAATTTTCAACCTGACATCGTTTCTCACCTCTCGAGCCTCACAGCCCTATTTTGCGACGTTTCGCACTCGGTATACGGTATAGGCCATTCGAAACTGTTATAAAATAAAAACAGTCGTTCGTATAAATTTTAAGAATTTCAAGTATATTATGGAATTCTTAAATCCAGGGATCCGAAAACGGTGGGGAAAAAAACTCTTCGTATTTTAATAAATTCTTCAAGTCAATTCCACACGAGCTCCTTCAAGACTGAATAATATATACTTGTTTTCGTCCCAAACGGCGAACCATAAGTCACCGAATACGACAGCCGAAAAAAATAAATAAAATATCAGAATCACGAGCGACAGTCACGTAGCCGAAAATGACGCCAATCTTATTACGGGAAATTGGCTGCCCGGTTAGTTCCCTGGCTGATTGGCATCTCGGCAAAAATCGGAGATGGAAAGAAAAAATACCGCTCCATCATTTTATGGCGTGACATATAACGAAAAGGTCACACGGATGATCTCTGTCTTCTGTTTCAACTACCAATAATTATTAATACTAAAAGCAATTGACATTTTTATTGCCCTTTGTGAATTAGATAATACTGCGAATTATAAGGAAAGAAAGTAAAAAGAATGCTCAGGGCTTGGTGTCATGTAGCGAAGACAACCGTTAGTCGCAGATATCTGGAATGACTACTTAAGAAAAGTAATTTCTTGGCTCGGTTCTAATAACTCTTCTCAGATCGTGCGGGAGTCTGCGAGGGACAACGTTGGGCCGCCCTTAGAATGATTTAGGGATATTTGAATCAGGCGTTTTCGCCCTATAAGTGGTGTAGGTAGGTAGTTAGGTGGATGTATAACATCAGCTGGGAAACATTGAACGCTAACCGAAGTAGAATTTCGTCGATCAATTTTCGGAGTGGTATTAAATTTCATCAGGTCTTAGAGCCACTCTCCATATAGGCATATACCAAACCGCGAACCAAACCGAGTCGGTTAGACAGGTATTTCGAATTTGAGTAGATAAATCGTCGCCATTTTGAACCCACTGCAATAATAATCGACGATTCGAAAAGTGGCAATTTAGCAGACGTGCAGTGAGTAGGTAAAAGTACGTATGTATATGTACTACGTGTGCGATCAGGAGAAAACGGATGGAACGATTGCCTCAGCTCCCCCCCCATCAAAAGTATCCCGGGAATTTTTTTCCACGGGCAAAAGCAGGAAGCGAAAGAAAAAGGAAAACCCCGGATATTTTCTTACTGCGTTAACAACAGAGAGCTGGATTTCCGGCCGCAAGAAATCATTCGTGGTTCCTTTTCTCTCTGATTTCGTTCCTTTTTTCTTTCCTTTCTCTTCTTCTTCCACAAACGAGAGCCCCTGCAAGATCAATCTTTGACTTTCCAAGGGATAGCTGAGTGAAAACTGTTCATTTCCCAAGTGAGGAATGCGCGCAGGTATACCACACCCCTCGAAACTTTGGGTTAAAAAAAATACATATATATTTTTTTCAAGTCAAATTGGATAAAGTTCTCCACCATCGATACGTCGTTATAATATTTGACTTATATTAATCGAGAAAAGCTTTTCGGTATATGTAAATGCGCCCGGGGGTCCTTTGTACAGTTCAGAAATCAAACTGTCAAATTCCTGAGGCTTAGTCCTCGTTCCGTTAATCGGAGCTTACCGCACGCGGTGTTACGCTAAAACTTTTTGGTCGCATTTACGTAATCGCATGCATATAGGTACACCACTTTGCCTATGAGACAAAAACCGACGAGGGTGTCGGACGTCAAGACAATTAAATTAAATTCAAGTCTTCGGGGATTTTAAATTGCCACCGCAGAATCTTGAGGTTAAAACCGCATCTTAAGATCGAATGAACTTAGTTCTGTGACGTTACTATGCTTCCAGAGTTTCCATACAAACTTTTAAGCCCTCTAGCACTACGATGCACCGTTAACAACGCGATATTAATTTAATTATATCATCGGCCACCTGTGGTGTTTCTGGTCGAAACACACAGCCCTCTATTAAACCGGCGGGGGGTTGGTTTTATTAAAATAATTTCCAGCGATGACGCGGTCGTTTATCCCCCACGGTTCATTAATTCAGTTGTTAATTTTGATAAACTCTTTTTTTTTTCTTCTTCTTTTTTTCAGTCGGTATACTTTTATAACTGCATGGACATTTACTGAAGAGATATAGGTATACGTATGTATATGCATTGATCGGAGAGATTCGTACGAATAAGTCTAGTTAATTGGGGTAAAGAAGAAAAGTCATCGATAATAACTTTTCCATTTATTTTTCTTCTTTTTTAAGACGTCAGTTTGCGGCCAACCCTACGCCCCTATCTTCAGAGTTTCAGTTAACCCTAGCTGAGTTAAGGTCTTAGGTACGCGGATCTTCGGATGAAACTGAAACCAGAACCCCGGAAAATCCTTCATCTTCTAACCCTTCCGGCTTCGTTTATTATCCACTGGGAATTTCCGACCTCATAAATCGTGACCAAAATCGAACTACTTATTTTGGTTATTGATCGATTCTGCAGGGCCTTATAGGTTTTCTCTAATAATCGTTTCTGGTTCTCGAAACAATGAGTAATTTTTGTCACAAGAATCTCCATCGACCAATGAAATACGTATCAGCACTTTCTCGAGGTTGGTTATATAGCCGGTCGGTTGATCAGTAGCAAGAACTTTGATCCTGGAGGCTTAAGCTACGGCAGGGGTTAAAGTTTTCAAACTTCTTGAAACTACCAGGCGCAAAGTGGTTTTCAATACTTCGGTCGCTGTTTCATCCCGGTTCGGATCGGTTTGGTTCGGTTCAGTTCACTTTGACGAAGCGCACGCGATAAATGGGAAAATCGAAAAATACGAGACGATAAACAAAACGGGATGATGTAGATAGGGGGAGGTGAATATAAGGAGCAAAACAAGAAGAAAATAAAGACAAAAAATACCGAGAAAAAAATTACTGTGCAACGGCTCAAAGCGTCCTCTGGGAAATTCGATGCTCCCAGGACTTTATCTTCATTCAACCTAGTTACACGATGTTGGTATATCTATTTATCCACGTATTTACGTATATTCCTACCTAGTACATGCATGCATGCATCCACATCTTCCTTAAGATGACAAGAACCTGATTACAAAGTCTTTTGGTAATCAGGTTCTTATACAGACTCGCAGAGAGACATACATCTGCAGTACAACTACATGCATGCATGCATGCATTGGGACTGGGTGAGTTTGGGAAAGAGCTCAAGATGACGACTGTATAAGGCACTCCGTTTTTCAACGATCGTTCCTAAAAATGAGAGTAAAATATCGGCAAGTTTATGTATACAACTCAAAAGTAACATGAATATGATCGGAAAATCCTGAATAATCAGTACGTGGTATGAACATCGCATGTGGACGTTTTACCACGGTGATTTCACGGCCCGAATGATCATCCATGGCGCCTGCAGCATCCCGAAGGTAAATCCGAGTTATTGTTACTCGAACTACATAGGTATGCCTATATGCTCTCTATATACGTGTACACGTTCAATAATATGCGTACATATATACCTGACGTATAAATTAGATGAGTTTTGATTATGGTTTTGATTTTTTTTCTATTCTTACACGCGAAATTCCGTACCGTAAATTATTCATTGAGCTTGTGACAGAATTTTCTGTGTTTTTTTTTTTTTTCGGGAAATTGATGTATGTGTACACGCAACATGGTGAAATATTTATACTACACATGTATTATGTGTGTTCTGTTTTATTAGTCTATAAAATAAAACCTTATATAACGTGGATATTGGTACATAAGCGCGGTATATAAAAATAAAGATACAGAAGAAAAAAAAAAAAGAGAAAAATCGAAAAGTACACTGAGAGAAGAAGAATCATAAGGAAGCAGCTTCCCACGTAGAGAGAAAGAGTGAAAGTAAGGAGAAAAAAAAAGAAAAATATATGAAGTTAAAAAAACATTGTGAGAGGAATTTGCGGTTGTAAGGTAAAAAATTTGAAAGTCGGAGGACGTGTGGTTAAAGGAGCATAAAAAACAAACCTTAGCATACCGCATTTTTTTTTCTCTTCCCTTTTTTCTCTTTCTTTTCTGTCCCCATCCCATATGCATCAGGGAATGATACAGCTGTTGTATACATATAAAGATAAAAGGAGGAAATAAGAGAGATGAAGATATATGAAGAGGGACGGTGGAGAAAATGTACATTGACTTGTAGATTTAAAAAGGAAACCTCGAGTCGCCTTATGCAGGAAAGAGGACGACAGTTTGCGTTGTGTTTTACGAGAAGCTTCGAGTGTTTGAACTGCCTGAGGAGATAGCTTCGAGATGTGTAGTCGAAGTGGTTCAGGCTGTTCAAGACGCATAGACCTCGCCTCGTTCATAACTATACAGGGTGTCCCGGAAATAAATGTCCAAAATGAAAGGGGTTAGAAAAAAAACAACGAAAATCAACGCAAGACTTTGTGATATATTCGGTGAAAAAAAAAAGGTTACTACAATTTTTCAAATGTCCAAAATGAAAGGTGGCCTAGAGGAGGTCGAACTGAGTAAATTGTCCCGAAGAACATGGGGTCTGCGAAGTCGCGTTCGCGAGATATCACAAGTTAAAAAAAAAGTATCGCTTTGCGCCGCCTCGACGCGAAAGGCGCAAAGCGATACTTTTTTTTTAACTTGTGATATCTCGCGAACGCGACTTCGCAGACCCCATGTTCTTCGGGACAATTTACTCAGTTCGACCTCCTCTAGGACACCTTTCATTTTGGACATTTGAAAAATTGTAGTAACCTTTTTTTTTTCACCGAATATATCACAAAGTTTTGCGTCGGTGTTCATTTCTTTTTTGTTTTTTTTGCACTGCATTTCAGTTAGGAAATTTTTTTCACTCGCGCCCCCTCCGCTGTATGCAACGTAAATTCCATTCACGTAAAACTTCCGACGAATGAAAAATGCGATAACATTAATACGAGTATTCCCTAGCGAGTGAAGTTTCTATCGGTATGATGTTATATATGCAACCGCGCGGGAGTTGTACAAAGGGAGCAATTTGTCATTGCCACTACAGGAAATAACATACTGTGCTGTGCACTTCGTAGTTCGGTATTTCACTGCTCGATAGTATCTCAGTGAGCCATCTAATATCGCAAATACCACACCGCGGTAGAATCTCCAGTACAAACCCACAGTCCGAGTAAGAAACGGTTGCAATTTCACGAAATGCATTATTTTTCCCCGTAAGGAAGGTAGAGACTATGCAAAAATTACACGGGTTACTTAGATCGACGGTTTCTCTTTACGAAAAGAAGGGCGAATCGAAGATTTCTTGCCACCAAAAGAAGAAGAAGAAAAAAAATCTTCAGGTTTAGGGATATAATTATTGCGAATTATTCTATTCCACGTAAAATCTATACGGTAAAGCAATGATTCGTATAACGGGGAGGCGAAGCACAGAGGCTTCAGAACTGTGCGTGTATATCTAAACACAGTACAGTACCTATCTATCTACTGTGCGGAGATGTATAACTAAAGAGCAAAGTGTATAGCAGTAGGTACCTACGTGACGTGTTCGCGTGGTTAACTGGAATGAGGAGACGTGAAGCTCCTGTGCTATCAGGTGGAACCAGTACAATAGGGATGCTATCATTGTTTCAGGAGAATGCTTTGTGCTCTTGGTAAAGCACCCGCTTATACTTACAGAAGTAACATGCATACATGGATATATATATATACGTACGTATCCTGCGTATGTATTTACACAGTATTGCCATAGGCATAGCTATATGTTTGAGAAATTGGGGGACAATTATTTTCAGACATGCATAAAGGAGTGAAGAAACTTCTGCTGCAGTTACCGTAGTTCCTTCGCTTTCTGTAATTAGCAGTTTCTGCACAGTTCTGGTAGGATAGTTGAACAATAAGCTGAGGGTTGAAGAAGGAGCTTTATCTGGGACAATTTTTATGGAGAGAAGAGACTTCTGCGGGGCGATTATACATCGCGCAACAAAAAAACTTTTCTATTCTATTTTCTGTTCTTTTTTTTTTCTCTCTCTCTCTCTTTGTTTTGTTTTCCAGTTATTTCTCATCAGGGAACGAATTTTAGTTCGAGAATGATAAGAGAGGAGAAATAAATCCTAGTATGTGATACTCTGATGTTAACAGGCCTGTGGTTTTCATTCTAATTCTCTTAAAGGAAGTAACGCGAGTTTTAAAGTACGTCGAGCTTTCCGCAAGCCCGCCCTCGAGGCATCGTTTCTTCACTTCTCAAAACGTGGACGGTAAAATTAAAGAGAAAATTTTAACGACATGCTTCGGTATAACGGGGAAAAGGAAAAAAGAAAAAACGGTTTTCTTGAAACGTAGATGTGTGATTTTGTTCAAAGAAAATCAGAAGTGAAACTCAGCAGCGTATTTTGTAATAAAAAAAAAAAAAAATCAAGACGTAGCTTTTCGACGAAGATTACTACACCCAGTCTTCAGAAATTCAAAGTTCAACGATCAAAGAATAACAAAAAAAGAAAGAAAAAAAAATTCTTGTGGCTACAGACGAACCAAAGAACCAAACGGAATCCCGCAATATCTGACAGACTTTTCTCATTTCTCTTTTGCCCGCAGACAATGGTAGGTGCTTAAAGTTTGGCTAGCTAAACGTAACGTGTCTAACTAAAAAAGCTTTCATTACGTATTGTAAGAAGAAAATTTCCTTTTCTTCTTTTTCGTCTTCTTCTTCGGTTTCTTTTATCCCTCAAGATTCCGAATTCTCGTTCCGTTAAAAGCACCGCGTATACCTACTGATGTTAGTAGAAAAATTTGTACAGGGTCAAACGCTGTGCAGCAGCAGGAGTTTCCATTCATCGGCAAAGATCTTCGATCATTCGATATATGAAAGGTTTCCGGTTGGCCTTATTTTTATTACCTTTAATTTTACGATTTCAAACAAGACTGTAGTTATTCAATCGATAGAAAGCTCCTTCGCCGTTTTTAATACTATAGTTGTTAAATATTTATAGCGCTCTTATATCCTATGATAAATAAATTTCACTTTTTTTTCTTTCTCTTATCATTTTAATATACCTACGTGCAGCTGACTGCGACGAGTGTTTTTTCAAACGATAGTTCATAGGACCTATTCTTAGCTAAACCTAATGATATTTGCTAAAATTTTACGATTTTCTATCCCATAAAAAGCATCGATTTTGACGTTAAACTTTATACTGGTATACTATCGAGACGGATACACCGAACGACTATAACGAAGAGATTTCTCCGACGATATCTTCTCAACGTAACACGTACATACCTACCTATTCAAAAACTAATTGAAAAAAAAAGAAAAATAAAAAAAATTGTGTACATTTCTTTTGCAAAAGCTTTCGAAATTGCTGTAGTTTATTTCCGCCGTTCGTGCAGGAGCGACTCGGTAAATATCTGTCTTACTGCTGATCATTCAACGGATATAGGTACTTCATCCGTATCACCCGTCAAAGTATTCCGGTCACTCACCCAACTTTTGGCAACTTTCCATGGCTTTGCTTGCGACGAGATTACACGCTCTTTTCTCTTCTCGTATTTTCTTTTCGTTTCGTCGCGTCTGCGTCGCACGAGATTTTCCAATAATCGGAAATCCCGTGGTCAAAATACCGGAAATATTTTCTAGTCAGTGACTGATCACCCCGAATGATTCCCATCAAATTTTACTCACTTATTAAAGAAAAATTATAAAACCGTAAAAATAAATTTTCTATTCCCGCGCTCGTAAGTCTGGCAATTTTTATGTCTATCGGAGTATTTTTCCGCATCACAGTAAAAATCCGGGTTCCTTTTATCTAGCGAGGGTGAAAGTTTTGGCGAGTACTAGGCGTGTGTAGTCGAGAGAGGTGTTGGCGAGGTTGACTGTGACCGAAAAATAAACTAATCGATAAGCGAAGCTCGGGGGAAAAATGAACGCCAAGACCATCTTCGTCCGGGAAATATTTTCCCTCAGTTTTCTATTGTACAGGCACATATACATACGTGTATGTTCGATATACCGGTAGATATGTACCCAGCCATCAATCTTTTACTTTTCATCCTTTTTCTTATTATTTTTTCTTTTTTTTCTTTCCCCACAATTTTTGAACCCCGTTGTTCGATCCCGAGCTGCACCTATACGAATGTGGCAATTTGCCTTCAATGTCAAGCTGTCTTATCTGACGGGTTTCCGGCGAATGGTTCAGTCCTGATTTTTCTTTCTTTCTTTCTTGCTTTCTTTCTTTCATTTTTTCAACAAAAAGTAAGAAGGAAGGATAACTGCCGGGTTATTTTTTAATTGCCTACTTAAACTCCGATCATTCTCGGTCACGCGATTTACCTCTGAACTACCAGTCACTGCAGAACTAGCTAGCTCCATCTCTCTGGTCCACTCCAGTCTCTGGAGACATCGTTCGCTCGGTCGTTATCTTTACGAGCCTGGGGTCCAGCGCGGAGCCAAGTAGTGAGAGCGCGCGTCAGGCCAGACCAGACCAGACCAGACAGCGAAAGCTTTTTGAAAGCCAGAGTCAGAGCGTTGATCTTCTCTTTTAAAGAATGTGACCGCGCATACCTAGAGGGAAGCTAATTCTGTCAAAAGCATTGAATAACTGAACGCGTTTTGGAATTTAAAAATGCGGTTCTCTTTGAAAATAATTTTTACACCCGTTAAGCTCCGACGGTATAACGAATTCGCGAAAAGCTTGTTGAAATTAAAAATACCATACTGTGGTATTATACGAAAAAAAAAAAAAAATAAAAGAAT
This sequence comes from Macrophya alboannulata, assembly GCA_949628255.1. Classification (NCBI taxonomy): domain Eukaryota; kingdom Metazoa; phylum Arthropoda; class Insecta; order Hymenoptera; family Tenthredinidae; genus Macrophya; species Macrophya alboannulata. Next base: position 968,018 of record OX451209.1, on the reverse strand, counting down.
AAAAAAATAACTTGTTGTCCGAGGTTTTTTGAGGTCACGTTTACAACTCTGTGGGAATATATAACAAGTCTGAAAAGAGCGAAAAGGCCCTTTATTCAAAATTCGCACAATTTGTATGGAAAATTTTCTTCATTTCCACGCCACATTCACGTAGCGTAGCTGATTACGGATTCCATTTGAAAGCTATTATTCACATTCATACGTACAAAAATGACTGTGCATTAAGAGAAAAAAATATATATTTCCCGAAGACTTCTTTGATTTTTACTATTCAGCTAACTTTGAACCTTCAAACATACGCATTGACATTTAAGAGCATTGCAACTTTTATTTCACCCATTTTTTTCTCTCTCTCTACTCCTCCGTTTTATCGAAAGTAAACCGAAGCGAGCCAGGATCCAAGACCTCGACGTATCGTAATATCCTAGCTCTAACCGTACTCAAACTAAACTGTCTCGTGACTTTGACGCGTTGAAGTTGATCGTGTATACTGTTAGTACCTACTCGCGTACCTGGAAGTCTAACATCTGGTTCCCGGAGTATCAGAAGTTTATTGAACTATCCCGTGTAATATTTGCACGTGTTCTTAGCGCGATATCGCGTGATAGATTTCACTCTGCTGTTCCAGGCCTATAAATTGTTTGTTATAACATGCCTGACGGGTGGCATACGTACCGAGCTATACCTATATGGATATCTCTATAGAAATATAAGAAAAAATGTAGATTTTTTTTCTTCTCATAACCTGGAAGTAATATTCTTGACGTTTATACACAATCGATATAAATTCTGTTGAACAATTCTTCTTATTCTTATTCTTCTTCGTCGATCATCGATTGTCACGAATTTTTGCATTACCTAGAAATTTTTCGCGACAGGAATTTCAGATGCATGGATATGGGGATGGTGGTTCGTTCAACGGGATAGGCGTGTAGAGAATATTAAGCAACGCGTTGCGAATTCAATATCTGCACGGTGGAATCATTTGGCACCAGTGCCAAGATACTAATTGAAACGAACCGCGAAATTTATGTTTCAGGCTACGTGACCGGTGGTTAATTGTTAATCAAATTCCCCCACCGTAATAACGACGAGGGTAATCCTCCGCCCTAGCAGATAGAGTATGCAATATACCACTCCGAAGAAATAATTAATTGTTAGTAATAATAATCGGTTATCGACTGGCTGATCATCGGAACTTAAAATCTGACTTCGCTTTTAGCCTGCACGTGGAAGACGATAAAGTGGGAAAACCAGAAAATGAAGAGGAATAGAAAGAGTAGGAAAAAAATGCAATAAGACCGGCCCTCAGCTGCTTCCAACTCTCCTATAATATCGGTTAGGGTTATTGTGCCTACTACTCACCCCGTTACACGAAGAAATACCGTCAAACGAGAACTTTGGATGTAGGTATACCTCCGGGCGTCAACAGCATCCGTTACCAGGCATTTCTAGCTGGCTAGGTACAGCCAAGCCTAAAGCTCAGAGTTTCATACCGAATTGAGTCAAGGATATATCCAACGCCACGAGAAAAATTAATTTCCTCCGATTTTAGGGTCGGGATTTTATCATGAACTCACTCAGATTTCTCCAAGGCAATAAGTTATGAAAAGAAATTCCAGTTTTTTCAACGATTATTGTCACCGCATCGATCAGAGATTGACAAATCTTCATTTTTATTCTTGAAAGCTAATTGACGTCCTCATTTTTAGACACTTATTATAGATATATACCCCATTTGTATCGTTTCAGAGATTGAGTCTGCGTGATTATTAGGTCCCGTTCCTGGTATTAATAATCATCAGATAATTATGACTGTACGTTGCTTTGAAGTAGGCTTTACGAACAGGTATATATGTAGTACCTTGTATAGATATGTACGGGATTTCAGTACCGAGACGAGGATTATTCTCCCGTTCTACTTCGGGTGAGATTATAACAAGAATTCCGTCTGTATATTAATTTCAATTGAAGAAATCCCAGCTTTCTGTTTAAAGAGGAAATGTTCGAACGTATATGGTTATAATATAGCTGGTGAAAAATATTATCAAACGTTTCAATAACGAATCGTGGAACATGTACGATCGGTGAGCTGATACATGAGGTCTTTATTTTGCGTATATGAAACGGAAAAAAAAAACGTTGATTATTCACACGACAAATTTACACACCAACGTGTATATCATTCCTGTGTAAATACATATATCTACGGTATATAAGATTTGGAGTTTTTTTGCATTAGATTACGCCTCGGATATTTCATTTTCGTATTTGAACGTGGCGAAAATCTACCTGTGTTATATCTAAATGTTATATAAAATATTCACCGTATGCGTATTCGTATAGAGAAATAAGTGACCTGTCAAGCCGAAGAAATATGCCTAATATAACATATACGCGCTCTATTTTCATTCCGCGAATGAAATATGTGATAACTTTACTCCAAAGTTATTCCCCTGCAGCAGCACTTGAAACAGTTTTCCACGAATGTCTCTCACGTTTCCTTAAAATTCTTATTTTTTTTTCTCATCCCTCTATAAAATACTCCGGGCTGTCTTATTCCATTTCCCCCAGGGGCGAGAAACGAGCGACCATAACATTTTTGGCCTAAATATTTACAGAATTTTTTAAATGCAAGTTAAAATGACGAAAAAAAATATATATATCACTTCCAAATTTCCTGACTGTTTTACAAGCGATACTTCTCTTCACTGATAAACTTGTTTTACCTCCCTCGTTGTACGCGGCGTGTATATAGCATGTATACACGTCGTTCTCTGACGAGGTAATAAAAAAATTTATATATATGTATATACCTGTATATAATTTTTTTTTTTTTCGTTTAGGACGTAAAACCCTCTCTCGGTAAGAATTAATTAGCTTAATCTTGCCGAGGTTGTTGCTCAGGCGTGCGCGTATCTACTCTACCTGCCTACTTACTTCCCTCTTGCTTCGTTTTATCGCTCGCGTAATCTAACTTTCCCTTCTCACTACAGATTTAATCGGTTTTGCTACAGTACCGTTATACTTTTTTAGTTATAATTCCAAAACCGCGATTATAGAGCCCTCCCGAAAGAAAAAAAAAAAATCGTGGCATTTTTTTGTCGTCTGTTTCGAGTCCGTAGATTTTGGTTATGCGTTGGAAAGATAGCAGCTAACTGTTTTAGGAAATTATCTCGAACTCTCGTATCTTAATTTTCGAGAGAAAAAAAAAAGGTTGCTTACC